>CP125973.1:458247715-458872715 GCA_030063025.1 Avena longiglumis | reverse complement strand
TATCTATCCGTCATCGGATGAACAAATTCCACTCTCGATCCATGAGCCTCAACATAACACTTTATTAGTTCAGAATCCATCTTTATAATCACCCTGTTACGGTGTGACGTTTGATGTTATCAAGAAACTCTTCCGGTGTTAGTGATTGACATGATCTCATGGTCTAAGGATTAGGATCACTTCGTAAGTTGTTATAGCAATATAAACTCAATGACTTTGATCGTAATGCTATACTTCGGATGAATGTTCATCACACCATTACACTAATGTTGTGATCTCGTTATTAACAACATCCAATGTCCATGATCAGGAAACCTTGATCATCTTGTTAATCAACGAGCTAGTTTATGAGAGAGGCATAACTAGGAACTTTCTGTTTGTTTATTAAACACACATGTATTAACGTTTCCGTATTAATACAATTATAGCATGCAAAATAAACATCTATCATATACTTGGAATACACATAATAAACACTTTATTATTGCCTCTCAGGGCATATTCCCTTCAATTGTATCATCCGCATACTGTAAAACCGAAACACCTCGCTCCATCAAATGAGGTATGAGACCTCAAATTTGTTCATCCTACTTTGCTCTTGTAATGATGATAGCAAGCATATCTGCTACAATATTGAAGAGTATTGGAGATAAAAGATCTCCTTGTCGCAAAACTTTTCTCGTCTAGAAAAAATAACCAATGTCATCATTGACGCTAATTCCCACACTACCGCCTTGGATGAATTCTTTTATCTATTTAAACATAAAGGATCAAAACCCTTCATACGCAAGGCTTGTTGTAAGAATGGCCATTTGAATTTATCATATGCCTTTTCAAAGTCAATCTTGAAAATAACACCATCGAGTTTTTTATGGTGAAGCTCATGGATAGTTTCGTGCAAGACAACCACCCCTTCTAAAATATGACGACCCGGCATAAACGTAGTTTGAGTCGGCCTCACCACTTTCTGGGCAATGTTCGTAATACGATTCGTAGCTACTTTTGTAACGATCTTAAAGCTCACATTAAACAAACAAATCGGTCGATATTATTGAATTTGTATGGCATTCTCTTTTTAGGTAGTAGAGTAATAACTCCAAAGTTGAGTTTATACAAAGGTAACTATCTTCCAGAATTTCTGGTAAAACTCGGCCGGAAACCCATCTAGTCCAGGAGCTTTATTATGTCCCATCTGAGAAATTGCCTCCAGGACCACTTCCTCGGTAAAGTCTGCTGTAAAGAGTACATTCTCTTCAACAGACAACTGGGGGATATCATCGGTATGATCCTCCATCATGGAAAAATCATTATGCTCAGGCTCCCAAACAACTTATTGCAATACTCAGTAATATAAACTTTAAGATTTTCTTCACCAACAATGGTTCCTTCCTCCTGTTCTAATAGAAAGATTTTTTTTCTTCCTATGTTTTCTATTTGCAATAAGATGAAAATATTTTGTATTGTTTCCGCCTTCCCGGACATGCTTTACTTTTGCCCTCTGGGCCCATTTTGTTTCCTCATCTCTCCGTAATTTCGAGATTGTTTCATTTGCGTCTTTTAACCTTGTTTTTTTCAGATGTTGATAACGGGATGGATTCCGCCTTAATGTCCATCTCATCAATGATGGCAAGCATTTTTTCTTTTCTTTTTATACTCACCACTCATATTTTTAGCCCATCCTCTTAGGTAACGCCTAACGTGTCTTATTTTATTTTGCCATCTGTGAATAGGGGTGTCACCAGTGCACACTGAATTCCACTCCCTCTGCTCATGGTGCCTTTTTATGGAGTTGGTGGCAGGAGAGAAATAGAGGAAACCATGGAGAAACCAGAATGACAACAGAGAGTTTTCAATTCCATGTTCGCAGGCATGCTGATGAATGGCGGGATCACCTAAAAAAACATTTAGAAATAGGTGCAGTGAAACAGATTGAATGGGAAGCACCACCGACGGAGTATGTGAAAATTAATCTTGATGCTGGTTTTTGCAAGGAGACGAGATGTGGTGGATGGGGAGCTATTGGACGGGACAATATGGCTGAAATTTGTGTCGCAGCTGCTGGTTCCCTACACAACATTTCTAATGCTATGCATGCGGAGACATTAGCGTTGGCATATGCGATGCAGGTTGCTGAGCAGATGAGTTTGGGCAGGGTAACTTTTGAGACTGATTGTCTGAATCTTAAACATGCTATGACGACGACCGACTACTCCTTCTCTCCCCTGGGGAATTTGATTAGTGATATGAAATTTAGACTTCAAATAAATTTTATTGAGGCTAGTGTGGTGTATGCTCTGAGATCTTGTAATAGGGATGCACATGTGCTTGCGGCTACGGGTGTAGTACAAGTACAGAAAGACCATGCCATATGGACATCGGACTTTCCTATTGATGTAACTCGTCTGGTGACCGACGTTCGTGCCATGTCTTAATAGAATACGAGTGTTCCATGTACAAAAAAAAACCATGTGACGCAACCACGAAAGTTCAAATAAGAACTTAGCCGTATTCCCCAAATGGTCTCGACATCCAGAATCAATAACTAACGGAGTATGATCGGACTCAGATCGAGTTAAAGCCCTAACCGTTACCAAAAGGAACTTTTGTTCCCACTCAACACTGACTAAGACACGATCCAGCTTCTCAAAAGTTGGATTGTCACGTCTATTGGCCCAAGTGAACTGTCTACCCAAGAGAGCAATTTCTCTAAGATCTAGGCCTTCAATTATCGTAAACGAAAGGCCAGTGAGGATTAAATTGTCATTGTTTTTGTCCTCACGTCTTCGCATGATATTAAAATCGTCACCTAGCAACATAGGAAGCGGTTCTGATTCACAAAATCGAACTAATTCCAACAAAAATTCAGATTTATGAAAATCTTGCGTAACTCCATACACTGGTAAAAAATACCCATTCAAACCCATTCTTTTTATTACGCATATGCAATTTAACACAGAAATCACCTGTGTCTACTTTAGTTACCTTCAATGTTTTCGTGTTAATTCCTACTAAAATACCCCCTGACCGTCCATGTGGCGGTAGACAAAACCACGAAAAATTCTCGAGGGTGCAAGATGCTTTAGAAAGCAAACCGTAAAATTAGATCTTCCTGTTTCTAAAAGAGCAATAAAATCTAGTTTGTAGTCTCTTATTGATTCACTAACAAACAAATGTTTTCCCGGATCTATAAACCCCTGGCTGTTCCATGTCATTCCTCTTAAAGCCTCCATCTTAATAAGTTTTCTTTATTTTAACTCTTGTGCTTCTCCGTAAGTTTGCCTTATCATAAGATTTTCGTCTAGGTGCCCTTCCTACTTTAATAGTACTTTCTAAAACTTCATGGCTCTCATCCGATGACATTCTTTCCTCGTCCACTAAATCTTCACATAGGTTCAAAACTCTAGACACCAACAACATGTGTGATTTTGAATCATTTTCCTCCCTCTCTTCCTTCTTTTTTAGGATGGTTAAAGCGCGATTCAATTTATTATCCTTTATAATTTTTGCAGCAACCATCTTACGGTTAATATCAATCCCCATACTAACGCCAATAGTATGCGCTTTACTTACTATTTCCTCATCCGATTAAGATAACAAAGCAAACTCGGTATTTAAATTTTTACTTGCACTTAACATCGCATTCCTCTTCATGGTCAGCTGCTGTGCGCGCACGAGCTGAGTGTCGTCCGCATTCGGTTGCGCATGAAGCCTCCCGCTAGAGCGCAACCCAGCCACGTCGCTCTCCTTAATGCCAACAAAAGTAATTACATCTGCCATCCCAGGCTTGCCCGCATTTCCTATTAAACCATCATCAATTAGAACATTTATATTCTGAGTATGCAAGACCGAATCAAAAAGAGGATTAGCTGCCAACGGTTCATGTTTTTTATCATCACTAGACATACCATAAGTAGGAGAAACATGAGAGATTAAAGAGCTGGGTGTCACACCTGTACCCATAGACGATGAGGCCATCCCCAATGGGGAAGGAATACTAGAGGTTCGCATTGTACCAGGCGATACCGCAGCACCCATGCAATCATAGCTCGATCTTGGAGTCGTAAGCAGCACCTTCGATGTTCCATTCATCACGTCATTACCATGTCGCTGCATGATAGCAGAATCGTACACATCCTTGGTCACCTGATTCTCCTCTACAACAACATGAACGACTACAGGCAAAACGGCGGCAGCATCTTGCCGTAGCACCTCGGTATCGTGTTGTACGTCCTCGATAACCTGACGCACAGCCGCGGCAGCATGACACGTGCCCTCGGCAGCGTGCCGCCCATCGACGGCAGCCTGTGTAACACCCTCAGAATCGGACCTATGCAAGTTTGAGCAAAATTCGCCAAACCCGCATAGAAACGATTCAAAGGTGCCCACCAGGCACTTTCGTGCGGGTGGAAAACGAAGTAATAACATTACACAACAGTCCTCGATGGGACCCACAGAACAGATATATATATAACGGCGACTCCATGAGTCAAGAATACAAATATAATATACAAAGATCCAAATCACCTTGAAAACGAGAGAGCGTCCCGCTACGGACAAGATGCAAATGGGGCTAAGAGCCCTGAAGAATAACCAATGGCGTCCATAACTCTGCCCAGAGGGTAACCTTGCTAACGACGTCGATCTCAAAACCTGCTTATACAAAAGGGGTGCCGACAAAGGGCAAAGGAAAAAGAAGGAGCGTCGATCGAGGCCAAGACAGCGAGGCTAGAATTGGCGGTCTCGCCTACATAGGTATGGTGGATCTGGCAGCGGCAAGCATGCAATCGAACAACCTATAGAGACTCGATACAACTGGCGGCAATCAGAGGGGGTAAGAATGACCTATCCGGAACCAACCTGATACTATCATCAAACAAACCCGTCCTGGCGTTTCCCCCTCGAGACCAAACGAGGAAGTCAACCGAGGAACTCACACCGTTGGCAGTTTTACTTATTCAGTTATAGTTGCGGCACTTTACTAGTCAGGTTTAGATAATCGTCCTGATAAAGTAAGCAGTGGGCACTTTTAGTTAACCATTCCGTTATAGTGGCAACACTTACTAGTCAGATACATTTATCATGAGATAACCCATAAACCCAGCAGTTGTTGGTACTTTTAATCAGCCAATTCCGTTGTAGTTGCAAGATTTACTAGTCAGGTGCAATTGTCGCAAGCGACAACCAAACAAGCAATTGTGGGCAGTATTAATTAGCCATTCCATTATAGTGAAGCTGATTACTAGTCATTATAAGTCAAATTTATAGCAGTAAACTTTAGTTATGCTTGTCTATGATCGAGATCGTGCTCCAAGTCGTCCATATCCGCGGACACGGCTTTGAAAGTTTTACCCGGCCGGGTGCACCAATAGCAACACACGCTCGATCAACCTCGAAAACCAAATCAAAACCCAACGAGGCTTTCACGATTGAACAATCACAGGATTCGAAATATTTCAGGGGCCACCCTTGAGTACACCCAACGGTAAGCTAGCTCGAGACGGACCCCAAAGTTTAGGGCGGCAGAACGATGCAGATCCCCAAACGGGACTGCCGATACCACGAAACGGGTCACAAGTCCTAACAAAGACAAAGGTGCTCCTCGCACAATTTAAATACGTAAAGTAGCATGGAATAAGTACAGGATAGTAAAACACCTCAAACTAGTTTGTGGCCCCAAGAAATAAGAGAATCAAGCTCCGGCTTAGGGGGTCCCATATACCTCCGGATGTGGATAGCGATAAATCAAGGAACATGTATCAAGTACTCGGGGTCTTACGGACACAAGTGGGCGTCGAAACCAAATATTTTCTATCACCCACCGATGCCTCGCTTATTTCAATTTTAGTTGTTAAACAGAAATTAAAGTGAGCAATAAGTAAAACTAGAGTCATCTCCAACATCAACAATTCGCAATACATCAAAGAATCGTGGCATATGACGACACACATCAAGACTTGAGCAAGCAATCATGACGCAAGTCCAACTATCTACCAAACAACAGGTAATAGGATGTGTCCAAGGCAATATAGGGCTGCACGGTATATCACAGGTACGGAAACTAAAGCATCGCAACACAGATAGCAATAGATCAACAGGAGGGAATAAAGACTATAAAAGTAAGATAGGTAGAAAGGGGGAGATGCTCGCCTGAAAACATTGTCGAAGGGTTCAACCGAAGATCGGGGCGAAGCTCACATCAACTCAACGGCCTTATCCGCGAAGAAGCAAAACACTAGAAGAAACACCGGATGCAATATTTAATACAACGGCAGAAGATCGGCATGATGCATGTATGATGTATGGCATGGCGAAGGTGCAATGCAATTAGGTCAGTATTAAGCGGAACCGGGGTCCCGACAATTAATTAGATGGTGCAGGTTATTTAGATACCCCGCAATTTAAATGTTATATTAACATGGCCAAAATATGGTACCGGTTCACTACATCAATTTAAATGAGGCCAATATGAGACTAGATTTGCCCGCATATGGGCCCCATATTTAATTATTAGGTGAATCGGCATAAGGCCCCCAAACCACATGATATGCATGCAAGATGAATGTTTAAGATGCGACAAGTTGTCATTATATTATGAAATAGGGTTTTCGAGAAGGGGTTCACACATTAGGGGTTTCGACGATCTTGGTCCGGGGGTTCGGGGTTCGACAGGGTCCGGGGTCCAGGGTTCGACGGGTTCGTTCTCGGACTCCGGGATCTAGGGTCTTCGGGTCGGGGTGGATCTTGGCGTTCGGGTAGATGAACTTGGCGTGGCGTCGGGACGCATCGGTTGCTTTCGGGTCGGTGCCGGTCTTGTCGTCGCGCAGATCTTGTCGGGTCCCACGGGTCGATCTTGCCGTTACGAGGATCTTGTCGGGCTCGCGCCATCGAGGCGGTGTTAGCACTCGGGAGCGTTCTCATGGCAATCTTGGCGTCCTGGGACGATCCTGTCGCATCCGCGGTCGTGCCGGCGGTCTTGTCGTTCGGTGAAGCACTTGTCGCATCCATGTGGGATCCTTGACGATCTGTGGCGATGATCTCGTGTCGGTCTCCGGGTTTCGCGTCCGGGCGAAGATCATGGCGGTCATCGGGTTTGGGAGGGAGAACATGGCGTCGGTGTGGCGGTCTTGTTGTTCCGTGCCGAAGTCATTGTGGTTTCCTCCTTATTCACCGGTGGCGGCCTTGGGAACGGCGCCAGGGTTCGCGGGGCCCGGGGTGAAGTACTTGACGCGCCAGGGTTCGGTCTTCGGACTCGGGGAGAGGCGCTCGGGGTTCGCGTCGAAGGTCTTGTCGATGGATCCTCGGGTTCATGCGGCTCCTCGAGGCGAACTTGTTGCCGAAGGACGGAGGCGGAGCGCGGCTTGGTGGCGGGGCCGACGCCGGAGTTGGCGGCACGCGCGGCCGGCGAGGCGCGGCCCGCGAGCGGAGGAGGACGATGGTGGTGGGCCCGCGCGGAGGGGCGCCGGACGAGGTCGGGGACGACGCGTGCAAGGGTGGCGACGGGAGCCGGGCCCTCTGGCAGCGATGCGCCGGAGGCGAGGGGTCGAGCACGCGGGGCTGGGCGGGCGGCGGGCGGGAGCGGGCGGCGGGGCGCCATGCGGTGACGGGAGGCGGCTGGGCCCTGCGGAGGGCGGCGGAAGGAGCGCAGAGCGGGCGGAGCGGGGGCGGGCGAGGCGTCTGCAGAGGCGGGCGGAGGTCGCAGGGCGGGAACAGTGGAGGTGGTCGGGTGGCTCGCAGAGCGGCGGCGGGGAGGGAGCGAGGCCGGGCGAGGGGCACGGCAGGGCGGAGCCGGGTCAGGTGCGGGCGGGTCAGGCGGCGAGGGGAGGCGAGCATGGCGGCGAGGGGGCCGCTGGAGGGAGAGGAGAGGCGGCGGGGCGTCGGTGGAGTGCGGGGCGTGGGGGACGGGGTGGTGAGCTAGCGGCCAGAGAGAGAGAGCGGATGGGAGGTTGGGGACGCGTCGGTGGGCGCGGGGGCAGAGGTGCCAGGGGTGGGGCCCAGGAGGCAGGTGACAGGCGTGCGTGGTTGGTCGATCTGGGCGAGGCCCAGGGCGTGGGGCCCGGCGGCAGTGGGAGGGGGCGCCGCGCGTGGGTGTGCTTGTGGGGAGTGGGGGTGGGTCCGGTTGAGGTGGAGGGCAGAGGGAGCTGGTGGAGTGGAGAGAGGGTTGGTTGAGGTGGCGTGCAGGGATAGGCTAGAGGGAAGGGGAGGGGTGAGGTGGCGGCCTCTGAGTGGTGGAAGTGATGTGGCTGGGAGGGGTGGGTAGAGTTTTAGGTGGAACTAGGAATAAGGGGTGGGCCGATCTGAATTATGGGGGTGGTCGTTCGGGTCGATACGGCCCGTTCGACTGCCCCCGCTAAAAATAATATAACTTTTATTTGCTTAATTAACACAGTTTGCAAACCGATAGCGGGCAAAACAAAATAGTCCGGCGACCCGGGTTTTGGCGTTTGAATAAAGATGGGGCGTTTTTAGAAAACAACACGGGCTTTGCAAACATAGTTTTAGCAAATAATGTATGATGATGACGATGCAATGCACAAATTCAACGCGATTTTCTAGTAGTGGTTTTTGCGGGATGCCACAATTCGACACCACTAACAAAGGATCTCGCCCTCGAGATCCGCCTCATGTTACCGGAAGGAAGGACGGCGATCTGATCCTTCGCGCTTCGTTTAGATCCTCGCGACACCACTAACAAGAGGTCGTTGTCCGTGATCGTCGGGAGAACACTCCGGGAACAAAAAGGTCGAAGGTAGAGGCATCAACAAATATAGCCACCTCTAGCTTCGATGGGAAGAGGGAACCGATGCATTCTCATCCACTTCAATGTACAAAAGCGAATAGAAAGGGTAGTCGGCATGGGGGCCAATCCATCACGCACCCAAACTATTACTCCGCACAATCAGTGGAAAAGAGTGCAACCATTCTCGGAAACAGACTGAAGATCTCGACAAGCGAGGTTCGGAACAACGGAGTGATGCAGACTCCGCATCGGATCTGGCATAGATGAGGTCGTCGCGTCGGAAAACACCGGAAGGAACAAACAAAGAGCAAAGGACGGCACCACAGACGAAGGATTCCTCGGATAGCATGAAGACCAGATGTAGCAACACCGTTATCGAAGAAGGAAGCGAAACCCTAAAGGTACGACGGAAACCCAACCACGAGAATTCCTGGACTCGAAGAAAGAGACGAGAGCGGATTCCAAAACACGTAGGGGTAAGAGGGGAACAACAGAGGGGTAAGGAGTAAAATCAGACCTAATCAGAACTATCCAACCGATTTTGCAAAAACAGTTTTGACACTCTACTTCGGCCGTTAGCTAGGTTATCCTACATTTGGACTTGGGGTATCGAACTGCTGTGCTCTGATACCACTCTGTAACACCCTCAGAATCGGACCTATGCAAGTTTGAGCAAAATTCGCCAAACCCGCATAGAAACGATTCAAAGGTGCCCACCAGGAACTTTCGTGCGGGTGGAAAACGAAGTAATAACATTACACAACAGTCCTCGATGGGACCCACAGAACAGATATATATATATATAACGGCGACTCCATGAGTCAAGAATACAAATATAATATACAAAGATCCAAATCACCTTGAAAACGAGAGAGCGTCCCGCTACGGACAAGATGCAAATGGGGCTAAGAGCCCTGAAGAATAACCAATGGCGTCCATAACCCTGCCCAGGCCAAGCCGGAAGGGTAACCTTGCTAACGACGTCGATCTCAAAACCTGCTTATACAAAAGGGGTGCCGACAAAGGGCAAAGGAAAAAGAAGGAGCGTCAGTACTGAGGCCAGTATACGGCGAGGCTAGAATTCGGCGGTCCTCGCCTACATAGGTATGGTGGACTGAAGCGGCAGCGGCAGAATGCACTGAACAACCTATAGAGACTCGATACAACTGGCGGCAATCAGAGGGGGTAAGAATGACCTATCCGGAACCAACCTGATACTATCATCAAACAAACCCATCCTGGCGTTTCCCCCTCGAGACCAAACGAGGAAGTCAACCGAGGAACTCACACCGTTGGCAGTTTTACTTATTCAGTTATAGTTGCGGCACTTTACTAGTCAGGTTTAGATAATCGTCCTGATAAAATAAGTAGTGGGCACTTTTAGTTAACCATTCCGTTATAGTGGCAGCACTTACTAGTCAGATACATTTATCATGAGATAACCCATAAACCCAGCAGTTGTTGGTACTTTTAATCAGCCAATTCCGTTGTAGTTGCAAGATTTACTAGTCAGGTGCAATTGTCGCAAGCGACAACCAAACAAGCAATTGTGGGCAGTATTAATTAGCCATTCCATTATAGTGAAGCTGATTACTAGTCATTATAAGTCAAATTTATAGCAGTAAACTTTAGTTATGCTTGTCTATGATCGAGATACTGTGCTCCAAGTCGTCCATATCCGCGGACACGGCTTTCAGAAAGTTTTACCCGGCCGGGGTGCACCAATAGCAACACACGCTCGATCAACCTCGGAAAAACCAAATCAAAACCCAACGAGGCTTTCACGACTGAACAATCACAGGATTCAGAAATATTTCAGGGGGCCACCCCTTGGAGTACACCCGCAACGAAGTAAGCTAGCTCCGAGACGGACCCCAAAGTTTGTGGGGCCGGCGGTAAACGACAGCAGATCCCCAAACGGGGACTGTCGATACCACGTAAACGGGTCACAATTCCTAAACAGTACAGTGTGCTCCTCGCACAATTTAAATACAGAAAGTAGCATGGCATAAGTACAGGATAGTAAAAACACCTCAAACTAGTTTGTGGCCCCAAGAAATAAGACTGAATCAAGCTCTGGCTCAGGGGGGTCCCATATACCTCCCGGATGTGGATAGCGCGATAAATCAAGGAACATGTATCAAGTACTCGGGGTCTTACGGGACACAAGTGGGCGTTCGGAAACCAAATATTTTCTATCACCCACCGATGCCTCTGCTTATTTCAATTTTAGTTGTTAAACAGAAATTAAAGTGAGCAATAAGTAAAACTAGAGTCATCTCCAACATCAACAATTCGGCAATACATCAGCAACTGTGGCATATGACGACACACATCAGCACTTGAGCAAGCAACTGCGACGCGCAAGTCCAACTATCTACCAAACAACAGGTAATAGGATGTGTCCAAGGCAATATAGGGCTGCACGGTATATCACAGGTACGGAAACTAAAGCATCGCAACACAGATAGCAATAGATCAACAGGAGGGAATAAAGACTATAAAAGTAAGATAGGTAGAAAGGGGGAGATGCTCGCTGAAAACATTGTCGAAGGGTTCAACCAAGATCGGGTAAGCTCGCATCAACTCATCGGCCTAATCCGTGAAGAAGCAAAACACTAGAAGAAACACCGGATGCAATATTTAATACAACGGCAGAAGATCGGCATGATGCATGTATGATGTATGGCATGGCGAAGGTGCAATGCAATTAGGTCAGTATTAAGCGGAACCGGGGTCCCGACAATTAATTAGATGGTGCAGGTTATTTAGATACCCCGCAATTTAAATGTTATATTAACATGGCCAAAATATGGTACCGGTTCACTACATCAATTTAAATGAGGCCAATATGAGACTAGATTTGCCCGCATATGGGCCCCATATTTAATTATTAGGTGAATCGGCATAAGGCCCCCAAACCACATGATATGCATGCAAGATGAATGTTTAAGATGCGACAAGTTGTCATTATATTATGAAATAGGGTTTTCGAGAAGGGGTTCACACATTAGGGGTTTCGACGATCTTGGTCCGGGGGTTCGGGGTTCGACAGGGTCCGGGGTCCAGGGTTCGACGGGTTCGTTCTCGGACTCCGGGATCTAGGGTCTTCGGGTCGGGGTGGATCTTGGCGTTCGGGTAGATGAACTTGGCGTGGCGTCGGGGCGCATCGGTTGCTTTCGGGTCGGTGCCGGTCTTGTCGTCGCGCAGATCTTGTCGGGTCCCACGGGTCGATCTTGCCGTTACGAGGATCTTGTCGGGCTCGCGCCATCGAGGCGGTGTTAGCACTCGGGAGCGTTCTCATGGCAATCTTGGCGTCCTGGGACGATCCTGTCGCATCCGATCGTCGTGCGGTCTTGTCGTTCGGTGAAGCACTTGTCGCATCCATGTGGGATCCTTGACGATCTGTGGCGATGATCTCAGGTTCGGGTCTCCGGGGTTCGGGGTTTCGGCGTCCGGGGCGAAGATCATGGCGGTCATCGGGTTTGGGAGGGAGAACATGGCGTCGGTGTGGCGGTCTTGTTGTTCCGTGCCGAAGTCATTGTGGTTTCCTCCTTATTCACCGGTGGCGGCCTTGGGAACGGCGCCAGGGTTCGCGGGGCCCGGGGTGAAGTACTTGACGCGCCAGGGTTCGGTCTTCGGACTCGGGGAGAGGCGCTCGGGGTTCGCGTCGAAGGTCTTGTCGATGGATCCTCGGGTTCATGCGGCTCCTCGAGGCGAACTTGTTGCCGAAGGACGGAGGCGGAGCGCGGCTTGGTGGCGGGGCCGACGCCGGAGTTGGCGGCACGCGGCAGCGGCGCGGCCATGAGCGGAGGAGGACGATGGTGGTGGGCCCGCGCGGAGGGGCGCCGGACGAGGTCGGGGACGACGCGTGCAAGGGTGGCCGACGGGGAGCCGGGGCCCTCTGGCAGCGTTGTCAGCATGCGGCCCGGAGGCGAGGGGCCCTCTGGCAACTGGTAAAAAATACCCATTCAAACCCATTCTTTTTATTACGCATATGCAATTTAACACAGAAATCACCTGTGTCTACTTTAGTTACCTTCAATGTTTTCGTGTTAATTCCTACTAAAATACCCCCTGACCGTCCATGTGGCGGTAGACAAAACCACGAAAAATTCTTAGTAGGTGCAAGATGCTTTAGAAACGAAACCGTAAAATTAGATCTTCCTGTTTCTAAAAGAGCAATAAAATCTAGTTTGTAGTCTCTTATTGATTCACTAACAAATAAATGTTTTCCCGGATCTATAAACCCCTGGCTGTTCCATGTCATTCCTCTTAAAGCCTCCATCTTAATAAGTTTTCTTTATTTTAACTCTTGTGCTTCTCCGTAAGTTTGCCTTATCATAAGATTTTCGTCTAGGTGCCCTTCCTACTTTAATAGTACTTTCTAAAACTTCATGGCTCTCATCCGATGACATTCTTTCCTCGTCCACTAAATCTTCACATAGGTTCAAAACTCTAGACACCAACAACATGTGTGATTTTGAATCATTTTCCTCCCTCTCTTCCTTCTTTTTTAGGATGGTTAAAGCGCGATTCAATTTATTATCCTTTATAATTTTTGCAGCAACCATCTTACGGTTAATATCAATCCCCATACTAACGCCAATAGTATGCGCTTTACTTACTATTTCCTCATCCGATTAAGATAACAAAGCAAACTCGGTATTTAAATTTTTACTTGCACTTAACATCGCATTCCTCTTCATGGTCAGCTGCTGCGGCGATACGAGCTGAGTGTCGTCGCGATTGTTGCGCATGAAGCCTCCCGCTAGAGCGCAACCCAGCCACGTCGCTCTCCTTAATGCCAACAAAAGTAATTACATCTGCCATCCCAGGCTTGCCCGCATTTCCTATTAAACCATCATCAATTAGAACATTTATATTCTGAGTATGCAAGACCGAATCAAAAAGAGGATTAGCTGCCAACGGTTCATGTTTTTTATCATCACTAGACATACCATAAGTAGGAGAAACATGAGAGATTAAAGAGCTGGGTGTCACACCTGTACCCATAGACGATGAGGCCATCCCCAATGGGGAAGGAATACTAGAGGTTCGCATTGTACCAGGCGATACCGCAGCACCCATGCAATCATAGCTCGATCTTGGAGTCGTAAGCAGCACCTTCGATGTTCCATTCATCACGTCATTACCATGTCGCTGCATGATAGCAGAATCGTACACATCCTTGGTCACCTGATTCTCCTCTACAACAACATGAACGACTACAGGCAAAACGGCGGCAGCATCTTGCCGTAGCACCTCGGTATCGTGTTGTACGTCCTCGATAACCTGACGCACAGCCGCGGCAGCATGACACGTGCCCTCGGCAGCGTGCCGCCCATCGACGGCAGCCTGCCGCACATCCTTGGCAACTAAAAGATCTGTCGCGACAGAACAACCATTAATCTGCGGCGCCGTGTTAAGTTTTTGAACACGAATCTTAGGAGGTGCAGACTTGGACATCTCCTCTTCCTCCACCATGTCTGCCCACTTTAAGTATATTTTTCTGCATATTTTGACCATCCACAGGGATGTGCTGTTGTACAATTCCTTCCTCTTGTTGCTTTTTATCTGATCCTTTTTTGACCTCTTAGGCTCTCTTTCTTATCCGAGGCATTACCATCCTCCCGCACCGGGCCATTCCCATCTCCATCATCATCATGAACATCCTCCATGCGAGTATCCTCCAACGATGGGGGTACTCCCTACCTCAAACCTGAGCTGGTAGAACTCCCCTTTAATTCTAATATCCATCCTATCCGAGATCAGACTAGGACCAAGACAATCAATATTTATCCTCAAAACATCTGTTCTTCTTGTGAACTCCATGTCAATATCAACAGTTTTTCCAAACAAGTTTCCCAAAGCCCATAATCCAAGAAAATCATCAAGTGCATCGGAAGGTAAGTCAAAGATCCTTACCCATACGTTGTCACAGGACCATGCCTGTTCAACAGGTTTCTTCCAAGCTTCAAATTTTAGAGTAACATTACTATTCGGAATGGTGTATGTTCCAAAATATTGAGCCCTAGAGATCAAACTTGCTTGGAAAAGTGACCACGAAAACATTATCTTCCACACGTTTCACTTCCCACTGATATTGATCATCCGGCACCATCCACTTCAAGTGAGCGTTGATCTCATCAATAGTAACAGATGTTAGAGATATGCCCTAGAGGCAATAATAAATGTAGTTATTATTATATCTTTGTGTTTATGATAAATGTTTACATTCATGCTATAATAGTATTAACAAGGAAACATTGATACTTGTGTGATTTGTAAACTTAATTTGAAGTCCCTAGTATAGCCTCTATACATCACTAGCTTGATTGGTTGATAAATGATTGTGGTTTCCCTATCATGAACATTGAGATGTTATCAACAACAAGATCATATCGTTAGGAGAATGATATGGTGGACATACTCCTATAGATAAGCGTAGCATAAAGATCAAGTCATTTCAATAGTTTAATTGCTATATGCTTTCTGATACATAGTAACCTAATTCCTTCGACCATGAGATCATGCATATCACCTTTACCGGATGGATGCTTTGATGACATCAAACACCACACCGTGGCGGGTGGCTATAAAGGTGGTATTGAGTGTTCGGAAAGTGTTGGTTGAGACACATGGATCAAGAGTGGGATTTGTCCATCCATATGACGGATAGATATACTCTGGGCCCTCTCGGTGAAATGTCATCCAATTAGCTTGCAAGCATGTGACTGGCTCACAAGGGATCACATATCACGGGAACGAGAAAAGAGTACTTATCGGTAACGAGGTTGAACTAGGTATGCAGAGATACCGACGATCATAACCTCGGATAAGTAAACTATCGTGAGACAAAGGGTATCGTATGTAAGTGATTCATTCGATCGCAAAGTAATCGTAGAAATATGTGGGAGCCATATGAATTTCCAGATTCCTCTATTGGTTATTGTTCGGAGAAGTGTCTCGATCATGTCCGCATAATTCACGAACCGTAGGGAGACACACTTAAGGATTCGACGTTGTTTGAGTAGTTATGGTATGATGAGAAAGAGACCGAATGTTGTTCGGAGTCTCGGATGGGATCCGGGATATCACGAGGAGATCCGGAATGGTCCGGAGAATAAGATTCATATAAGGAAAGTCCCGTTTCGGAGTTGGGGAATGATTCCGGTGTTTTCATCGGGAATGTTCTAGAAGGTTCCGGAATGTCCGGCACTCTGGAGGGGAAGGGGTACATGAATGTATCATTGCAAGTTGGAATGATTGCATCATGTACTAAGTGTCATCGCTGTTCCAAATAAAGGATTAATCGAATCCTAGTTTGAAAAGTCAAAATAGCTAAATTGAAAAGTCAAACGGCTAAATTTGGAAAGTGGAAAAGAGGAGGAGGAGGAGGTGAAACCGAGTTGGGGAGGGATTCCTCCTCCCCGGCGCACCACCAAGCCGAGTTGGGGAGGACTCCCCTCCCCGTGGCCGGCCCCCTCCACCTATATAAGGAGGCGGGGCTCCCTCACACACAAGTACCTCTCCTCCAAACCCTAGCTTGGCGCCTACCACCATAGCCGCCGCGCCCCTAGGGTTTTGCCCTAGACGCGCCGACTTGGGGTCCCGGAACCCTAGCCGCCAAGCACCTCCTCCTTGGTGTGTCTAAACCCTAGAACACCGAGGAGCTCTCATAATCCACCATACTCGCTCGGCTTAAGCCTGCTCATGAGATCTCCCCTCTACTTTCGGTACCACGCCGTTGTGCTGCCGGAATCGCGAGGAGAGTGCTACAATCTCCGCTGCCTGATGGCACCAGGGAGAGGAAGGTCTTGGTCGAGTCCCGAACGTGTGACCGGCTGAGCGCGCTGCGAGCAGTCTTGGGAAGGATCGTCTACGCGATCTTGAGATCGGGAAGAGTACGACTACATCACCCACGAGAATCCGCTCTCGTTAAACACTTTGGAATCTTCGAGGGTAAGATATTCCATCGACTCGTTGCTACAATCTAGTAGATAGATCTTGGCTTATTTGTTTGTATGCGATAGAATTTTTTTGTTTTCCATGCTATGAAACCCTACAGTGGTATCGGAGCCGTGTCTATATGTAGATCTGTTGCACGAGTAGAACACAATGGTCATTGTGGGCGTTGATGCTTTTATTGTCGATTGCTTCTTGTGTACTTTGCATCTTGCGGTATGTTGGGATGAAGCGGCCCGGGCTAACCTTACATGACATCGTTCATGAGATTTGCTCCACGCTTGACATGCAACTTGTATTGCATAAGTGGCTTTGCGGGTGCCTGTTTCTCCTAGCATAGTTAAGATCCAATTTACAATGGGTGATCAACAATACTAGTATCAATGTTGTGGTTCTTGTTCGTAAGTTAGAACGACACTTATTGAAAGCCCCAAACCACGTAAAACATGCAAAGAAAGTAGAGGCGTCTAACTTTGTTTTGCGGTGTGCTTGATGATGTGATATGGCCAAGATTGTGATTATATTTGATGTATGTAATGTTCCTTATTGTAAGTTGGCAACCGGCAGGAGCCATATGGTTGTATTTAATTTATGTTAAGACCCGCGTGTCTATTCAAAGTAGTTGTAATAGTTGAAGCCGGTGGATGACAACCATGGAGAAGCGTCATTGACCTTGATGCAATGCCGGTGATGATGGAGATCATGTTCGTGCTTGAAGATGGAGATCGGAAGCAAAAAGAAGAAAGGCCATATCATATCACATATTATGAATTGCATGTGATGTTAATCCTTTATGCATCTTGTATTGCTTAGTAGACGACGATAGAATTATAAGATGATCCCTCATGCACATGAATTTCAAGTCATAAAGTGTTCACCCTTAGTTAGCACCGTTGCTAAAGCTTGTTGTTTCGAAGCACCACGTGATGATCGGGTGTGTTAGATTCTGCAAGTGTATACAACGTGAGCAAGCCAGATTTGCTCATGCGGAAACTAAGGTTTGATATTGACGAGCCTAGCATGTACAGACATGGTCTCGGAACACGGATCACCGAAAGGTAAAGCATGAATCATATAGTAGATATGATGAACATGACGATTGTTCGCCATTGAAACTATATCAACTCTCGTGATGATCGGTGTTGATGTAGTGGATTTGGTTCGTGTGATCACTAAAACAATGTGAGGGATGTTGTTTTGAGTGGGAGTTCACCTAGATTAACTTTATTATTAATTTGAACTCAATTTGTCATAAACTTAGTGTAACTATTGCAAATATGTTGTAGATCAATGGCAGCCCTACCATCAATTTTAATGCGTTCCTAGAGAAAGAAAAGTTGAAAAACAATGGAAGCAACTTCCGGATTGGTTCCAATTTGAGGATTGTCCTCACACCTGGTAATTTGACCTATGTCTGGATGCACCGCTAGGTGACCCTGCGGTGATGCTTACGATGAAGTAAAGAATGTTTACCTCGCTCGGAAGAATCAAGTACTCCATAGTTCGATGTGCTATCTTGTATGGTTTGGAATCGAAGCTTGAGAAAAGGTTTGAGAATTCAGACCCATATGATATTGTCGAGGATCTCAAATTGATCTTTGAGACTCATGTGGCAATTGAAAGTTATGAGGCTTAAAAGTTCTTTAAGCGCAAGATGGAAGAGGGCAGCTCCGTCAAGTGAGCATGTGCTTAAGATGTGCAGGCATAAACAAACTTCAAAGCTTGGGTATAGTGATTCCTAATGCTTTGGGGATTTACCGTGTCCTCCAATCACTACCACCAAATTACAAGAACTTTGTGATGAACTATAACATGCATAACATGAACAAGCAGTTGCCAGAACTGTTTGCTATGTTAAAGTCTGCAGAAGTGGAGATCAAGAAAGAGCACCAAGTGTTGTTGGTCAATAAGACCACCAAATTCAAGAAAGGCAAGTCTAAGCAGAAGGGACACTTCAAGAAGGGTGGTAAGAAAGTTACCACGCCGGCGAAGAAGACCAAGGCTGGACCCAAGCCTGATACTGAGTGCTTTTACTGCAAGGGAGAAGGTCACTGGAAGCGGAATTGCCCAAAGTACTTGGCGGATTTGAAGAACGGCAACATCAAGAAGAAAGGTATATCTGATATACATGTTATTGATGTGTATCTCACTAGTACTCGTAGTAGTGCCTGGGTAATTGATATTGGTTCGGTTGCTCATATTTGTAACTCGAAACAGTCTTTGAGAATAAGCGGAAGCTAGCGAAGAACGAGGTGACGATGCGTGTGGAAGCGGATCAAGGTTGATGTGATCGTGGTGGCACGCTACCCCTTCATCTACCATCGGGATTAGTTTTATACTTAAATAATTGTTATTTGGTGCTGCGTTGAGCATGAACATTATATCGAGATCTTGTTTATTGTGACAGGTTACTTGTTTAAGTCCGAGAATAATGGTTGTTTGATTTATATGAGTAATATGTTTTATGCACATTCACCTTTGATAGATGGTCTATTCTTATTAAATCTCGATAGTGGAAATACACATATCAACAACATTGAGGCTAAGCGTTTGAAATCAGCGATAATTCGACCTATATGTGGCACTGTCGTCTTGGTCACATTGGGTGAAGCGTATGAAGAAACTCCATTCGATGGACTTCTTGAATCACTTGATTTTGAATCACTTGAAAGATGCGAAGCATGTACGATGGGTAAAATGACTAAGACTCCATTTTCTGGTATGATGGAGCGAGCTACGGACTTATTGGAAATCATACATACCGATGTGTGTGGTCCAATGAGTGTAGCATCGCGCGGTGGTTATCGTTATGTTCTTACCTTCACGGATGACTTGAGTAGATATGGGTATATCTATTTCATGAAACATAAGTCCGAAACTTTCGAGAAGTTTAAGGAGTTTCAAAGTGAGGTAGAGAATCAACGTAACAAGAAGATTAAATTTCTACGTTCTGATCGTGGAGGTGAATATCTAAGTTACGAGTTTGTCATTGTCCACAGGTTGGAATTATGATAGATGAACAACACCCTCACTCTTGGGAAAAGACCACATTCATATGCCACTGTTCTGTAAACTCCATACCGGAGTCTCCGGTCTGCCAAGACCGGAGTCTCCGGTGTGGTTTGGATTTTCCGGTTCAGGCTCTTGTGGTGCCTCCCAAGATCTGGCTGGGTCATTCTGTCTAGGGGTCCGGAGCCTGCACCGGAGGATATACCGGAGTCTCCGGTGTTGGAAGACCGGAGTCTCCGGTGTTGCTGGGGCAAGATTGGTCTTGGTCAGTCAGATGGGTAGTCCGGAGGCTGGTCCGGAGATTGGCCGGAGTCTCCGGTGTAGACTAGAGTCTCTGGTCTACAGACCGGAGTCTCCGGTCTGACTTTTCTACAACGGTCAGAAAACGGTTCGTGGAGGGGGCTGCCTATAAAAAGGGACCCTTATCTTCTTCCTCCAGTTGCTCGAGCTGCTCAAGAACACCAACCCCATTAGAGCCACCAAATCTACAAGATCTCTTCATCCAACCATCCAAAGTCATTGATCTTTGGAGAATCGAAGGAGGAGGCCTTGATTTACATCTTCACCAAGAGAGATCTTCATTTCCCCCTCATTCACTTGAGGGCCCCCAAGATCTAGTGTTTCATTGGAAACCCTAACTTTGATTTGGATCTTACAAGCTTGTCTTTGATTTGTCTTGACAGCTTGGTTGTATTTGGGAGCCTCCAATTCAGTTGTGGATGTGTGCCCTGAACTTGTTGTAAAGGTGCCGACTTCACCTCGAAGGTTTCCGATATAGTGGAAGGTGAATGGAGCCCGTTGGGGTGAGGTTCACCGGAGAACAAGGGAGGCCTCTCGTGGCGTTGGTGGTTTGAAACCACCCCCTCTCCAAACGTAGACGTACTTCCCCTCAAAAGGAAGGAACTACGGGAAACAAATCCTTGTGTCTCCGCGTCCACTCCTTTGGTTACTTTTATCCTTTACCGCACTTTACTTACTTGTTCTTTCTTAGTGTTGTGTTTGCTTGTGCTTGATTGACATATAGGTAAATTCACCATAGTTGCATATTCTAGAGAATTTACCTTTCTTGTAAAACCCTAATTTGAAAAAGAGTAAAATTTGAAGTAGCACCTATTCACCCCCCTCTAGGTGCCCATACGATCCTTTCAATTGGTATCAGAGCCTCGGCTCTTTATTTGGGCTTTACCTCCTAAGAGAATATGGGTAGCCAAGAAGGGGATGGTGGTAGTGAGCCGACCCCAGTGACCATGGAAGATCTCAGAAACTTGGAAACAAGATTGAGCTCTTCCTTGGTCAACAAAGTCAAGAAGATGCTTGAGCAACTTCTTAAAGACAAAGATGGCTCATCACCCCCATCTCCTCAAGAGTATCTACCATCTGTTGTACCTAAAGGGAATACTTCGGTATCCCCCGAGGGTATGATGGTGGGGGGTAAACAAGACAACGCTAATTCCTCCACACACAATGATGGTGGGAAGGGTGAGCACCATGATTCATGGTACTCTCCCGACCCTCCAGTCCCTCACCCTCATGTGTACAATAGAGGTGACCCACCTAAGCTTAAAGAATCTGCTACTTTTGCTCAATGGCAATCACTAATGAGAACTCATGTGCGCAGCTCTTGCATTGAACTATGGAACATCATCGAGGATGTACTCTTTATTGGGGATCCAAACAACTTGACAAGAAGAGAGGTTGTCAATAGTCAACTCAATGCCACTGCTTTGCATATGATTCAACAAGGATTGGGAATAAAGGATTACCCACACATTGAGCACCTTAGCATTGCCAAGGAAGCTTGGGATGCTCTCACTGTGTTGTTTGTTGGAAATGAGATTATGAAGAGGAACCGATATGATTCTCTAAGCAATGAAGCCGAAGGCTTCTACATGAAAGAAGGTGAATATCACGAATACATGTACCGAAGGCTCAAGACCACCGCCACCGCTTTTAGAAATGTGGGTGCCTCACATGTGGATGATGCATGGATAAAAAGGAAATATGTGAGTGCACTCATGCCTTTTGATCCCACCGACTTGAAGATCCTACAAGGAAGACACAACTACCATCTCATGACCTCAAATGAAGTTATGCAAGAGATGGCCGCTTTCAAGGTTGCCTCCAAGAATGCTAAAGATGCCTGTGCTCGTGCCCTTGGTATGAGCAATGTTGTCAATGTTGCTTTGAAGGCCAAAGTTGTGGATCATGGGGATGAAGATGATAGTGATGAAGGGCTCTCCATGGACCACCTTGATGAAGTCAAGATTGCTCATAGTCAATATATGTCCTTCTATGCAAAGAACTTTTGGAAGAACCCCGCCAAGGCCAAGATGGAAATGCAAAGAAAAAGCAACCCAAATGGGAAAAGAGATAATACAACGATATTGAGAACTTGCTTCAATTGTGGTGACCGCTATCACTTTGTAGTAAGTTGTCCCTATGAGAAGAGAGAAGATCATGGGGGTAAGCTTGTGTTGAAGAAGACTCTCAAGGCACCTTACAATAAACCTTTCATCAAGAAGAATCCCATCAACAAGAAGTCGGGAGAAATTGTCTTGATCACTCATGAAGAATACTCCTCCGACAATGAAGATGACGAGGAAGAGGAAACTTCTCATGGTGTGGCTGCTCTAGCCACCATCTCTACTCCAACATTCTCACTCTTCGACTCTCCAAATGAGAACTCTCCCACCAAGAACGTCACTTGCCTTATAGCAAGAGGAACGGAGGTATCCTCATCATCCCGCTCTACTCCCTTAGATAATGATGAAATTGATGATGAGATGTCTCTTGATGTTAAAAAGGAATTAATTGCCTTTGATGAGTTTATGACTAACCTAGAAGGACATGCTAAGTTACATTTGGAAACATCCTAGATCAACTTTCACATACTCAAGAGCTTCTAGATGTAAGATGTAAACTTGGATATGAACACATGATTGAGCTAGAGGCTTTAAACAATGCTCTAGAAGAAGAACAAGAAACTAGGTTGTCACTTGAATTAAAACTTCAAGGGCTTGATGAGGCCAATGACATTATTGTTAACAAACTCATCAAAGAGCGTGATCATGCTATTGCTAAATACAGAAGTGCTAAAAAGGAAAAGATTGAGTTTGGTGAGGTGATGGGGGAATACCAATCGGGGTATACCCACGAAGCGGATTCTCCAGCTAGATCGAGCCATTTGGAACCTAGCCAATGGCGAAGTCGACTCATCTGGCTGGCGCATCTTGGATCTGACGAGTGGCGCCGACTGGAGGCCCAAGACGGCGACTTCAATACAAAGCCCACCAAAACCCTTGTAAACCTTAACTGGCTGCATATATAAAGCCACCAGGGGCACCCCCACGGGACATATGCTCCCACGTCATATTAGATTTCCTCTCACATTAGACTATATCTAGTCTCTCCCTCCACCCACGGCGGCTCCCATGTAAACCAATCTATGATCATATACTGGATTGACAGCAGGATGTAGCGATCCTCCACCGAGGGGACGTGAACCTGGGTACATCGTGTGCCAATCTCGCTCCCGGATTCTCCTACGTCGCCTTGCTCCCTCTACGTAAGCTACCCCCAGTAGCATCTGCCGTGCAATACCACGACAGTTGGCACCCACCGTGGGGCAAGCGGTGCTTGGAGGGTGATAATCCGGGCGGGATCCCTTAGCGCCATCATCGGCCAAATCGCATCTGGCGTGCTATCCGATCGCCGCCTACCGAGGCGTTGGCAATTGAGCTGGAGCGGTGAAATAGCACGCCCGTAATGGGCTCTTCATGCTCTGGGATTCGTCTCGCCTGTCCCGGACTCAACCATCGCGGACTCGCCTGTCGCGGGATCGTCATCGGGACCTTGCTCTCGCGCCCCCGTGGTCGTCGACTTCGCCAACGCCCGGGGACTCGCCACCGTTGACTCTCCCTTCGCGGAGTCTTCTCTCATGTATTCTCCATGCCCGGGGACTTGCCCTCGCGGATTCGCCACACTCGGGGACACACCCTCGTGGATTCTCCATGCTTGGGGAACTCGCCTCCCCTGTCGCGACCTCCGTCCGCCGTGTCGACCCCGTGTCTGCCGCGTCGACTTCGTCACAGCGCAACCTCCATCCGCCGGTTCGACCCCGTGTCCGTCGTGTCGACTTCGCCATAGCGTGACCTCCGTCCGCCGCGTCGACTTCGCAACAGCGCGACCTCCGTCTGCCGCGTCGACCCCGTGTCCGCCGTGTCGACTTCGCCATAGCGCGACCTCCGTCCGCCGCGTCGACCCCGTGTCCACCGCGTCGACATCGCCATAGCGCGACATTCGTCCGCCGCGTTGACCCCGTGTCCGCCGCGTCGACTTCGCCATAGCGCGACCTTCGTCCGCCGCGTCGACTCCGTGTCCGCCGCGTCGAATTTTTCCGGCTAGACGCCGTGCGACCCTGTCCGATACGACAAATGTGTACGCCGCGCCTGCTAAGGGACCTTCATCGTCCGAGTCGCCAGAGAGGGTCGCTTGGCACGCTGCATGGACTCACCACTGGGCGTCTCTTCCCCTCGGGAAGAATCAATTCGCCTTTGTCAACCTTTGAAAGAGCGACTCGCAATGGCCAAGTAGTGCGGACGAGGACTCGCAAACCGAGCCTCGGTTCGTCCACGAAAAACGCTAACCGAGAGCCATCATTGGAGTCGCCTTGCTCGACTGGCCTTCCGGGCCAAGACAAATGGCAATGCTACACAAACAACACCATGTCCTCCTCAACCTTAGATAGTGCGACTCGCACGACCAAGTACCGCGGACGAGGACTCGCAAACCGAGCCTCGGATCGTCCAGGAAGAACGCCAAGTCGAGAGCCATCTTTGGAGTCGCCATGCGACTGGCCCCCCGGGCCAAGACGAGAGACCCGCTAACAAAACAGCGTAATCAACATCATCGCAGACTCGCAATCATCGCGGACTCGCCACACTCGGGACTCTCCCCTCGCGGACTCTCAATCATCGCAGACTCGCCACATTCGCCCTCGCGTACTCAACACGCTCGGGGACTCGCCACTCGGCACGCTACAGACAGCGCCACTCGCCGGTCGGCCGACCTCGCCACTCGGCATGCTACAGACAGCGCCACTCGCCGGTCGCCCGACCTCGCCATTCGTCGCGCTCGGGGACTTGGCGCACGCCGGTCGCTCGGCTTCGCCGCTTGCCTCTCTCGGGGACTCGACGCTCGCCGGTCGCTCGACCTTGCCACGCTCGAGGCTCGACGCTCACCGGTCGCTCGACCTCGCCACTCACTATGCTCGGGAACTCGTCACTCAACCTTGCCACTCTCCGCGCTCGGGGACTCGGCGCTCGTCGGTCGCTCGACCTCGCCACTCGCCGCGCTCGGGGGCTCGGCGCTCGTCGGTCGCTCGACCTCGCCACTCGCCGTGCTCGGGGGCTCGGTGCTACCGGTCGCTCGACCTCGCCATTCGCCGCGCTCGGGGCTCGGCGCTCGCCACTCACCATGCTCGGCAGCAACCACTACTATTTTCAGAATATGCATCTCTAAAGAGCCTCAAGTCGCCTCTACAAGCCAAGTCGAGCCTCGGGGACTACTCCTAGGCATGCTGAGTGTACGGGTGGTTCCAAGACCGCGACTCTCCCTCGTCGACTCGCCACCACGGACTCTCCACTCGCGTACTCTCCACGCTCGGGGACTCTCCACCGCGGACTCGCTCTCGCGTACTCGACACGCTCGGGGACTCTACACCGCGGACTCGCTCTCGCGTACTCGACACGCTCGGGGACTCTCCACCGTGGACTCTCCCTCGCGTACTCGACACGCTCGGGGACTCTCCACCGTGGACTCTCCCTCGCTTACTCAACGCGCTCGGGGACTCTCCACTGCGGACTCGCCCTCGCGTACTCAACACGCTCGGGGACTCGCCACCGCGGACTCGCCCTCGCGTACTCAACATGCTCGGGGACTCGGCGTGCTACAGACAGCGCCACTCGCCGGTCGCCCAACCTCGCCACTCGGCATGCTCAGGGACTCAGCACTCGACGGTCGCTCGACCTCGCCACTCGCCACGCTCGATGACTTGGCACGCTCCACGTTCGGGGACTCGCCGCAACTATCAGCTTCACCGACACCCTGCGTATTTCGCCAACTGGCCATCACCGATTGGCTCACGCCGACCGCCTCCCGCTTCACGGTTCTTTTCTCTGTTCAGGAGCTCATCACCGATTCGCTACGACCCATCGTCAAGACTCTCCGCGCCCTGCCTCAAGCCCGCATCGAATCGACAACGCGCTCGGGGACTACTGATGGGGGAATACCAATCGGGGTATACCCACGAAGCGGATTTGCCAGCTAGATCGAGCCGACTGGAACCTAGCCCTGAGCGGGTCCACTCGCCCAATACGGCGACTGGCGCATACTGGATCCTGTCGAGTGGCGCCGACTGGAGGCCCAAGACGGTGAATTCAATACAAAGCCCACCAAAACCCTTGTAAACCCTAACTGGCTGCATATATAAAGCCACCAGGGGCCCCCCACGGGACATCTGCTCCCACGTCATATTAGATCTTGTGGCATCCCGCAAAACCACTACTAGAAAATCGCGTTGAATTTGTGCATTGCATCGACATCATCATGTGTTGTTTGTCTAAAACTATTTTCGCAAAACCTATTTTGTTTTCTGAAACGCCCCGTCTTTTATTCAAACGCCAAACACCGGTTCTCCGGATTTATTTTGTTGTCGGCTATCGGGTTGCGAAAGCCGTGTTTTAAAATAAATAAAATTTGAATTATTTTAGTGGGGCAGTCGAACGGGCCGATTGACCCGAACGACCACCCCAGAAAATAAATCGGTCCATCTACACCGGCCCTTCTAAATCCTACAGCTACCAGATAATCTGCCCACCCCTCCCCTCCACCTCACTCCCTCCAATAACCATGTGCCTCACCTCTCCCTCCCCTCTAACCTATCCCCATCTGCCACCAAGACTAATCACCCAACCCTCCCTCTCTCTCACCCAACGCACACGCCACACACCACACACGCAACACAGATACACACCAACCCACCCCGCAGGCACACACACGCATCCAGCCACTCACCAGCCCGGGCCCACCCTACAGCCCCCACTTTCCCCACCAACCGCCTGCCACCTCTCTTCCTCAATCGCCCACCCCGACAACGCGCAGCCCCGACCCATCCTGCTCCTCGCCAGACCCTCTCGAGCCCTGCCGCTCCGCGTCGGTCCTGCTCGTCCCGCCGCCGGCCGGATCCTCGAACCCCGTCCTCCCTCCGCCGCAGGCCCCCAGCAGCGTCGCTCCCCCCGCCGTTCCCGAGCCGCGTCGCCTCCGCCGCCAGTGCTCCCAGCGGCAGCATGGCGCCTCCCTCCCGCGTCCGCCTCGCCCACCGCTGGCCACCAGCTCGCCGCCGGCCCCTTCCTCCACGACGCCCGCCGCCGTCCCCTCCCTCGCCTCCCCATAAGCCCCACGACGGTCCTCTCCGCCCCGCTCGTCGTCGTCGTTCCGTCGCCTCTCTGGCCCGGCCGCGCCGCCACCGGGGCCCGCCTCCTCCCCGCCCGCCTGCGTCGTCGACCGAGCCGCCGTCGCCATCAGCCACCACCTTGCTCCGTTTGTTCCCTGCTCGCGCCTGACCGCCAGGAGACCTCCTGATGTCCCTGCCTACCTCTGTGTGAGGCCGTGAGCTGTTCGTTGTCGGATGAAGAGATGGGCTGGCTCAGGCCAGCAGAAGGTTACTCGCCCCCGAGCTTCTATCAAGATTTTTGGCGACCCTGCTACGTCTGCCTCGGAATCTTGTGCGTGCGAACCAACTCATGAACCCGAAGACCCCGACCCACCAAGATCTTCGTCCTGGACACCGTGCGGCAACACCTATGTCACGGATTCCGAAGATCCGCGGATGCGACAAGATCGTCGCTCGGACGCCAAGTACTCCGACACGGACCCGGGGATCCGAGGGCCCCCTTCCTGGATCCCGAAGACCGATACCGAGGAACCGACAAGACCGACCACACCGACGCCATGATCGCCCTCACGGAATATGAAGACCGTTCCGATTCCGTGGACCCCTCGGACCCCAAGATCTTTGCCGTGAGACGACAAGACCGTCAGCACGACCCGACGACCGTGGATGCGACAGGATCATCCCCAGAACGCCAAGTTAAATCACGAAACGCTCGAACACTAACACCTACTCGGTTGGCGGGCCCGTCAAGACCCTATAGCGGCAAGATCGACCACTGGAACCGAGATCGACGCGACAACAAGAACGGCATCGGCCCGGAAGAATCCGAAGCGCCCCGACACCGACCCAAGTCCTGCTTCCCGGACGCGACAAGAACTACCCCCGCTGTCCGAGAACGATCCGTCAAACCCTGGACCCTGAGACCGAACCCGGACCCCGGAACCCCAAGTTCGTCGAGACCCCCTAATGTGTGAACCCCTTTCCGAAAACCCTATTTTATAATATAATCCAACTTGTCGCATTTTAATTGTTCATGCATGCATATTATCATTGGTTTGGGGGCCTTATGCCGATTCACCTCTAATTAAATATGGGGCCCATATGCGGGCAAATCTAGTCTCATATTGGCCTCATTTAAACTTGTGTAGCGAACCGATGATATAATCTTGCCTTGTTAAGACAACATTTAATTGCAGGCTAGATAAATAACATGAACCACCTAAATAATTGTCGGGACCCCGGTTCCACTTAATATGACCTAATTGCATCGCACCTTTGCCATGTCATACATCATACATGCATCATGCCGATCTTCTGCCGTTGTATTGAATATTGCATCCGGTGTTTCTTCTAGTGTTTTGGTTCTTCACGGATAAGGCCGTTGAGTTGATGTGAGCTTCGCCCCGATCTTCGGTTGAACCTTCGGCAATGTTTTCAGGCGAGCATCTCCCCCTTTCTACCTATCTTACTTTTATAGTATTTATTCCCTCCTGTTGATCTATTGCTATCTGTGTCGCGATGCTCTAGTTTCCGTACCTGTAAAACCCCTTGCAGCCATATATTGCCTTGGACACATCCTATTACCTGTTGTTTGGTAGATAGTTGGACTTGCGTGTCGTAGTCGCTTGCTCAAGTGCTGTTGTGTGTCGTCATATGCCACAGTTGTTGACGTATTGCGGCATGTTGCTGTTGGAGATGATTCTAGTTTTACTTACCGTTCATTTTAATTCCTGTTTAACAACTAAAATTGAAGTAAGCAGAGGCATCGGTGGGTGATAGAAAATATTTGGTTTCCGAACGCCCACTTGTGTCCCGTAGGACCCAGTACTTGATACTGTTCCTTGATTTATCGCGCTATCCACATCCGGGAGGTATATGGGACCCCACGAGCGAGCTTGATTGATCTTATTTCTTGGGGCCACAAACTAGTTTGAGGTTTTATTTACGATCTGTACTTATGCCATGCTACTTATGTATTTACGATTGTGCGAGGAGCACCTTTGTCTGTTAGGATCGGGACACGATTCATGGTGTCGACAAGCTCAGTTTGGGTTCCCGATCGTTCTGACCGTCCACCCAAACCTTGGGTCCATCTCGGAGCTAGCTTACTTTGTTGCGGGTAGACTTCAAGGGGTGCCCCCCTGAAATATTTCTGAATCCTGTGATTGTTCAGTCGTGAACGCCTCGTTGGGTTTTGATTTGGTTTTTCCGAGGTTGATCGAGCGTGTGTTGCTATTGGTGCACCCCGGCCGGGTAAAACTTTCTGAAAGCCGTGTCTGTGGATATGGACGACTTGGAGCACAGTATCTCGACCATAGACAAGCATAACTAAAGTTTATTGATATAAATTTGACTTTATAATGACTAGTAATCAGCTTTACTATAATGGAATGGCTAAATAATACTGCCCACAATTGCTTGTTTGGAGTGTAAACTGCGACCATTGTACTGACTAGTAAGTATGGCAACTTCTAGCGGAATGGCTGAATAAAAGTACCAACAAGCTTGGGTTTTGGGTTTATCTCATGCTATCTATATCTGATTAGTAATTGTTGCAACTAGCGGAATGATTAACTAAAAGGCCTTGCTTATTTTATCGGGACGATTATCTATACGACTAGTAATTGCTGCAACGATGAGTGAATAAGTAAAGCGCCAGTATGTGAGTTCCTCGGTTGACTTCCTCGTTTGGTCTCGAGGAAACACCGGGTGGGTTTGTTTGGTGTTAGTATCGAGTTGGTTCCGAATAGGTCCTTCTTACCCCTCTCGATTGCCGCCAGATGTATCGAGTCTCTATAGGTTGTTTAGTGCATCTTGCCTGCCGCTTGATCCACCATACCTATGTAGGCGAGGAACTGAATTCTAGCCTCGAGTGTCTTGGCCTCGATCTTGGCTCCTCTTTTCCTTTGCCCTTTGTCGGCACCCCTTTTATTTAAGCAGGTTTTGAGATCGGCCGTTAGCGGGGTTACCCTTCCGGCTTGGCACAGGCAGGGTTATGGGCGCCATTGGTTATTCTTGGGCTCTTAGCCCCATTTGCATCTTGTCCGTAGTCGGACGCTCTATCATTTTCAAGGTGATTTGGATCTTTGTATATTATATCTGTATTCTTGACTCTTGAGTCCTTGTTGTATATATACGTTACGTGGGTCCCATCGAGGACTGTTGTGTAATGTTATTACCGTTTTCCACCCGCGCGAAAGTGCTGGTGAGCACCTTTGAATCGTTTCTATGCGGGTTTGGCGGTTTCGCTAAAACTTGCATAGGTCCGATCTGAGGGTGTTCTGAGTGGTATCGAGCTCAGCGTTGCGATACCCCACAAGTCGACTAGGATAACCTAGCTAACGGCGAAGTAGAGTGTCAAAACTATTTTGCAAAATCGGTTGGATAGTTACGACTAGGTCTGGTTTGACTTCTTACCCTCTGCTATTCTCGTCTTATCGGCGTGTTTTGAATCGCTCTCTTCTCTTTCTTGAGTCCGGACTTCTCGTGGTTGGGTTTTCCGTCATTACCTTGAGGTTTCGCTTCCTTCTCGATAACGGTGTTCTACCATCCGGTGTTCAAGCTGCCTGATGAATACGTCTATGGTGTTACCATTCTTTGTTCCTTGCTTGTGCCTTCGGTGCTTTCGGCGAGGACATCATCTCGTCGAGATCCGATCACGAGTCGCATCGCTCCTTTGTTTCCGAACCTCGAGAGTCGAGATCTTCAGTCTGATTCCGAGAATGGTTGCACGCTTTTCCACTGATTGTGCAGAGTAATAGTTTGGGTGCGTGATGGATTGGCCCCCATGCCGACTACCCCTTCTATTCGCTTTTGTACATTGAAGTGGATGAGAATGCATCGGTTCCCTCTTTCCATCGAAGTTAGGGGTGGCTTTATTTGTTGATGCCTCTACCTTCGACCTTTTGTTCCGGAGTGTTCCCTCGACGATAACGGACAACGACCTCTTGTTAGTGGTGTCGCGAGGATCTACACGATGCGAGAAGATTCAGATCGCCGCCTTCTTCCCGGTACCATGAGGCGGATCTCGAGGGCGAGATCCTTTGTTAGTGGTGTCGAATTGTGGCATCCCGCAAAACCACTACTAGAAAATCGCGTTGAATTTGTGCATTGCATCGACATCATCATGTGTTGTTTGTCTAAAACTATTTTTGCAAAACCTATTTTGTTTTCTGAAACGCCCCGTCTTTTATTCAAACGCCAAACACCGGTTCTCCGGATTTATTTTGTTGTCGGCTATCGGGTTGCGAAAGCCGTGTTTTAAAATAAATAAAATTTGAATTATTTTAGTGGGGCAGTCGAACGGGCCGATTGACCCGAACGACCACCCCAGAAAATAAATCGGTCCATCTACACCCGCCCTTCTAAATCCTACAGCTACCAGATAATCTGCCCACCCCTCCCCTCTACCTCACTCCCTCCAATAAACATGTGCCACCTCACCCTCTCCCTCCCCTCTAACCTATCCCCATCTGCCACCTAGACTAATCACCCAACCCTCCCTCTCTCTCACCCAACGCACACGCCACACACCACACACGCAACACAGATACACACCAACCCACCCCGCAGGCACACACACGCATCCAGCCACTCACCAGCCCGGGCCCACCCTGCAGCCCCCACTTTCCCCACCAACCACCTGCCACCTCTCTTCCTCAATCGCCCACCCCGACAACGCGCAGCCCCGACCCATCCTGCTCCTCGCCGGACCCTCTCGAGCCCCGCCTCTCCGCGTCGGTCCTGCTCGTCCCGCCGCCGGCCGGATCCTCGAACCCCGTCCTCCCTCGCGCGGGCCCAGCGTCGCTCCCCCGCCGTTCCAGCAGCGTCGCCTCCGCCCGGTGCTCCATGCGCCAGCAGCGCCTCCCTCCGCCTCGCCCACCGCTGGCCACCAGCTCGCCGCCGGCCCCTTCCTCCACGACGCCCGCCGGCCGCCGTCCCCTCCTCGTCGCCCTCGCCTCCCCCGCAATGCCCACGACGGTCCTCTCCGCCCCGCTCGCCGTCGTCGTTCCGTCGCCTCTCTGGCCCGGCCGCGCCGCCACCGGGGCCCGCCTCCTCCCCGCCCGCCTGCGTCGTCGACCGAGCCGCCATCGCCATCAGCCACCACCTTGCTCCGTTTGTTCCCTGCTCGCGCCTGACCGCCATGAGACCTCGATGTCCGCCTACCTACGTGAGGCTGTGAGCTGTTCGTTGTCGGATGAAGAGATGGGCTGGCTCAGGCCAGCAGAAGGTTACTCGCCCCCGAGCTTCTATCAAGATTTTTGGCGACCCTGCTACGTCTGCCTCGGAATCTTGTGCGTGCGAACCAACTCATGAACCCGAAGACCCCGACCCACCAAGATCTTCGTCCTGGACACCGTGCGGCAACACCTATGTCACGGATTCCGAAGATCCGCGGATGCGACAAGATCGTCGCTCGGACGCTAAGTACTCCGACACGGACCCGGGGATCCGAGGGCCCCCTTCCTGGATCCCGAAGACCGATACCGAGGAACCGACAAGACCGACCACACCGACGCCATGATCTCCCTCACGGAATATGAAGACCGTTCCGATTCCGTGGACCCCTCGGACCCCAAGATCTTTGCCGTGAGACGACAAGACCGTCAGCACGACCCGACGACCGTGGATGCGACAGGATCATCCCCAGAACGCCAAGTTCGTCACGAGAACGCTCCCGAACACTAACACCTACTCGGTTGAGCGGGCCCGTCAAGACCCTCGCAACGGCAAGATCGACCCTGTGGAACCGACAAGATCGACGCGACAACAAGAACGGCATCGGCCCGGAAGAATCCGAAGCGCCCCGACACCGACCCAAGTCCTGCTTCCCGGACGCGACAAGAACTACCCCCGCTGTCCGAGAACGATCCGTCGAACCCTGGACCCTGAGACCGAACCCCGGACCCCGGAACCCCAAGTTCGTCGAGAACCCCTAATGTGTGAACCCCTTTCCGAAAACCCTATTTTATAATATAATCCAACTTGTCGCATTTTAATTGTTCATGCATGCATATTATCATTGGTTTGGGGGCCTTATGCCGATTCACCTCTAATTAAATATGGGGCCCATATGTGGGCAAATATAGTCTCATATTGGACTCATTTGAACTTGTGTAGCGAACCGATGATATAATCTTGCCTTGTTAAGACAACATTTAATTGCGGGCTAGATAAATAACATGAACCACCTAAATAATTGTCGGGACCCCGGTTCCACTTAATATGACCTAATTACGCCCTTTCTTTGCCATGTCATACATCATACATGCATCATGCCGATCTTCTGCCGTTGTATTGAATATTGCATCCGGTGTTTCTTCTAGTGTTTTGGTTCTTCGCGGATAAGGCCGTTGAGTTGATGTGAGCTTCGCCCCGATCTTCGGTTGAACCTTCGACAATGTTTTCAGGCGAGCATCTCCCCCTTTCTACCTATCTTACTTTTATAGTATTTATTCCCTCCTGTTGATCTATTGCTATCTGTGTCGCGATGCTCTAGTTTCCGTACCTGTAAAACCCCTTGCAGCCATATATTGCCTTGGACACATCCTATTACCTGTTGTTTGGTAGATAGTTGGACTTACGTGTCGTAGTCGCTTGCTCAAGTGCTGTTGTGTGTCGTCATATTCCACAGTTGTTGACGTATTGCGGCATGTTGCTGTTGGAGATGATTCTAGTTTTACTTACCGTTCATTTTAATTCCTGTTTAACAACTAAAATTGAAGTAAGCAGAGGCATCGGTGGGTGATAGAAAATATTTGGTTTCCGAACGCCCACTTGTGTCCCGTAGGACCCCGAGTACTTGATACCTGTTCCTTGATTTATCGCGCTATCCACATCCGGGAGGTATATGGGACCCCCCTGAGCCAGAGCTTGATGCAGTCTTATTTCTTGGGGCCACAAACTAGTTTGAGGTTTTATTTGCAATCCCGTACTTATGCCATGCTACTTATGTATTTACGTTTGTGCGAGGAGCACACTGTACTGTTTAGGATCGGGACACGATTCCGCGGTGTCGACAAGCCCAGCCACACTTTCGGGTTCCCAGTCGTTCACAGCCGTATACCCAAACCTTGAGCCCGTCTTGGAGTCAGCTGGCTTCGTTGCGGGATCTACTTAAGGGGTGGCCCCCTGAAATATTTCTGAATCCTGTGATTGTTCAGTCGTGAAAGCCTCGTTGGGTTTTGATTTGGTTTTTCCGAGGTTGATCGAGCGTGCGTTGCTATTGGTGCACCCCGACCGGGTAAAACTTTCTGAAAGCCGTGTCCGCGGATATGGACGACTTGGAGCACAGTATCTCGACCATAGACAAGCATAACTAAAGTTTATTGCTATAAATTTGACTTTATAATGACTAGTAATCAGCTTCACTATATTGGAATGGCTAAATAATACTGCCCACAATTGCTTGTTTGGAGTGTCGCTTGCGACCATTGTACCTGACTAGTAAGTATGGCAACTACAACGGAATGGCTGAATAAAAGTACCAACAACTGCTGGGTTTTGGGTTTATCTCATGCTATCATGTCGATTAGTAATTGTTGCAACTTCTAGCGGAATGATTAACTAAAAGGGCCTTGCTTATTTTATCGGGCGATTATCTATACGACTAGAATTGCTTTAGCGATGGTGAATAAGTAAAACGCCAGCATGTGAGTTCCTCGGTTGACTTCCTCGTTTGGTCTCGAGGGAAACACCGAGGTGGGTTTGTTTGGTGTTAGTATCGGTTGGTTCGAATAGGTCCTTCTTACCCCTCTCGATTGCCGATTGTATCGAGTCTCTATAGGTTGTTTAGTGCATCTTCGCTGCCGCTTGATCCACCATACCTATGTAGGCGAGGGGCCAAATTTAGCCTCGCCGTGTCTTGGCCTCGATCGACGCTCCTCTTTTCCTTTGCCCTTTGTCGGCACCCTTTTGTTTAAGCAGGTTTTGAGATCGGCCGTTAGCGGGGTTACCCTTCGGCTTGGCACAGGCAGGGGTTATGGACGCCATTGGTTATTCTTCAGGGCTCTTAGCCCCATTTGCATCTTGTCCGTAGTCGGACGCTCTATCATTTTCAAGGTGATTTGGATCTTTGTATATTATATCTGTATTCTTGACTCTTCGAGTCACTGTTGTATATATATCTGTTCTGTGGGTCCCATCGAGGACTGTTGTGTAATGTTATTACTTCGTTTTCCACCCGCATGAAAGTGCCTGGTGGGCACCTTTGAATCGTTTCTATGCGGGTTTGGCGGATTTCGCTAAAACTTGCATAGGTCCGATTCTGAGGGTGTTACAGATCTCCTCTCACATTAGACTAGATCTAGTCTCTCCCTCCGCCCACGGCGGCTCCCATGTAAACCAATCTATGATCAAATACTGGATTGACAGCAGGATGTAGCGATCCTCCACCGAGGGGACGTGAACCTGGGTACATCGTGTGCCAATCTCGCTCCCGGATTCTCCTACGTCGCCTTGCTCCCTCTATGTAAGCTACCCCCAGTAGCATCTGCCGTGCAATACCACGACATGAGGTTCATGAAAAACTTTCTGAGGACTTTAGGTTGCTTAACAAGGCCCACAAGGCTTTGGAGAGTGAACTCTTGTCACTCACAAAGTCCCATGAAATGCTTCAAACTCAATTGGCCAATATTCCTTCACCTAGTAACTTCATTCCATCAAGTAGTACAACTATTCTTGAAGAGAATGCTAGGTTGAAGGGGGAGCTTGCTAAGGCCACATTTCCACAAGGAAACAAGTCCATTGATGATCTTTTGAGTAAGCAAAGACCTAGTGGTGATAAAGGGGGCATTGGATTTTTCTCCAATTCTAAGAAGAAGAAGAATAAGAAGAAGAAGGCCAAGCCCACACAAGAAACTAACAAGGCCATTGTGGGTAGTAAGACCACAAGTGGTAAAACTATGTATCATGATGACTTTGCGGGTAGTGCTAACCCTCACTATGTTCTAATGCGTGATTATTATGGTGATGTGTATGCACAATATGTTGACCCATATGGTGGTTATATTGCTTGGTCTATTTGGGTTCCCAAGACCCTTGTTGCTAACAAAAGAGGACCCATTGAAAAATGGGTACCCAAAAATTAGCTTGATCTTTTGTAGACTTATGATTTCGGAGGGTCAAAGTGGGTGCTTGATAGTGGTTGCACAAGTCATATGACCGGAAGCTCATCTATTGTCAAGGACTTAAAGCCAAATGATGATAAAATATCTATCACTTATGCCGACAAGTCAAAATCTAAGGTATTGGGTTTTGGCAAAGTTGTGGTTGCTCACGACATTACACTGGTGAACGTCATGCTTGTTGAGACCCTTGGGTACAATTTACTTTGAGTCTGTGCTCTTGGAAAGATGGGTTGTTGAGACCCTTGTTGAGAACTATGCTCCACTCAAGTGGAGCCCTCATCTTCACAACCTCAACATGCTCCATCCACCGAAGAGGACATTAACTCAAGCCAAAGACAAGATGTGGACCCTCAACATGATGATCAAAGTGTCAACTCTAGTCAAGGGGAGCTTGATTCATTCGCTAGGATGTCAAGTGGTTCCAAGGAAATTACTCAAGGAAGATCCTTACAAATTGCCTTGAGACAAGCTCAAATTGATGCTAGAAGTGCTCTTGATCAAGACCAAGGTCAATCCTTGCCTCTAGATGAAGAGGATGATTCCAATGATGATCAAGGTCAAGTTAATGGTCAAGACGAGGATCAAAATGATGAAGAGGGTCCCCCAAGGAACAACACGGAGATCCACGCTCGTCGCGAAGCTAGAAAGGAAAGAATGTTGGAATTAAGAGACCACTCTCTACAAAATGTTGTTGGTTATCTAAGGAAAGGTATTTCCACAAGAGCACTGTCGGGGTTGTACCCCAGGGTACCCCAGAGTTGATGAATTAAATGAGTCGGTAAGAGACATGTATAATAAAAGGATACTTGATGTGAGTAAGAAAGCAAAATGGAAAAAGATAAAAGAGAAAACCATACTGGGCCGAGTTAAAAGTAATTTGGCCCAGACCACGTTCACTCTTCCAGGCCTGAACTATATCCCGGGCCGAATTAATAAAGATTCGGAGGTACCAAGCCGAATTAACTTGGGTTCAGCCCATTTCCCCTCACCCTGACCAGCTCCAGCAGAAGAGGCTCCCTCCCCGGGTGGGCCGACCAAAGCCAACGACGGTCCACCGCGTGACTCCCACTTCACCTCACTCCCGCCGAACCATCGACGTCAACCTCGCCAGGATCCCCGCGGTGCCACCACGTCACGCCATCGATCGCCAACCAAGCATTCCTGGCTAGGCCGACCGAGGCCAATCTCGGCCCAGACGGGCAGCAGCCACCACGGCCCCCTTCAAACTGGCCACCACCCTGGCTACGGGATGAATCACAGGAAAACCCCGGCTGGGCTCCTCACCTCGCTGTCCCGCGTGGGCCGAGAGAAGAGGAGCTCGGCTGGGTCACCGTCACCTCGTCTAGGCCAGACTAGGCCCTAGGCCGGCTCCCCTCCAAGCCGAATTCAGTGTGACCCGGCTGGGCAGCCAGATAACCCGGCTGGGCCTTGTACTTCAATTATCAGAACCAGGACGAATTAGCTGGTAGACAGGCCGAATCAGCAGTTCGTCTGGGATGTTTGGGCTGAGGTATTTCATCCCGAACGCCCTGTCATTTATCTCCAAAAGCATCCTCGACCTCCGCAGGAGCACGCCATCGAACCAAGACAATCTCCACCAGTATCGTGCCAGTCTTGGGAGCCCACCATCTCAGACTGGCACATGGCGTATGGAATATGCCCTTGGCATCTAACAAGATGCTAGGGATATGCTCTTGGCATCAAATAAGATGCTAGGGAATATGCCTGGCATCTCCAAAGATGCCAAGGCATATGCTGAGCATCTCTAGAAGATACCCAGAATATGCCACCTAGATACCAAGCGTTGTTGGGGATATGCTATATGGGTATCCCCATAGCATGTCTCTTATCCGACTAACCCGGGTTGCCCATAGTCTATAGCATGGCCTATGGCCTGCTGGGCGGCCCAGTTAGGTGGATCCAGAAGGGAGGCCCATGCCGGATAAAGGAAGGCTACGATGGAGTCACCAGCGTACCCGGAGCCTTGGAGTGCAAGATACACAAGACTAGTAATAGACGGTGTAGGACTCTGTAACCTGTCCGGCTAGGACTTTCGCTGTAGCCCTAGGACCTGGCGACTATATAAGTCGGGCCTATGGGATCCTTTAGGGCACGATCTCATACAACTTCAGACAACCTCGCACAGCGAACACATCTCTGTAACTCGGCGTATTGCCCTTATAGTGATTTATAGCAGGAGTAGGATTCCTCCACCGTTGTGGGATCTGAACCTGGGTAAGCTGTGTTACCTCGTACCCTTCAACCGTCTGCCTTACCCCACGTCTCTAAACACGCACTGTGAGGACCCCTCCATGGCGTACTCGTCGGCAATACCACGACAGTTGGCGCCCACCGTGGGGCAAGAGGAACTTCAGGCTCTTCAGCAGGCGAGGACCAAGATCTTCGCGGGAATCAGCGAAACCGTAGCCATCGGTCGCGTTATCTTCTCCGACAATGTTCCGATCGTCCCTCCCGGCGAGTTCTGGATCCCGGTGGAAGAACCCTACGCGGTGTTCGATCGTTCCTATCGGAGACATCCACCTCTTCATCGGCGAAACCGACTCGGGCACTAGTTCCCTGGGAGTCGAAAGAGCATCAAGACCCGCACGGACCGCCTACAGGCAGGATACGTTCGCGGAAGGATCGATGTCGGATCTCTCTTCGGAGTTTGCCGACAAAGATCAGAAAACATTAAGACCCGCACGAACCGCCTACGGGCAGGATATGTTCGCGGAAGGATCAATGTCGGATCTCTCTTTGGAGTTTGCCGACAAAGATCAGAAAAATTCAAGGCCCACCCAAACCGCCCTTGTGCAGGATATAAAGGTGGAAGATCACTGCAAATCCGCCGGCTTCGTCCGTGCGTCTGGACAACAGAGATCCAAGTTCGTCGGCGTGGTTAACATCTTCGATCTAGCACGCTGCGTTCAGAGAGAGGGCGAAAAACCCCGCGATTACCTGGCCAGGTGGCTCCGTATACGAGCCGATCTAGCCCACTACCCCGATGATAACACTTTGTATCACTTCGTGGAAGGACTAGAGCGCGGCACGCTTCTCCGAGAATCTTTAAGACGGCAACAGGCAACAGGACGCCTTACCCTCGAAGAGATGGTGAGCACCGTCAACAGGTACGCGGCAGCCCAGATGGCGCTTGCGCTCAGAGGCGGAGAAACTCCGATTCAGCAGCCGCCACCACTGCCTCCTGCCGCCATCGTCGCAGCAGCACCACCACCTCCAGTCATCGTCGAGCCCGTTGCACCTCCACCGCCCGTCATCGAGGAAGTCCTGGCACCCTCCGACTCTGTCATTGACGCGCTTTATGCTGACTTCAGTGCAGATTTAGAGGAGATAGACTTCAGTCCAGAAGAGCTAGACTCAGCTATGCAGGAGATGGAGGAGGAGTACTCGCGCGACGAGCAAGCCAACAACGCCGTCACGTCCCGAGGGGTGTTCGTCACCATTGGGACGGCGATGGATGAAGATCAACCTGGACAAGCTCCGCCTACGACGCTGGAAAAGGGGAAGGGGCCACTTTTTGCTGCTGATGATGATCGCGCAAAAGTCATGCCTCCTCCGCCTAACCCAGTGCAGCAGCCGCAGGAACTCGGCACCGGCCCGAGCAACAACAACACCGCAAACTTACCGCCTCCAGCATCTACGTCTGCAGCAGCCCAAGTTACTCCAGCTGATAGAGTGATGTACGGCAATCTCCTTGTCGAGCCACTGACCGTCGCTCATATCCGGAATGTGACCCAGCTTGATGAGAAGCGCCAGCAGCTGCTGGAGGAGGCGCAAGCCATCGCGGAGCAAGGCGCTAAACTAGATCGAGATCTGGTCAACGCGCAGAAGTCCATAGAAAAAGCTAGAGCAATGGAGGCCGAGTACAAGACTGCCTTTCTGACAAGAAGGCTAAGAAAGCTCCGGCTCGCGTCATCAACGATCCTGGCGTACGACGCAACCTAGGATGGGATCCCTCTAAGCCGGCACATGCCAAGCCATACATTGACAGTGAAGGCAAGCAGGTGATGCCCACCCCACTCCTTAACCTTGCCGTCGCGAAGACCCTTCTAGAGCAGGATAGATCGCCCAAGGCAGTGGAACAGGTCTATGACCTAGTGGCCAAGGAGGTGAAGCAGCAGGAAAAGTCCACCTCTCAGAGGCTTGAGTCTAACCCTGTGCTCTGCCAGTCTAGCCAGTACAAACCGCTAAGGGACATATCTCCTCTTGATGTCGGGTCCTAGACGGGTTCATCAGAACAAAGACGGAGGGATGCACGCAACAGGAAGGATGCCATCCCCACATCCCCCGATCACGGATAAAAGGCCCGACCTCGTCGCCCATCGCCACCGCCCGATCTCCCCGACATCGCGAAGATTACAAAGCTCACCATCGTACGGATATGCCCCCACCAAAACAGTGCGACATCGTCATCCGCGACAACGCGGAGCAGACCCATCATGACGGAGAGCGCAACCAAGGACATAAGAGCAGGTCGCGCCATGACCCTCCGCGTCCGACAAGCAACCGTGACAGGCGTGAGGCGTCGCAGGAGGGTAACAGCAAGAAGGCTAACCCACCGCCACCTCCGCCTCCGTCACCACCAAGCATTCACCATGGCGGAGGAGGCCTGCATCGTTCACGCAGCCCATCCCCTGTTGACAAGAAGAAGAAGAACCCAGAGCCGTACGATGCGTGTTCGCGGATCGATAAGATCCACGAGGCCCGAGAAGGATCATACCTGGGACCACGTTGCTTTGGACCTGCAATACGGTCCGCAACTTACCCCAAAGGTTTACGGATTGACAAGACCATCAAGCCCTATGACGGCACCGCCAAGCCAGCCACATGGTTGCAGGACTACGGCAACGCGGTGGAGATTGCCGGAGGAAACCCCAACATCGCTGTCAAGTACCTCCCGTTAATGTTGGCAGGCACGGCCCATCAATGGATCGACGACTTGCCGGAGAAATCTATCTACAACTAGATGGACATGCAAGAAGCGTTCACCAAGAACTTTGAGGGTACGTACAAGCGTCCCTGCACTGTGGGCGATCTACAGCGGTGCGTGCAAGAGAAAGACGAGACATCTTGCGCCTACCTAAATTATGAACACTGCGTATGCTACTCTTAAAGCATCTAGTCGGAATATGTTCGTTTCATCTAAATGCTTGCGGGCTACAGTGAGAGTTTTTTCTAACTTAGTCACTCTTAGAGCATATAGATGCAAAACTTATGGTTTTTCGTCTACATCCTCGGGGGCTACAGTGGGATACTCATATAAAATGCAAAAGGCAAAGTAAAACTTACAAGCGCAATAATCTTGAGGTTTGTAGCGTTCTCGGCTAGCAGCTTGCCAAAGGAGATGTTATTTCCTCGCAAGATATCCGCTTGTCGGAGAAGCTCCTCAATACTGCACGTCGGAGATGACAGCACTCCTCCAGGAACCAGAGTTGTGTTACTCGGCGTGAGTGCCGGGTAAACTATCTTCGGGAATTCGAAGGGCTTCTAGGGCGTGGCGGCGCCGCCTTCGGCAGAGGTACCAGCTCCCACTACCGCATTGCCGCTACCGATGGCATCCTTAGCCGGAACTTCAGCCATTTGTAGAGCAGTGCTCTCCTGCGTTGCCTGCTCGCCGACAATAGCGAGTTCGGTAGAGGCGCCAGAATCCACTTCCATGGCGGAAGGGCCTGGTGCCTCCTGGGCTTGAGAGCTTATCGGGGCAGAGGAAGTCTTGACGGCAAGAGTAGCAGGGGCGATAGCGGGGAAGGAGTCGCGATGCAGCATGTCCTTGATATTTCTAGAAGCCCCCAAATTTTTGGAGGACTTCTTGAGGCTGGTCGTGGCTTTCTTCCTGAGACGTGAAAAATGCATAAGTACAGGAACAAGACAGATAAATAGACAATGTCGGAGAATGAGAAGCTTACACTAGGGGGGGTGCTTTGGCAAAAATCCCGGTGGCTTTTCTCTTTTCCGCCTCTGTAACTACCTCGGTGAATTACGCTCCTAGTTGCAAGCCTGGATGAGCGGAAATGGTTGAAATAGTACGGTGGGGCCCAAATGCCACTCACAGGTAGACCTTTCGGCCGTCCCAACCATTTCCAATCATCGGGGCAGAAGCAGGCGTAATCGGCAGGCGAAGGGATCAACTACATACACAAATGAGTATGTATGCAAGCCACCATACAACAGTACATCAGAGCCATTCCATCTAAAAAGAAAGGAAATATAGCAACGCCATACGGCAAGATTCAAATGTCCTAGATAGATATAATAGTTTAGGATATCTCCTCATACATCACACATCAGAGTATCAGGCGGAAGCGGCAAACAAGATCCGAGTACGGATAAGAAGCAAATCGGCATAAGATGCCCCATAAATAAGCACATCCATACAGATCTCACGGATCCCGTTCCGGAATCTCTACACGAGCGATCGTTGCCCACATCATCCGCCTCCTCCACCCGGTATCCATCTTGCGAGTGTACTGTTCATCTGAATCAAATAATTTATCGTGTGAGACCCTAGAATTTTCGGCAAGTCTTTATGCCTCTAAAGGGGACACAACCTGGGGTGACGCAATAGCAGCAAAAGATAAACCCTAGCAGTTCTATAGAAACTCGCTAACCATCCGCCTAACCGAAGATAGATGGATGTCCGTGAATTAATGACAACAGTTATAACAGTAATATCATTAGATCCATCCTCCTCCTCGCTTACCAACGAGGAAGCGGACGAACAACCCCCCATCCGTTGGAAATTTTATTAACCATTCCATGAGTGTCGCACTATTTACTAGTCAGTTACTTAGTCAAATTAAAAGCGGTACTTTAGTCATGCTTGTCTATGATCGAGAAACTGTGCTCCAAGTCGTCCATAACCGCGGACACGGCTTTCAGAAAGTTTTACCCTGCAGGGGTGCACAAATAGCAACACACACTCGATCAACCTCGGAAAAACCAAATCAAAACCCAACAAGGCCTTCACGACAAAGCAATCACAGGATTCATAAATATTTCAGGGGGCCACCCCATTGAGTACACCATAGCGAAGTTAGTGACTCGAGACGGACTCAAGGTTTGCGCCCGGTGGTATAAGCATCGGGAACCCAAAAGCTGGGCTTGTCGATACCGCGAAAACACTCCGCTTACCTAGCGATACAGGTGCTCCTCGCATAATCGTAATAAAGCATGGCATAAGTACAGGATAGTAAATAAAAACTCAAACTAGTTTGTGGCCCCAAGAAATAAGACTGAATCAAGCTCTGGCTCAGGGGGGTCCCATAAGCCTCCCGGATGTGGATAGCGCGAATAATCAAGGAACAGGAATCAAGTACTCGGGGTCCTACGGGACACAAGTGAGCAGGAAAAACCAAATAGCAGATATTGCTCACCGGTGCCACTTTCATTAGTTATCCCATTACTACTCAGGTTAAATTGTTTAGGTACCTCGTTATCCATCAGACACTCACAAACCCTACACATGCTATTCTACGACTCGCATGGCTCAAACAACTCCTGTAGTAATGGCTCATGGGATGGGGAACAAGCTTGGTGGGGTTTAAAAGTAAAGGCTATGCAATACTTTGGATTCAGTTTAATGCAATCGCGACTCAATGATGCAAGAATAAGATAGAGGCAATAGGTACTATATGTATGCAAGCATGTGGTAGTGCTTGCCTGGCAGCTCAGTTGAAGCGAGAGAAGGATCTGGGTAGTGCTCCTGGTTCTCTTGATATATCCCCTACTCAGTGTCTATTCGAAGAAAAACCAAACAAACAAGGGCCCACATAAATACAGTGCACAAGCATATGAATAAAATGCGACAAGCAAACAATCATGCCATGATGAATGATGCACAATTTGCATGGCAATAAAGTAGCATGGCATGGGTGAGGTGTGGAATACAAGAATAAGTCATTTTATTGAGTTTTGGCCACATTTTATCCTCATATTAGTTGCTGTTTACATTATATTTATATGATGCATGCTGCAAAACATAATATGGAATGCATAAACAGAAAGTTCTCGTCGAGCTAATCATTTTAGACATATCATTTGTCAAATTTGGAGTTATAAAACAAAAGTTATTAATTAATTAAGGCCGAGGGCATTTTATTGTAATTTAATTCAACTTGGAAATTAAAGTGTGCAAAATATATTTTGAAGGGCATATTTGAATTCCTCATATTTTTCTGATTCAAAAACATATATCATTTGTTTAATTTGGAAAAATAAATCAAAAGTTATTTAGAAAACAAATTGAATTTTGAATTTAAATCAAATTGGAAAAGATTTGAGTTTAAACAGAAAACAGGAAAACTTTTTGTTACACCACCCAGATCTAGCCGCAGACTGCAAGTGGGTCCGGGCCGATATGGCGCAGAAGGTTCTACGCACTGACTTGAGCTAGCCGGTCGGCACCGGTGGGTCGTCGGGTAGGGCCCACACGGCAGCGAGAGGAGGGTGCGCCCGCAGCGACACGGTGATGCCGGGTTGCGAAACGCAAAACAGAGGAGCCTTTTTATAAAATGGCCACAGTCACTGACTGTGGGCCTGGGCTGGACCGCGGTTGTGGGAAAAACAAAGAGGGGTGATCCGTAAAGCCCGACAAGGCGTCTGTTCCTCTTCTCCTCGATCGGCGGAAAAAAATCCAGCACGCCTTGTGGCAGCGGAGACGAGGACTCGACCCGACACCGGCGCAGCTGAGAGCCAGCTGCGGTGGCCTGGGGTAGCTGTCAGGGAGGTGGGCGAGGTCTAGATAGGGTTTTCAGCGGCGGCGAGCAGCTGCGCTCGCCCGGCGCCTGAGGCGTGCTCGACAAAGCAAAGCGGCCCTAGGCAGCGATAGCGCGTGAGCATGTCCAGGAGGTCAGGCAGCTCACCGAGAGTGTGTCGGTGCGGTTGGATCGGCTCGAGATGCAGAGGATCGGCGTCGAGGTAGACGACCAGAGGATCTAGGGTTTGCGTCGGGCTCACGCTGGGGCAGCGGTTCTGGGGCTTCCTCTTCGTGGCTCCTTGTACGGGGCTGCTGCAGGGGGTCTCCTTGTACTCCTCGATCGCCTCCACGTAGCGCTCGTGCACTGATGCAGTGTGAGAGAGGCCGAGGGTGCCGGCGATGGTGTGAGCGGTGGCGATGGAGGAGAAGGGAGGAGAGGGCGCCCTTGGGGTAGATCTGGGGTAGCTGGGCGAGGCAGAGAGGTGGTGGGGTGTAGATAAGGACGGGGAAGGAGTAGATGGCGTGGGGGAGGGGAAGGTGGCGTCGGCCACCTTTTGCTCCCCCTTCACGTGCTGGCAGGCTCGGGCTGGACCAGGGCAGGGCAGGTGGGAGGCTTCCAGGTGGGGTCGACGTGAGGGCAAGGAGGCAGGGACAGGCTCGGGCTGGAGGGGCCCCTATGGCATAGAGAGAAAAGAGAGAGGGAGGAGTAGCCTCGGGTTAGAGCTAGGGTAGGAGGGGAGAGGGGTATGGCTCGGGCTAGGTCTTGCTTGGGTGGGAGCTAGGTGGCATGGTGGGGCCAACTAGGTGAGAGGGAGAGACCGAGAGAGGGGTAAACTTAGGGTTTAGGTGAGAGGGGGATGTGAGGGTTAGGGTTAGATGGGGGGTATGGTTAGATGGGTAGGTCATAGGGAGGATCTTAGCTAGAGGGTAAGAGAGAGATAGATGGAGTGGTTCATTTTGACTAGATCAAGCATGATCAACACAAGCTCAAACAAGATAGCCAAAAGAGAGAAAAGAAGAAAAGGTGGTGATGGGGTAGATAGAGATGGTGATGAGGTTTAAGCAAGATCAAAATAGACCAAGCCCAAAAGAAGGGATAGAGATAGAGATGAACCACTCAAGAACCAAATAAAATCCAAATGACAAGCAAAAGGTGGTACTTGCATGGGCCATGCATAAATAATTAATACCATGCTTATTTTGTGAAAACAAGATTATTTACATGGCATTGTTCTTATGCATTACAAAATGTGGAGTAAGGCCCAAGCAAAAGAATTTGTAGAATTGGACCCACCCTATCTCTCATGAGCTAGATTAAACAACAAAAGAAAAATAATTACAAGCTCATGGATAATGGGATGGTGGAATTGTAAGGTGGTGAAAGAAAGGTGGTGGAGTTGAATAAAAGATATGCCCCCAACTCAACTTGGGCATTTAACAATATATCAAGAACCAAATACAATATCAAGAGGCAAATACAAATAATAATGCATATGAGATAAGAACCAAAACAAAAAGGGTTTTTGTATGATGCCCAATGCAAGGTGGCATGATGACATGAGCATGATATGATGATGATGCAACAATTGTGTGTAGGAAGTAGCCATTATATTACTAAACCAAGTAGCATTATAGTTGTTAGACAAATGGGATGCTACAACTCTCCCCCACTAAACAGGAATCTCGCCCCGAGATTCTAGGAAGAAGAAGAAGACACAAAGAGGGTAGGATAGTTGGCACGGAGTTCATCTTCACGCTCCCAAGTGGCTTCATCAGCGAATGCGACCACTGCACCTTGCAGAACTTGATGGAATTGTTGCGAGTCCTTCTTTCTGCGGTCTCAAGGATTTTTGTGGGGTGTTCTTGATAAGACAGGTCTTCTTGGAGATCGATTAGCTCATGATCCACGGTCCTGCCGGGATCCTTGTCGTGGGAATTGTCACGGCAGATGCTGTCAGTAGTAGAAACGAGGGGAAAGGCGGCCATCTGCGGTCTTGAGATGAGGGCAAAGACACGAGGTTTTACCCAGGTTCGGCCCCGGAGGTAAAGACCTACTCTGCTAGATTGTATTATGTAGGTGTTACAATGGGCGAGCTCGGCTAGGCGGCGAGTCGCTTGGTGTATGAGGGCGTGTCTCTACTCGCCCTATAGGGAGGTTTATAGGCTCACCTCCCTAGGGTTTACATATCTCAACCGATTGATTCTGACTTGAGTCGTTTAACCTAGTCCGACTGGGCCTATACACTCGCCTGGGCCTTCAGCTTCTAGTCGCTCAGCTCCTGGCTGGGCCTTGATCCACTCGCCGTTCTGCAGGCCCACTCGCCGGGTCTTGGGCCAGTCGGAAACGTCCTGCTGGGTATACCCCGGTAGGCATATCCCCATCAGTAGTCCCCGAGGCCGTCGTCGATTAGGCGTAGGTGGCTGCCGGCAGTCGGAGTATACGGCTTCAGAGTAGGCATCCAGTCGAATCATCAGCGGGCTCCTGTACAAAGGAAACACCCAATGATCCAGGTCGCAGCTTTGGCGAGTCGAGTCGGCGAAAACACCGTCCTAGTGATTGGGTCGGCGAGCCGAGTGGCCGTAGTTGGACCGTCAGATGTGGTGAAACTAGCCGTTGGGGTAATCCAGCGGTAACTTTCGGCGTAATCACCGCGTGGTAACGGCTCCCTGATTTGGCGGGTAACTCCCGCTATATAAGGGGGAATGGCAGGCAGTCGCAGAGCCAACTCCTCACCACTTCTTCCGAGTGCGCGCATTTTCTTTCCTTTGCTCCGCGATCCAGCCGACCCAAAATCCTCCGATCTCCAACCAATCTCTTGGCCATGGCCCTTTCCACCAAGCCGTGGGGTAGGTCCAAGTGCACAAGGGCACAGCTGGCCTCCTTCGAGGAGGCCGGGATCCTGCGAGCTGGCTATTGGCGTATCCCCGCAGCCGGAGAAACGACCCCAAACCCGCGAGAGAGGGAATTCGTCTGTTTCACCAGTCATCTCGAGCGGGGGCTAGGGTTTCCTACGTCCCTATTCTTCCGGCGCTTCTGCGCCTACTACGGGATCCAGCCTTCAGATCTGGGTCCCCATAGCATTGAGCAGCTCGCCATCTTCGTGGCGTTCTGCGAATGCTACTTGGGCTGCCGGCCCTACTTCCCCTTGTGGCAAGATCTGTTCCACGGACGGATCAGCCGCGAGGAGGCAGGCGGCCCAATGCTTGCCACGGGCGGCTTGACGTTCCAGCTCAAGTCCAAAGCTTCTTTCTTTGACCTGATGCTACCCGCCAAGGCAGCGAGCGACTGGAAGAAGTCGTGGTTCTACGTGGCCGAGGCGACCCCGGAGGGCGAGGTGGCGATCCCGCGGTACTCCGCTAGTCGCTCCGAGCCACGCAATCTTCAAGTTGGCAAGCTCCCCGGCGACCAGCGGATGGTCGTCGACAAGATGCTCCAGACCATCCGTGGTCTGAAAAAGAAGGGCCTTCAAACGATAAACTTGTACAATTGCTGGCTCGGGCGGCGGCTCGTTCTACTCGCCCACCGCGACCACTACATGTACCAGTACACGGGCCGGGGAGACTCGACGAAGGACTGTCTCGACGAGTGGAAGCTGGAGGATTATATCCCAGCGTTGAAGAAGATTACCCAGGTGGTGTACCTGGATGCGCAGGCTGGGGTCGCCCCCTATACCGCGAAGCGTCCGGCTCCCACGGTAATTCCTTTACCTTGCTCGCAGTGGCAGTAAATGCAGTTGCGGTAATTCTGATTTCGTCTTGTATTTGTTGCAGCTATTCCAAGTGGTGGAAGGGTGGCTCCCACCCTCGGATGATGAGAGCTCGGGCCCGGACATAGGCGAATCGCCGCCTACCAAGGGCAACGAAGACGACGAGGACGAGTCCGACGAGGAGGTTGCCCCACTGGTCCGAAAGACCCGCGGACAACGACAGCGCGAGATCAAGGCAAGCAGAAGCCTCGAACGTCATGACGATGACGACGAGCTCCCAGAGACCACCTCGCGCCGTCGAGCCACCCCATCAAAGAAGAAGAAGAAAGAAAGGGAGGCGAGGGCCTCCCCGAAGAAGAAAACGGTTGCCGAGAACGGCCTCATCGCCACACTCGTGAGCAGCTCGATGCTCCCAGCTCGGTGACGGCGCCACCAGCGACAACCGCTGGACGCCGGACGTGGAAGTACCGCTGGCCTCAATGCCTCCGCCATTCGCCCCAGTCTCTGGGCTGGGGGAGGCTCCGGCTAAGGTGACTTCACCTCACAAGGAGGCTCCGACTGCGGCGGCTTCGCCTCGCAAGGAGGCTCCGGCTACAGCGGCCCCAACTCGCAAGGAAGCTCCCGCCGAGGATGTCTCAGAGGCGCCAGCCGCGGCCTCAACGACGAAGAAGCCGTCCGTGTCTTGGGCACGCGACGTCCTGGAACTGGGGATCAGTCGCCGATTGGGCCCTGAACTGGAAAAACCGGCCGGCCTTCGTACGGGGCTGCTTTTCATCCCAGTCGCCAAGTGAGTGCGCTCACCCTTCCTTATTTTCCATAACTATTCATTTGTCTCTGTTGACTTGATTAATGCGCAGGACCGGAGTGAAAAGGATGGGCCACCCGACCGTGGCCAAGGTACCCTCCGTCACAAGCGAGGAGGACCCTTCCCGCAAGAGGAAGGCGGACGAGGTCGTCGTCTCAGCGGACGGCAGCAAGAAGGCCAAGGGTGATGACGTCGTCACTATTTCTGATGACGTGAAGGTCGCACCGGCCGGGCCCGCGGTGGAGGCAGCCGCGTCTATGAAGGAGGGTGCTTCCTTGCCTGCAACGGCGGAAGCGACCTCCCTTGGAGCGGGTGCCTCTATCGCTACCTTCCCCCGCTTCGTGACCAAGGCGGCCACGGCGAGTGAGGCTACGCCCTCGAGCCACGCTCCTGGGACCGCCGATGCTGAAGTCGACCAACGTCGTGGGCACACGCCGGCGTTACTCGCATCCGTGGACGCGATACAACTCCATGGCATGCTTGGCGCGGCCATCCAGGTACATCCAGTCCCCGAGGATCAGGTCGGTGCTTTGCAGCGGCTTGATTCTTATAATTTGTCGTTTTTTTTTATATTTTCGCGTCCAGTCCCCGAGTGCGCACTCGCTGAATTTCAACGAGTGGGCACTTAGGAATTTCTTGATCGCCAGTCCCCGAGTGCGCACTCGCTGGATTTCAGCGAGTGGGCACTTAGGAGTTTCTTGATCGCCAGTCCCGAGGCGCGCTCGAATTTCAGCGAGTGGGCACTTAGGAATTCTTGATCGCTGGTCCTCGAGTGCGCATCGCAGAATTTCAGCGAGTGGGCACTTAGGGATTTCTTGATCGCCAGTCCTCGAGTGCGCACTGGATTTCAGCGAGTGGGCACTTAAATTTCGCTTTGACCGACTTTTGGTTATGTGTGGTCTACGGAGTCGGCGACCGATTAGCGCAGCAGCATGGAGAAGGAGCTGGCCATCATCCAGAGGCGAACAAGGGCTTCAGGCTGCTGTGAAGGCAGAGGAAGCTCGCCGAGGCTTGTCCCGCTGGTGAGTTGGTGGCGCGATCGCTCTGGGTGCCGCTGAATGGATCGCCGACCTCAGCGCGAATCGAGAGGCGAGAGAAGAAGCGAGCTTCGGGACAGGCGAGCTAAGGCCGCCATTGCGGCCGCCAAGAGGATCGCAAGGTGTTGGAAGTCCTTATTGCGGGCTTCGACCACCACACGCCGCTCGTGTTTCATCACGAGACTCGCCCGCCCGTTGCTTGGTGAGTGCATCTCCCCTTTATAATAGTTGTGGTTTTTGTGGTGTCCGTCATACTTATCATTGTCTTCTACTCGCAGGTCGCATCATTGATAGCGAAGAAGAGGCGAGCTCGCTCGACGCGAGGCAGTGCATAAGTATGCTCGTCGATTCGGCGACGTTGTCGGCAACGTGCATCCGTGCCTACCTCCAAGAAATATCGCCCACGTAGGTGATTCCAAGCGACCTCGTTGAGGTGTGGAGGTACTTGGAGAAGGCGCCCGCGGTCGTTGAGTTCATGACGCGGTCGGCGTTTCGGCGTGGGGCGTCGACGGCGCTGAGCCTTGGACTCGCCCACTTCCCCGAGGATTTCGACATTGACGATGTGACGAGTGGGTATCCATCGTCGACTGGCGTGGTGGAGCTGTTCGAGGTCCTCAAGTTGCAAGAACGTGCCGCCACGTACTCGGAACGTGTCTGGGCAATGGGCGACCTCCTGCCGTACCAGGAGACGGTTGTCGCGCCAAACGACCCCGAGCCGCCGCATCGTGACTTCAAGGTCGAGGAGCCTTTTCGTGCGGCGATGGCGGGTGAACTGACGACGTATCCATCCAACCCGTACACGGCGTTCATCCGCAGTCGCCGGGATGCTGGCAAGTCGTCTTCGAAGCCTGCAGAGTAGGGTAGTTTGCCTTGTGGCGTTAGCAGCAGTTCTGCCACGCGGGCATATTTTGTAACATGAAACAATGCAACATGTGTTTGAATGAGACGTCGTGTCTATTTTGATATTTGTTTGTGTGCTTTTGATTGATTTTGGACGAGTCCCCGAGCGCCCGCCTTTTGTGGGTTTACCTGCGTATATGATGTATGTGTTGTTGTTATGTGTTTTGATGTTTTAGTCGACTACTTGAGCTCGAAGAGCCGCTAGGCGACTCCTTGAGTGCTCAGATTTACCGCTTTTCCGTCTTGTGAACGAGGTCGGGTGGCCGAGTCCCCGAGCGTGGTACTTAGTAGTTCTAGGCGCGACTCGAGGGTGGTTGAGGACTTAGCGTTGGTGAGCGTCACCTCCTGCTGGCCCGTGGTCATCGCTGGCGCAGTCTGGGCATGCTCTCTTACTTGGCGTTTTCCCTGACCGCTCGCGACGAACTGGTTTTCAGTCCCCGAGCGTGGTACTTAGCCGTTCGAGTCGCTATGCCGAGGATGCGGAGGACCAAGGTCGCTGTGAGAAGCGAGGGCAGTTGTCTTGGCTCGTAGAACCAGTCGAGCTAGGCGACTCCAATGGGGCTCCGGGTTGGCGTTATTCGTGGACGGTGCAAGACCTGAAGTGATTCAGTGCTCTTACACCGCACTACTTAGCCGCGCCGATCGCTGTACCAAAGGTTGACTTCTGCGTTTAGCATAACACTTTACGAAAAGCGAGTGGCACAAGTCATGGAGAGTAAGCGCAAGTTGTGGTAACCATTTCTTTTTATTTCATAGCGACTGGAGAGTACATGTGTGGGGTTCTAGGAGTAGAACTTCCGGAGGAGGTTTACATTCCATGGTCGCTTGACGTCGAGTTCGCCGTCCCCGCGGACGTCGATGCGGTAGTAGGCGTCGTTGCCGAGTACGCGCCCGATAGCGAATGGGCCTTCCCACGGAGGGGAAAGCTTGTGCATGCCCTTCTTGTATTGGATGAGGCGTAGCACCAGGTCGCCTTCCTGGAAGGTGCGAGCTTTCACCTGCCGGCCGTGGTAGCGACGGAGTCCTTGCTGGTAGATGGCAGTGCGTGACCGAGCGAGGTCGCGTGCTTCGTTGAGCTGGTCGACCCCATCTTGGCGGGCCAGCTCGTTTGCAGCCTCCGTATAGTGGACGACTCGCGGCGAGTCGTGTTCGAGGTCGGTGGGCATGACTGCTTCGGCACCGTAGACCATGAAGAAGGGGGTGAATCCCGTCGATCTGTTGACGGAGGTGCGGATCCCCGGATGACGAGGGCAACTCCTCGACCCAGCACCGGCGCGCTCGAGTGGTACTTGGAGTCACGGCTTCAGCCGTGGAGGATGCTGGTTGGCCCGTTCCCGGCCGTTGGATTCGGTGGATCGACGAGGTCGAGCCGGATATGGTGCTCTTCGCAGAATTCGGCCATGGCTCCCTTGGCGAAGTTGGTGCCGTTGTCCGTGATGATGCTGTTGGGGAACCCGTAGCAATATATAAGCTCGCGTAAGAATTTAGTGGCGGTCTTCCCTTCGCATTTCCGGACTGGTTTGGCCTCCACCCACTTCGTGAATTTGTCGATGGCGACTAGCAGGTGGGTGTAGCCGGAGGGGGCCTTCTTGAAGGGGCCTACCATGTCCATGCCTCACACAGCGAATGGCCAGGTGATGGGGATTGTTTTGAGCGCCGAGCTTGGCACGTGCGTCTGATTGGCGTACTTCTGGCACCCGGCGCATCGCTGGACGATGTCGACAGCGTCGGCGTGTGCGGTGGGCCAGTAGAAGCGTGTCGCATAGCCTTGGCGACTAGGGAGCGAGCGGCGGCGTGGTGGCCGCAGTCGCCTGAGTGAATGTCGTGGAGGATTTTGCGTCCTTCAGCCGGTTGGACGCAGCGTTGGAACACGCCGGTGACGCTGCGCTTGTGGAGCTCGCCGTCGATGATGGTGTAGGACTTGCATCGACGAGCGATCATTCGAGCGTCTGTCTCGTCTGCTGGCAGGGTGCCGGCTTCCAGGTAGGCGATGTAAGGCTTGGTCCAGTCGTCTGGCTCGGTGGCGAGTGCGACCAAGGCTGCCTCTGGTTGGAGTGGTACTCCGATGTCGATCTCCCTCGGGGGAGAGACTGATGGCTTGGAGATTGTGTCGAGGAACACGCCGGCGGGTGGTGCGAGTCGAGCCGACCCGATGCGAGAGAGGGCGTCGGCCTCCTCGTTTTTCCGCCTGTCGATCCACTCGACAGAGTAGCCGGTGAAGTGGCCGCCCAAATTGTCCACCGCTTGGCGGTACGCCGCCATGGTAGGGGAGACGGCGTCGCAGGTGCCGGCGACTTGCCCCGCGACAAGGTCGGAATCTCCGTAGCAGCGGAGGCGATTGACGTTCATCTCCTTGGCGGCTCGCATGCCGTGGAGTAGGGCCTCGTATTCAGCCATGTTGTTGGTGCAGGGCGTGAAGTCGAGGCAGAGGATGTAGCGGAGTTTGTCGCCTTTTGGTGAAGTCAACACTATCCCTGCGCCTGCACCGTCTGCGTTCTTGGAGCCGTGGCGCAGGCTCCAGATGGAGGTGGCAGCTTCTCCGCTTGGGCCTCCTCCCGGGCGATGAAGTCCGCTGCTCGTGACTTGATTGCCTTTCGTGGCTCATATTTGATGTTGCGGACGCCGATCTCGACGGCCCACTTGGCGACTCGCCCGTCGCCTCGCGATTGTGGATGATGTCTTGCAGTGGTGCTGAGGAGACGACCGTGATCGGGTGCTCCTGGAAGTAGTGCGGCAGGCGCCGCTGAGCCCGGAAGACCGTGTATACTAGCTTTTGGTACTGGGTATTGGCGCGACTCGGTGAGGACCTCATTGATGTAGTACACCGGCCGCTGAACCGGGCGCTCCTTTCCTTCCTCTGGTCGCTCGACGACCATCACGGCGCTGACGACGCGCTCGGACGCCGCGACGTAAACCAGCATGGGTTCCTTGTTGGCGGGGGCGGCGAGTAGAGGTGCGGCGAGTAGCACCTTTTTGAGGTTGCGGAGCGCGTCGTCCGCCTCCTTGTCCCACTGGAAGGTGGGGTTCTTGCGCATCAGGCGGTATAGGGGCATCGCCTTTTCGCCCAGGCGGGGGATGAAGCGACTGAGAGCTGCTACTCGCCCGCCAGCCGGACGTCGCGCAGGCACTCGGGTTTGCCGAGCCGGGCGATCGTGTCGATCTTCGTGGGGTTGGCCTCGATCCCTCGTTTGGAGACGACGTACCCCAATAGTTGTCCCGCGGGTACACCGAAGGTGCACTTGCGCGGGTTGAGCTTTATCTTGTATTTTCGCAGGTTGGCGAATGTTTCCGCCAGGTCGGCGAGTAGGTCGCCCTGGCGAGCGGATTTTACGACCACGTCGTCGATGTAAACGTGGATGTTGCGGCCAATTTGGCTCGCGAGGCATTCCTGCATGCACCGCTGGTAGGTCGCCCCGGCGTTCTTGAGGCCGAAGGTCATGGCGGTGTAGCAGAAGGCTCCGAATGGCGTGATGAACGCCGTCTTCTCCTCGTCTTCGACGACCATTTTGATCTGGTTGTACCCAGAGTAGGTGTCGAGGAAACATAGCGACTCCGAGCCCGCGGTTGAATCGATTATCTGGTCGATCCGCGGGAGGACGAATCGCTCCTTTGGGCGGCGCGCTCAGTTTGTGTAGTCGATACACATTCTCCAGGTCCCGTTTTTCTTCTCGACCAGGACTGGGTTTGCCAGCCACTTGGAATAATTGATTGGACGGATGAAGCCGGCAGCGAGTAGACGCTGCACTTCCTCGGCGATTGCTCGACGGCGTTCTTCATTGAAGGGCCGCAGCGACTGCTTGACAGGTCGCACTTTGGGGTCGGCGTTTAGCTTGTGCTCAGCGAGCTCCCTAGGGACACCGGGCATGTCGGAGGGTTTCCATGCGAAGATGTCCCTGTTCTCACGGAGGAACTCGATGAGCGCGCCTTCCTATGCTGGGCTCATGCCCGTCCCAATCGTCACCGTCTGGCTGGAATTGCCTGGTACCAGCTCGACGGTACGCGTGTGCGTCGTGGCCTCAAAGGTTGAGGTGCCTGCGCCCTCTGAGTTGGGCTTCTTGAGTATGGTGGGGTCGTCGTTGTTGACCCCGCTCGCGTACTTAGCGAGCTCGTCGGCATGGTTGGTCTCCGCCGCGATGACGGCGTCGGCGAGCTCGGCCCCTTTGGCCTCGCACTTGGCGGCCATGTCGGGGTCGCCGTTGATGGTGATGACGCCGCACGGCCCGGGGAGCTTCATCGCGTTGTACGCGTAGTGGGGCACTGCCATGAATTTAGCGAACGCCTGGCGCCCCAGGACGCAGTGGTAGGGGCTGTCAAGGGCACCAGCAAGACGATCCGCTCGGTGCGGAAGTTTGCCGGTGTCCGAAGGTGGTGGCAGCGTGACCTTGCCGATCGGGTACGCCTTCGACCGGGACGATGCCGTGGAATGTGGTGGGTCGTCTCGATCATCGATCGGAGCCGCAGCCGCTGAAGGTGTCGAGGTAGAGGATGTTGATGGAGCCGCCGCCCCATCGTCTTGGGGAGCGAGTCGCCAACCTTGGGTTGACCACCAAGGCGACTCGCCCCGGTACTCGCGTGGCGCAGTGGTCTTGCGCTCGGTGATGGTTGCTCCGACCAGTTCAGGAACTGGGGGACGTCTATTTGGGCCACCGCATTGACGGCGACGACGCGGGCGATGACCTTCTTCTCGCGCTTCGTGTTGAAGCCTGTGAAGGTGTGGAGCGAGCCGGCTACTTTGCCGAACTTTCCGCCATTCGGAGGATCGTTGTCGGGGTCCTCCCGCGCTTGCCGTGCCTTCTCGATTTCCCTGAGGGTGGCGGGCGGTGGTGTGTGTTGGCGGGCTTCCTTCCTGCTATGGAACGCACATGGTTGGTTAAGGAGGGCCGCGATCGAACCTTGGCTTGTTCTTGTAGTTGTCGCCGTCGCGGCGTTCTCCGTCATGGGCGGTAGCTCTTGGGCTCGCTGCGCGTGCGTTAGCGCACGTAAGTCGACTTCGCCCATTGCGGCGCGCTTGCCGGTGAGGCGAGTGCCAGAAGCGTAGGTTCGGTCGGCGTCCGCATTGCCGCCCGTGCGGCGTTGACCTCCTGACTCGTTGTCAGTTTCCTGGTTCGGATCTTCCTCGGCGTACCGTTTGGCGATCTCGAGGAGGTCGGGGATGTTGTCGAGTATGCGGGAGTGTCGCTTGATATTGGAGACTAGAGGATCGTAGCGGCATGAGGTCTTGAAGCAATGGATCGCGATGTCCGGGTGGATGCCGACCGCGTTGTACCAAAGTTCTTGCCACCGTTGGACCCGATTCTTGGGTCGACTCGGGGTCCCCGGACGACTGTTCAGGTCCTCAATAGTGGTGGCGCGGTGTAGGAGCACTCAAGTGCGGCGTTCGACGGCGGCGCATTTCCTCCTGTGAGTCGACATCGCCCCGGGAGAGTGTTGATCCACCGCACGCCCCTCCATCATCGGGGAGGTAACGGGCGTAGTAGGTCGATGTGACCCGCGATCCCCATCGCCATGAGGTATGTGTCGAGCCAGACGGCGGGTCGACGAGGAGTCGATTTTCTATCTCTTTGGCGCCTTGAAGTTTGGCGGGTACTTCGCCGGATCATTGGTCCGAAGCACTTGGTGCGAGTCGATCGAGCGCCCCATAGGCTCACCGTCCGGCCATTAGTTAGGTGTGCCGAGTCGTCGCCGGGCGTGGCGCACCAGCTTTGGTTGTTGATGATGTGGGTGCGGGCGTCGATGGGTTGCCCGTTGGCGGCGACAAGGTTGGTTGCCGGGATGGGTCACAGTGGAGAGGCCGCTCGCGGGTCGGTGTTGGAGCCGCAGCGGCTCTGGTGGCGGGCAGTTGAGGGTGTTTGCCGCCGCTGGGCGGCCGCTGGAGGCCGCTCTGCTTCCCGAGGAACGCGAGTATACTCGGCCTGCCGAGTCGACGCCCGCTTTTTGCTGCTCGACCTTTGCGAGCGAGGCCACGACGTATTGGATCTGTAGGCGCTGGCCGGTGGCTGTGATGGTGTCGGCTGCCGACCTGCCACGAGGTTGTCCATTGGGGTGGAGAAGGTGGGAGGCCGTCGCGTCTCGCTCCCGTGAGGAGACTACTATCCGCGGCTGGTCCTCGGGAGGTGCCGTTGGGTGGAGTGGGCCTCCGCTGATCTGGCGGGGCAGGCGGGGCTTCTCGGTGGCGCGTTTCGCCGCGCAGCCGCCACGCTGGACGGGTCGTTTTCATCGTCGCCGGTTCAGGACGCCTGAACGGTGGGGTTCAGCGCGACCTGATCCGCTGCTGGTGGTAGCGTGATGCCTCTCTGCCGTCACACCGCCGAGGAAATTTTTCGCGCCGCTCGCTTTGCATCGCCTCCGCCAGTTTCAGCGGAGTTCCTCGACCTCCGCTGCCGTGGCGTTAGGAGGGATTGGGTGGAGAAAGGATCCTCCGGGATCGGCGCCGGTGGCCATGTAGGTCGCGCGTGGCGACGGTTCCATCGTGGAGGTCGGCGAGTTCTCCGACCAAGTCGAATCAAGATCCCGAGGATGGAGGGGTCCTCGAAATCTCCCGCGTTGGAGACCTGGGCGATGGAGCCCGCGGATGAGGCCGCGGTGATGGATCCGGCGAGTGACGCCGGGGTCGCCGAGTCGGCGTCGTCGGTGAGGGCCGCATCCTCTGCGGCCGCTGAATTCCCGGCCACGTTGCTGTGGGCCGAGTTGTACTCGGAGGCGAGGCGGTGGATCGTGCGGATCTGGCTCTCGGAGAGCCGATCGTGTGGCGGCGACTCGCGGATGCGAGCCGAGTCCTCCGAGACGATGACGTCGGTGAGGGCAACGAAGAGGCTGATCGTGCCGATAGGCAGGATCACGCTGTGCGTGACGGGTCGCGCCGCCGGGACGTAGCTGCTCGGCAAGATCTGGAGCATCTCGCCGATCGCTATCATGCGGCCGGTGGCGACCGTCTCGTTGATGGGCAGATTGGATCTCTCCGCAGAACACCGGCCAGACCGGCCAGGCCCCACGGTGGGCGCCAATGTCGTGGGAATTGTCACGGCAGATGCTGCAATTGGCAGCGAGTAGTAGAACGAGGGGCAAGGGCGGCCAGCCATCTGCGGTGCGAGATGAGGGCAAAGACACAGGGTTTTACCCAGGTTCGGCCCCCCGGAGGGTAAATACCTACTCCATCTAGATTGTATTATGGAGGTGTTACAATGGGCGAGCTCGGCGGCTAGGCGGCGAGTCGCTTGGGTGTATGAGGGAACGTGTCTCTACTCGCCCTATAGGGAGGTTTATATAGGCTCACCTCCCCTAGGGTTTACATATCTCAACCGATTCGGTTACAGCTTCAGTAGTCGTTTAACCTAGTCCGACTAGGCCTATCCACTCGCCTGGGCCTTCAGCTTCCAGTCGCTCAACTCCTGGCTGGGCCTTGATCCACTCGCCGTTCTGCAGGCCCACTCGCCGGGTCTTGGGCCAGTCGGAAACGTCCTGCTGGGTATACCCCGGTAGGCATATCCCCATCAATCCTTGAAGCACTTCTTGAGTTGAGAGATGTGGAAAACATCATGGACTTTGAGTTTTTCCGGGAGATCAAGAGCATAAGCAACTTCTCCTCTTCTTCCACGAATTTTTAAAGGACCGATGTATCTAGGAGCCAGCTTTCCTTTGATACCAAAACGGTGCGTGCCTTTCATGGGAGTGACACGAAGGTAAACGAGATCACCAGGGACATACACCATGTCCGTGTGCTTCCTGTCATAATTTCTCTTCTGGCGACTTTGAGCAATCTTCAGATTTTCAAGAATGATGTGCACCTTCTCCTCCGCTTGAGTTACAATGTCAGGGCCAAACCAAATTCTTTCTCCTGCACCCGACCAACCAATCGGAGTTCTGCACTTGCGACCATAGAGAGCCTCAAATGGTGCCATCTTCGACTTTTTCGAAGCTGTTGTTGTAAGAGAATTCAGCATAAGGAAGACATTCCTCCCACTTCATGCCAAAAGAGATGACGCAAGCACGAAGCATATCCTCCAGAATCTGATTGATCCTTTCAACTTGTCCTTGCGACTGAGGGTGGTAAGCTGTGCTGAAGTTCAATTTTGTTCCCAAAGCATTTTGGAAACTTTCCCAGAACTTGGAAGTGAAGATGCTCCCACGGTCTGAACTGATCTCAAGCGGAACCCCATACAGAGAGACAATTCTGTTGATATAGAGCTCAGCCAACTGAATTCTAGAAATTATTTCCTTGACGGGGAAGAAGTGAGCCACTTTAGAAAGCCTGTCAATGACAACAAAGATTGCATTGTTGCCCTTCTGCGACCTTGGAAAACCAGTGATGAAATCCATCTCTACTTTCTCCCATTTCCATTTCGGGGGTTTCAATGGCTGTAGAAGACCGAAAGGTTTCTGATGGACAGCTTTCACTCTACGGCAGACATCACACTCCAAGACATACTTGGCACAATATCGTTTCAATCCCGGCCACCAATATTGTGTTTTCAGGTCCATGTACATCTTTGTGCTGCCGGGGTGGATAGAAAGAACAGAATCATGTGCCTCTTTGAGAACTTGCTCTCTCAAACCCGGGTAGTTCGGAACAAACATCCGGTGTTCAAAGAAAAGCGTGCCTTGATCATCGACGTGGAAGGACTCGTACTTCGGAAGCTGAAGTTTGGAGATGATCTTTTTGGTGTGCGGATCACCAAGCTGACGAGAACGAATCTTTTCTTCCAAGAGAGGAGTAGCCAGAAGGTTCAGGAGATGCCCTTGTTCCACAACTTCCAGGTTGAGCTGACGGAATTCCTCGCACAAGAGAGGCTATTGTTCTTCCATCATGAGGTTGTTGACATAAGCTTTGCGGCTGAGAGCATCGGCCATGACATTAGCTTTGCCCGGAGTGTAGTTGATGGTCAAATCAAAATCATTGATTGCTTCAATCCATCTCCTCTGCCGAAGGTTGAGATCAGGCTGAGTGAAGATATACTTCAAACTCTTGTGGTCAGAAAATATCTCACAACGGTTGCCAAGCAAGTAGTGCCTCCATAGCTTCAAAGCAAAGACAATCTGCATGAGCTCGAGGTCATGTGTAGGATAGTTGATCTCATGCGTCTTCAACTGTCGAGAGGCATAAGCAACCACTTGTTTTTCTTGCATAAGGACCGCACCCAATCCTTGCAAAGAGGCATCACAGAATATCTGGAAAGGCTTAGATGTATCCGGAGGAACCAAGACTGGCGTGGAAGTGAGCTTCTCTTTGAGTGTCTCAAAGCTTGCTTGACATGCAGGAGTCCAAAGGTATTTCTTGCCTTTCATTAGGAGATCGGTAAGAGGCTTCGCTATCTTCAAAAAGTTCTGAACGAAGCGACGGCAATAACTAGCCAAACCAAGGAAACTCCGCACTTCTTTGACATTAACAGGAGGAAGCCATTCAACAATTGTCTTCACAGTTTCTGGGTTGACTGCAATGCCCTTGGCAGAGATGACATGACCAAGATATGTTACTTGAGGCAGCCAAAACTCACACTTGGAGAACTTTGCATACAAGCGGTTCTCACGAAGCTTGTTTAGGACACACCGAAGGTGTTCTTCATGTTCTTCCTTTGACTTAGAATAGACTAGGATGTCACCCAGATAGACCACAACGAACTTATCAAGATACTCCATGAAAACCGAGTTCATAAGCCTCGAGAAGGTAGCAGGTGCGTTGGTGAGACCGAAAGACATGACTGTGTACTCATACAGGCCATAGCGGGTGGTGAAAGCTGTTTTAGGAACATCTTCCTTGCGAATCTTGATTTGGTGATAACCACTTCTCAAGTCAAGCTTAGAGAACACCACAGCTCCAGCTAGCTGATCGAAGAGATCATTAATCCGCGGAAGGGGATATTTGTTCTTGATGGTTTTAGCATTGAGAGCCCGATAGTCAACACAAAGTCTATCAGCCCCGCTTCTTCACAAAGATTGTTGGGCTACCCCAAGAAGAAGTACTGTGTTGAATGAAACCCAACTTATCTTGTTCATCAAGCTGACGTTTGAGTTCAGCCAACTCAGCAGGACCCATTTTATAAGGCCGCTTGGAGATAGGAGCCGTTCCAGGTTCAAGCTCAATTACAAACTCAACCTCACGATCCGGAGGCATACCCGGCAACTCTTCAGAAAGACATCGGAACTCACGACCGGAACACTCAATAGCTTCCCTAGCATCATCATTCGAGCCGCCAAAGAGAAAAGTTGGATAGCGTGAGTCGACTTGGAGAAAAGACTATATGGCCTTGTGAATCTTCAGAGAAACTGAGCGTTCAGCACAATCAATCACAGCTGCATTTGCTGTCAACCAATCCATGCCCAAGATGACATCAATGTCAGAATTGCCCAGAACAATTAAGGATGCCGAGAACAAAGAGCCACCAATCTCAATTTGATTGCCATGGCTGATTTTAGAAGCTGCCATATTTGCTCCAGGAGAAAGGACCATTAACCGCTTGATGAGAGGAACCAACGCTAACCCATTCTCATATGCAAACTTGATAGAAACAAAAGAATGCGATGCACCAGAATCAAACAAAACTCGTGCAGGGACTGAGTTAACGGATAGCATACCCATCACAACTCCAGGTGCATGCTCAGCTTGAGCGGCGTTGACACGCTTAGCACGAGCAATGAGACCCGGGCTTGGTGTTGATGTTGAGAGCCCGAGGTGGTGGTGCACGAAACAAAGGAGAGCTTGCCGCAGATCTTGGAGGTGGTGGAGGAAGAGCTTTGTTTTTCAACGGACAGTTCCAGTTTAGATGTCCAGAGTCTCCACACGTGAAACAAGCACCATGTGGACGTGGAGCAATGTAGCCAGGGACTCCGCCAGGCGCTCCAGGGTAGTGGTGGTTGTAGCCCCTAGGAGCAGCAGTGAGGAAGTTTGGTGGCCTTGCCGCGAAGCTTGAAGGTCTTGGTGGAGCCGGGAGCGACGGTGGGGTGTTAGGAACCCAGACACGACGCTTAGAGGGAGTTGACATAGCTGAAGAGCTTGGTGCATCACGGTTGTGTTTCTTTGACTCCTCAAACACTTGCCTACTTGCTTCCTCCTGCAGAGCTGTATGCTGAAGTTCCAGAAAAGACGCCGGCCTTGCATGTGTGATTGCATATTTAATGGATGCATTGAGCCCTTGCCGGAACCTCTTTTGCTTCTTCTTGTCATCGGAGATCTCATCGCCACCATAACGATAAAGGTTCATGAAGTTCCTGATGTAGGTGTTGACATTGTCATTTCCCTGCTTGAGGTTGAGAAACACTTCCTTCATCCTTTCCATGACAATTTCTGACAGATACTACTACTTGAATGCTCCAGTGAACCGTTCCCAAGTAGGCTGAAAACCAGTGCAGTTTGCCTTCAGGTAATTCTCCCTCCAGAGAGCTGCATCTCCCTTCAGAAGGTGAGTAGCACACTTTACCCATTCTTGCTCAGGAACATCAGCAGTCTCCAGTAGCCTTGACATCTCACGCAACCAATCATCAGCATCAAGTGGTTGATCAGAAACATCAAATTGGCGAGGGTTGAACTTCAGGAAGCTTTTGATGTCTCCTCGCTTGGGAGGTGGAGGTAGCGGAGCAAACTCATTCCTCCGAACACTCTCTTCAAAACGCTGCTGGTTCTGCTGCATTGCTGCCAAGGCATTGGCGATGTTTGACAACGCGGATCCCAGTTCAGGTGGTATGTCCTCATCAGAACGGCGTGGTGGAGCCATCCTGTGATTGATATAAAACACAAGTCAGTACTATAATGGAGAATAATAATAATCCAAAATAGTACCAAGATGGAATTAACCAAGGTTAAAGGACACAATTTACTAAGATGATATTAGAATATCAACAAAGTTCAAAGCACCAAGAAGATATTAAGCATATCGCACACGACTGAAAAGGAGTGTGGTACACAGATATATCAAAGAAAAATTTTCCACAAATTTCGGCATTAAAATACCAATAGATGCGCAAAATCACTTAACGAATCAAGATTAGTGACTCTACCAATTCAAGATACAAAAGCGAATGCTAAGAGTAGTGGTATGGTCGCGACTCCATCCCGCACTCAAATCATTACTCCGCACATGAATAAGTAGAACACATATCCTAACCCTTTCTTCTCACAACGAACCTAAAGATTAGTAACTACGGAAACGAACACCCCAAACAAGATAACGTCGGATAACAAAGAGTAAGACAGATCGCGGCGGTATACAACAAATCAGATAGATCGCGTCGGTTTGCAAAAGCCTGTCGGTATGGAATGTACCAACAGTTGATAACCAAAAGGCCGATTAGATAACAACTTGGATGCAACAGATAGACAAGGAATTACACACACACACAAACACACAACCTGTGGTACTACGGAAACCCAGAACATGTGAATCCTAGTTTGAACTTTTAAGAAGAGGATTGAAAACGTTACACTTCCTTACCAGAAAAGGGTGGGTGGGTGGGTAAGAAGAAAAATGGAAGCAGTCCTACTCTCACGTTTTGTTTTTCCCTAGTATACATAACTACCAAAAATATTTGCTAGACTGACAACGACCATTTGGCTGAGACCCTGAAGGGCGGGATGGCTCTGATACCAATTGTAACTACCTCGGTGAATTACGCTCCTAGTTGCAAGCCTGGATGAGCGGAAATGGTTGAAATAGTACGGTGGGGCCCAAATGACACTCACAGGTAGACCTTCGCCGTCCCAACCATTTCCAATCATCGGGCAAGAACGGGCGTGAATCGGCGAAGGGATCAACTACATACACAAATGAGTATGTATGCAAGCCACCATACAATAGTACATCGAGCCATTCCATCTAAAAAGAAAGGAAATATAGCAACGCCATACCAAGAAGATTCAAATGTCCTAGATAGATATAATAGTTTAGGATATCTCCTCATACATCACACATTAGAGTATCAAAGTGAAGGCGGCAAACAAGATCCGAGTACGGATAAGAAGCAAATCGGCATAAGATGCCCCATAAATAAGCACATCCACCACGATCTCACGGATCCCGTTCCGGAATCTCTATACCGACGATCGTTGCCCACATCATCCGCCTCCACCCAAAGAACCATCTTGCGAGTGTACTGTTCATCCGAATCAAATAATTTATCGTGTGAGACCCTAGGGTACTCAGCAAGTCTTTATGCCTCTAAAGGGGACACAACCTGGGGTGACGCAATTGCAGCAAAAGATAAACCCTAGCAGTTCTATAGAAACTCGCTAACCATCCGCCTAACCAAAGATAGACGGATGTCCGTGAATTAATGACAACAGTTATAACAAGAATATCATCGATCCATCCTCCTCCTCGCTACCAACGAGGAAGCGACGAACAACCCCCCATCCGTTGGCAATTTTATTAACCATTCCATGAGTGTCGCACTATTTACTAGTCAGTTACGTAGTCAAATTAAAAGCGGTACTTTAGTTATGCTTGTCTATGATCGAGAAACTGTGCTCCAAGTCGTCCATAACCGCGGACACGGCTTTGAAAGTTTTACCTGCAGGGTGCACAAATAGCAACACACACTCGATCAACCTCGGAAAACCAAATCAAAACCCAACGAGGCCTTCACGACAAAGCAATCACAGATTCAGAATATTTCAGGGGCCACCCATTGAGTACACCAACGAAGTTAGCTAACTCGAGACGGACTCAAGGTTTGCGCCATTCGTAAATGACCGAAACCCAAAACTGGGCTTGTCGATACATGAAAACACTCCGCTTACCTAAACAGACAGTGCTCCTCGCACAATCGTAATAAAGCAAGAAAAGCATGGCATAAGTACAGGATAGTAAATAAAACCTCAAACTAGTTTGTGGCCCCAAGAAATAAGATGAATCAAGCTCGGCTCGGGGGTCCCATAAGCCTCCCGTATGTGGATAGCGAATAATCAAGGAACAGGAATCAAGTACTCGGGTCCCACGGACACAAGTGAGCATGAAAAACCAAATAGCAGATATTGCTCACTGGTGCCACTTTCATTAGTTATCCCATTACTACTCAGGTTAAGTTGTTTAGGTACCTCGTTATCCATCAGACACTCACAAACCCTACACATGCTGTTCTACGACTCGCATGGCTCAAACAACTCCTGTAGTAATGGCTCATGGGATGGGGAACAAGCTTGGTGGGGTTTAAAAGTAAAGGCTATGCAATACTTGGGATTCAGTTTAATGCAATCGCGACTCAATGATGCAAGAATAAGATAGAGGCAATAGGTACTATATGTATGCAAGCATGTGGTAGTGCTTGCCTGGTAGCTCAGTTGAAGCGAGAGAAGGATCTGGGTAGTGCTCCTGGTTCTCTTAATATATCCCCTGCTCAGTGTCTATTCGAAGAAAAACCAAACAAACAAGGGCCCACATAAATACAGTGCACAATCATATGAATAAAATGCGACAAGCAAACAATCATGCCATGATGAATGATGCACAATTTGCATGGCAATAAAGTAGCATGGCATGGGTGAGGTGTGGAATACAAGAATAAGTCATTTTATTGAGTTTTGGCCACATTTTATCCTCATATTAGTTGCTGTTTACATTATTTTTATATGATGCATGCTTCAAAACAGAACATGGAATGCATAAACAGAAAGGTCTCGTCGAGCTAATCATTTTAGACATATCATTTATCAAATTTGGAGTTATAAAACAAAAGTTATTAATTAATTAAGGCCGAGGGCATTTTATTGTAATTTAATTCAACTTGGAAATTAAAGTGTGCAAAATATATTTTGAAGGGCATATTTGAATTCCTCATATTTTTCTGATTCAAAAACATATATCATTTGTTTAATTTGGAAACATAAATCAAAAGTTATTTAGAAAACAGATTGAATTTTGAATTTAAATCAAATTGGAAAAGATTTGAGTTTAAACAGAAAACAGGAAAACTTTTTGTTACACCACCCAGATCTAGCCGCCACCAGCACAAGTGGGTCCGGCCGATCTGTGATAACAGCGCACCGGTTCTCTGCGCATGGCTTTGAAGCTAGCCTGTGTCGCCGACCAGGTCCGTGCCGGGCCCACACGACAGCGAGAGGGGAGTGTCAGCCACGCGGCACAGTGGGGGTACTGCGGGTTGCGAAACGCAAAACAGAGGAGCCTTTTTATAAAATGGCCACAGGCACTGACTGTGGGCCTGGGCTGGACCGCGGGTTGACGGGAAAAACAAAAGAGGGGGTGATCCGTAAAACTGACAAGGCCGTACTGTTCCTCTTCTCCTCGATCCGACGAAAAAAAACGCAACGCAGCGGGCATGTGGACTCGACCCAGCGACGCTGGCCTTACAGAGAGGCGGAGCCACCGCGGTGGCTAGGGGAGGTGGGCGAGGTCTAGATAGGGTTTTCGCGCGCGAAGCAGCAGACGCGGCCACGGCGCAGAGCGCGTTCGAAACGCAAGGCGGACCTAGACGACGATAGCGCGGCGGAGCATGTCCAGGAGGTCAGGCAGCTCACCGAGAGTGTGTCGGTGCGGTTGGATCGGCTCGAGACGCAGATTTCGGCGTCGAGGCAGGCGGCCAGAGGATCTAGGGTATGCGTCGGGCTCGCGCTGGGGCAGCGGTTCTGGGGCTTCCTCTTCGCGGCTCCTTGTACAGGGCTGCTGCAGGGGGTCTCCTTGTACTCCTCGATCGCCTCCACGTCGCGCTCGTCGCCTGGTACGGTGTAGCCGAGAGGAGGCCGAGGGTGCCGGCGATGGTGTAGACGGTGGCGATGGAGGAGAAGGGAGGAGAGGGCAGGGCGCCCTTGGGGTAGATCTGGGGTAGCTGGGCGAGGCAGAGAGGTGGTGGGGTGTAGATAAGGACGGGGAAGGGGTAGATGGCGTGGGGGAGGGGAAGGTGGAGTCGGCCACCTTTTGCTCCCCCTTCACGTGCTGGCAGGCTCGGGCTGGACCAGGGCAGGGCAGATGGGAGGCTTCCAGGTGGGGTCGACGTGAGGGCAAGGAGGCAGGGACAGGCTCGGGCTGGAGGGGCCCCTATGGCATAGAGAGAAAAGAGAGAGGGAGGAGTAGCCTCGGGTTAGAGCTAGGGTAGGAGGGGAGAGGGGTATGGCTCGGGCTAGGTCTTGCTTGGGTGGGAGCTAGGTGGCATGGTGGGGCCAACTAGGTGAGAGGGAGAGACCGAGAGAGGGGTAAACTTAGGGTTTAGGTGAGAGGGGGATGTGAGGGTTAGGGTTAGATGGGGGGTATGGTTAGATGGGTAGGTCATAGGGAGGATCTTAGCTAGAGGGTAAGAGAGAGAGATAGATGGAGTGGTTCATTTTGACTAGATCAAGCATGATCAACACAAGCTCAAACAAGATAGCCAAAAGAGAGAAAAGAAGAAAAGGTGGTGATGGGGTAGATAGAGATGGTGATGAGGTTTAAGCAAGATCAAAATAGACCAAGCCGAAAAGAAGGGATAGAGATAGAGATGAACCACTCAAGAACCAAATAAAATCCAAATGACAAGCAAAAGGTGGTACTTGCATGGGCCATGCATTAATAATTAATACCATGCTTATTTTGTGAAAACAAGATTATTTACATGGCATTGTTCTTATGCATTACAAAATGTGGAGTAAGGCCCAAGCAAAAGAATTTGTAGAATTGGACCCACCCTATCTCTCATGAGCTATATTAAACAACAAAAGAAAAATAATTACAAGCTCATGGATAATGGGATGGTGGAATTGTAAGGTGGTGAAAGAAAGGTGGTGGAGTTGAATAAAAGATATGCCCCCAACTCAACTTGGGCATTTAACAATATATCAAGAACCAAATACAATATCAAGAGGCAAATACAAATAATAATGCATATGAGATAAGAACCAAAACAAAAAGGGTTTTTGTATGATGCCCAATGCAAGGTGGCATGATGACATGAACATGATATGATGATGATGCAACAATTGTGTGTAGGAAGTAGCCATTATATTACTAAACCAAGTAGCATTACAGTTGTTAGACAAATGGGATGCTACAACTCTCCCCCACTAAACAGGAATCTCGCCCCGAGATTCTAGGAAGAAGAAGAAGACACAAAGAGGGTAGGATAGTTGGCACGGAGTTCATCTTCACGCTCCCAAGTGGCTTCATCAACAGAATGGTGCGACCACTGCACCTTGCAGAACTTGATGGACTTGTTGAGAGTCCTTCTTTCTGCGGTCTCAAGGATTTTTGTGGGGTGTTCTTGATAAGACAGGTCTTCTTGGAGATCGATTAGCTCATGATCCACGGTCCTGCCGGGATCCTTGAAGCACGTCTTGAGTTGAGAGATGTGGAAAACATCATGGACTTTGAGTTTTTCCGGGAGCTCAAGAGCATAAGCAACTTCTCCTCTTCTTCCACGAATTTTGAAAGGACAGATGTATCTAGGAGCCAGCTTTCCTTTGATACCAAAACGGTGCGTGCCTTTCATGGGAGTGACACGAAGGTAAACGAGATCACCAGGGACATACACCATGTCCGTGTGCTTCCTGTCATAATTGCTCTTCTGGGGACTTTGAGCAATCTTCAGATTTTCAAGAATGATGTGCACCTTCTCCTCCGCTTGAGTTACAATGTCAGGGCCAAACCAAATTCTTTCTCCTGCACCCGACCAACCAATCGGAGTTCTGCACTTGCGACCATAGAGAGCCTCAAATGGTGCCATCTTCAAACTTTTCTGGAAGTTGTTGTTGTAAGAGAATTCAGCATAAGGAAGACATTCCTCCCACTTCATGCCAAAAGAGATGACGCAAGCACGAAGCATATCCTCCAGAATCTGATTGATCCTTTCAACTTGTCCTTGCGACTGAGGGTGGTAAGCTGTGCTGAAGTTCAATTTTGTTCCCAAAGCATTTTGGAAACTTTCCCAGAACTTGGAAGTGAAGATGCTCCCACGGTCTGAACTGATCTCAAGCGGAACCCCATACAGAGAGACAATTCTGTTGATATAGAGCTCAACCAACTGAATTCCAGAAATTGTTTCCTTGACGGGGAAGAAGTGAGCCACTTTAGAAAGCCTGTCAATGACAACAAAGATTGCATTGTTGCCCTTCTGCGACCTTGGAAAACCAGTGATGAAATCCATCTCTACTTTCTCCCATTTCCATTCCGGGGGTTTCAATGGCTGTAGAAGACCGAAAGGTTTCTGATGGACAGCTTTCACTCTGTGGCAGACATCACACTCCGAGACATACTTGGCACAATATCGTTTCAATCCCGGCCACCAATATTGTGTTTTCAGGTCCATGTACATCTTTGTGCTGCCGGGGTGGATAGAAAGAACAGAATCATGTGCCTCCTTGAGAACTTGCTCTCTCAAACCTGGGTAGTTCGGAACAAACATCCGGTGTTCAAAGAAAAGCGTGCCTTGATCATCGACGTGGAAGGACTCGTACTTCGGAAGCTGAAGTTTGGAGATGATCTTTTTGGTGTGCGGATCACCAAGCTGACGAGAGCGAATCTTTTCTTCCAAGAGAGGAGTATCCAGAAGGTTCAGGAGATGCCCTTGTTCCACAACTTCCAGGTTGAGCTGACGGAATTCCTCGCACAAGAGAGGCTGTTGTTCTTCCATCATGAGGTTGTTGACATAAGCTTTGCGGCTGAGAGCATCGGCCATGACATTAGCTTTGCCCGGAGTGTAGTTGATGGTCAAATCAAAATCATTGATTGCTTCAATCCATCTCCTCTGCCGAAGGTTGAAATCAGGCTGAGTGAAGATATACTTCAAACTCTTGTGGTCAGAAAAGATCTCACAACGGTTGCCAAGCAAGTAGTGCCTCCATAGCTTCAAAGCAAAGACAATTGCTGCGAGCTCGAGGTCATGTGTAGGATAGTTGATCTCATGCGTCTTCAACTGTCGAGAGGCATAAGCAACCACTTGTTTTTCTTGCATAAGGACCGCACCCAATCCTTGCAAAGAGGCGTCACAGAATATCTGGAAAGGCTTAGATGTATCTGGAGGAACCAAGACTGGCGTGGAAGTGAGCTTCTCCTTGAGTGTCTCAAAGCTTGCTTAACATGCAGGATTCCAAAGGTATTTCTTGCCTTTCTTTAGGAGATCGGTAAGAGGCTTCGCTATCTTCGAAAAGTTCTGAACGAAGCGACGACAATAACTAGCCAAACCAAGGAAACTCCGCACTTCTTTGACATTAACAGGAGGAAGCCATTCAACAATTGTCTTCACAGTTTCTGGGTTGACTGCAATGCCCTTGGCAGAGATGACATGACCAAGATATGTTACTTGAGGCAGCCAAAACTCACACTTGGAGAACTTTGCATACAAGCGGTTCTCACGAAGCTTGTTTAGGACACACCGAAGGTGTTCTTCATGTTCTTCCTTTGACTTAGAATAGACTAGGATGTCATCCAGATAGACCACAACGAACTTATCAAGATACTCCATGAAAACCGAGTTCATAAGCCTCGAGAAGGTAGCAGGTGCGTTGGTGAGACCGAAAGACATGACTGTGTACTCATACAGGCCATAGCGGGTGGTGAAAGCTGTTTTAGGAACATCTTCCTTGCGAATCTTGATTTGGTGATAACCACTTCTCAAGTCAAGCTTAGAGAACACCACAGCTCCACTGCTGATCGAAGAGATCATTAATTGCTGAAGGGATATTTGTTCTTGATGGTTTTAGCATTGAGAGCCCGATAGTCAACACAAAGTCTATCGTCTGTCCCCGCTTCTTCACAAAGATTGTTGGGCTACCCCAAGAAGAAATCTTGTGTTGAATGAAACCCAACTTCTCTTGTTCATCAAGTCGACGTTTGAGTTCAGCCAACTCAATGCCAGACCCATTTTATAAGGCCGCTTGGAGATAGGAGCCGTTCCAGGTTCAAGCTCAATTACAAACTCAACCTCACGATCCGGAGGCATACCCGGCAACTCTTCAGGAAAGACATCTGGGAACTCATAGACCACCGGAACACTCTGAATAGCTTCCCTAGCATCATCATTCAGAGCCGCCAAAGAGAAAAGCTGGATAGCAGGAGTCAGACTTGGAGAAAAGACTATATGGCCTTCAAGAATCTTCAGAGAAACCGGCGTTCAAAGACAATCAATCACAGCTGCATTTGCTGTCAACCAATCCATGCCCAAGATGACATCAATGTCAGAATTGCCCAGAACAATTAAGGATGCCGAGAACAAAGATCCACCAATCTCAATTTGATTGCCATGGCTGATTTTAGAAGCTGCCATATTTGCTCCAGGAGAAAGGACCATTAACCGCTTGATGAGAGGAACCAATGCTAACCCATTCTCATATGCAAACTTGATAGAAACAAAAGAATGCGATGCACCAGAATCAAACAAAACTCGTGCAGGGACTGAGTTAACGGATAGCATACCCATCACAACTCCAGGTGCATGCTCTGCTTGAGCGGCATTGACACAGTTGGCACGAGCAACAGTAGACCCGGGCTTGGTGTTGATGTTGAGAGCCCGAGGTGGTGGTGCACGAACCAAAGGAGAGCTTGCCGCAGATCTTGGAGGGGGTGGAGGAAGAGCTTTGTTTTTCAACGGACAGTTCCAGTTTAGATGTCCATAGTCTCCACACACGAAACAAGCACCAGGTGGACGTGGAGCAACGTAGCCAGGGACTCCGCCAGGCGCTCCAGGGTAGTGGTGGTTGTAGCCCCTGGGAGCAGCAGTGAGGAAGTTTGGTGGCCTTGCCGTGAAGCTTGAAGGTCTTGGTGGAGCCGGGAGCGACGGTGGGGTGTTAGGAACCCAGACACGACGCTTAGAGGGAGCTGACATAGCTGAAGAGCTTGGTGCATCACGGTTGTGTTTCTTTGACTCCTCAAACACTTGCCTACTTGCTTCCTCCTGCAGAGCTGTATGCTGAAGTTCCAGAAAAGACGCCGGCCTTGCATGTGTGATTGCATATTTAATCGATGCATTGAGCCCTTGCCGGAACCTCTTTTGCTTCTTCTTGTCATCGGAGATCTCATCGCCACCATAACTAGAAAGGTTCATGAAGTTCCTGATGTAGGTGTTGACATTTTCATTTCCCTGCTTGAGGTTGAGAAACACTTCCTTCATCCTTTCCATGAGAATTTCTGACAGATACTGCTCCTTGAATGCTCTAGTGAACCGTTCCCAAGTAGGCTGAAAACCAGTGCAGTTTGCCTTTAGGTAATTCTCCCACCAGAGAGCTGCATCTCCCTTCAGAAGGTGAGTAGCACACTTTACCCATTCTTTCTCAGGAACATCAGCAGTCTCCAGTAGCCTTGACATCTCACGCAACCAATCATCAGCATCAAGTGGTTGATCAGAAACATCAAATTGGCGAGGGTTGAACTTCAGGAAGATTTTGATGTCTCCTCGCTTGGGAGGTGGAGGTAGCGTAGCAAACTCATTCCTCCGAACACTCTCTTCAAAACGCATTGGTTCTGTTGCATTCTGCCAAGGCATTGGCGATGTTTGACAACGGATCCCGATCAGGTGGTATGTCCTCATCGAACGGCGGTGGAGCCATCCGTGATTGATATAAAACACAAGTCAGTACTATAATGGAGAATAATAATAATCCAAAATAGTACCAAGATGGAATTAACCAAGGTTAAAGGACACAATTTACTAAGATGATATTAGAATATCAACAAAGTTCAAAGCACCAAGAAGATATTAAGCATATCGCACACGACTGAAAAGGAGTGTGGTACACAGATATATCAAAGAAAAATTTTCCACAAATTTCGGCATTAAAATACCAATAGATGCGCAAAATCACTTAACGAATCAAGATTAGTGACTCTACCAATTCAAGATACAAAAGCGAATGCTAAGAGTAGTGGTATGGTCGCGACTCCATCCCGCACTCAAATCATTACTCTGCACATGAATAAGTAGAACACATATCCTAACCCTTTCTTCTCACAACGAACCTAAAGATTAGTAACTACGGAAACGAACACCCCAAACAAGATAACGTCGGATAACAAAGAGTAAGACAGATCACGGCGGTATACAACGAATCAGATAGATCGCGTCGGTTTGCAAAAGCCTGTCGGTATGGAATGTACGAACAGTTGATAACCAAAAGGCCGATTAGATAACAACTTGGATGCAACAGATAGACAAGGAATTACACACACACACACACACAAACACACAACCTGTGGTACTACGGAAACCCAGAACACGTGAATCCTAGTTTGAACTTTTAAGAAGAGGATTGAAAACGTTACACTTCCTTACCAGAAAAGGGTGGGTGGGTGGGTAAGAAGAAAAATGGAAGCAGTCCTACTCTCAGTTTTGTTTTTCCCTAGTATACATAACTACCAAAAATATTTGCTAGACTGACAACGACCATTTGGCTAAGACCCTGAAGGGCGGGATGGCTCTGATACCAATTGTAACTACCTCGGTGAATTACGCTCCTAGTTGCAAGCCTGGATGAGCGGAAATGGTTGAAATAGTACGGTGGGGCCCAAATGCCACTCACAGGTAGACCTTTCGGCCGTCCCAACCATTTCCAATCATCGGGGCAAGAACGGGCGGCGTAATCGGCAGGCGAAGGGATCAACTACATACACAAATGAGTATGTATGCAAGCCACCATACAACAGTACATCAGAGCCATTCCATCTAAAAAGAAAGGAAATATAGCAACGCCATACGGCAAGATTCAAATGTCCTAGATAGATATAATAGTTTAGGATATCTCCTCATACATCACACATCAGAGTATCAGGCGGAAGCGGCAAACAAGATCCGAGTACGGATAAGAAGCAAATCGGCATAAGATGCCCCATAAATAAACACATCCCGCCCACAGATCTCACGGATCCCCGTTCCCGGAATCTCTACACCGAACGATCGTTGCCCACATCATCCGCCTCCTCCACCCAGTATCCATCTTGCGAGTGTACCTGTTCATCCGAATCAAATAATTTATCGTGTGAGACCCTAGGGGTACTCAGCAAGTCTTTATGCCTCTAAAGGGGACACAACCTGGGGTGACGCAATAGCAGCAAAAGATAAACCCTAGCAGTTCTATAGAAACTCGCTAACCATCCGCCTAACCGAAGATAGATGGATGTCCGTGAATTAATGACAACAGTTATAACAGTAATATCATTAGATCCATCCTCCTCCTCGCTTACCAACGAGGAAGCGGACGAACAACCCCCCATCCGTTGGAAATTTTATTAACCATTCCATGAGTGTCGCACTATTTACTAGTCAGTTACTTAGTCAAATTAAAAGCGGTACTTTAGTCATGCTTGTCTATGATCGAGAAACTGTGCTCCAAGTCGTCCATAACCGCGGACACGGCTTTGAAAGTTTTACCCTGCAGGGTGCACAAATAGCAACACACACTGATCAACCTCGAAAACCAAATCAAAACCCAACGAGGCCTTCACGACAAAGCAATCACAGGATTGAGAAATATTTGAGGCCACCCCATTGAGTACACCATAGCGAAGTTAGTGACTCGAGACGGACTCAAGGTTTGCGCCATGGTACAAACGATCGGGAACCCAAAACTGGGCTTGTCGATACCGCGAAAACACTCCGCTTACCTAAACAGTACAGGTGCTCCTCGCATAATCGTAATAAAGCAGTAAAGCATGGCATAAGTACAGGATAGTAAATAAAACCTCAAACTAGTTTGTGGCCCCAAGAAATAAGACTGAATCAAGCTCTGGCTCAGGGGGGTCCCATAAGCCTCCCGGATGTGGATAGCGCGAATAATCAAGGAACAGGAATCAAGTACTCGGGGTCCTACGGGACACAAGTGAGGAGGAAAAACCAAATAGCAGATATTGCTCACTGGTGCCACTTTCATTAGTTATCCCATTACTACTCAGGTTAAATTGTTTAGGTACCTCGTTATTCATCAGACACTCACAAACCCTACACATGCTGTTCTACGACTCGCATGGCTCAAACAACTCCTGTAGTAATGGCTCATGGGATGGGGAACAAGCTTGGTGGGGTTTAAAAGTAAAGGCTATGCAATACTTGGGATTCAGTTTAATGCAATCGCGACTCAATGATGCAAGAATAAGATAGAGGCAATAGGTACTATATGTATGCAAGCATGTGGTAGTGCTTGCCTGGAAGCTCAGTTGAAGCGAGAGAAGGATCTGGGTAGTGCTCCTGGTTCTCTTGATATATCCCCTACTCAGTGTCTATTCGAAGAAAAACCAAACAAACAAGGGCCCACATAAATACAGTGCACAAGCATATGAATAAAATGCGACAAGCAAACAATCATGCCATGATGAATGATGCACAATTTGCATGGCAATAAAGTAGCATGGCATGTGTGAGGTGTGGAATACAAGAATAGGTCATTTTATTGAGTTTTGGCCACATTTTATCCTCATATTAGTTGCTGTTTACATTATTTTTATATGATGCATGCTGCAAAACAGAACATGGAATGCATAAACAGAAAGGTCTCGTCGAGCTAATCATTTTAGACATATCATTTGTCAAATTTGGAGTTATAAAACAAAAGTTATTAATTAATTAAGGCCAAGGGCATTTTATTGTAATTTAATTCAACTTGGAAATTAAAGTGTGCAAAATATATTTTGAAGGGCATATTTGAATTCCTCATATTTTTCTGATTCAAAAACATATATCATTTGTTTAATTTGGAAACATAAATCAAAAGTTATTTAGAAAACAGATTGAATTTTGAATTTAAATCAAATTGGAAAAGATTTGAGTTTAAACAGAAAACAGGAAAACTTTTTGTTACACCACCCAGATCTAGCCCGTGAGACAAGTGGGTCCGGGCCGATCTGGCGGTAACAGGCGCACCGAAGGTTCTCTGCACCGTGGCTTGAGCTAGCCAGTGTGACCGGTGGTCCGGTGGGGCCGCCCACGACATGAAGAGGGAGGGTCACCACGCTGTTGGGGGTACTGCGGGTTGAGAAACGCAAAACAGAGGAGCCTTTTTATAAAATGGCCACAGGCACTGACTGTGGGCCTGGGCTGGACCGCGGGTTGACGGGAAAAACAAAAGAGGGGGTGATCCGTAAAACTGACAAGGCCGTACTGTTCCTCTTCTCCTCGATCTGACGGAAAAAAAACCAGCACGCAACGCAGCGCGGCGGGACAGGGACTCGACCCCGCGACACCGAGCGCGCGCAGAGAGGCGGAGCCACTGCGGTGGCCTGGGGTAGCTGTCAGGGAGGTGGGCGAGGTCTAGATAGGGTTTTCGCGCGGCGCGGAAGCGAGCAGACGCTGCGCTCGCCGGCGCACAGAGCGTGCTCGACGAAACGCAAGGCGGCCCTAGACGACGATAGCGCGGCGGAGCATGTCCAGGAGGTCAGGCAGCTCACCGAGAGTGTGTCGGTGCGGTTGGATCGGCTCGAGACGCAGAGGATCGGCGTCGTCTGCAACCCGGAAGGATCTAGGGTTTGCGCTCATGGCGCTACGGGGCAGTTTCAGGGCTTCCTCTTCGCGGCTCCTTGTACGGGGCTGCTGCAGGGGGTCTCCTTGTACTCCTCGATCGCCTCCACGTCGCGCTCGTCGCCTGGTACGGTGTAGCCGAGAGGAGGCCGAGGGTGCCGGCGATGGTGTAGACGGTGGCGATGGAGGAGAAGGGAGGAGAGGGCAGGGCGCCCTTGGGGTAGATCTGGGGTAGCTGGGCGACGCAGAGAGGTGGTGGGGTGTAGATAAGGACGGGGAAGGGGTAGATGGCGTGGGGGAGGGGAAGGTGGCGTCGGCCACCTTTTGCTCCCCCTTCACGTGCTGGCAGGCTCGGGCTGGACCAGGGCAGGGCAGGTGGGAGGCTTCCAGGTGGGGTCGACATGAGGGCAAGGAGGCAGGGACAGGCTCGGGCTGGAGGGTCCCCTATGGCATAGAGAGAAAAGAGAGAGGGAGGAGTAGCCTCGGGTTAGAGCTAGGGTAGGAGGGGAGAGGGGTATGGCTCGGGCTAGGGCTTGCTTGGGTGGGAGCTAGGTGGCATGGTGGGGCCAGCTAGGTGAGAGGGAGAGAGGCCGAGAGAGGGGTAGACTTAGGGTTTAGGTGAGAGGGGGATGTGAGGGTTAGGGTTAGATGGGGGTATGGTTAGATGGGTAGGTGATAGGTAAGAGAGAGAGATAGATGGAGTGGTTCATTTTGACTAGATCAAGCATGATCAACACAAGCTCAAACAAGATAGCCAAAAGAGAGAAAAGAAGAAAAGGTGGTGATGGGGTAGATAGAGATGGTGATGAGGTTTAAGCAAGATCAAAATAGACCAAGCCCAAAAGAAGGGATAGAGATAGAGATGAACCACTCAAGAACCAAATAAAATCCAAATGACAAGCAAAAGGTGGTACTTGCATGGGCCATGCATAAATAATTAATACCATGCTTATTTTGTGAAAACAAGATTATTTACATGGCATTTTTCTTATGCATTACAAAATGTGGAGTAAGGCCCAAGCAAAAGAATTTGTAGAATTGGACCCACCCTATCTCTCATGAGCTAGATTAAACAACAAAAGAAAAATAATTACAAGCTCATGGATAATGGGATGGTGGAATTGTAAGGTGGTGAAAGAAAGGTGGTGGAGTTGAATAAAAGACATGCCCCCAACTCAACTTGGGCATTTAACAATATATCAAGAAACAAATACAATATCAAGAGGCAAATACAAATAATAATGCATATGAGATAAGAACCAAAACAAAAAGGGTTTTTGTATGATGCCCAATGCAAGGTGGCATGATGACATGAGCATGATATGATGATGATGCAACAATTGTGTGTAGGAAGTAGCCATTATATTACTAAACCAAGTAGCATTACAGTTGTTAGACAAATGGGATGCTACAGCCTCCAGGGCGGCGGTACTCTTTTTGGAGGCTCCACCCTCCGTCTTCTTCTTCTTGCCTCCGTCGGCAACGTTAGAGGTGGAGCTCTTCCGCTTTCGCGCCAATGGGACATCGTCGTCGGACACGACCGTGACTTCCTTCATCTTTGGATCATAGATTTGGGCCGCCAGGTTGCCCTCATCTAGATCGCTAAGCTGTTAAGTAAGAAATCACCGTGTTAGATAAGATGGTATTGGCAAGACGGAAAAATGGAGCAATGTCGTACACGGAAAATAAATACCTACCTTTGGGCACTTGCCATCTACGAACATGTCATAGGTGATGGTGAAGCCACGCTTCTTATCCTTCACCTTGACGATGTCCTTTAGGCGGAGCTTGATGGAGTCGCTCGAGAAGTTATCCACGGAGATCCGGAGGCTATCCCTTCGATCACTGGTATACTCGTGCATGAACTTCGCGTGGTGCTGCAGGGGTTGGATTCGCCTGATGAACCAGCACATGGCTAGGTCCAAGCCGGTCAAGCCCGTCTCTACGAACCATTCGATCCGCCTTATTGCGCGAGAAGCGTCGAGGTCGGAGGAAAGGGAGGCATGGGATCTCCATGTAGAAACTTCAGCGGCGGCTCCATCGACGAAGTCCGGGTACGTCACTTCTTGGCCCGCCAAAGGAATGTCAGCGCCGTAGAAGTATGTCTGTTGCCAGTTCTTGCAGGACTCGTGGCCGACGATGTCGGGGAACCGCCGGCCTGGTCGAATCTTGAAGCTTATGGTGCCGTAGTTCCTAAGCTCCTCCTTACTATGTCCGGCTTCATGTTTGACGGTGAATAAGTACACTAATAAATCTAACCTAGGCCTTATCCCTAGGTAACCCTCGCAAAGTGCCGCGAAGTTGCTAAGCACTAAGATGCTATTGGGGGAGAGGTTGTGGGGTTGGACCTTGTAGTGGTTCAAGACGGAGAGAAAGAAGTGGGAGATGGGCAAGGAAACGCCGCGTACCAGCTGAGCCTTGAGGTACACCTTTTCTACGGCTTGGGGAGAAGGTGTCACCTCGCCGGCCGGTGCCGCCCGCCAGGCAAGCCCCTCTGTCGCGGAGAGGTAGCCTTCGGCGACCATCTCTTGGATGTCGCGGTCGGTGATGTCCGAGCCGCGCCAGTCACCCTTGTGCGAGTCTGGCTCTTCTTCTAGTGGCTCTAGCGCCGCCAGATTATGGTTGCCGTCGGTGGTTTCGATCACCACCGATGTGGGGATGACCAGGCCCTCTGGGGACACGACGACGAAGCTCGCCGGCTTTGCCGCGGCTTCTCTCGACGCCTCCATCGATGGGAGGAGCTGTTGATGGCCATGGAGTGTTGGAAGGATGCGACTAACGCAGATGGAAGCTAGGGTTTTCGAGGTTTCTCGCGGAGAGCTCGAGGAGGCGTGCGGCTGGAGGAAGAAGACGATGACGTGAGAGGAATGAGGTAAAAAGTGGAAAGTGTCCCACGGTTACTATTTATCATACTCTGCGTCAAGATTCGTGCAGCTAATCGGACGGTTGCCACGTAGACTACGTGTTCGTGGACGTGCGCGGTAATTTCGCCATGTCTCCAACCGCCGTCTCCAACGGTTCGTATCGCTCGCGTGGGAAAATCGGATATGATTGCGTTCTTTGCATGTGTGAGTTACGAGGCGTCGCTGACCTAAGCCTACGTCGTCCTAGCTGACATGGGTAGATGAGCCGTCACATCGAAGATTCCGGCATGGACGGATTTAATCCGACTACGGAAGAGTATGATGGAAGATTCAGCATTTCTCCGGCTTACAAATCGAAGACGGAGAAAACCTTGCAGGGTTCTTTGGGAGGACTATAAGATATTGCTTGACGATTTGCCGACATCCATCTAGACGGAGCATTCCACGTGAAGAGGCAAGACGGCGCAAGATCTCGGAGTTCTCCGGGGGCTACTGTTGGGATATGCTATATGGGTATCCCCATAGCATGTCTCTTATCCGACTAACCCGGGTGCCCATAGTCGGTAGCATGGCCTATGGCCTGCTGGGCGGCCCAGTTAGGTGGATCCAGAAGGGAGGCCCATGCTGGATAAAGGAAGGCTACGGTGGAGTCACCAGCGTACCCGGAGCCTTGGAGTGCAAGATACACAAGACTAGTAATAGACGGTGTAGGACTCTGTAACCTGTCCGTCTAGGAATTTTCCCTATAACCCTAGGACCTGGCGACTATATAAGTCAGGCCTATGGGAGCCTTTAGGGCACGATCTCATACAACTTCAGACAACCTCGCACAGCGAACACATCTCTGTAACTCGGCGTATTGCCCTTATAGTGATTTATAGCAGGAGTAGGATTCCGCCACCGTTATGGGATCTGAACCTGGGTAAGCTGTGTTACCTCGTACCCTTCAACCGTCCGCCTTACCCCATGTCTCTAAACACGCATTGTGAGGACCCCTCCATGGCGTACTCGTCGACAATACCACGACAAGCGTGTAGAACAAGTCTTGTCCCCTGGGCTCCCCTTTATAAGGAGCACCAGGGGGATCGTTACATGGGAGGCCCCGAAGGGCTCCTCCCCTCTCTGCTCACTAGGATCTCTCCTTCTTCTTCTTCCTCCACTCTCACAGAGAGATCTAGATAGAAGCATAGGAGATACAGCTCAAGGAGCATGATTGTAGCCACAAGTATGGCAAGATTATAAGAGATCAGATGTAGAGGAAGAGGTGTTATCTCCACATGAGAGTCTCAATCCTAGATACATTATATTTCTCTTTGTTCATACGAGTGCGGTCTTCACTGCATCATCCCTCCTCGGATTCCTCCACGTCCATCGGCCCCAACTTTAGCCTACCCATGGCATATGCCGTGATACCACCGCGACATTTGGCGCCCACCGTGGGGCATCTTAGTGGCGTTGATTGGGTTTCCATCCGGACGGGAGCATCTTCATCAACTTCTTCCTCATACAGCTCATTCAGCTCCACCAAGCGAACAGAGAATAGAGAGGTAAGCGCAGAGGCTCTCCAAGTCTGACTCATCAAAGCAGGTAAGACTCAGCAAGAAGGACTCAAACTCTTCCCCAAGCTTACTGTAAGTACCAGGTAACTCAGCAAGGCAGGTATGACTTAGCGAGAATCACTCAAACACTTCTCCAAGTATACTGTAAGTGCCAGATAACTCAGCCACCAACACTCGATCCTTCACCTTGGGGAGAAAATAACTTAACCCGAGGACTAGTCAACGTATCCGTAGAGTCACCTTTAGATTGAGAGAACATTATGTTGATTCAGATCTGTATTTGAGTCAGCTTATTTATAAATCGGATAGAATTTGAGTCAGCTTATTGATGATTCAGATAGAATTCGAGTCAGTTTATTTATGCTTTGGATTAACCTTTAACTCCGCTTACCAACCAGCTTATTGATGATTCAGATAGAATTTGAGTCAGCTTATTTATAATTCGGATAAGATTTGAGTCAGCTTATTTATAATTCGGATAGAATTTGAGTCAGCTTATTTATAACTCGGATAGAATTTGAGTCAGCTTATTTATGATTCAGATAGAATTTGAGTCAGTTTATTTATGCTTTGGATTATCCTTTAACTCAGCTCACCAGCCAGCTTATTGATGTTTCGGATATAATTTGAGTCAATTTATTTATGCTTCGGATTAACCTTTAACTCAGCTTAGTAGCTTGTTTTTGATTCGGACTAACATTTGATTCAGCTTGCCAGGGTATATTATAATTCGGATTTGTATTCGGACTCGGCGTGCTAAGCATATCTCTAATTCGGACTAAAGTTTGATTCAGCTCGCCAGATTGCCAGGTTATGTTATGACTCGGATTGATATTTCACTATCTTGCCAGGTTATCTCATATCTCGGATGACTATTTGCCAGCTTATCATATCTCGAATCTATATCTCATATCAACATCTCGAATCAGATCTCTCAGCGATTAGCCCTGTTATCATATCCAAAAACTTAATCTCGGATCCATATCAAAGGCAAATTGACATCATCTCATCGGATCAAGTTATATCGTGACAAATAGATGACTTGGATTTGAGTCATATACCTCGGATTTGAGTCAGATGGCTCAGATTCGAGATGTAAGTCAAAATTGAGTAAATTAACTCAAATTTGGAATCAGGTAACTCGGATTTGAGTCATATACCTCAGATTTGAGTCGGATGACTCAGATTTGAGATGTAAATCAAAATTGAGTAAATTAACTCAGATTTGGAATCAGATAACTTGGATTTGAGTCATATACCTCGGATTTGAGTCGGATGACTCAGATTTGAGATGTAAATCAAAATTGAGTAAATTAACTCGGATTTGGAATCAGATAACTCGGATTTGAGTCATATACCTCGGATTTGAGTCGGATGACTCAGATTTGAGATGAAATCAAAATTGAGTAAATTAACTCGGATTTGGAATCAGATAACTCGGATTTGAGTCATATACCTCGGATTTGAATCAAATGACTCAGATTTGGGATGTAAGTCAGAATTGAGTAAGGTAACTCGGATTTGGAATCAGATGACTCGGATTTGAGTCATAAACCTCGGATTTGAGTCAGATGACTCAGATTTGAGATGTAAGTCAAAATTGAGTAAACTAACTCAGATTTGGAATCAGATAACTCGGATTTGAGTCATATACCTCGGATTTGAGTCAGATAACTCAGATTCGAGACATAAGTCAAATATGAGTAAAGTGACTCGAATTTGAGTCGTATAACTCGATTTTGAGCCAGATAACTCAGACTCGAGACATAAGTCAAATATGAGTAAAATAACTCTAATTTAGAAACAGATGACTCAGATTAAAAATTACCAAAAGGGTTATGACCGGTGCCCAAGAAGGCCAGAAGTCAAAACTTTCCCAAAGGAGTTATAAGACCAACGCCCAAAGCAGGCCGGAAGTCAAGAACTTACCCAAAGGGGTTATAAGACCAGAGCCAAAGCAGGACAGAAGTCAAGAACTTACCCAAAGGGGTTATAATTCCAGTGATCAAAATGGCCAGAAGTCATAACTTACTCAAAGGATAAAGAAGATCAGAGCCAAAGTAGGCAAGAATTCAAAAAACTTACCCAAAAGGGTTATGACAAGTGCCCAAGAAGGCCAGAAGACAAAAACTTACCCAGAAGGGTTAAGAGCAGTGCCCAGAATGGCCAGAAATCATTACTTACCCAAAGGGGTTATAAGAACAGTGCCCATGAAGGCCAGAAGTCATGTCTTGACCAAAAGGGTTAAAATACCAGTGCCTATAAAGGCTAAGTATCACAAGGGTTATGGGTCATAGAAGTATACAACCAAAATATATTTAGTCAGAAGGCAACTCTGGAGATATTATATGAAGCCTATGCACAACTCTTCGAGTCCCACATAGCCTCGGGGACTAATGTCGGGGTTGTACCCCAGGGTACCCCAGAGTTGATGAATTAAATGATTCGGTAAGATACATGTATAACAAAAGGATAGTTGATGTGAGTAAGAAAGCAAAATAGAAAAAGATAAAGGAGAAAACCATACTAGGCCGAGTTAAAAGTAATTCGTCCCAGACCACGTTCACTCTTCCAGGCCTGAACTATATCCCGGGCCAAATTAATAAAGATTCAGAGGTACCAGGCCGAATTAACTTGGGTTCAACCCATTTCCCCTCACCCTAACCAGCTCCAGCAGAAGAGGCTCCCTCCCCGGGTGGGCCGACCAAAGCCAACGACGGCCCACCGCACGACTACCACTTCACCTCACTCCCGCTGAACCATCGATGTCAACCTCGCCAGGATCCCCGCGGTGCCACCTCGCCACGCCATCAATCGCCAACCAAGAATTCCCGGCTGGGCCGGCCGAGGCCAATCTCGGCCCAGACGGGCAGCAGCCACCACGGGCCCCTTCAAACTAGCCACCACCCCTGGCTACGGGCCGAATCACAGGAAAACCCCGGCTGGGCTCCTCACCTCGCTGTCCCGCGTGGGCCGATAGAAGAGGAGCTCGGCTGGGTCGCCGTCACCCCGTCTGGGCCAGACTAGGCCCCATGTCGGCTCCCCTCCAGGCCGAATTTAGTGTGACCCGGCTGGGCCTTGTACTTCAATTATCAGAACCAGGCCGAATTAGCTGGTAGACAGGCCGAATCAGCACTTCGTTTGGGATGTTTGGGCCGAGGTATTCCATCCCGAACGCCCTGTCATTTATCTCCAAAAGCATCCTCGACCTCCGCAGGAGCACGCCATCGAACCAAGACAATCTCCACCAGTATCGTGCCAGTCTTGGGAGCCCACCAGCTCAGACTGGCACATGGCGTATGGAATACGCCCTTGGCATCTAACAATATGCTAGGGATATGCTCTTGGCATCAAATAAGATGCTAGGGAATATGCCTGGCATCTCCAAAGATGCCAAGGCATATGCTGAGCATCTCTAGAAGATACCCAGAATATGCCACCTAGATACCAAGCGTGTAGAACAAGTCTTCTCCCCTGGGCTCCCCTTTTATAAGGAGCACCAGGGGGATCGTTACATGGGAGGCCCCGAAGGGCTCCTCCCCTCTCTGCTCACTAGGAGCTCTCCTTCTTCTTCTTCCTCCACTCTCATAGAGAGATCTAGATAGAAGCATAGGAGATACATCTCAAGGAGCATGATTGTAGCCACAAGTATGGAAAGATTATAAGAGATCAGATGTAGAGGAAGAGGTGTTATCTCCACATGAGAGTCTCAATCCTAGATACATTATATTTCTCTTTGTTCATATGAGTGCGGTCTTCACTGCATCATACCTCCCCGGATTCCTCCACGTCCATCGGCCCCAACTTTAGCCTACCCATGGCATATGCCGTGATACCACCACGACAAGCACAATTGAAGAGGTTCAGTGAACACCAAGCACACATCTCCATGATTGAACGAAAGAAAGTGTGAGAAGCCCTTGAAGATTCAGATTGGTTAGAAGCTATGCACAAGGAACTCAACAACTTTGAGAGAAACAAAGTATGGAAGTTAGTAGAGAAGCTAATGGATTGCCGCAATGTTATTGGAACAAAGTGGATATTCAAGAACAAGCAAGATGAGCATGGAATCATAGTAAGAAACAAGGCTAGATTGGTTGCACAAGGGTTCTCTCAAATTGAAGGCATTGACTATGGAGAGACATATGAACCCGTGGCTCGCCTTGAGTCCATTCGTATCCTTCTTGCTTATGCGGCACATCATAACTTCAAGTTGCAACAAATGGATGTAGAAAGTGCATTTCTTTATGGTCCACTAAATGAATTGGTATATGTTAAGCAACCCCTGGGATTTGAGGACCCCAACTTTCCAAACCATGTCTACAAACTTAATAAGGCGCTCTATGGGCTCAAGCAAGCCCCACGCACGTGGTATGAGCACCTTAGATAGCTATTGTTTGACCGTGGATTTGAGGTTGGGAAAATCGATCCCACTCTTTTTACTAAGAAAGTCAATGGGGAGCTTTTTGTATGCCAAATATATGTTGATGATATTATCTTTGGCTGTTCTAAAAAAGCTTTTAATGATGAATTCTCAAAGCTTATGACTAGTAGGTTCCGGATGTCTTTGATGTGGGAGTTGAGATTATTTCTTGGTTTCGAGATCAAGCAAGTTAGAGGAGGAACATTCTTCAATCAAGCCAAGTATACTCAAGATATGCTCAAGAGATTCAAAATGCAAGATTTAAATGGAGCTCCTACTCCCATGGCTACAAAGACTCATCTAGAACAAAATCCAAATGGTAAAGATGTGGATCAAAAGGTATACCGGTCTATGATTGGTTCTTTGCTTTACCTTTGTGCATCTAGACCCGATATTGTGTTGAGTGTAGGTGTGTGTGCAAGATATTAAGCGGCTCCTAAGGAAAGCCATTTAATGGCGGTCAAGATAATCTTTCGATATTTGGTTCATACCCCATTCTATGGTCTTTGGTATCCTCGAGGCTCAACATTTTCTCTTTGTGGATACACGGATTCGGATTGGGCGGGTGACAAGGATGATAGAAAATCAACATCCGGGGCTTTCCAATTCCTTGGTAGGTCCTTGGTATGTTGGTCTTCCAAGAAGCAAAATTGTATATCTCTCTCCACCACCGAGGCCGAGTATGTGGCAGCTACTAGTGCTTGCACCCAATTGCTATGGATGAGGCAAACTTTAAAGGAATACGGTGTCCATTGTGAAAAAGGGCCTCTTCTATGTGACAATGAAAGTGCCATCAAGATTGCCTACAACCCGGTGGATCACACAAGGACAAAGCATATTGAGATTCGCCATCACTTCATTAGAGATCATGTTGCTTGAGGCGATATTGATATATCATATGTATCAACCAAAGATCAAATTTTCGGTATCTTCACGAAGCCACTTGATGAAGCAAGGTTTTGTGTAACACCCTCAGAATCGGCCCTATGCAAGTTTTAGCGAAACCTGCCAAACCCGCATAGAAACGATTCAAAGGTGCCCACCAAGCACTTTCGTGCGGGTGGAAAACGAAGTAATAACATTACACAACAGTCCTCGATGGGACCCACAGAACAGATATATATAACAGCGACTCACTGAGTCAAGAATACAGATATAATATACAAATATCCAAATCACCTTGAGAATGACACAGCGTCCGTCTACGGACAAGATGCAAATGGGGCTAAGAGCCCTGAAGAATAACCAATGGCGTCCATAACCCTGCCCAGGCCAAGCCAGAAGGGTAACCCTGCTAACGACGTCGATCTCAAAACCTGCTCAAACAAAAGGGGTGCCGACAAAGGGCAAAGGAAAAAGAGGAGCGTCAGTACTGAGGCCAGTACACGGCGAGGCTAGAATTCGGCGGTCCTCGCCTACATAGGTATGGTGGACTGAAGCGGCAGCGGCAGCATGCGCTAAACAACCTATAGAGACTCGATATAACTGGCGGCTTTCAGAGAGGGGAAAGAAAGACCTATCCGGAACCAACCTGATGCTACCATCAAACAAACCCATCCTGGTGTTTCCCCCTCGAAACCAAACGAGGAAGTCAACCGAGGAACTCACACCGTTGGCAGTTTTATTTATTCAGTTATCGTTGCAGTAATTACTAGTCAGGTTTAGATAATCATCCTGATAAAGTAAGCAGTGGGAACTTTTAGTTAACCATTCCGTGATAGTTACAACACTTACTAATCAGATACAGATGGCATGAGATAACCCAAAAACCCAACAGTTGTTGGTACTTTTATTTAGCCATTCCATTGTAATTGCCATACTTACTAGTCAGGTACAATGGTCCCAAGCGACACTCCAAACAAGCAATTGTGGGCAGTATTATTTAGCCATTCCATTATAGTGAAGCTGATTACTAGTCATTATAAAGTCAAATTTATAGCACTACTTTAGTTATGCTTGTCTATGATCGAGATACTGTGCTCCAAGTCGTCCATAACCGCGGACACGGCTTTCAGAAAGTTTTAACCCGGCCGGGGTGCACAAATAGCAACACACACTCGATCAACCTCGGAAAAACCAAATCAAAACCCAACGAGGCCTTCACGACAAAGCAATCACAGGATTCAGAAATATTTCAGGGGGCCACCCCATTGAGTAGACCCTCAACGAAGCCAGCTGACTCCGAGACGGACTCAAGGTTTGCGACAATGGCTGTAAACGAATGGGAACCCGAAAGTGTGGCTGGGCTTGTCGATACCGCGAAAACATTCCGCTTACCTCAACAGTACAGTGTGCTCCTCGCATAATCGTAAATAAACAGTAGCATGGCATAAGTACAGGATAGTAAATAAAACCTCAAACTAGTTTGTGGCCCCAAGAAATAAGAATGAATCAAGCTCTGGCTCAGGGGGTCCCATAATCCTCCCGGATGTGGATAGCGCGATAAATCAAGGAACATGTATCAAGTACTCAGGGTCCTACGGGACACAAGTGGGCGTTCGGAAACCAAATATTATCTATCACCCACCGATGCCTCTGCTTACTTCAATTTTAGTTGTTAAACAGGAATTAAAGTGAACGATAAGTAAAGCCATGATCAACTCCAACAACAAACATGCGGCAATACTCCAACAACTGTGGCACTTGACAACACGCAACAGCACTTGAGCAAGCGACTACGACGCGCAAGTCCAACTATCTACCAAACAACAGGTAATAGGATGTGTCCATGGCAATATAAGGCTGCAAGGGATATCACGGGTACGAAAACTAGAGCATCGCAACACAGATAGCAATAGATCAACAGGAGGGAATAAATACTATAAAAGTAAGATAGGTAGAAAGAGGGAGATGCTCGCCTGAAAACATTGTCGAGGGTTCAACCGAAGATCGGGTCGAAGCTCACATCAACTCAGCGGCCTTATCCGCGAAGAAGCAAAACACTAGAATAAACACCGGATGCAATATTTAATACAACGGCAGAAGATCGGCATGATGCATGCATGATGTATGGCATGGCAAAGGTGCGATGCAATTAGGCCATATTAAGCGGAACCGGGATCCCGGCAATTAGTTAGATGGTTCAAGTTGTTTATCTACCCCGCAAATTAAATGTTGTTTTAGCATGGCAAAAGATAGCACCGGGTTCGCTGCACAAATTTAAATGAGGCCAATATAAGGCTAGATTTGCCCGCATATGGGCCCCATATTTAATTATCAGGTGAATCGGCATACGGCCCCCAAACCACATGAATGTATGCATGCAAGACAATTATTATGCGACAAGTTGTATTATGTTATAAAATAGGGTTTCGGGAAGGGGTTCACACATTAGGGGGTCTCGACGATCTTGGGGTTCCGGGGTTCGGGGTCGGTCTCAGGGTCCAGGGTTCGACGGGTCGGTCTCGGCGGGAACGTTCTCGAACAACGGGGCAGATCTTGGCGTTCAGAGAAGGAGGACTTGGTTCGGCGTCGGGGGCGCATCGGATTCACCCTGGTCGATGTCGTTCTTGTCGTCGTGTAGACCTTGTCGGGTCCGCGGTCGGGTCGGACTTGGCGTCCGGGGTGAAGTGCTTGTCGTTCCAGGGCGATCTTGGCGGCTTCGGATCCGGAAAGGAGCACTCGACGTTCCGGGGAGAAGACCTTGGCGTCATATGTTGAGGTTGTCGGTGCTGGACTCGGGTGTGGCGTCGATGGTCTTATGTGGCCCGATGGTTCCATGTAGGAGTTCCCCGGGTACCGCGGCGGAGTTCTCGGGGTTTCGATGAAGATCTTGGCGAGGGTTCGGGGTCCGGGCGCCGGGATCGGTCTTCAAAATCCGTGAGGCGGTCTTGGCGCTCCGTGTCGAAGGCCTTGTTGACCCGCGGCAACGATACTGGGGTTCGAGAAGAAGATCTTGATGTGCCATGGCGTCTTGACAAAAATTGACCGCCTTGTCCGTCGAAAGATTTCCCGATTGGACTTGAACAGCTTCCACACACGCGGTAGGGAACATACGAGCTCAACTTGGCCAACTCTAGAACAGGAGCACATCAACGACGTTTTACAATCTTGGCATCGGGCTCCCTCTGACTTGTAGCATCCAAACTGAGATCACCGCATGGCAACAGCATGGACACGGAATACAGGGGTTCAGGCATGGCGGCGGGGCGATCAACAAGGTCGGTCGGGGAGGCTCGCGGCAGGACGAAGACGGTGGCATGCTCCTGCGGGGTGGAGGCGCGCGGAAAACGGTCAAAGGAGGCGGCCGCAGGTAGCCCAAGCGCTGGCCGGGTCGGGGAAGAACCGCGGCAGCGGCGGCGCTCTCGTCGGACAGGGCAGCGGACGGAGGAAGCCGGGCGTTGAAGCGCGGGCGGAAGACGGCAGCTCTCAATGGCGGCGGAGGACGCAGAGGCGGAGGGAAGGCCGCCGGCGCTGCTCGGGGACGGGCCTTTCGAGGTGGGAGGCGGGTGATGGCCGACGACGAGGCGCCATGGGTGGGAGGCGGAGGCGCCCGGAGGAGGCGGGTCGGCGGCTTGGCAGTGGAGGAACAGCGCGGTGCTCGGACGCAGCGCGGCTCGGCAGCAGGTGGGGTGAGGGCGAGAAGTGTGGGGCGGGGTGGTGACGGCAGGCAGGGTCCCAGGCGGGGGCAGGGCCTGGCTCGGGCAGCGGAACAGGCGGCTCGAGGAGGGCGTGGCAGGGAAAGAGATGATGAGCGGAAGCCTTGGCGCCGGAGAGGGGTGGCGGACTGTGGGTCGAGGTGGCATGGCGGCGGCGATGGAGGCCGAGAGGGAGGGATGGTCAAGGCGTCGGGAAGAGTGGTGGAGGAAGAGGAACAGAGGAGAGGGAGGCGCGGGGACAGGGGGCCCAGGTGGCAGGGTGGGGATGCGGTGTGGGGTGCGTGGTGTGCTGGGGAGGGTGAGTGGGCGTGTGTGGGCCAGGGGACGGGGCCCACGGGCAGGGAGAGTGGGAGGCTGGCGGGTGGTGTGTGTGTGAGTGTGTGTTGGGGCAGGGTTGAGAGGAAAGAGAGGGGGTGGAGGGGAGGTGGCCAAGTGGCAGCATCTGGTTGGGTAGGGGTTGGGATGAGGGTGAGGTGGCGAGAGATGATAGGCTGGGGTGAGGTGGAGGAGGGGTGGGTAGAATAGGACTAGGTAGAAAAGGGTTTGGGGCGGACCGTTTGTTTGGACTGGGGTGGTCGTTCGGGTCGAATCGGCCCGTTCGACTGCCCCCACTAAAATAATTTAATATTTTATTTATTTTAAATGCACCGTTTGCAAACCGATAGCAGACAAATAAAATAATCTGGAGACCCGGGGTTTTGTTTTTGAACAAAGACGGGGCGTTTAGAAAACATGAACCGGTTTTTCCGCAAATAGTTTTATGCAAGCAAATGCAAGATGATGACGATGCTCAAATGCAATGCGGCATGATGACATGAGCATGCGGTCATGATGATGCAATGCACAAAAACAACGCGATTTTCTAGTAGTGGTTTTGCGGGATGCCACATTTTGCTACTTGAGGAATGAACTAAATGTCGTAGATTCAAGGAGATTGACTTGATATTCTTGCACTCTCACCTATGTTTCATCTCATATTTGGTTTAGGTGTAGGCATGGATATAGGGGGAGTGCGATCCTAATTGATTGGATCATCCCTCCCCCATTATGCCCAAAGCAATCAAAATCATTCCTCTTAATATCATTTAGTGATATGTGAGCTTAATGATGAGTTTTGGTAATGGACCCAAGATATATATTTGTGGTGCCAAGCCAAGTATACTCAAATATGGTGGCCTAGGCCACCACCCTCTCTCATTTGAGAGGTTGGCACTTACTTATGTTTGTCATTTGCTTGATTCTAGTCTCTTGGAGCTTTTCTGAACATTTTTGAATCCCTATGGCTCTTGTTGGTTCTTCACAGTTTGATGTCTCAACCCAAGCCCTATACCTATCTTAAAAACCATCTATCTCTCATATATGTCCCCAAACACTTTTCCTGGAACTTTTGGTCGAGGAGGACCGGAGCCTCCGATGTAGACCGAAGTTTCCGGTCCAAACGGTTTCTGGCACTTAAAGAAGGGGGGTCGGGGTGAACTGGGACAACAGTTCACCATTCTTCACCCCGTCGCCCCCTCTTCCAAAAATCCTCCCCGGAGGTCAAGAAGCCCCCGGGATCTGCCGTGCCGCCGACCAACCTTCCCCTCTCCTCCATTGGGTCATTCCCACTGGAGGAATTGATCCCATGGACAGATCTGGTACCTCTCCTCTATTTTTCTCCTAGGGTTCATCTCTAGATGTATTTTTTTTGAGGATTGTTGCTGATTTGTGCATTGGAATCACTTGTTTGCATGCACTCTAGTACTTTAGCCTTGTTGCATTGCCCGATCTACTAGATTCACCCTCACCAGCATCTTCCCATCTCATACCCGAGCCCCCTGACCGGAGATTCCAGACTTAGGTCCGGAGACTCCGGTCCCCAGGACCGGATACTCCGGTCTGAGCCGGAGACTCCGGTATAAGGTGCGGAGACTCCGGTGTTGGGTGAATCAAAATAGTCCAGAAATGCATCAAAGCTCTTGTACTGCATCTTTGGGACATATATACTCATCTCCATGCTATCTCCCTCACTTGTGTTCATAGGTGATGGTTCTAGTCGTCCTCGTCGTACCAAGGACAAGTCCCAAAGGGGCAATCCTCGCTATGATGAAGCTCAGGGTCAGTTTATCGTGCCTCCGTCCAACCGGAAACAGCGGGCACGTGATGCAACTTACATGAAGAGGGATCAGGAGAGGGCTGAACGGGAGGACCGTGCCAAGAGGGACAAGTATGACAACCTGCAGACCTTAGCCAAAGTGTCTAAAGAGGAGTACCGTGAGCTGAGAAAGACAGATTTCTAAGCGCTCCCTCGTACCAGTGAGGACCCTCGTTACTAGAGGAAAGAACAGGCTGTGTTCATGAAGGATGTGTATGGTGTACTGACCAAATCACCTGTCTGCCCTTAGAAGTTCATGAGTGTTGAGCAGATGCGTCAGAGCCCTTACTTCAATGATGCCCTGTGGATCTGTGAGAAGCTGGGTCTCTACAACTTGATGGAGTTGCGTGAAGACTACAATGTCCACCTTGTACAACAGTTCTATGCCACAGTTATATTTGGGTCTGATCTTGACCGGACCATGGTGTGGATGTCTGGCACCACTCGCTACACGGATACATTTCATGACTTTGCCAACGTCATCTTTGAGACCTTCCATGGAGTATCCACTCCTGTGGGACTGCGCATGCACTCAGCTGCTTTGGGTGAGAACAAGTTGAAGCTGGCACCTATGTATGATGATGGTGTTGTGGGGGGTTCCAAGGGACTCAAGACCCTCTACAACCTTATGCTGACGATCTTCCGTCACACTATTGCACCAAGTGATGGAAATGATGATGCAATTAGGGGTGGGCTTGTCAACCTCCTGTACCATACTCACCGTACCTTCAATGCTGGACCTGAGGCAGATGCTGCACCTATTGACGTGATGGACTTTATTTTCGAGGAGATGTTTCATGCCATACTGTACAAGAAATCTCCTCCATATGCACCCTTGGTAATGAGGCTCATCAACTCCCATGAGCATGATTCTCCACTTGGCATGCCACCACACCTCACTATGCACACTCTGCTCACTACAGCAAAAGGGGCATATGGGGCCTGCTCCGAGGCGTCGCTATGGGGATAATGATGAGGAGATTGAGACGGAGAGGGCTCCCTCCCCACCTAGAGTTCGGAGGAAGAATGCCTCCAATGCCCCTATGCCTACGATGACTTGAGACTATGTGCATGAGCGGGTCAAGAAGGCCAGCTTTTGGGAGAGGACCCTTTGTTGCATGAATGTCGACATACGCAAGAAGCAGCATGCATCCTACCAAAGCAACCTCCGCGTTGAGAAGCTCCTCAAAGAGATCAAGGAACATGGTGTTGAGGATAATGAGGAAGGTGAAGATGAATACAATGATGAGCATGGGGCTCAGTAGTCCACCGAGTCTGATCATACACTCTCATTTGGGGCATGGAATGCCCAACAGGATAGTCTGGTGGATTGGAAGACGTTTGCTGATGTCACCTCAGGGTTTGGGTACCAGGGTACTTCCTCTTCTCGCCCTCACGGCAAAGGGCCTGCTGTCCCTGAAGACGACGATGATGACTATGATCAGGATGATGGTGACCAGGAGGAGGATGAGGATGCCGAGGATGACGAGGATGACGATGAATACTGAGCGGTTGGGGGCGCTAGTGTAGGTATTTTCCCTTTTTCGGTGTTTCAATGCTAAAGGGGGAGAAGACATTCTCATCGGTTTGCATGGACTTGGGGATTTGGGATTTGCGACTATCTGCCCTTATTTGCCTTTTTCGAACTTGAACTTTATGTGTGTTATCCGTTGTTCATGTGTGTAACTGACTATGTGCTGGTGTGCACCATCTATTGTAACTCATGTGAGACTTATGCGTGCTATCGTTGATACTACATGTTTTACTTAATTATCTTGCTGCACATAGTCAGGGGGAGCCACATTTATATGTTATTCCATGCAAATCACTTGTTGTCATCGAACACCAAAAAGGGGGAGATTGAAAGAGCATTTATTATCATAATCACTTTTGGTGTTCATTAACAACAAGTAGATCATTTTACAGTTTGTCATTGTCCACAGGTTGGTATTATGATAGATGAACAACACCCTCACTCTTGGGAAAAGACCACATTCATATGCCACTGTTCTGGAAACTCCAGACCGGAGTCTCCGGTCTGCCAAGACCGGAGTCTCCGGTGTGGTCCGGAGTTTCCGGTTCTGGCTCCGGTGGTGCCTCCCAGGATCTGGCTGGGTCATTCTGTCTGGGGGTCCGGAGCCTGCACCGGAGGATACACTGGAGTCTCCGGTGTTGGAAGACCAGAGTCTCCGGTGTTGCTGGGTCAAGATTGGTCTAGGTCAGTCAGATGGGCAGTCCGGAGGCTGGTCTGGAGATTGGTCGGGGTCTCCGGTCTGACTTTTCTACAACGGTCAGAAAACGGTTCATGGAGGGGGCTGCCTATAAAAAGGGACCCTTATCTTCTTCCTCAAGTTGCTCGAACTGCTCAAGAACACCAACCCCATTAGAGCCACCAAATCTACAAGATCTCTTCATCCAACCATCCAAAGTCATTGATCTTTGGAGAATCGAAGGAGGAGGCCTTGATTTACATCTTCACCAAGAGAGATCTTCATTTCCCCCTCATTCACTTGAGGGCCCCCAAGATCTAGTGGTTCATTGGAAACCCTAACTTTGATTTGGTTCTTACAAGCTTGTCTTTGATTTGTATTGACATCTTGCTTGTATTTGGAAGCCTCCAATTCAGTTGTGGATGTGTGCCCCGAACTTGTTGTAAAGGTGCCGGCTTCCACCTCGAAGGTTGCCGATATAGTGGAAGGTGAATCGAGCCCGTTGGGGTGAGGTTCATCGGAGAACAAGGGAGGCCTCTCGTGGCGTTGGTGGTTTGAAACCACCCCCTCTCCAAACGTAGACGTACTTCCCCTCAAAAGGAAGGAACTACGTGAAACAAATCCTTGTGTCTCCGCGTCCACTCCTTTGGTTACTTCTATCCTTTACCGCACTTTACTTACTTGTTCTTGCTTAGTGTTGTGTTTGCTTGTGCTTGATTGACATATAGGTAAATTCACCATAGTTGCATATTCTAAAGAATTTACCTTTCTTCTAAAACCCTAATTTGAAAAGGAGTAAAATTTGAAGTAGCCCCTTTTCCCCCCCCCCCCCCCCCCTCTAGGTGCCCATACGATCCTTTCACCTACACTGTGTTGTTCCGGCGATAACGATTCACAAAATTCCCATGTTGATTTCCTCCATTGCCATACTAAATATTGCCCCTTAGGTTGGACCTGAAACCATTGCTCCGATTGACATTGGACGAGTTGTTAAACCTGCCACGACTCCGATCATAATTCCCCCGGCCAGCCCTGAACACGCCTTCGTTGAAGACGTTGATGTTATGGTGCCCATAGTTAGATCCATCACCATGACCAGCTTCTCCTCTTCCCTCTCCCTGATAGAAAGTTCTACCCCGACCACCGGAGAAACCTCCATTGACCCCTCTTCCATAATTCCTACCACCTCCGCCTGCCTGTCATCTACCTTGTCCACCATTGAAGCCACCCTCATTGGCTCCCTGTCCACGACCTCCGATGGGAAAACGACCGCCACCATGGTTATCAGATCGCCAGGAGAGACGATCGGCGCCACCTTTTGTTTCTGGCTAGAAGCTAGTGATGCACAGCGTACCCTGGACGTGAATCGAGATGGTGGAAATACACGATCAGCAGGCACCCTGGATCGTAGGCCCATCTTGCATATTTTTGAGACCAACAACTGGTCGTTAATATCTTGGACATGGCCCATCTGGCCCGGACAGAACGCATCACGTTTGAAAAATCTGGATCCTACCATAGATGATGACATGCCGGAATCCACATCGCCGGCGATCCTCCTCTGCGGCGACCAGCCATCCTTCTTCTTGACCAGCTTGTCTTCTTCCTTTGAACGGTGATCCATTCCTTTGCATTGAAAATTTCCAAGGCGAAGGTCGACGGCGACAGCACCGACACCCTCCGTGCCCTAGTCTTCCGACCTGCAAGATGAGACACAACACCATGATCCCTTACCGAGTTCGACGCCGAGTTCAGGATCATCACGATCTCCCGTTGACGAGCCTTCTTCATCTCTTTTCGCTGCAGAACTGAGTTTGAATTCAAAGGGAGATCACACTCCTCAGATTCTGGCGTTCGGCAGAGGTACGATAAAGAGCTCGCGGTCTCCGGCGAGCCACCGCTGCACACCAGCGATGGTGGATCAACCTCATCGTCGGAGGAAGGGGCGATCGTCTAGAATCGCCCTCCCAACGGCTCTCCGTAGAACCCGTGCATTACCTAAGTCCACAGTCCATGAGATGTTTTTTTTTTCAGATTGGTATTATTGTCTGTTTGGCGTTGTTTTAGCACTAATAGCGGGGCGGTAATTCAGCATGTATAATGCTAAATGCTTAAGAAAATAAATTAAACCGGTCCAGACTTAAGCATTAGTGCTTATTTGTACAAACATGATGCTTATCTAGACACCTCTCCTATAGAAATAAGCACTTGTGTAAAAAATTCCGGTTTATTTTTGTAAGCACCGCTCTAACCACTCTCTGTTGTACATGCTCTTAGATGATGCTTCGATGGCGTTTGGCACCTTTTATACTGGTATAGATATAAATTAACATGCTATATAAGTTCGTAGTTTCAGTACTGATCTTGTAAATGACCGTATTGCTCCGCCATTATAGCTTATAAATAGTACTTCAAAATATTTTTACAAATTTTTAATTTTTCTAAATTCGTATGTATATATACTCATATGAATCTAGAACGAAGGGCGGAGCCACGACCCAGCATGCCTGGACAGCTGCCCGGGCTAAGTTCGTGAACCCCTCTGTATAATATTGTCGGCTTGGGAGGAATTAAGCAGAATTAGTGTGGGCAGATGGTGAATAATTAAAGTATACATAACTTTGCCCAGCTGCATGGAGACCTAGCTCCGCCACTGGAACAAAGCTACTCTCTTTCCAAATTAGTTGATTTAGATTTATCTAGATTCGGATGTATCTAATATATCTAGATACATTCGAATCTAGACAAATCCAAATCAATTCATTTGGACCGGAGGGAGTAGGCCTTCTTTTTGAGATAGGAGTAATAGAAGTATATAAGACAAGAAATAAAATTTTCTTAGGTAATATACTTTAGTTGATTTAGATTTTTCTAGATTCAGATGTATCTAATATGTCTAGATACATCGAATCTAGACAAATTCAAATCAATTAATTTGGATCGGAGGGAGTAGGCCATCTTTTTGAGATGGAAGGAGTAATAGAAGTATATAAGACAAGAAACAAAATTTTCTTAGGCAATATACTTGTATTTATTAAAATATTATACAATTATTAGATGTATATTCGACATAATCCGATAATATTTAGATGTATATTCGACATAGTACTATAATAGGATGTAATACACACACCGTGTCAAATTAATTGACTGTAACAGAAACGGGATGCAGAGTAGTAATCACACGAAGTGTTCACAAAAATCAAGTCTCTCGGTATTACTAAGAACACGACATATTATTTTCACTAACACGGCAGCCATCAAAACATGAGATTATTTTGGCTCACGAAACTCAAAATTACATGAGATCGTGAACAGCTGACTGAACACTCACCTATTGCTTCTTGCTCGCAGCACTGTCAGCGAGGCTACACTCACCTCCGCCAACCTCGATCAATCCAACATCCGACACAGTCTCCTCACTTGACGTAGTACCTGAGACGGCGTCATTATCCTCCTCATGTATTGAAGCTTTGACGACTTCCTCTTTCTTCCGGGAGAGACGGAGCATCTCTTGAGCGACAAGATCGAACTCATTCGCAGATCTCTTCTTTCCCGCAGTGCCAGGCATGATCCACGTGGCCGCAGCCGGAACGAAAGAATCAACCATGCGTGGTGGCGGAGAGGACGCGAAGCAGTAGCCGACCCCTGCCGCCCGGGCATAGTACTGCTCCTGTGTGGTCATTCGGCGAAAGGGGGCCGGGTTGCCATAGCAGCTTCTGCCCCCAAAGGCGGCTGCGGGTGATCCATATGTGGGAGGCGTCATCATCGCCTGGGCGTTTTTTCTCGCGTGGAGCTCCGCTTGCAGCGCCTTGTGCCTCATGTATTCCTCGTCTCTCTCTTGCTTAACCTTGTGGGCCTCCGCGGTCAGTCTAGAGAGTATCTCGTCGGCATCGGCGGACAAGGCCAGCATTTTCTGCAGCTCCAGCCTGGTGCGGTAGAGCTTCTCCTGTAAAATGCTGCGGTGCTGCAGATAACATGATTGTCAAGTTTGCGACAACATGCATATGGGTATAGTTTCAAACTTATATTTTACCTCGTGCTATATATATAGATATGTGCAAAAAATGAGTGTCTAAGTTCCAATCTATAATTTCCAAGAATTAAGCAACGCTTAAGATCAAGTATAGCCAATAGACAAAAGATTTCTTAATAAGTTGGCGACAACACGCATGGCGGCTGTAGTTTCACGCTTTTATTCTACCATGTGATAATGTGCTAAATCGAGTGCCCAGGTCGCAGTAGACCCAGGTCTTGTTCATATATAAGTGTAAAAAACATATTTATGGTGATGTAGTAATTTTCTCACACAGCACAACAAAAACTAATTATTTGTTCTTCAAGATGGAAAAAGGTAAATTCATCGACGGTTTTGAACACCGACCTAGATTCTCGATATATAAGGATTAGCAAAATCGGTGCAAAAAAAAGATTGTCACAAAAGCTCATATATATACGAATCTTAAATCATAACGTACGTATACTATAGTAGGCAACTGGCCAACTGCAAAGCGGAACCGATCGAAACTGATGCTCCATATGATAACGCCATTACCGGTGAAGATTGCAAAGCACGAACTGTACCTAGATCCCGATCGATGTGTATCGAAGCCAACACACAAGCGGGCGATCAACGGGTAGAGATCTCGATCGTACTAAGACGTGAAGGAAAACGGCGGAGCAAAACGGAGAACATGCGCGCATGAACGTGTGCTAGGTAGGTACTGACCTTTTCTTGGTCGTCGCCGGGCGCCGGCGCCGGCGGGGCTTCATCTTTCTCCTTCACAACAACGCGGCTGCGCTCAACATTGCGGTTCCCCATACCGGCCGCGACAGGCACTTGTCTCTCTCCCCCTCCTTGGTTTTGAGCGTGGACGGAGACTCTCGCTCCAAAGATTAGCAAAACCTGTGCAAAAAATATTGTCCGAAAAGCTCGGACACGGATATCTTAAATCATGCAATATAACGTATGTACGTATACTACAAAGCCTAACCGATCATGCCATCTAAACAGATGCTGCTGCCTATGAATTGAATATGAGAACACCGTAACTAGTGATCCCGATGTGTAACCTACTAGTACTACTAATCCGTCTGAGAAGACGACACAACAAGCTGCGGGCGATCGACCTACGGAGAGATCTCTCGATCGTAGTAAGACGTGAAGCAAAACGGAGAACATGCGCGCATGAACGTAGATACTCACCTTTTCTTGGTCGTTGTCAGGCGGCGCCGGCGCCGGCGCCGTCGGGGCTTCACCTTTCTCCTTCTTCACCACAAGGCGGCTGCGGTCAACCTTGCGGTTCTCCATAACGGCGCCGTCGAGACAGCAGGCAGTTTTCTCTCTCCCCGTGACCCCATCCTCTATTTCCTGAGACGATACTTATAGGAGAAGTTGTCCCCTGTCTCCTCAGATCCCTTCCTTTTAATTTTGATGACGCGGGCGAAGAAGACGGGATATGATCGTGATTGACAGCCGATCGAGAAGGGAATGCATATATGGTAACCGCGATCTGCACAAGGAATGCCTATACCGACCTTGATTTTATGCCGACGTGGCGGCTACTCATTGTCATTGTCATTGTCCGTCCATCTCGCCGCGCAATCTTTGGCCCCGCCAGCCCGCCTCATTAACTGGTCCTTGCGCGTGCATCAATCAGATCAGATGGTCGCCGGAAATGTCGCCCCACGCAGCGTTGCACCGCCGGCCTCCTTGACTTCAAGAAGAAGGGTTCCTTCGTACAATTGCAGGCCGTTTCATGAGAGCGTCGAGAGGTGACTAGCAACATGCCATGCGTTGTTAGGGCATCTCCACCGAGACGACGCAAACGGACGCCCCAAACAGTCCGCCTCATTTAGGTCAGCCTCTGTCCGCGTCAGTTCGGGCAGACGTATTAGTGACCTAGATTTGATACCCGGATGGATCGGTCTGGGGTGCGTCAGTTCGGATGGGTGGTACCGTTGGGACGCCGCGCACGTCCCGTGCGTCTGCACGAACAAGTTCTGACGCCCTCGAACTATTTGCGTCTCCCTGATGGAGATGCCCTTAGCACAACCATTGCACAAGGTGCATTTCCGCGATGGACGGGAGAAATATAGATTGGGGGCCTCGGAAATAATTTTAGAGTGGAACATTGCACTTATATGTGTCTCTGATATGCATTTGCTCAAGTCATATTTCACCAAACTAACATGCTTTTATATTGAAACTAGAATTAAAGAGATGCGCGGACCAATCCCTCATACTACATATCGGGACCGGATTAAAACTAAGCTCCTCACGCCATTCACCGGGAACATCCTTATTGAACCGTTTCCAAACCCTGTCCAGAAAAAAAGAAATGAATAAGTTATTAATTACTTGATATCTCACATAATGAACAAAAAAGATCAATATAGTACTTCTTAAGCATATTAAGCATGTCGCGGTACTCTTCCATGATTTTATTTAGTGAGTCCATGATTTCAACTCTCGCACGGTCAACGTCAATGCTTAGCAGAATCCAGTGAAATCCGCGCATGTTTATATACGTCAGTAACTCATCAATTATACTAAACATCGAGTAAGCAAAAGTGAATATGTACAATACATTAACATTATTATACGAAGTTGTAAGGAAATAATATTTACTTAGTGAAATCTTGCTCCTATAAAAAACCCAACGCAAGTTACGCTCTGTTTCTGTGGGCTTCGTCTATAGCATAGGTTCGTTAACTCGAGTTGGGTCAATAAACCCAACGGAATAGATTCTCTTTCTTTTACATTGCAAAATCTTCATTCTGCATAATAGCGTATAAAAGGATATAGTGAGGATAATTACAGACAATGAATTGAACGAGCTAAGCTAGAGCTTAATTATAAAAATAAGTTAATCATTTACAGGCAATAACAACCGACGAGGGACTTGTCGAGGGCATCTTGGTTGAATAACTAAAAGAATTCAGGAAGATCAATATGGATCTCGTCTTTACGCAAGTAGTGCTCCTCTCCAACTTTCACTACAAGAAATTGTTGCCCTTTCTTTGTGGCTTTCAAGTACCACTCATGCAAATTTTGTATTTGTGTTGGCAGATGCCGGAGTATCTCATTGCTAACTAGAGGCTCTCCATGGAATAATTTTAGAGTGGGAGCCTGAGAAATAATTTTAGAGTGGAAAATTGCAGCTATATGTGTCTCTGATATGCATTTGCTCAAGTCAAATATCACCAAACGAACACGCTCCTCTAACTTCTTTGAACAAGATTACACTGAGCTATCAAAAGGATTACACTCACTTAATTTAGTAACAAAGATTCCTACTGTACTACTCTTTCGTCCGGTTCCATGCTCTCAATGTTAGCTCTACTCCCTCTGGCCCATCTCGGCGAGGTCGCGTCTGACTGTGGGATCGTCTTTCGCGGGGAGAAGGGGTTCCCGTGTTTCATAGATCGCTGCCATCAAGACGATAGAGGTGTATAAGGGAGCGATTTCTTAGGCCCGTGCGCGTGACGCATGGGAGCGGGAGCGAGCCCTGGTTCTTGCAGGATCTAGGCCTCCTGAGTCGGGATCCAGCAGGAACCCGCCTCCTACGCCTTATGATAGGGCGGACCCTCACAGGGCAACCCTTACGGGGAGGCCACATGGGAGACCCCCCAAAGTGAACTCAAAACGCCAACCCCCTAGTCATGCCCGATCTGCCCCCAATATTGGGGACCCCCCTCGAACTGATTCCTCCCAATGAACATCCTCCGAGCCATCTGAGCGTTCATTTGGAATATTAGGGGGTTCGGGCACAAGGGTTGTCGTCAACAGATCAAGGAATACCTACGACTAGAAGAGCCGGATATTTTTGGCTTCCAAGAGACGATTCACCAAGACTTCTCCATTGCTGAGTCAGAAATGTTGAGACGCCACAAATTCATCTGGTCCTGGCTGCCTGCCAATGGCCACTCGGGAGGGATCCTCCTCGGTGTGAAAGGGGATACCTTTGAGGTAGACGATATGGACCACGGAGAATTCTATGTGAGCATCATGGCACTCACGAACAAACAATTTCACCTCAAATGGGAGGTGATCATTGTTTATGGCCTCGCGGACCATAGTAGGTACGCAGAGTGTTTTCTTGAGCTCAAGTCTAAGGTGGAACGGACTGATATCCCAGTTATTGTGGCCTTGGACTTCAATCTTATATATTCCGCTGATGACAAGAGCACAACAAGAGTACAAAATATTGAAGAACTGACCCGACTCATGTGTATGCCTGTCACTCTGTCCCATGTGTACAAGACTCAATCTTGAAACTTTACAGGTCCCAGCCGCACGGTACTACCAATGGGACCCGTTCTTTAATTTTGAGACAGATCTCTTTTGTTTGATGTTGGTGTCTTACCAATTAAACAAACAATAAGTCTCTAACAGCATCTGCATGTTGAGTAATATGCTGGAGCAACATCTAGAAGAGAGAAATGCTACCGGTATTTTAAATCTTTGTTTAGCAAAATACTTTATCTTCCACGATTGGGACATAGCCATTTCAAGGCAACAAACAAGATTAAGATGATGATTTCCTCGAGGTACTCAAAGATCTAAAGTTGAAACTCTATTGTTTTCCTTGCTTGGCAGTCTAACCTGCCACTACTAGGAAAACAACTATGTAGACTACTATTCTGTGGCGCATATTGTAGACCATGAGCCACAGCTAAAATCCAGTGGCACACTTATAGAGAAATACACCACAGAAATTTAGATATTCCGTGGCACATCTGAAATGCCATGCGCCACAGAAATATGGTGGGACCTGCTACTAGGTATAGGTGACCCACTTTCTGTGGCGCATACTGCTATATGTGCCACAGAAATATGTGTTTTTGTGATGCATATAAAAGTATGTGCCACAGAAATTGAAGTGGATCCCATCATAGAATCGTCCAGATTTTGTGTGACCCACTTTCTGTGGCGCATATGGTGATATGCGCCACAAAAATGCTTGTTTTCTGTGGCGCATTTCTTTAAATGCGCCATAGAAAGTGGCTACGATTCCTACTGCAGAAAGTGGCGCTCCATATTCTATGGCACATATGGTAATATGCGCCACAAAAATATGCACTTTTGTGGTGCATATTACTATATGCGCCATAGAATATGGATTTCAGATCAGCAAAAGGTGGCAGCTACTTGCACCCCTCTACCTACCACCATCCATTTCATCCTTCTCCCTCCTCCACCCATCTCGTCTTTCTCCTCCCTCTCATCCCATTTTCCCATAATTTTCTCCATTTTTTGTAATTAAACCTACTTTAGTTGAGAGATTGGTTTGTGTTGTGCAGGTTTCCAAGTTGCTAGCAACACCTTTGAGTCGTTTCCTTCCTCCTACTGGTTCGATAACCTTGGTTTCTTACTGACGGAAAACTTGCTGCTGTGCTCATCATACCTTCCTCTTGGGGTCTCCCAATGAAGCTTCTAAGCACCATCAGGAGGCGGTGGATTTTTTTGGAGACTCCACACTCCGTCTTCTTCTTGCCTTCGGCAGCAGTGTTAGAGGTGGAGCTCTTCCGCTTACGCGTCGCCGAATCATCCTCATCGGACATGTTATTGACATCCTTCATCTTGGGGTCATAGACTTGGGGATCCATGCAGGTGTCCTCCAACCCCCCCAACTATTAAGTGATCATAGTGTTAGATCAGCAGGTGCATTAAAGGCAAGAAAACTTGAGTATATATATCAAAACAATGATAAGAATTAGAATTTACCTTTGGGAACTTGTCTTCCTCGAACATGTCATAGGTGATGGTGAAGCCACGCTTCCGGTCCTTCACCTTGACGATGTACTTGAGGCAGAGCTTGATGGAGTCACTACAAAAGTTATCCTCAGAAATCCGGAGGGTATATTTCATGTCCTTCATGTACTGACACATCAGCTTCTCGCAGTGCCACAGAATCCAGATACCTCTTACAAACCAGCACGTTTATAGGTCCAAGCTGGTCAGACCCTTGTCAACAAGCCACTTGATCCGCCTTACGGCGTGGGAGGCTTCGTCGTCGGAGGGAAGGATGGCTTGGGACCTCCATGTGGTGGCTTTGGTGTCATCCCCATTGATGAAGTCCGGGTACGTGCTTTCTTGTACGGCCAGAACGATATATGGGCCATAGAAGTAGTTACGCTGCCAGTTCTTGTAGGACTCGTGCCCCATGATGTCGGGGAACTGCTGGCTGATACGTCCAAAATGTATATACTTTCTTGAACACTTTGCTATTGTTTCTCCTCTAAACTTATGTGATTTGGATACAACTAACACGGGCTGACGCTGTTTTCAGCAGAATTACCTTGGTGTCTAGTTTTTGTGCAGAAAATGAACTATTAGGAAAAATCCCGAAAAATATGCCAAAAATTATATTTCACAGAAGATCCATGGAAACAGAAGACGAGACGGAGAAGGGGCCTGGGGGGCCCACACCCCTCCCAGGCGCGGGCCCACCACTGGCCGCGCCTAGGGGGGTGTAGCCACCCCAGGCACCCCCTCTGCCTCCCTCTGCGCCTATAAGTTGCCTTTCGACCTAAAAATCAAGGGGGGTTCGATAGTTTTCCATAAAGAGTTCCGCTATGCCGCCGCCACTAGAAACCAAGATTTAGATCCAAAAAATCCGTTCTGGCACCCTGCCGGGACGGGGAATTTGGAGAGGATCATTGCCATCGTCATCACCAACGCATCTCCATCAACCATCCATGTTTCCCTCATACATGAGTGAGTAATCCCCCGCTGTAGGCTGGGGGATGGTAGAGATTGGATGAGTTCTATCATGTAATCGAATAAGATAGTTAGGGCATAGTGCCTAGTATCTCTATTAGTGCTATTTGACTTTGTTGCAACTTGTTGTGCTTAATGCTTGTCACTAGAGCCCAAGTGCCATGATCTCAGGTCTGAACTTATTGTTGAATCATTATGACAGTATTGTTTGTGATCTTATCTACTAGTTGTGTACACATATCATTGTCCGTATCCAAAGGCCCCAAAGTGACAATAATTGGGACAACCGGAGGGGATGACTGTGATGTGAGGATCACGTGTTCACGGAGTGTTAATGCTTTGCTCTGGTGCTCTATTAAAAGGAGCACCTTAATTTCCACTAGTTCCCTAGAGGCCCCGCTGCCACGGGCTGGCTGGACAGAAGATGTTGTGCAAGCTCTCATTGCGAGCACGTATGACTATATTTGGAGCACATGCCTAGGATTGTTTAGTACTTGTATGCTTGTTATTATTTATCTGCAATGCCCTCGGTCTTGAAGTTACCTGTTTAGACTCGTCCATGCAACGCCCGTCTATCCATCCCTATGCCTACTGCAGTCGAATCCTACCGTTACCGTTACTGTTACTATTGCTCTTGCTCCACTGTTGCTGTTGCTTTGTTGTTGCTATTACAAGCTGTTGCTACTGATAATCTTCTGTGAGCAAGAACTATTTATAGGTGCATCTGAATTGACAACTCAGTTGTTAAGTCTTGCAAGTATTGTTTGGATCCCCTTGTGTCGAATCAATAAATTGTGTAATACTACCTACGAAGACTGTTGTGATCCCCTACACTTGTGGGTCATCAAGACTATTTTCTTGCGCTGTTGCCAGGGAGCATAGCTTTATTTGTAAGTTCACTTGGATCTATTATTGTTCACCGCCAATCCTTTCATCATGGGAAAGACTCGTGATGGAAAGTTCCTTATTTTACCATCCACTACAAGAAGAGGTATAGTCCTAGACACCTCTGCTGCTCTTGATTCACAGTCTGTTATAAGTAATCTTGTTACACCACCACCACATACTCATGCTACACACTGCTACTACTGCCGAATCTGAAACTACTTTTGATACTCATGATGTTACTTCTACTGTGCTTGATGTGAGTGGTTCATTAGGTCCTTTCCTAGATGCTACTATGGCTAGTCTAGGAAATATCGAAACTCCTAGTGAAGACACTGTTACACCTGTTAGCTCACCTGAGTCTAGAGAGAGTTATGATATTAATGATGGTTACATTGAGTTTACTGATGATTTTGTTGAAGAGTGCCGAAACACACATGGTACCAGTGCTATTAAGTGTGTCCTTGCTAGACGCACCATTATTCCTAAGTTGTCCTCTGATCCTAAGTTTTCCACTTCTCCCATAGATATTAAAGATAAAGATTATGATTTCTCTCTTGATTTATCCTATTTGGACATTGTTGAGAAGGACCTTTCTGTGGGACTGAAAATGAGAGTGTTGTGGCTCATATGAATGAGATTTCTACTATGAGTGATTTATTCTCTGATGATTTTAAGATGCGCAAGTACTTTGTTACTAAGATTTTCTCTTTTTCACTAAAAGGAGAAGCTAGGGTTTGGTTTAATAGATTACCTCCTGGTTCCATTGATAGCCATGATTGTTTGATTGCTTCTTTCTTCTAGAAATATTTTCCACCTAGTGCTAGACATGCTGCTTTGCAGAGACTTTTTGGTTTTAAACAGGGAGAAGAAGAGAAATTGCCTGAGTCATGGACAAGGTTCTGTGCCTTGATTCATGCACACCCTGGATGCCCATTACCTAAGAATGAGCTTCTTGATATTTATTATAATGGACCAATTGATGATTCTAGGACATACCTAGATAGCTTTGTTGATTGTGTTTTCAGGAAAAGAACTCCTACAGATGCTGAAGAATTAATGTCTAAAATAAGCAAGAATTATGATGATTGGACTTCAACTGAGATAAATACACCTGAGCCTATTACTCCTGACCCAGATGTTCCTGAACCAGTTCCAATACCAACACCAAATAAGAGGGGAGTAATTGCATTAAATGATGAAGTGATGAAGGAAGCTAAGAAATGTCTAAAGGAGAAAGGTATTAGAGCTGAAGATGTGAAGAATCTAACTCCTATAGAAGAATTATGTAAGCCAATTCCCCATTCATCTACTATTGAGGTACACTCTCTCCAACACTTTGATGAAGGTGACATTCCTTATGGTAAGCCTCCTGATCAATGCTTAGAGGAACTTGACATTTTGTCACATCCCAAGATTTTCCAAATCTTGTAATGTGAAAATAAATGAATAAAATAAAACTTTGTTTGATTTTCAGAGCCAGAAGAAACCTTTTGAATTCAATTGGAACTTCAAACCCATTTGAATTAAATAAAATCCTAAAGGGATTCATAAAGATAAACATTTAATAAAGGAAATAAAAAATGTTTTGGAATTACTATTATTGGATCCTTTAATAAAAGATTGGTTTTCAAAAGAAAAGGTGGATTTATAAATAAAGATTATTTAATAAAGCCAAATTAAACCTTGACCAAACTTTGGGAATTAAAACATTTAGTTTTGAATAAAAATAACAAAGGTTTATTTAAAATAAAATAATAAGGAATTAATATCAAATTTTATTATAAAAGGTTTTACCATTTTAATTAAAACATCGAAACTTATTAAATTGTTTTAAATAGGTTTTCCAAGTATTTTATATTCTCTAATAAAACCTACTAAAGTGTTTTGGCTTTATTTTGGATTCAAAATAAATATCTCAAATAAAATAAATCCTATTTTGAAATAATAATGAAAGTCTATTATATTTAATTAATAATGGACCCTAAAAATAAAATTTTATTTTATTTTTAACAAATCTCCAAGTATTTGATATTTCCCAAATAAAACCCACTGATTGGTTTTGAAAATATTTAGGTTTCAAATAAAGATTTTATTAATAAAATCAAATCCTATTTGATTAATAAACCTTGGCCCATTTTATTTAATTAATATTGGACCCTAAAGTAAAATAATATTTTGTTTTAAACAAGTATCCAAATATTATTTACTTCCAAATGATACCTACTGATTTGATTTTGAAAACATTTGGATTTCAAATGAAGATTTTATTAATAAACAACAAAAACTCCATTTAATTAATAAACCATGGCCTACTTATTTAATTAAGGATGGAACCTAAAAAGATTAAAGTATTATTTATTTTATTTAGGATTTTGGTTCAGGTTACTAAACAGAACCAAATTCATAGTGCAAGGTTTGGTGAATGTTTGATTTGTTTTGGACATTGTTTAGTTGTTTGAATTTTCAAAACAGAATTGGAAAATAGAAAAAAGAATCAGACAGAAAAAAAAATAGAACAGCCCACCAATCTGGCCCAACTAACCCAAAGCCAGCCACCAAATTCCTCCCCCGAACCGTTTTTCTCCACCGCAAACCTAACCCACACCCTCACTGGCAGGTGGACCTCCTCCTCGTCTCTTTTCCCACTGACGCAACGACCCCACTCCACTGTTCTTCCTCTCCACCCCGCTCGACCGTTCCTCCCCGTTCCTGGCAGTGATTCGCGTCGTCAATTCGATTTAATGCCACGATTAAACCTCGCAGTGATCACGTGAGTTAAATCCCCTCTTCCTCCTCTTTCATTCCCCCCAAACCCCACACATCGAGAGCCACCAGGCTGTCGCCAATCGTTTCTACACCGCCGCCGTCTCCGACGAGGTCCTGCTCGAATTCCGGCGGAACCCGACAACCACACTACCCAGGGAGCACACGAGCAAGCTCACCAGCACCAGGCGTACCTCCCAGTGGTGGTAGATCACTAGCGCACGCCCCAAGACGTCGCCCCCGACGACACCAGCACGCCACCACCTCCTTCTCCAACTCCGGCGGAATCTACAGGTGAGACCAGACTTCCTCTTCACCTCCCTGTGATGCACACATACTCGCCTCCCTCTGGCGAACCTAACGGTGCAATCAACTGGTCTTAGGGTGCACCCTACCCTCGCCCTCGACGACCTCCTGAACCACCCGAATCCCAGCTCATCTCCGGCGAGCAATCGTCAACGCCTCCGAGTTTCCCTTGGCCAACCAAAGCATCAACTAGAATCAGTGATCCACGGCGAATCTGGTAAGCATCTTTACCCTTCCCCTCGTGTCCTAGTTCGCCGGCAGCGTCATCGGCAGCGCCCGCCACATGGCCACCGTCGGCGCCCGGTCCCCGGCGGCAGCCGTCCGATGTCGATCGGATGGATATGATAGAACCACTTATCGAAGGGGTATGCGTCGATCTGCGCCGCACGTTCCAGTTAGATCCTGCGGTTCACGATGCCGATCCGGCCGAACCGGTATCGCCCAGTAAGATAACGCCGCGTGTCACCTGTCTGTTTAGAAACAGAAATTGAAAACAGATTTGTTTGTAATTTTCAAACCCTTATAACTTTTGATCCACACGTCCAAATTTGGCAAATTTTATATCAATGGATTCAGGAGAACAAGCCCTAGCCAACTGTGGAATTAGTTTAGCAAATAGTATCTGTTTTTTTGCTCATTTTTGTAGATTCATTTGTATGCTTGTTTAGAATATAAAAATTGTTTAAAATTGAATTGAAGGATAAAACCTTTGCAAAATGGATTGTTGTGACCTTACTTACCCTAGGAATCAACCCTTGGTATTAAACATGATTTTTGTAAGATTTAGGTTGGATTACTTGACTTAGTCATTGTCTAGCCAAATAAAAAGAATGGTTTTTGTTATAGAAATGTTTATGGAAATAAAACTTTAAGGAAATAGTTGGACCAAACCTACTGACCCAAAAACACCAAGCTTTGCAATAGCAACTCATTTGGTGAACAACTTAAGAGTTTTGCCTTAATAAAAACATTTTTCACCACATGAAATGATGAATGGATTTAAAAATAGTTTTTGGACAAAACCCTCTTGCTAATGACTTTGCCACTTTGGTAAATGACCAATTTGGATCTTACAAAGTTTAGAAACCCCATAGAGACCCCTTTGAAAAATAAAACTATCTTGTGCATGCTCCCATACATGAATTGGTTTCCATTGTCTTGTGTGTGTGAAATTGTTTGAGTGATTATTGGTTTGGAATGTAAATTGAATTAGTGTTTGCTTGTTTGACTTGTAGTGAAGTGTGAGACTAACAAGATCAAGGAGTGAACTACCATTCCCTATCAAAAAGGCAAGTGATGCTTCATACTTTTTGTCCCATTACTTTCACTATGCATTAGTGTTTTTGCTAAGTAAACCTGCATGGATTTAGCTGAGTATAGATCTTGCTATAGGAAAACCTAGTAGATGAATCCTTAGTAGGATTTTCCTAAGTTAGAGATTCCTACTACTATCAAGCTTAGCCTAGCTAATAGAAAACATGGGTGGAATATATATTCACACTATGGAAAAATATTCTAAGTCTGAGGACTTAGGTTTTGTTTAATAAAACAACTAAGTCAATGAACCTCCTGGTGGAATGGAAGGATTGGGATATGTTGAGTGGTTCACAAGGCCATGGACTTGGATTGTGTATCTCACTTGTGGATGGCCACCCAGGAAACAAAGGGATTTGAGATGTCAAATGTTGAGAAGCTTCAAGTGCAACCACTTGGCAATATGGGCTCTGCCATGATCATATAGGTTGCAAGAACTTAGCCATATGGACAGTGGGTGGTAGTGTTTGATAGGTTGGAGCGCGTCCATTTTGGTCTAAGGGAAGGCTTCTGAAAGATTTTGTCTTGGGAAACCAAGTCTTGTGGGGAAAGTGCACCACCTCTGCAGAGTGTAAAACCTAAGTACTTAGCCATGTCCCTGGTAAAGGACAATTTGAGCATCAAGACATGGAAGCAATCAAGAATCTCATCATTCAAATTTCTAAGTTAAAACTTGTGGTTTGAACAAGGGTTGTTTGAATTCTTCAATCATTGATGGAGAGATGGCTTGGTACAAGGATCTTGAAATCTTTGATTGAGAAAAATGATTTTGACAAGCAAAAACTTAGTATTTTCAAAATGATAAGAAAAATCTATTTTGAGCAATGCAAGCCTCAACTCCATTTAGCCAAATGCATATAGATGATAGACTCCACTATACTACCATAGTATCACTTGCCAATACAATTCAAATGTATTGACCCTTGTGGCTGTAACTTGTATGTTGCAGGTTTGATTGTTTTTAGTGAAGATTGATTGATTAGGATTACAAAGTCTACAACCAACATCTGCCTGTGGCACATTGAAGATGAAGGACCCCATGCTTATAGTTATTCCGCTGCAATGTAATGTAATATCCATATGAGCTATGAAAGATGTAATAAAAATTATGTTATTCCTGGTTATAAAGTTATATTATGACCTTTGTTTCTTGATATTACATCTTAACTGTGGATGCTAGCTATTGATCCAGGGACTAGCATTGTAAAACACAGGAGGCTCTATCTTATCTAAGATTGGGACCCCTACACATTTTTATTGTTAAACGAGGTAATTTTAATAAACAAGTTCAGAATCATTTATTGGAAAAATCTAGAGCTATTAAATAGTTGAAAGATATTGTGGAAAGAACTTCAAATGATATTAAAATGCTTTGTAAACACTTTCAAATGGTTCAAACCCAACTTGATCAACTTGCTAAGGTACAAAAGGATATGCTAGTTAATGCCTCAGGAGATAAACATGCTTATGGAATTAGAACTAGGAGTGGTATAGCTACTCAAGATCCTTTATCCTGAAGGACACCCAAAAAGAATTGAGAAGGATTCCCAACAAGTAGATAGTGGTAGTCCTCGTAAGAGAAAGAAAAACAAACATAGAATAGTTGAGGAACCACTTGAACCTGTTGTAGATCCTAATAGTATATCTGTCTCTGATGCTGAAACTGAGAGTGGTAATGATAAAAATGATGCTCCTGAGGGAGAAGTTGAGGAAGAACCTGAGAAGCACACTAAGAACACTAGGTACAGTAAGGAATATTTCATTGCTAATAAACATGGTAAAGAGAGAGAACCTTGGGTGAAGAAATCTATGCCTTTTCCAGGTAAGAAACACAAGTCAAAGGAGGAAGAACACTATAACAAGTTTTGTGAGCGGATGAAACCTTTATTCTTGCAAATTCCTTTGACTGTTGCTATTAAGTTGCCTCCTTATTCAAAGTATATGAAGGATATTGTCTCTAATAAAATGAAGATTCCTAATGAGGAGATTTCTACTTTGCTTGCTAATTACTCCTTCAATGGTAAGGTTCCAAAGAAACTTGGTGATCCAGGTATACCAACTATTCCTTGCTCTATTAAGAACAATTATGTTAGAACTACTTTATGTGATTTGGGAGCTGGAGTTAGTGTTATGCCTTTTTCTCTCTATAAGAGACTCCAGCTAGAAAAGTTGATACCAACTGATATATCTGTGCAAATGGCTGATAAGTCAACTACTATTCCTGTTGGTATATGTGAGGATGTTCCTGTTCAAGTAGCTCATAATTTGCATGGTTTTAACTAATTTTGTTGTGCTTGAAATGCCTGAAGATGATAATATGTCTATTATTCTGAGGAGACCTTTTCTTAACACTGCAGGTGTTGTCATCAATTGTAATCAAGGAAAAGTAACATTCAATATTAATGACAAAGAGCACCCTGTCTATTTCCCCAAGAAGGTTGCTAAGAGCTATTGCTTGAATTCCATTGAAAATGTTGAGAGCATCAAGGTTGGAGAAATATATTGTCTCATTCCACAAGAAAAATTTGAAACTATTATGATTGGGACCATTGCTATCAAGCTTGAGGTAACATAATCACTAGGTGGAATACAAAGTTTTGTCTCATATAAGATTGTTTTGGTGACAAGACTTGATCAACCTTGTTAACAAAAGGATTTTAATGAACAAAATAATGTTTTCATGGTGGTTATACTTGCTTTCTTTTCACTCTTCTCCTTCCTAGTCTTTGCTTTTGCTCTTGTTACCTAGTTGTTTGCTTGTTAGAGTGTCTTAGAGCTGCTTTAGTTTGGTTCTTGTTTGCTTTTGCTTCTTATGAAAAAACTGTTTCTGCGAGAAAATCAATTTTCAAACTCTGAATATTGGCCAAAAATAAAGTTTTCCGAAAAATCCCAGAAATTTCAAAATAAATTTTTTCTCGAAAAAAGGGGCAGAGGGACACCTGGAGCGACCCAGGGGGCCACCCAAGGCCACCACACCCAGGGTAGGGGCGTCCTACCTAGGGGTGGCGCCTAGGGGGTGTCTGGCCCACCTGGGCCCCTCTAGGCTGCCTCCTCAAAGCCACCTTCTTTCTCTCTCCCGAAAAACACCGGAAAACTTGCTCAAGCTTGAGTTCTTGCTATTCTTGCTCACGATTTTCGATCTCCTTGTTCAGCCCATCTCAAGTGCTGATTTTTGGAGGGATTACTCCTTGGTATGTGCCTCCTCCACTTGTCCAATTAGATTTTTGATTGGTAGATTGTATCTTGAGTACTTTGCTGCTATAGGTGTCAGGTTGTTTGATCTTGCATGCTTGTTATATGCTTAAAATTTCTATTTTGATGCATGTGTAGTCCTCTAGAAAGTTCCTATAGTAGTTTATCATCATTTATCAACTTAGAAATCACTTGGTTTGATGTTTGTCTAAAAAATTCAGAATTAAAGAAAGGTCATGGACAACCACACATTTGGTGAAATATTTGAGAGTGATGCACCTAGAAGGGCAAGGCTTCCAAGGTCATCCACCAGTACTAGAACCTCATACAATGAGGATCTCATTACTCCACGATTTGGTGACGAGGGAGATGAAAGGGATGCGCACCCCTCCAGCTTTCCTTGCCAAACTTTCTTGCGGGCTGCTGGGATTCTTGATGATTTTATGACCTTGGTTCGGAGGGCTGGACTAACAAGTATTATGCAAGATGAGAGCGTGCAATATGCCACGCTCTCCAAAACATTTGTGGAGAGTTTCTCCTTTACTAACAGTGTGTTCCATCCAGGTGTTTCTTTCAAAGTTTATGGTAGGTCTTACCATATGACATTGAAGAAATTTTGTGGGGCTCTTGGACTTAGTACAACTGGGTCAGCAAAGAATATTCCAGCTCAACCCGCTGATTTTTTGGAGATTTATCGAGGAATAACCAATGATGATAGCCATAGAGCTCAACGGGGAAAGATAAGAAACAGTCAGCTTCCAGCCATCAGGTACTTCGCCTACTATCTTGCCACTAGTGTTCTTGGTAGGGAGAACACTAGTAATATTTCTAGCTATCATTTGGCTTTCTTAGCTGCTACTCTCAATAATGAAACCAAGTATAATCTTGGTTCTCTCATTGCTCGTTGCTTAACTGCTAAGGGAACCATTTATGGGGGAATTATTGCTACGCGTGTTGCTGCTGCCTTGGACATTGCTGTTGATCCAAATGATACAGTCTTGGCTCCTGAGAGGCTTGATCTTGCTGCCATGAAGGCGCATCACTTTGTCACCACTAGCTCTACCCTTGAGAACTTGGTTTATAGAATGTTGTTTATTAACGGGGAAGAGAGAGAGATCCCTCTCCCCTAAACCACTTTGTTCAGTATTTCCTAGGGATCTTGGTCACGCTCCAAGGAGGAGATGGACGACAAGCTGCATTTCCTTAACTTCCATGGGCACTATCATGAGGAAGCGCCCTCATATGACCCTGTTGTACATTATACAGGGGAGTCCTCGAGCTCGTACCAGGACGAGGGAGCCTCCTCGTCATACTACGAAGGTGCATCTACTTGGGCACCATGGGATTGAGCCCCACTTAGGCCAAAAGCCTAAGCTTGGGGGGAGGTATACCGACATCACACTCATTTATATATCATATTTCGTCGGTTCTTTGTATATCCATTGGTTCACTTTCTTTTTGGTTCTTGTTGTTTCTTTCTCAAAAATAAAAAAAATACCAAAAATATTTTCGTTGTTTCTCTTGCTTTGTTTCTTTGCCTTTTGGTTTTGGTTTGCCTCAAGAGAAAAATCCAAAAAGATTTTGCTTTGTTTGGTTTTCTTTTGCTTTGTTTGTTTCTTTTTCTTTGTTTGCCTCTTGTTTGTTTTTTCTTTATTTGCTTGTTTCTAAAAAAATTGAAAACACCAAAAATATTTGTTGTTCTTCTTTGGTTTTGTGAGTTCTTTGCAGGGTTCTGCCGTCCTCAGTGGAGTTTTGGATTCATGTTATTATTCAAAGTCACACAAGTGAAGGGCAATAATGAAGATTAAGACAACTTGAGGAGTGGTAAGAGGCTGGTAACGAACTCTATTCGTTTTCATTTTTGTACATATACTCATCATTGTGAGCACGCTTAACCTGTTTGTGTAAGGTGTATGTCATTATGGATGCTTAGTAGTTCTTGCTTGCTTGTGATTAGCTCCAGCTTGCTAATAGTTTGTAGCATGTCATATGAATGTTTGCTTGCATTGTTTTACTCATACTTTGGTATGACATTGTGTTATCCTCCTATGACTGTTCATGTGAATCGACTTGGCACATGCTCATGCATGCATATGACTAAACAATAGTCAGTAAGCCTCGCTGATTTATTTTGCCTCAGAGCTCTTGTATCATTTTCATGCCATAATTAGTCCTGTTTTGTTGCAAGCATGATTATGACAGTTATTGCTCTCTCGTTTGTTGCTCCCTCTCTATTGCTAGCCTTCGCTTGCACTGAGTATGTGCTCTACCTGTGCTTCCAACTTACCAAAACCAATATTTTCAACAGTGTCCACCATACCTACCTATTAGCATCATTTGTTATTTCAGTGCATATTCAATATGCCGTGTTTTCTTCCAAATAAAATGTTTGTCTGTTTCGTGAAAGTTAGTTAGTAAATCTCTCACGAACTTGATGGCACACTTTATTCCTTGCACTTAATAATCTTGAACCATTGTGACCTGTCCATGAAAGTTATATGCTGTGAGTCAGCAGAACCGTGCTGTCACGGGGAACACTTTCAACACTTTTTGGATATTTATATCCAGTTGATAACTTGCTCTTTTGTTTGTGGATGTCGTCGATGTGAAACAAAAGGGGAGCTTATGAGTTCATGGAGTCTCTACATTGTGTTATAGAAACACCTGAGCCGCAATCCTAAGCCATGCCTAATCATGGTGGAAACTTGCAGCATTACCATAATGAGCATTTATGAAGCATCCTCAATAAAAAGCTATACACATAGTAAATAAAAAGATCGCTGAGATGCTCATTGTCTACTTGCCTTGTCATTTTGATCACAGGATCGCTCCTATCATGTGAAAGGGGTACCTCGTTGGCGGTTCTCTATGATATGCATGTATTTACAATGACAAGAACTTTCAGGTAACCAAAGTTGAGTAGCATGCGGTGCGGCCCTCGTACTCAAGGGACTTGGGATTTCCAGTTTATGGTCTGTCAAGCATATGATTCAGAGTGGACCTCAATTTCACCTTAACCATATGAAGATGCCTATGATAGGGGCAATGAGAGCTCAAAGCTAATGAGTACCTTCCTTTCAGCATTGGGAAGCCTTTCAAACTTTACAAAACCGTTTTCACAACCTTGTTGAGTCACCACCTATTCTATAAGCACCTTCTTGAGAGCATAGCTGTCATTCTTGTGTTTGTTCCAAAACTTGGTTAATTATGTCATGACTTTGATGCTTGTATCTCTGATATTTTTATCTCTAGTCTTCACTTGAACTTCAGAGGTGCCTTGGCATTTATATTGTGATCCTCAAACAAAATAAATCGAGATACCACTCTATCATACCTTACTATGAGCGTTGCAATGTTGCTTATGTTTATGTTTCTTGCTACTTATTATTATTGAGTTGGTTTATCTTCATAGCTTGCAATGACTATTGAGTAGACTTATTTGCATACTTCTTATTATGAATTGTCTAAGCATCTACTCCTATGCTAAGAATATATACATCATATGAAGCAAAGAGTTCGTGAAAGTTCTTTTATCGCACTCAGTTTTCAACTGAATTGCTTGAGGACAAGCAATAAGCTAAGCTTGGGGGGAGTTTATACGTCCAAAACGTATCTACTTTCTCGAACACTTTGCTATTGTTTCTCCTCTAAACTTATGTGATTTGGATACAACTAACACAGATTGACGCTGTTTTCAGCAGAATTACCTTGGTGTCTAGTTTTTGTGCAGAAAATGAACTATCAGGAAAACCCCCGGAAAATATGCCAAAAATTATATTTCACCAGAAGATCCACGGAGCCAGAAGACGATACGGAGAAGGTGCCTGGGGGGCCCACACCCCTGCCAGGCACGGGCCCACCACTGGCCACGCCTAGGGGGGTGCAACCACCCCAGGCACCCCCTCTGCCTCCCTCTGCGCCTATAAGTTGCCTTTCGACCTAAAAACCAAGGAAGGTTCGATAGTTTTCCAGAAAGAATTCCGCTACGCCGCCGCCACCAGAAACGATTCGGATCCAGAAACTCCATTCTGGCACCCTGCCGGGACGGGGATTTGGAGAGGATCATCGCCATCGTCATCACCAACGCATCTCCATCAACCATCCATGTTTCCCTCATACATGAGTGAGTAATCCCCCGCTGTAGGCTTGGGGATGGTAGGGATTGGATGAGTTTTATCATGTAATCGAATAAGATTGTTAGGGCATAGTGCCTAGTATCTCTATTAGTGTTATTTGATTTTGTTGCAACTTGTTGTGCTTAATGCTTGTCACTAGGGCCCGAGTGCCATGATTTCAGATCTGAACTTATTATTGAATCATTATGATAGTATTGTTTGTGATCTTATCTGCAAGTTGTGTACACATATCATTGTCCAGATCCAAAGGCCCCAAAGTGACAATAATTGGGACAACCGGAGGGGATGGCTGTGGTGTGAGGATCACATGTGTTCACGGAGTGTTAATGCTTTGCTCCGGTGCTCTATTAAAAGGAGCACCTTAATTGCCAGTAGTTACCTAGAGGCCCCGCTGCCACATGCTGGCTGGACAGAAGATGTTGTGCAAGTTCTCATTGCGAGCACGTATGACTATATTTGGAGCACATGCCTAGGATTTTTTAGTACTTGGATGCTTGTTATTATTTATCTACAATGCCCTCGGTCTTGAAGTTACATGTTTAGATTCGTCCATGCAACGCCCGCCAATCCATCCCTATGCCTACCGCAGTCAAATCCTACTGTTAGCGTTACTGTTACTATTGCTCTTGCTCCACTGTTGTTGTTGGTATTACAAGCTGTTGCTACCGATAAACTTCTATGAGCAAGAACTATCTCCAGGTGCAGCTGAATTGACAACTCAGTTGTTAAGGCTTGCAAGTATTATTTGTCTCCCCTTGTGTCGAATCAATAAATTGGGTAATACTACCCGTGAAGACTGTTGTGATCCCCTACACTTGTGGGTCATCATTGGCCAGGCCGGATCTTGAAGCTAATTGTTCCACAGTTCCTAATTTCGTCCTTGTTCACTCTAGCTTCCCTCTTGACGGTAAAGAAGTAATGACCAAGTCTAACCTAGGCCTAATCCCTAGGAATCCTTCACACAGAGCTACATAATTGCTAACTGCTAAGATGCTGTTGGGGGAAAGGTTCTGAGGTTGAACCCAGAAGTTCTTGAGGACTTGGACAAAGAAGTCGGATATTGGTAGGGATATGCCGCATACCAGTTGGGCCTTGAGGTACACCTTTTCTCCGGCTTGGGGAGAATGGACCACCTCGTCGGATGGCACCAGCCGCCATGCCAGATCCTTCATCGCTGAGAGGTACCCCTTAGCGATCATCTCTTTGATATCTCTGGCGGAGATATCAGATCCTCTCCACACTCCCTTGTGAGAGTCTGTTTCTTCTTCCAGCGACTCAAACGTTGCCGGATTATGGTCACCGTTGATGGTTTCCACCACCACAGAGACATGCACCTCCAGCCCCTCCGGTGGGATCAGTATCATGTTGGACGGCTTCGCCGAAGCGCCGCTGGTCGCCGCCATGGAGGAGGGAGTGCTGCTGCTAGCCATTAGAGGTGGGAGAATGGATTCGAAAGTGGAGGGGAGTCTAGGGTTTTCTCTGCGCGAGGGGCTTGAGTAGGTTCTTGGCGATAGGAAGAAGACAATGCGAGAGCGAATGCAGGTGAAAAGAAATTAACCCATGCAGTTAAAAATATATAACCCTGACATCAAGATTCGTGCAAAGCGATCTAACGGTTGACGCGTGGACAGTGCATGTGCGAACGTGCGTAGATATTTTGCCACGTTCCCCTTGCCACCGCTCGACATTTCAGATTTCACACGTAGTAAAATCACTATCATTATGTTTGTTACATATGTGAGTTTCGAGGAAGCACTAGCTACAGTCTACGTCACCCCACTGACAATTGCAGGAGAACAGTCCCATCTGAAGATTCTGGCATGGACGGATCCTGTCCGGCTACGACAAGAGTAAGATGGAAGGCTTAGTGATTCTCCGACTTACATATTGAAGACGGAGAATATTGCAGGGTTCTTTGGAGGAATACAAGATATTACTAGACGAATTTCCAACATAACCTAGATGGAGCATTAAAACTAAAGAGGCAAGATGGTGCAAGATCTCAGAGTTCTCTAGGGGCTACTGTTGGGGATATGCTAAATTGGTATCACCATTACATGCCTCTAATCCGGCTAACCCAGGTGTCCCATGGTTGGTAGCAAGGCCCATGGGGCGGCCTAGTTAGACAGATCCAGAAGGGAGGCCCATGACGGATAAAGGAAGGCTACAACACAGTCACTGACCAACCCGGAGCCTTGGAGTTGAAGACACGAAGACTAGTTAGTATCTACGTAGAACTCTATATCCGGTCTGGCTAGGACTTCTCCCTATAACCCTAGGTTCTGGTGCCTTTATAAGACGGACCTCTGGGATCCTTTAGGGCATAACTCATATCATCGTGCACGGCAAACCAATCCCTATAACTCGGCATATTTCCATTATAGTGATTTATAGCAGGAGTAGGATTCTGCCACTGTCATGGGATCTGAGCCTGGGTAAATTGTGTTACCTTGTACCCACCAACTCACCGCCTTCCCCCACCTCTCTAAACACGCTCTTGAGGACCCCTCCATAGCATACTCGTCGACAATACCACGACAGTATTGTAAGATTAGATGAATTAGCTAAATCCCTAACTGACACCAAAAATACCATAGGACATGCTTGTCTGCTTTTTTGTGGGGGTCAAAATTGGCTTTGAGCACCTTGTTAGTTGGTTGGCCACACACCATGACGTTGATGAAACACCTACTACTACTAGTTGATTGATTGGGACTATTAATAAGGACATATATATATGCTCATCTAGTAAGCTCATCTGGATATGGTTCATTGTGTTATGTAAATCATTGTAGAACACCTCTAGGTGGAGAGTCCAAAAACAGAGAGGCTGCATTTCATGTTTTTTGGTTATGAACTATGCAAGGGGAGCAATCTATTCAGAAAGGAGTCTTCTTTTGTTGATTCTTCCTCTTTCTCCCCTATTTTGTGCTTAGGCAGGGCAAGACAGGGCAGACTAGAGCCTATGTGTGTGTTTTTATGTGCAAGAAGAAGAGGGACATGTGCTGCTGGGTACTACTAGTGCTAGTAGCAGATTGATGATTTTGATTCAGATTGTCACAATCTATGCACTACTGTCTACAAAGCATCCTTTACTTAGTTAAACAAATACTCATAACTTTGGAAAATCTTGTAAACACATCCTCTGCTCTTAGAAAAACAAGCAGTAGCCATGGAATGAATCCTTGTAGTTGTTAGCACTCTACTACCATTATTATTTTCTGGAAAAACACATTTAATAATATTCCATGCAGATGTATCCCATAAATCATAAATTATAATAAAGTGTCTGCAAATCATAGTCCTAGGAAATTATAGTCCTATGTTTTTTGTTATACTACTTATATATATGCCTAGATCCTCTATCTTTTATAGCATGTATCTGTTATACTGCTTATATATTGCATAGATGTTGTATCTATTATACTACTTATATATTTGTTGTACCTTTTAAGTTTTTTAGGTTCTTCTTATACATGTATTTGTTATACTATTGTGTGAATGATGGATGGGGCTGCATGGATGATGTATGATGGATTTGTTATACATGTATTTGTTATATGTGGGGCTACCCATCTCTTGTGTGTGAATGATGGATGTGGGGTCAATGGGGCCAGGAGCGAGGCTGTTTTTTCTTGCAGGGACTTAAATTGAGTTGCCTGTTTCTCCCGAAGTGTCGATTCACGTCAGTTTCGGTTGAGAAATGGGCACTCCTAGGTCCAAAAATTAGGAAAGGTCATGCCGAATTTTTCGGTCAATTTTTGTGCTAACTTTTTGCCTCTTTTTTATAAAGTGCAAACATGTCAAGCAATGACAAGGCCGGCCCTTCTAAGCACATGAGAATCGAAGAACAAGCTAGAGAGGCCAACAAGTCGTTCTGGCGGGCGTCCCAAGAGCAGGAGCAGGCGAAGGAGGAGATGAGGATGCCACCACCACCAATGGCGGCGACCACCGGCGGAGCTACTGGGAGAAATGAGGGCGACGATGAGAATGAGGGGGGACAACAACTACGACATAACTAGTGAAGGAAGAGAGGAGTATGACACAACCACCGATGGCGGCGAGCGCACAGATGGTGGTAGCGGCAACCCATCCACTATGTAGAAGAAGAAGAAAAAAAATGAAGGAATAGAAGCCGCAAGTGCTAGCCAATATCTGTGACGAGTTCACTGAAGTCACAGAAAGTGGCCAATCCGTGGCGCCTGCAACGATTTTCAAATGGTACGACATGAAAATCGGGTGCATCATCCGGGAAAGCATGTCTATCAACACGAAGCACCTCAGAAGTGCTGCCAATGAGGCCTTGATCGAGAACCTCATTAAGAAACTTCACAAATGATATACATTCCTAGAGACGTTCAATACCCTCGACAAATCGAACAAGGTAAACAAACTAGCCATCATGAAGATGAGCAACTGGAGAACTCGGGTAAAGACCAGCTGACATGGGTATGCCGTATGGGTTCCTATCATTAGCCTATTTGGTCTGGCCCAACAGAAGCCCATGCTACGGTGTACCCCTAATGACGAAGCCTAAGAAGAACTCAGGTGGCCCATGCCCATGAAGGATGCGACTCCTTGGAGAACAAGACTAGTTCAGGATTGCATACCCCTATGATCATTAGGCATTAGTGGTAGGAAATAGAGAGATATTTCATCAAATATATGAATAATATCTAGTTTAAATGCGGACGTGGATGGCTATATTTCACAGCCATCAACCTCCCCAAGCTTAAAATTAATCGTCCTCGAGCAAGAAAACCAAAATCAAAAAGGGAACTCAGCATTTAAACTGAAATAACGAGATGATGATCTTACTCATGATTGGTAGTCTCATGTTTCCTCCACTTTATTAATCTGAAAAACTTTATCATAGATAGAGTAATGGCAAGCATATCTTACGGGCTCTATGAATCCTTATAGTGCAACAAAATTATTAGAAGCATGTATGATTCAAAAGAGTAAACTTTATTCCATGTCATGTAATTAACACATAGGCTTGCCTTTGAACAATAAAGTGTAATCATGTAAAATTAAGAGTGTGAGAGTTTGTCATGAAACGAATATATACTAGAGTATCTCAATTCTCCCACATCAATAAATCAAGACTTTTCAAGCACTACTTTTCTATTCATTGTCCTTAAAGAATTTTAGTTTTTAAGTAATTGAGAGCATGCCAAAAAAATTCATTAGTTTATCGGGCTGAGATGGACACTCGTGGAATCACTAAGGTTTTTGTTCCTTTTGCATAATGATTACTCATATCAGCCAGAGGAGTGATTCCATCATGTTACAGCTACCCGGGAGTGCCAAGAGTCTTACCCATTATAGCATTATTGCTACCAATGTTTAATCAACTCATAGCCGAAATCTAGGAGTTTACTCCATGAAGATCGTTCGTAGGCCAGCAGAGTTGTTGGCATCCCATGAAGTTTGACACGCATAAAGCTATATCATTCTTATGATTTACTTGTCAAACTTTGGCATGCTCAAAAAAACCGCTAAACATTAATTCAATTGAACAAATCTTTTCAAAGAGAGCTATCAAGTCAATCATTATTTTTTGTGGTGTCGAGTGTCTCTAGGAATAAGCTTTCAAGACTAAACACTACAACACTCAAGTCTTTAATTTGTGAGACTTTTTATTATTTCAAATTTTTAGCAAATTTTTAGGCAAGACTTGGTTAACTACAAGAGCTGGAAAAAAGTACCGAGTTAAATGCCCACGCAAACAAAATTTTACTACAATATAGTGTAACATCCCAGATTCTATATATTGGAGATATTCCCAAGAGGCAATAATAAAGTGGTTATTATCATATCTTCATACTTATGATAAATGTTTACATACCATGCTATAATTGTATTAACAGGAAACATTAATACTTGTGTGATTTGTAAACATAAAAGAGTCCCTAGAAAAGCCTCTTGTTAAACTAGCTTGTTGGTTAATATATGATCATGGTTTCCTGATCATGAACATAGAGATGTTATTAACAACAGGGTCATATCATTAGGAGAATGATGTGATGGACATACTCCTATAGATAAGCGTAGCATAAAGATCAAGTCATTTAATATAGTTCATTTGCTATATGCTTTCTGATACATAGTAACCTAATTCCTTCGACCATGAGATCATGTTAATCACCATCACCGGAAGGATGCTTTGATGACATCAAACACCACACCGTAACTGGGTGGCTATAAAGGTGGCATTGAGTGTTCGGAAAGTATGTGTTGAGGCACATGGATCAAGAATGGGATTTGTCCATCCATATGACGGATAGATATACTCTGGGCCCTCTCGGTGGAATGTCATCCAATTAGCTTGCAAGCATGTGACTGGCTCACAAGGGATCACATACCACGGGAACGAGAAAATAGTACTTATCGGTAACGAGGTTGAACTAGGTATGCAGAGATACCGACGATCAAAACCTCGGATAAGTAAACTATCGTGAGACAAAGGGAAATTGGTATCGTATGTAAGTGGTTCATTCGATCGCAAAGTAATCGTAGAAATATGTGGGAGCCATATGAATTTCCAGATTCCTCTATTGGTTATTGTTTGGAGAAGTGTCTCGATCATGTCCGCATAATTCACGAACCGTAGGGAGACACACTTAAGGATTCGATGTTGTTGAGTAGTTATGGAATGATGAGTAAGAGACCGAATGTTGTTCGGAGTCTCGGATGGGATCCGGGATATCACGAGGAGATCCGAAATGGTCCGGAGAATAAGATTCATATAAGGAAAGTCCTGTTTCGGAGTTGGAGAATGATTCCGGTGTTTTCATCGGGAATGTTCTAGAAGGTTCCGGAATGTCCGGCACTCCGGAGGGGAAGGGGTACATGAAAGTGTTATATCAAGTTGGTATGATTGCATTATGTACTAGGTGTCTTCGCTGTCCAAAATATAGGGTTTATTCAAATCCTAGTTTGAAAAGTCAAACGGCTAGTTTGAAAAGTCAAACGGCAGTTTTTGGAAAGAGGAGGAGGAAGTTTGAAACCGAGTTGGGGAGGACTTCCCTCCTCCAACCGGCGGCCCACCTCCAAGTCGAGTTGGGGTGGGACTCCCCTCCCCTTGGCCACACCTCCCACCTGTAAAGGGAGGGGCAGGGCTGCCCCTCCAAGAGACACAAGATCCTCTCCTCTAAACCCTAATTTGGTGCCGCCACCTCCTGCAGCTGCCGCCACCTCCTAGGGCTCCCCTTGGAGACGACTTGGGCAAGCCCCAAACCCTAGCCGCCGCCCTAGCACCTCTTCCTCGGCGTGTATAAATCCTAGATCGTCGAGGGCTCTCTCATAGTCCACCATACTCGCTCCGGCTTAAGGCGAAGCCCTGCGAGATCTCCCCTCTACTTCCGGTACCACGCCGTTGTGCTGCCGGAATCACGAGGAGAGTGCTACAACCTCCGCTGCCTGCTGGAACAAGGGAGAGGAAGGTCTTCGTCGAGTACCGAACGTGTGACCTACTGCGGGAGCGCTGCCAGAACGCAGCGCCGGAAGGATCGTCTGCGCGATCTTGAGATCGGGATTGTACGACTACATCATCCACGAGAATATGCTCTCGTTAACCGCTTTGGATCTTCGAGGGTTAGTACTCTATTGACTCGTTGCTACAATCTAGTAGATAGATCTTGGCTTGATCATAGATTAGATCTTGATTGTGTGTTCATGCAGTAGAAATTTTTTGTTTTCCATGCTACGAACCCCTACAGTGGTATCAGAGCCGTGTCTATATGTAGATCCATTGCACGAGTAGAACACAATGGTCATTGTGGGTGTTGATGCTTTTGTTATCGATTGCTTCTTGTGTACTTTGCATCTTGCGGGATGGTGGGATGAAGCGGACCGGGCTAACCTTACATGACATCGTTCATGAGACTTGCTCCACACTTGACATGCAACTTGTATTGCATAAGTGGCTTTGCGGGTGCCTGTTTCTCCCAACATAGTTAAGATTCAATTTACAACGGGTGATTGACAATACTAGTATCAATGTTGTGGTTCTTGTTCGTAAGTTAGAGCGACACTTATTGAAAGCCCCAAACCACGTAAAATATGCAAAGAAAATTAGAGGCGTCTAACTTTGTTTTGCAGGGGTGTGTTGTGATGTGATATGGCCATGATTGTGATTATATTTGATGTATGAAATGTTCCTTATTGTAAGTTGGCAACCGGCAGGAGCCATATGGTTGTCTTTAAATTCTGTTAAGACCCGCGTGTCTATTCAAAGTAGTTGTAATAGTTGAAGCTGGTGGACGACAACCATGGAGCAGCGTCATTGACCTTGATGAAATGTCGGTGATGATGGAGATCATGTTCGTGCTTGAAGATGGAGATCGGAAGCACACGAAGAAAGGCCATATCATATCACATATTATGAATTGCATGTGATGTTAATCCTTTTATGCATCTTGTATTGCTTAGTTCACGACGGTAGCATTATAAGATAATCCCTCAAGCACACAATTTCAAGTTTTAAAGTGTTCATCCTTAGTAAGCACCGTTTCTAAAGCTCGTTGTTTCGAAGCACCACGTGACGATCGGGTGTGTTAGATTCTCCGAGTGTATACAACGTGAGCAAGCCAGATTTGCTCATGCAGAAGCTAAGGTTTGATCTTGGCGAGCCTAGCATGTACAGACATGGTCTCGGAACACGGATCACCGAAAGGTAAAGCATGAGTCATATAGTAGATATGATGAACATGTTGATTGTTCGCCATTGAAGCTACATCAACTCTCGTGATGATCGATTTTGATGTGGTGGATTTGGTTCGTGTGATCACTAAAACAATGCGAGGGATATTGTTTTGAGTGGGAGTTCAACGGCAATATGATTAAAAGTTGAACACTATTTATCATAAATTAAATCAAAGTGAATTTGCATAATTGTTGTAGTCATTGGCATCCGTTTACCACCTTGCGCTTAGTTTTAATTGAGATGATAGAACTATAGAATTCTGGTTAGTTACTTTACAAACTGGTATCGTATTGTTTTGAAGTGTTAATCTAAAGTTTAAAAGTCCTATTGCAAACTTTCAGTAAGTTCCGGTCACTCCATGAAGTTTAATAATTGGTATTAAAACGAGAGTGACAATTCCAAGTGTTAGTGTATGAATATCATGTTTGTCTCCATGTTTCTTGATATTCAAAGGATTGTCTTAATATCAAGGTTATCTAGGATCTGAAAGAGTTGTTTCAGAAACCATGATGTGTGGAAGATATTGTGATATCTGAAACGAAGTTCTGGTTGCAACATGACAGAGTATAATATGGCAAAATTCATGTTCCCATATTTGATGAGAATCTGCAAAGGGTTGGAGACACTAGTTGTCCTAATCCACCAAAAAGTTTTGGATAGCAACATTATACTCACGATTCATCTTTATAAGCTAAAAGTAGCTTGATCATGGATAATTCCATGATAAGGGTGAATATTTGATGTAGGTAAAATATTTACTACACCAAGAGATTACTAAAGAAAGGAATTTGAAAGAACACCAAACATTTGATGATGGTGATCTACTTCAAAGTGCAAGTCCAAAGACATTGATATTTAATTATACACGCTTTGGATTATGTGTCATATGTATGACTCCACTATTGATGTTGATAGATTCTTTCAAACAGAAAAGGAAATACTGAAAGAGAATCTCATAAATATATGGCAGAAAAGAAAAGACTAGAATTGTTCAGCTTAAGTATATAGATGATATACATGTCATGGCTATATTATTTGCTTATTAAACAAAGCGGTTCTTAAGTATTTGATACTGAATTTGTTGGTGTGAATCATCATATGAAACAACAGAATTCATGAACTACAATGGCCTAAGTAAATAGCAAAAGAATATGTGATGATGTTCATCGAGAACAAATAAAGGGTTATTGTGTTGCTCGTTAAACATCAAAGCTTGCCTTCAGGATTTGTTTCATCAGGTATTATGAGAACAAAAGGGTTGTTCAAATAATTTCCGTAATCCATAAAAGATGGATGATTCACAAATCTCGTTGGAGAAATCACATCCATAAAACTAGTGCTAAAAATGTCGAAAGACAAATTGATTGAAAGATCACTTCGGAAGTGACATCGCCGTTTAAATTATATTGGAAAGAAAACATGAAGAAACTCCATGTGGATGGAATTTTGGAGTCTTTTGATTTTTGATCAAATAACGCTTGTGAAACTTTCCTAGAAATAATTAAAACTTTGTTCATAGGCCAAAAGGGAACGAATGACTAGCTTATTGGAACTTGTACATATTGTTGTACGAAGTCCATTATGTGTAGCCAAGAGCGATGGATTTCAACTTCATATGCTTTCTCCAAAAATTTGAGTGAATATATGAATATTTACTTAATAAGGATGAAGTATGAAACATTTGAAAAAGTTCAAAGACTTTCAAGATGAAGTGCAAGATCATTGTAACAAGAATATAAATAGTTTATGATAAAATCATAAAGGAAGATATTTGAGTTACAAGTTTAGCATAATACCTAAGATTTAAGGAATCTTTCCGTGGATTTGCATGTCCCGAAACACCATAAGAGTATGGAGCATTCAAGATATGTAATTAAACCTTGTTTGACATGGTAAGATCAAAGGTATAATTCATAAAACTGTCATTATATTTTAAAGATTAAAAGCTTTAGAGACTACCATTTTTCCACTGAAAAGAGCTCCATCATAATCCGCTGAAATGACACCATATAAAGTTATGGTTTGGGATAAAACCCAAGTAGTCCTTTCTTAAACATTGGTATGCTATGCATAAGAAAGATGTTTGCAACCAAAGTCGGATAAACCTGTCTTTGTATTACTGTTAAGTATTCCTCCATGAACATCGGAGACAAAAGTGTTTGTCGCTTAGAATGTCAAGTTTCTTTGAGAAGGAATTTTTCGTGAAAAGTTAAGTGGGAGGACAATAGAACTTTGATAAGGTTAAAAGAACCTTAGCTATATGTGCAAAGTTGCGCAGCACCGAAAAGTGTTCCGGAGATAGCAACAATGCTCATGGCTCACATGCCTCAAAGGTTGTGGTCACGGAGATCAAAGTTCCTATTGAAACAAATAGGTCGGATGAACAATCAAATACCAAGATTTGAGAGTTAAATCATTGTTTGACAATAATGATCCGACTAAATGCAAAGAAGCGATGATGAGCCCTGACTCGGTCTAATGGCTTGAAGCCATAAAATCCGTGATAGTTCCATACACGAAAAATCAAGTTTTGAACTTGAAGGACCCTCAAGAAAGGTGTAAGACCTTACAGTTGTGTTTGGGTCTATAAATAAATAGACATGGATGTTGCACATCTATGAAATAGTCGACATGTTGGGAAAGAGTTCACAACAATGTTCAAAGGTTGACTATGACAAGATCTGATCTTTCATAGCGATATTTAGTCTAGACGGATTAATATAGAAACCACTACATAAAATTTTGTTATGTGATAGTTGAATAAACAAAACAAGTTCTTCTAATAGAATTGTTACCTAGGACATGTGCATAACACGGTCCATAGGGTTTTGTTAATTCAAAGGATGCTAAAAGCGTATGCAAACTTCAATGGTTGAAGTAAGCATAGCGGAGTTAGATCTTCACTATGATGAAACTATTAAAAGAGTTTAATTTCATCAGAGACAATGAAGATGCTTGCATTTGCAAGAAATTAAGTGGGAGCGCTAAGACATATTTCTAATACATTATGTGGAGGACATATTGTTGATTGGAAAAGATGTATATTTTATTAACACATATTAAGAATTTCATCTCGATGAAAGACTTAGGCAAAACCCAAATATTTGGCATGAATAGACGCCAATATGGTTGTGCCAGAAGTACATAGATGAGATATTGAATGAGTTCAATATAGAAACTACAAGAAAGGTTCTTGTTGCACAGAAAGGATTGAATGAGTTCAATATTGATGATATATTCAAGTGTATTGACACTTGGTAAGTGAAACAAAGATTCAAGTATAGATTGATACTTGATGTATGAAATCACAAAGAGTATTTATATCAATCATACTGTGATATTTACAAATCCAGATATGTCCTATGCTCTAAATGTTATGAGCATATACTAGAATGATTCATAAGATGATCATTGGACAATAGTAAGGATATTCTTATGATCTTTTGGAAGAACTAAGAATATATTGTTTGTAGAAGTGACAAATAAGATGGTTAGTTCATTGTAAAAGTACTACATTGATACTAGTTTTGTCACAAAGTACAAATTAAGTTTATCTCAATCTAAACTAAGGGTGGCACAATATAATGGAAAGTAAGTTCCATAATGGATTTGGATGAGTTCCAAAGTTAAGAAATTGTGACAGATACTACAACAAAAGGCTAAGTATATGACTGTTATAATAGCAGCTAAAGAGGGCATTTGTGTCAAGTAGTTTGTTATCAAACTAGGTGTAGTTCACAGCGGGATAATACTATGAAGATATATTGTACGACAATATTATCAACATGTTTTAACCCCAAAGAACTAAAGGTCACACCAAAGGACCAAATTTGTGCGAAGCCATCTCATTAGAGAATGAGTGATGCGTAGAGACGCAAAGACATGCAATTACACACGGACCTGGAAGTGTCAGATCCGGAGATCAGTTGACCACTAGCAATCATGTACATACGACACCAGAAAGCCATAGGTGTTGAATACACAAAGGTTTGAAACTAGATTATTGACTCTAGTGCAAGTGGGAGACTATTGGAGATATGCCCAAGAGGCAATAATAAAGTGGTTATTATCATATCTTCATACTTATGATAAATGTTTACATACCATGCTATAATTGTATTAACAGGAAACATTAATACTTGTGTGATTTGTAAAGATAAAAGAGTCCCTAGAAAAGCCTCTTGTTAAACTAGCTTGTTGGTTAATATATGATCATGGTTTCCTGATCATGAACATAGAGATGTTATTAACAACAGGGTCATATCATTAGGAGAATGATGTGATGGACATACTCCTATAGATAAGCGTAGCATAAAGATCAAGTCATTTAATATAGTTCATTTGCTATATGCTTTCTGATACATAGTAACCTAATTCCTTCGACCATGAGATCATGTTAATCACCATCACCGGAAGGATGCTTTGATGACATCAAACACCACACCGTAACTGGGTGGCTATAAATGTGGCATTGAGTGTTCGGAAAGTATGTGTTGAGGAACATGGATCAAGAATGGGATTTGTCCATCCATATGACGGATAGATATACTCTAGGCCCTCTCGGTGGAATGTCATCCAATTAGCTTGCAAGCATGTGACTGGCTCATAAGGGATCACATACCACGGGAACGAGAAAAGAGTACTTATCGGTAACGAGGTTGAACTAGGTATGCAGAGATACCGACGATCAAAACCTCGGATAAGTAAACTATCGTGAGACAAAGGGAAATTGGTATCGTATGTAAGTGGTTCATTCGATCGCGAAGTAATCGTAGAAATATGTGGGAGCCATATGAATTTCCAGATTCCTCTATTGGTTATTGTTCGGAGAAGTGTCTCGATCATGTCCGCATAATTCACGAACCGTAGGGAGACACACTTAAGGATTCGATGTTGTTGAGTAGTTATGGAATGATGAGTAAGAGACCGAATGTTGTTCGGAGTCTCGGATGGGATCCGGGATATCACGAGGATATCCGGAATGGTTCGGAGAATAATATTCATATAAGGAAAGTCCCGTTTCGGAGTTGGAGAATGATTCCGGTGTTTTCATCGGGAATGTTCTAGAAGGTTCCGGAATGTCCGGCACTCCGGAGGGGAAGGGGTACATGAAAGTGTTATATCAAGTTGGTATGATTGCATTATGTACTAGGTGTCTTTGCTGTCCAAAATATAGGGTTTATTCAAATCCTAGTTTGAAAAGTCAAACGGCTAGTTTGAAAAGTCAAACGGCAGTTTTTGGAAAGAGGAGGAGGAAGTTTGAAACCGAGTTGGAGAGGAGTTCCCTCCTCCAACCGGCGGCCCACCTCCAAGCCGAGTTGGGGAGGGACTCCCCTCCCCTTGGCCACACCTCCCACCTATAAAGGGAGGGGCAGGGCTGCCCCTCCAAGAGACACAAGATCCTCTCCTCTAAACCCTAATTTGGTGTCGCCACCTCCTGCAGCTGCCGCCACCTCCTAGGGCTCCCCTTGGCGCCGACTTGGGCAAGACCCAAACCCTAGACGCTGCCCTAGCACCTCTTCCTCGGCGTGTCTAAACCCTAGATCGTCGAGGGCTCTCTCATAGTCCACCATACTTTCTCCGGCTTAAGGCGAAGCCCTGCGAGATCTCCCCTCTACTTCCGGTACCACGCCGTCGTGCTGCCGGAATCACGAGGAGAGTGCTACAACCTCCGCTGCCTGCTGGAACAAGGGAGAGGAAGGTCTTCGTCGAGTACCGAACGTGTGACCGACTGCAGGAGCGCTGCCAGAACGCAGCGCCGGAAGGATCGTCTGCGCGCTCTTGAGATCGGGAGTGTACGACTACATCATCCACGAGAATCTGCTCTCGTTAACCGCTTTGGATCTTCGAGGGTTAGTACTCTATTGACTCGTTGCTACAATCTAGTAGATAGATCTTCTCTTGATCATAGATTAGATCTTGATTGTGTGTTCATGCGGTAGAAATTTTTTGTTTTCCATGCTACGAACCCCTACACTATATTAGGATGATATTAGAGTCATGCATCATCCTTGCATCATTGCATCCTGCATTTGAAAAAATTGCAATAAAAACCCTGTCACATAAACCCATTTAAAAACCCTATTTAATATCCCTATAAGTGAGCACCCTTGTTGTAGTAGCATGACCCTCTAAAAACCTCGTAAAACATTAAAACTATGGCCTATGTTGACCACCTCATTTTTATGAAAATTTAGAAACCAGATTCATCATCTTTGGACTTGGTTTGCAAAATATATTAGAGTTTTACTAAAAACAGAAAAAGGGAAATTGTTAAACAAAAAAAAGGAAAGGGCCAGCAGCTAAACCTAGCTGGGCCGGCTCGCCAGCCAGCCCACCCCGCCCCAGCGGCGCGCGGCAGGGAGCCTATCCGCACCCGTCGGCCCACTCCCCCTGCCACCGATAGCCCTACCCCACCTGTCATCCCTCTCCTCTCCCCAATGCGAACGGGACAGAGTCCCCGTCGGCCACGACCTCTGCCCCCCCCCCGTGTCCGACCAGGACTCCCCCAGGCCGAGTATTTATGCCAGCCGCACGACCACCCCTCCGCTCCTGTGCTCGCAAAACCGAAATTCTCCCGATTTACCGGTACAAGCCGACCAGGTGAGTTGCGTCAATGCCGAGCCTCCCCTCCCCATGTTTTTCCCCCTGGGATGATCCCTATGCTCGACTGGTTCACCTCATTTGCTTTTCCCATTGTCTGCAGCAGCGTGCCGTCGCCAATCGCTCGCCGGAGCTACGGGAGAGAAGCTGCCAGCGCCACCGTTAGAGGAAGAGGGGGCCGAAATCAAGGGGACAGACGGAACCGCGAGGAGGAGGCGATCACCAGCGGAAGATCCTTCTTCCTCGAGGTGCACCCGAGCGCCGTCGCCGTCGCCACCGATAGCGCCGCCGCCCACCGCCACCGTCGTCGCAATCTGTAAGTCGCCGAGCCACCTCCTCCGTTCAATCTGCGATCTATGGCTAGGATTAGTTCTTGACCCGAAGGGGTATGCTCCAATCGCGCGCCGCCGCGTGGCTGCCACGCCAGCTCGCCACTTCTCCACACCGCGCTGCGCCACGTCGCGCCCCCCCGTCGCCAGCTGGGCCAGTCAGGAGCTGCCACTTGGCAAGCCCTTTTAGATATGTTTGCAGATTTGATTTTAAACTTGCGAAATTCATATAAAATTGAATATTTGGTCAAATTTAGCTTATAATATACCGTTGGATTCCTAATTTTATGTAGAATCCAAATCTGTAATAATATTGCAGGTTTGCAGTAATGTTTAGGTGTAGATTTTAATCATTAGATTAGAGAGTTTAATGTATAGAAAAATAATTAAAATTCTATTCTAATTGATTCTTGTTGCAATAACATTGCTTCCACAATACCTACTAATCCAAATAATTAAGCCTTGCTTAGGATCATTAGATCTAACTTGGGGCTATTTAGATGGGGTGATCTTCTTATAATCCCAGGATTTGTTTTTAGTGACTCTATTAGATCTAAACCTTTGGGAATCAATCCTAGTGACATCATTAAACTATCACCACACAATCTTGCTACCTTGATCAATTTAACCAACCTTGCATAAATACCATGTTGCATGCATGCATGATTTTCTTTGTGTTATGCTTTGAACAAGTTGTGATCAGATCTATGTTTGTGATTCGTTAGATTTCTCGGAGTGCGCTAAGGAGTGCTATTGTGTAGAGTGCTGCTCGGATCAAGGCAAGTTACACCACTTGTTCATAATTTTGTCCTAGTTTTGATTCTATGCATGTGATCTTCAAAAATTCTGTAGTATGCATGTGTAGGATATTCTAGTAGAATTTTTCCTTAGTATTATTTTGCAAGTGCGATGATTTTGTAGTATGCCATGAGTAGCTCTATACTTAGGATTTCCATCCTAATAGGTACCCCTGTTTTTGCTAAGTATTGCTTGCTATGCTATATATACAAAGTACCGTTGGGGGGTTCGAAAGACAAAGAATTTTCTAAGTATAAATGCTCTCTAGAGCAAACTTTCTTCTCAAATCCACTTCAAAATAAAACTAAGTTTTCTTCTGGGCGGAATGGTTGTCGGGTCAACGAGTGTGATTTTGGTGGAGGATGGCCGCCCAGGAATCAAAGAAGTCTGCCATGTTTCAGAATTCAGAAGCTTCCAGTGCAACCACAATACATTATGGGCTCTGTCTTGGCCTAGTACTTAGTGGGAAACCTCACCTGGGTACCAACATTTGGAGGTTCTTGGCATGGTTGGATCCGGAAGGTAGAGGGGATACTAAGGGAAAGCCTCGCCATGGTCTTGTCTGTTAAGGGACTTGATCGTGGATTGTGGGTAAAGTGCACAAACTCTCGAGAGTATTGCAATCTGATCGATCAGCCGTGTTCACGGTAACAGAACAACAATGAGCGTTTGAAGGATGGAGCCTCTGAAGGATCTTCCTCTCTCTTTTCTAAAACAAAGTTTTGAAACCCCGTGGCGTGCGTAATATCGCTAATGGGTGGGAATTTGGGGAACTTGGTGTGTAATATCCAAGTGACGCTTGGTGCGTAATATCCAAGTGTTTGGTTGTTTGGACACTTGGTGCGTAATATCCTTGTGTGCCACTCGACCTTATTTTATCCAAGCAAATGTTTACAAAGTAGGGCAATCTTCTAATCTTCTCTCTACTTAAGAAAATTAGCTTTGAGCAAATGAACTCTACAGCCTATACCAGCCTTGCATGTAGAGATAGTCTTTTCCCTCCTTGGTGTAATTTGCCAATACATTCAAAGTATTGACCCAACTTGTTGGCTGCACGTCTTATGTGCAGAATCCGAAGATTGAAAGGTGCGTAGGGATCGCGGGTCTACACTCGACAAGCCTGGGCGTTGATGGACTCATGCTGCTTTTATGTTTCCGCTGTTATTTGAGCTAGCATAATGCTAAGCAATTTTTGTAATAAATTTCATACTATGGATTCTCCGTGTAATAAAGACTTTGTGTTTTACATGATATTCCATCGACTGTGAGTGCTAGCTATTGATCCAGGGACTAGCATGTTAATCACAGGGACTTAGGATCCTTACCGATCCGAGGTCATTACAGATGTTATCAGAGCACATCGTTGCCTGTAGGACGTGACCCTAGGATTGGAACCACCTCTAATTTTAGTACCTTACTTGTTTCCTACTAATTTATTTCCGCACATCTAGTATCTGCTTTCCTCTAATTGTTTAAGTATCTAAACCTCATTCTTCTAACTCAAAGATGACAAGCTTCCTCTACGACACCGTCGCGGACATCGAGCCCCTTCGCTTTGGAGGATGCGTCATGGATCTACTCACGCGTTTGGATCTTCCTCTCCCAACAATCCAAGGGATCACAATGAAGAAACTCCACAAGGACGGCTGTTGGGGAGTCAAGGTCATCCAGCCAGGAAAAGAGCGAGGCAAGAACCCGGAGGAAGACATAGCAATCCACATTGTTAGCGATTCCAAGGAGAAGGCCCTTAGCATTAGCTTGCAGCAACTCATTGGTCGCCTATGTGGACGTCATCATGAAGCTCTCCAAGGACACTGCGGCGGCCTCTTTGGAAGAAGAGATGAGGAAGGGATTCCCATGGAGTTAACCTTTGAGGAAAGAACTTCTACGAAGCGTCGAAGAACACAATATAGAGACTTGGAGTGCCACATCGATGACCTTGAAAAGGGTACCTTCCTCGAGATGTTGAAGAACTACGAGCTATGCGCCCTCATCAAGGAGAAGGAAGAAATGATCAAGCAGCAGGAGGAGGCAATGAAGCTCCAAGAGATAAAATTCCAGGACCAAGAGAAGAAGTTCGCTAACCAAGAGAAGAGGGTGATAAATAAAAACAAGAGAATTAGGGAACTCAAACAGCAGATCGATGGAGATGAAGTGCAAACTGAAGGCCTTTGCAAGATAATCAATGATGTACATGCTTCCAAAAGGGACTTGGCAAAGCAACTTGAAGCCGCAATGAAGTCAAGTTTAGTGGAGGAACTACAAAGCGAGAAGGAGGGACTTCAGGAGCAGCTGGAAGCCACTACCCGGAAGCTATAGGATGAGATAAAGGACCTCCAAGAGAAGCTTGAAGCCACCACAAAGGAGATGGAGTTGTACAAGACAACTCTAGAGCAAGCAGGCTACTCATTCGAGGACGAGGAAGAGGAAGGCGTGGAAGATGTGTAGTAGTTGGACCACCTTTAATTCTATAGTAGAACGTTTTTCGCAAATGTAATAAATACCAAGACAAGTCTGGTTTAGTTAAATTTGGTTGTTTCCTGTGCTAAATCTGTGGTGTTATGCCTTGTGTACCTTGTGTGCTTTGTGTGCTTGGTGTGTTTTTCATAAGGGTAGGAGTTTACTACTTAGTCTTTCTGTCTATTTCTTAACTATTCTCTTAAACCCCACAGATGCCGCCAAGACGTGCGAATCCCGAAATCTCGCCAGAAATAGCAGAACTTTTGGCCACTCAGAACCAGCTGATCCAACTGCTCACTCAGAACATGCAAAACAACAACAACAACCCGCCACCACCACCACCTCCGCCACCTCCTCAACAGGATCGCTTGACTCGGTTTTTGAAGCTGAACCCACCTACCTTTACTAGCAGCACCGAACCAATCATCGCAGATGACTGGCTGCGTACGATCAACAAGAAGCTAGACACCGTGCAAGCTGTCGGAGCCGACAGGGTGCGTTATGCCGCACACCAGCTTGAAGGACCTGCTGCAGAATGGTGGGATAACTACCAAGTCACCCACCCGGACATTGATGCTATCACTTGGGAACAATTTGAGTTATCTTTTCGCACTCATCATGTGGCTACGGGTGTCATGGCTCTAAAGAGGCGCGAGTTTCGCGACCTACACCAGCTGCACCGTTCTGTCACCGAGTATGGTGAGCTTTTCAATAAGCTAGCCCGTTATACACCCGATGATGTTTCTACTGATGCCAAGAGACAGGAGGAGTTCTTAAGAGGGCTCAATGATGAGATATCCATTCAGCTTGTGGCTCAGAAATTTGACAACTTTTAGGAACTCCTGGACAGAGCCATTGTGGTTGAATCAAAGAGGAAGAGCATAGAAAATCACAAGAGGAAATCTAACCCTCACAAACACTCTATTCCGTACCAGAAGCAGCGCAATTCCTCACCACCACCTTATAACAGTAATGGCCACAACCATAACGGTCATAACCATGGTGGCCACAAACACAGTGGGCACAGAAACCGCAATGGAAATGGCAGCAATGGAAAGGATCTCAGTGAGGTGACATGCTTTAAGTGCAACAAGACAGGGCACTATGCAACCTCTTGCCCCGATAGGAAGAATGGCAATGGCAATGGCAATGGGAATAGTAATGGACACAACCATGGCAATGGAAATGGGAAGAAGCCAAACCCGTTTGTCAAAGCCACGGTGAATCATGTTTCTATGGAGGATGCTTGTGATGCTCCAGACTCCGTGATTGGTAAGTTCAAACTCAATTATATTCCCGCAGTTGTTCTTTTTGATACCGGTGCATCGCATTCATTCATATCAAGGGTATTTGTGGATAGAGTCAAGATACCAACGGAGACTATAAACTTTCCTCTAAGGGTAAGTTCTCCTGGGGGAGAAATAGTGGCAAACTCCGGTTGCCGGGATTTAGAACTGAGGATTGGGACACACATCTTTCCCACCAGCCTAGTAGTTCTAGAATCACAAGGATTGGACATAATCTTGGGCATGAATTGGATGACCGAATATGAAGGAGTCATAGATTGTGCCAAGAGAACTATCATGCTCACAACACCGGAAGGGAGAAGGATTCGTATCAAGTCGAATTTCGCTCTTAAAGAAGACATGGTGAACTCTCTTAAGGGGGTTAGCTTGGAGGAGGTACCTATTGTAAAGGAATATCCAGATGTCTTCCCAAAAGAGCTACCCGGAATGCCACCCGACTGTGATATCGAGTTTCTCATTGACTTAATGCCAGGCACGGGGCCGATAGCTAAGAGACCATACAAGATGGATGTGGACGAGTTAAAGGAACTCAAGAAACAGCTTAGGGAACAATTGGACAAGGGGTTCATTCAGCCCAGCGCTTCATCTTGGGGAGCACCCGTCCTATTTGTGGAAAAGAAGGATAAGACCAAGAGGCTGGTTGTGGACTACCGCTCGTTGAACGAAGTGACGATTAAGAATAAGTATCCTCTTCCCAACATCAACGACCTTTTTGACCAGCTAAAAGGAGCCAGTGTATTCTCAAAGATCGATCTACGATCGGGTTACTTTCAGCTAAAGATTCGGGAACAGGATGTGCCCAAGACAGCATTCACCACAAGATACGGATTGTATGAGTACACCGTGATGTCTTTTGGTCTAACCAATGCCCCAGCATACTTCATGACCATGATGAACAAGGTGTTCATGGAATATTTGGACAAGTTTATCATGGTATTCATAGACGATATACTCATATACTCTAAGGATGAGAAAGAACATGAGAAACATATGCGCCTTATTATGGAAAAACTAAGAGAACACAAGTTGTATGCCAAATTCAGCAAGTGCGAATTCTGGTTAAGGGAAGTGGGATTCCTTGGCCATGTTGTGTCGGCTAAAGGAGTTGCCGTAGATCCTAGCAAGGTAGCTTCCGTGACGGAATGGGAGTCACCCAAGAATGTGGGAGATATTAGGAGTTTCTTGGGCCTCGCAGGATATTACTGGAGGTTCATCGAAAACCTTTCCAAGATAGCAAAACCCATGACGGAACTATTAAAGAAGGAAAAGAAATTCCTATGAACCGAGGCATGTGAAGCAAGTTTTCAAGAGTTGAAGAAACGCCGTGTAACGGCACCAGTTATGTGTCTGCCTGATATCCAGAAAGATTTTCAAGTCTATTGTGACGCTTCTCGACAAGGACTTGGAAGTGTATTGATGCAGGATGGGAAAGTGGTATCCTATGCCTCCCGACAACTTAAGAACCACGAACACAATTATCCCACTCATGATTTGGAACTTGCATATGTGGTTCATGCACTCAATGTATGGAGACACTACCTCATGGGCAAACATTGTGATGTGTTCACAGACCATAAAAGTTTGAAGTACATCTTCACCCAAAAAGAGTTGAATATGAGACAACGAAGATGTCTTGAGCTAATTAAGGATTATGACTTGGATTTACAGTACCACCCCGGAAAGGCAAACGTGGTGGCTGATGCCTTAAGCCGTAAGGTATATGTAAATGGACTTACCACAAGGGAACTTCCAGAGGATTTATGCAAGCAATTCAGGGATCTCAGGTTGGAGATAGTCCCGAAAGGACACGTAGAGACTATGGAAATAGTGTCCACTTTCCAAGAAAGAATCCAAGAAGCACAAAAGGGGGATAAAGAGTTGGAAGAAATAAGAGTCAGGATCAATGAAGGAAAGACTAAAGACTTCCTTCTGGACGAACAAGGAACCCTCTGGTATGGGAAGCGTTTGTGCGTTCCCAATGACCCCGTGTAACACCCTCAGAATCGGACCTATGCAAGTTTGAGCAAAATCCGCCAAACCCGCATAGAAACGATTCAAAGGTGCCCACCAGGCACTTTCGTGCGGGTGGAAAACGAAGTAATAACATTACACAACAGTCCTCGATGGGACCCACAGAACAGATATATATAACAGCGACTCCATGAGTCAAGAGTACAGATATAATATACAAAGATCCAAATCACCTTGAAAACGACAGAGCGTCCGGCTACGGACAAGATGCAAATGGGGCTAAGAGCCCTGAAGAATAACCAATGGCGTCCATAACCCTGCCCAGGCCAAGCCGGAAGGGTAACCCTGCTAACGGCGTCGATCTCAAAACCTGCTTAAACAAAAGGGGTGCCAACAAAGGGCAAAGGAAAAGAAGGAGGCAAGATCGAGGCCAGTACACGGCGAGGCTAGAATTCGGCGGTCCTCAACTACATAGGTATGGTGGACTGAGCGGCAGCAGCAGCATGCACTAAACAAACTATAGAGACTCGATACAACTGGCGGTTATCAGAGAGGGGGGTGAGAAAGATCTATCCGGATCCAACCTGAGGCTAACACCAAACAAACCCATCCTGGTGTTTCCCCCTCGAGACCAAACGAGGAAGTCAACCGAGGAACTCAAACAGTTGGCAGTTTTACTTATTCAGTTATCGTTGCAGCAATTACTAGTCAGGTTTATGTAATCATCCTGATAGAGTAAGCAGTGGGCAGTTTTAGTTAACCATTCCGTTGTAGTTGCAACAATTACTAATCAGGTACATATAGCATGAGATAAACCCAAAATCCAGCAGTTGTTGGTATTTTTATTCAGCCAATTCCGTTGTAATTGCCATACTTACTAGTCAGGTACAATGGTCGCAAGCGACACTTCAAACAAGCATTTGTAGGCAGTATCATTTAGCCATTCCATTATAGTGAAGCTGATTACTAGTCATTATAAAGTCAAATTTATAGCAATAAACTTTAGTTATGCTTGTCTATGATCGAGATACTGTGCTCCAAGTCGTCCATATCCGCGGACACGGCTTTCAGAAAGTTTTACCGGCGGGTGCACCAATAGCAACACACCCTCGATCAACCTCGGAAAAACCAAATTAAAACCCAACGAGGCTTTCACGACAAAGCAATCACAGGATTCAGAAATATTTCAGGGGGCCACCCCTTGAAGTACACCATAACGTAAGCAAGCTCGAGACGGACTCAAGGTTTGGGTGGACGGTCAGAACGATCGGGAACCCAAAGCTGGGCTTGTCGACACCGCGAATCGTGTCCCGATCCTAAAAGACAGATGTGCTCCTCGCACAATCGTAAATACATAAGTAGCATGGCATAAGTACATGATCGTAAATAAAACCTCAAACTAGTTTGTGGCCCCAAGAAATAAGACTGAATCAAGCTCTGGCTCAGGGGGATCCCATACTCCCCGTATGCGGATAGCGCGATAAAACAAGGAACAGGTATCAAGTACTCGGGGTCTTACGGGACATAAGTGGGCGTTCGGAAACCAAATATGTTCTATCACCCACCGATGCCTCTGCTTATTTCAATTTTAGTTGTTAAACAGAAATTAAAGTGAACGATAAGTAAAACTATGATCATCTCCATCATCAACATGCGGCAATACATCAACAACTGTGGCACTTGACGACACGCAGCGGCACTTGAGCAAGCGACTACGACGCGCAAGTCCAGCTATCTATCAAACAATAGGTAATGGGATGTTTCCAAGGCAATATGAGGCTGCAGGGAATATCCAGGGAACGGAAAACTAGAGCATCGCAACACAGATAGCAATAGATCAACAGGAGGGAATAAATACTATAAAAGTAAGATAGGTAGAAAGGGGGAGATGCTCGCCTGAAAACATGACGAAGGTTCAACCGAAGATCGGGGCGAAGCTCACACCAACTCAACGGCCTTATCCGCGAAGAAGCAAAACACTAGAAGAAACACCGGATGCAATATTTAATACAACGGCAGAAGATCGGCATGATGCATGTATGATGTATGGCATGGCAAAGGTGCGATGCAATTAGGTCATATTAAGCGGAACCGGGGTCCCGACAATTAATTATTTGGTTCGAGTTGTTTAGAACCCCACAAATTAAATGTTGTTATAATAAGGCAAGATAAAATACTGGTTCACTACACAAGTATAAATGAGGCCAATATAAGGCTAGATTTGCCCGCATATGGGCCCCATATTTAATTATTAGGTGAATCGGCGTAAGGCCCCCAAACCAATGATATGCATGCGAGATGACAATTAAATATGCAACAAGTTTTATATTTAGCATTTATAAAGGTAGGAGTTCGGATAAGGGTCACACTTTAGGGTTCGGCAGATCTTGGGTTCCGGGGTTCGACAGGGTCTCTGATCGGGTAGATCCGCGTTGGAAGAAGGGCTTGGTTCGGTCTTGGCGCGCCAGATTCTTCCGGGTCGGTGCCGTTCTTATTGTCGCGCCAATCTTGTCGGGTCCCACAGGGTCGATCTTGCCGTTGCGAGGGTCTTGTCGGGCCTGCGCAATCGAGTCGGTCTTGGCATTCAGGATGAAGTACTTGTCGTTCCGATGGCGATCTTGGCGCTCGGTGTCCGGGTAGGCGAACTTGTCGGTGTCGGACTCGGGTCTCGGCACTAGAAGATCTTGGGGCTCTATGCGGTCGATCCTGCCGTTCCGGAATGGAGAACTTGGCGATCCCGAGGGTCTTGGTGGTCGACGGGGTTCGGTCGCGCCGGGATCGGTCTTCGGGGCTACAACCATCGGATCCGTGGGGCAGATCTTGAGGTTCCGGCGTTGCCGGGTTCGGGGAAGTTCTCGACGTGGTCGCTCTGGGCGCATACGAGATCTTGCGGGGTTGCGGGTCACCTCGATGCACCTCCAACAGATCGGGTTCATACCATCCTCATGGGATCCTCTCATCCATGCCAAGGGAAAAACTTGGAAAACCACTCGCCAGGACACCATCTCTGTCTACACACGCAACTAAGGCGGCCTTGGCGACAACGTCCTGGACAGGGAGGAGGCCGACGGGAACCATGCTGCAGGAGGCGATGCGCAGAGCGGCGGACAGGGAGGCTCGGGCGGCCGGGGTCGTGGAAGAACGGCGGCAGGCCAGCTGGCGGCGAGCAGCGAGGCGAGGCTCGAGCGAGCCCGGCTGGAGGCGCGCCCGGCGGAGACGGCGCGGGCCGCGGCCGGCGGGCGCAGCAGCGGCTCGGGCTTGGCGGGTCGGCAGTGAGGGAGCGAGGCGGAGGAGGCGGCTCAGTGAGGCTCGGCGAGGCGGACCGTCGGCGAGCAGCGGCCGCTGCGGACGCAGCGGCGAGGTCCGGGGTCGTGAGGCGCTGCTGGCGGAGGACGTCGGAGCTTCGGCGAAACTCTTGGCGCCTGAAGAGACGGAGGTTAGGGGGCGCGGGCGTGGTCGACGGGATGCGGCCGGCTCGCAGAGGGAAGCGGGCGGAGGCGCTGGCGGGAGGAGGTTGGGGAGAGGCCACAGGAGCGGCAGCGGCGCGTGGAGGCGGTGGCGGGAGGCGGCGACAGCGGCTACTGGAGAGGGCCAGGCGGAGCGTAAGGCAGGCGGGGAAGTGGCTGGGCGCGTGGGTGGGTCGGTTGGGACCCAGGCGTGTGTGCGTGTATCGGTTTGGTGGGGTGAGTGGGGTGGGTTTAGCCTAGGTGGAGAGAGGGAGTGGGGTAGGTGGCAGGGTTTGAGAGGTGGAGATTTTAGGAGAGGCGAGGTGGCGTTCAGGGATTGGGTGGGGTGATGTGGAGGGGAGGGCTGGGTAGGAAGATGGGTAGGTTTAGAATTTGGAAGGGCGGGTGTAGGTGGACCGTTTGCATCTTCTGGGGCGGTCGTTCGGGTCAATCGGCCCGTTCGACTGCCCCGCCCAAAATAATTTAATATTTTTATTTGATTGAGACGAACTTTGTAAATAGTTTTGGACAAACAAAATATCCGGCAGCATCCGGGGTTTTGCGTTTGGAATTAAGACGGCCGTTTAGAAAACATGAACTGGTTTATCCGCAAATAATTTTATGCAAGAAAATGCAAGATGATGACGATGCTCAAATGCAATGTGGCATGATGACATGAGCATGCGGTCATGATGATGCAATGCACAAAAACAACGCGATTTTCTAGTAGTGGTTTCGCGGGATGCCACAATTCGACACCACTAACAATGGATCTCGCCCTCGAGATCCGCCTCATGGTACCGGAAGGAAGGTCGGCGGTCTACGTCTTCTCGCATCATGTAGATCTTCGCGACACCACTAACAAGAGGTCGTTGTCCATGGTCGTCGAGAGAACACTCCGGAAACAAAGGCCAAAGGTAGAGGTATCAACAAATAAAGCCACCTCTAATCTTCGATAGAAGAGAGGACCGATGCATTCTCATCCACTACAATGTACAAAAGCGAATAGAAAGGGTAGTCGGCATGGGGGCCAATCCATCATGCACCCAAACTATTACTCCGCACAATCAGTAGAAAAGAGTGCAACCATTCTCGGAATCAGACTGAAGATCTTGACAAACGAGGGTCGGAACAAAAGAGGGATGGACATTCTCATCAGATCTGATGTAGAAGACTTCGTCGCGTCGGAAAACACCGGAAGGCACAAACAAAGAACAAAGAATGGTAACACCGTAGACGGATTCATCAGGCAGCTGGAACACCGGATGGCAGAACACCGTTATCGGAGGAGGAAGCGAAACCCTGAAGGTACGACGGAAACCCAACCACGAGAGATCCTGGACTCGAAGAGAGAGAAGAGAGCAGATTCAAAACACGTGGAGATAAGAGGATAATAGCAGAGGGGTAAGGAGTAAAATCAGACCTAATCAGAACTATCCAACCGATTTTCAAAAATAGTTTTGACACTCTACTTCGACCGTTAGCTAGGTTATCCTACAGGCTGGACTTGTGGGGTATCGCAACTGCTGAGCTCTGATACCACTCTGTAACACCCTCAGAATCGGACCTATGCAAGTTTGAGCAAAATCCGCCAAACCCGCAGAGAAACGCTTCAAAAGGTGCCACCAGCACTTTCGTGCGGGTGGAAAGCAGTAATAACATTACACAACAGTCCTCGATGGGACCCATGAGCAGATATATATATGACTCCATGAGTCAAGAGTACAGATATAATATACAAAGATCCAAATCACCTTGAAAGCAGCGAGGCGTCCGCTACGGACAAGATGCAAATGGGGCTAAGAGCCACGAAGAATAACCAATGGCGTCCATAACCCTGCCCGCCAAGCCGGAAGGGTAACCACCGCTAACGGCCGATCTCAAAACCTGCTTAAACAAAAGGGTGCGGCAAGGGCAAAGGAAAAAGAAGGAGCGTCGATCGAGGCGATTACTGCAGCGAGGCTAGAATTCGGAGGTCCTCGCCTACATAGGTATGGTGGACTGAGCGGCAGCGGCAGAATGCACTAAACAACCTATAGAGACTCGATACAACTGGCGGTTATCAGAGAGGGGGGTGAGAAAGATCTATCCGGATCCAACCTGAGGCTAACACCAAACAAACCCATCCTGGTGTTTCCCCCTCGAGACCAAACGAGGAAGTCAACCGAGGAACTCACACAATTGGCAGTTTTACTTATTCAGTTATCGTTGCAGCAATTACTAGTCAGGTTTATGTAATCATCCTGATAGAGTAAGCAGTGGGCAGTTTTAGTTAACCATTCCGTTGTAGTTGCAACAATTACTAATCAGGTACAGATAGCATGAGATAAACCCAAAACCCAGCAGTTCTTGGTATTTTTATTCAGCCAATTCCGTTGTAATTGCCATACTTACTAGTCAGGTACAATGGTCGCAAGCGACACTTCAAACAAGCATTTGTAGGCAGTATCATTTAGCCATTCCATTATAGTGAAGCTGATTACTAGTCATTATAAAGTCAAATTTATAGCAATAAACTTTAGTTATGCTTGTCTATGATCGAGATACTGTGCTCCAAGTCGTCCATATCCGCGGACACGGCTTTCAGAAAGTTTTACCCGGCCGGGGTGCACCAATAGCAACACACACTCGATCAACCTCGGAAAAACCAAATCAAAACCCAACGAGGCTTTCACGACAAAGCAATCACAGGATTCAGAAATATTTCAGGGGGCCACCCCTTGAAGTACACCCGCAACGAAGTAAGCAAGCTCCGAGACGGACTCAAGGTTTGGGTGGACGGCTGTGAACGACTGGGAACCCAAAACTGGGCTTGTCGACACCGCGGAATCGTGTCCCGATCCTAAACAGTACAGTGTGCTCCTCGCACAATCGTAAATACATAAGTAGCATGGCATAAGTACATGATCGTAAATAAAACCTCAAACTAGTTTGTGGCCCCAAGAAATAAGACTGAATCAAGCTCTGGCTCAGGGGGATCCCATACTCCCCGTATGCGGATAGCGCGATAAAACAAGGAACAGGTATCAAGTACTCGGGGTCTTACGGGACACAAGTGGGCGTTCGGAAACCAAATATGTTCTATCACCCACCGATGCCTCTGCTTATTTCAATTTTAGTTGTTAAACAGAAATTAAAGTGAACGATAAGTAAAACTATGATCATCTCCATCATCAACATGCGGCAATACATCAACAACTGTGGCACTTGACGACACGCAGCGGCACTTGAGCAAGCGACTACGACGCGCAAGTCCAGCTATCTATCAAACAATAGGTAATGGGATGTTTCCAAGGCAATATGAGGCTGCAGGGAATATCCAGGGAACAGAAAACTAGAGCATCGCAACACAGATAGCAATAGATCAACAGGAGGGAATAAATACTATAAAAGTAAGATAGGTAGAAAGGGGGAGATGCTCGCCTGAAAACATGACGAAGGTTCAACCGAAGATTGGGGCGAAGCTCACACCAACTCAACGGCCTTATCCGCGAAGAAGCAAAACACTAGAAGAAACACCGGATGCAATATTTAATACAACGGCAGAAGATCGGCATGATGCATGTATGATGTATGGCATGGCAAAGGTGCGATGCAATTAGGTCATATTAAGCGGAACCGGGGTCCCGACAATTAATTATTTGGTTCGAGTTGTTTAGAACCCCACAAATTAAATGTTGTTATAATAAGGCAAGATAAAATACCGGTTCACTACACAAGTTTAAATGAGGCCAATATAAGGCTAGATTTGCCCGCATATGGGCCCCATATTTAATTATTAGGTGAATCGGCGTAAGGCCCCCAAACCAATGATATGCATGCGAGATGACAATTAAATATGCAACAAGTTTTATATTTAGCATTTATAAAGGTAGGGGTTCAGATAAGGGTCACACTTTAGGGTTCGGCAGATCTTGGGTTCCGGGGTTCGACAGGGTCTCTGATCGGGGTAGATCTGGCGTTCCGGGAAGAAGGGCTTGGTTCGGTGCCGGGGCGCATCGGATTCTTCCGGGTCGGTGCCGTTCTTATTGTCGCGCCGATCTTGTCGGGTCCCACAGGGTCGATCTTGCCGTTGCGAGGGTCTTGTCGGGCCCGCGCAATCGAGTCGGTCTTGGCATTCAGGATGAAGTACTTGTCGTTCCGATGGCGATCTTGGCGCTCGGTGTCCGGGTAGGCGAACTTGTCGGTGTCGGACTCGGGTCTCGGCACTGGAAGATCTTGGGGCTCTATGCGGTCGATCCTGCCGTTCCGGAATGGAGAACTTGGCGATCCCGAGGGTCTTGGTGGTCGACGGGGTTCGGTCGCGCCGGGATCGGTCTTCGGGGCTACAACCATCGGATCCGTGGGGCAGATCTTGAGGTTCCGGCGTTGCCGGGTTCGGGGAAGTTCTCGACGTGGTCGCTCTGGGCGCATACGAGATCTTGCGGGGTTGCGGGTCACCTCGATGCACCTCCAACAGATCGGGTTCATACCATCCTCATGGGATCCTCTCATCCATGCCAAGGAAAAACTTGGAAAACCACTCGCCAGACACCATCTGTCTACACACACTAAGGCGGCCTTGGCGACAACGCCCTGGACAGGGAGGAGGCCGACGGGAACCATGCTGCAGGGGGCGATGCGCAGAGCGGCGGACAGGGAGGCTCGGGCGGCCGGGGTCGTGGAAGAACGGCGGCAGGGCCCAGCAGCGAGCAGCAGCGAGGCTCGGGCGAGCCTTGGAGGAGCCGCGGCGAGAGCAGCGGCCGAGCGCGGCCAGCCGGCGCTTGGCGGCTCGGGCTTGGCAGTGGTCGGCCGGTGAGGGAGGCGGAGGCGGCTCAGGCGGAGGCTCGGGCGAGGCGGACCATCACGGCGAGCAGCGGCGGCCGCTGGCCGACGCGGGTCCGGGTGGGAGGCCCTGGAGGGCGTCGGGCTCGAGCTGGCTGGCGCCGAAGAGACGGAGGTTGGGGGCGCGGGGCCGGCGTGGTCGACGGGGACGCGGCCGGCGGCTCGCAGAGGGGAAGCGGGCCAGAGAGGCGGGCTGAGGCGGGGAGGTTGGGAGAGGGCCTGAGCGGCGGGCGGCGCGTGTGGGCGGTGAGCGGGAGGCGGCGCGGCGGCAGCTGCGGAGAGGGCAGGCGGGCTGCGTCAGGCGGGCGGGGAAGTGGTCAGGCGTGGGTGGGTCGGTTGGGACCCAGGCGTGTGTGCGTGTATCGGTTTGGTGGGGTGAGTGGGGTGGGTTTAGCCTAGGTGGAGAGAGGGAGTGGGGTAGGTGGCAGGGTTTGAGAGGTGGAGATTTTAGGAGAGGCGAGGTGGCGTTCAGGGATTGGGTGGGGTGATGTGGAGGGGAGGGCTGGGTAGGAAGATGGGTAGGTTTAGGATTTGGAAGGGCGGGTGTAGGTGGACCGTTTGCATCTTCTAGGGCGGTCGTTCGGGTCAATCGGCCCGTTCGACTGCCCCGCCCAAAATAATTTAATATTTTTATTTGATTGCGACGAACTTTGTAAATAGTTTTGGACAAACAAAATATCCGGCAGCATCCGGGGTTTTGCGTTTGGAATTAAGACGGCCGTTTAGTAAACATGAACCGGTTTATCCGCAAATAAATTTATGCAAGCAAATGCAAGATGATGACGATGCTCAAATGCAATGTGGCATGATGACATGAGCATGCAGTCATGATGATGCAATGCACAAAAACAACGCGATTTTCTAGTAGTGGTTTTGCGGGATGCCACACCCCGATATCAGGAAGATGATTCTACAAGAAGCTCATGATTCGCCATACTCAATTCATCCAGGCAACACAAAGATGTACATGGATGTGAAGGATAGATTCTGGTGGAATAACCTAAAGAGAGATATTGCAGAGTATATTTCTCTGTGTGATGTGTGCAACAGAGTTAAAGCCGAGCATCAGAAACCAGCAGGATTACTACAACCACTACCTATACCCGACTGGAAGTGGTACAAGGTAGGCATGGATTTCATCACGGGATTACCCCGGACTCGTTCTGGATTTGATTCTATCTGGGTAGTGGTGGATCACTTCACCAAGGTGGCTCACTTCGTCCCCATAAAGACCACATACACAAGTGCTAAGTTTGCTAAGATATACATGTCAAGGATTGTAAGCCTACATGGTGTTCTCAAGGGAATTGTGTCAGACAGAGGCACCCAGTTTACTTCAAAGTTTTGGCGTCAACTACATGAGTCTCTTGGAACCCGACTAGAATTCAGTACTGCCTTCCACCCTCAAACATATGGCCAAATAGAAAGGGTGAATCAAATTTTGGAAGATATGTTGAGAGCTTGCGCACTAGACTATGGGTCTAGTTGGGACGATAACCTGCCATATGCTGAGTTCTCATACAACAACAGCTACCAGACAAGTATCAAGATGGCTCCGTTTGAATTTCTATACGGCAGGAAGTGTAGGACTCCATTGCTATGGAATGGAGTTGGAGAACGCAGTCTTTTTGGAACTGACTTGATAAAGGATGCCGAAGAAAAGGTGCGACAGATTCAGGATAGGCTAAAGGTAGCCCAATCCCGACAGAAGAGCTACGCTGATTCCAAACGCAGAGATGTGGCCTATGAAATAGGAGACCGTGCGTATCTCCGAGTTTCACCCCTACGTGGAGTTAAGAGGTTCGGAATCAAGGGCAAGTTAGCCCCACGATTCATAGGACCATATAAGGTCCTGGCCCATAGAGGAGAAGTTGCTTATCAGTTGGAGTTACCGGAAGGATTGACTGTTCATGATGTGTTTCATGTGTCGCAACTAAAGAAGTGTCACCCGGAGATGGCTGAAACACCGCTAAGAGACACCGTTTCCCTAGATGAGGTTCAATTGGAGAATGACCTTACCTATGAGAAAAAACCCATCAAAATACTGGAAACAGCTGAAAGGATTACCCGCACCAAGACTATAAGATTCCGCAAGGTACAATGGAACCACCACTCTGAGGAAGAAGCTACGTGGGAGCGTGAAGAAGACTTGAAGGCAGAGCACCCACACCTATTTGCTAGCCAACCCGAATCTCGAGGACGAGATTCTTCTTAAGGGGGGTAGGTTTGTAACATCCCAGATTCTATATTAGGATGATATTAGAGTCATGCATCATCCTTGCATCATTGCATCCTGCATTTGAAAAATTGCAATAAAACCCTGTCACATAAACCCATTTAAAAACCCTATTTAATATCCCCATAAGTGAGCACCCTTGTTGTAGTAGCATGACCCTCTAAAAACCTCGTAAAACATTAAAACTATGGCCTATGTTGACCACCTCATTTTTATGAAAATTTAGAAACCAGATTCATCATCTTTGGACTTGGTTTGCAAAAGATATTAGAGTTTTACTAAAAACAGAAAAAGGGAAATTGTTAAACAAAAAAAAGGAAAGGGCCAGCAGCTAAACCTAGCTGGGCCGGCTCCCCAGCCAGCCCACCATGCTTGTGCCATGGCAGGAGCCTATCCGCACCTGCCGCCCTCCCCACCGACAGCCCTACCCCACCTGTCATCCCTCTCCTCTCCCCAAAGCGAACGGGACAGAGTCCCCGTCGGCCACTACCTCTGCCCCCCCACCCCCCCGTGTCCGACCAGGACTCCCCCAGGACGAGTATTTATGCCAGCCGCACGACCACCCCCTCCGTTCCCAGGCTCGCAAAACCCTGAAATTCTCCCCGATTTCGCTGGTACAAGCCGCCGCCGACCAGGTGAGTTGCGTCAATGCCGAGCCTCCCCTCCCCCTGTTCTTCCCCCTGGATGATCCCTATGCTCGACTGGTTCGCCTCATCTGCTTTTCCCATTGTCTGCCGCAGCGTGCCGTCGCCAATCGATCGCCGGAGCTGCGGGAGAGAAGCTGCCAGCGCCACCGTTAGAGGAAGAGGGGGCCGAAATCAAGGCGACAGACGGAACCGCGAGGAGGAGGCGATCACCAGCGGCAGATCCTTCTTCCTCGAGGTGCACCCGAGCGCCGCCGCCGTTGCCACCGACAGCGCCGCCGCCCACCGCCACCGTCGTCGCAATCTGTAAGTCGCCGAGCCACCTCCTCCGTTCAATCTGCGATCTGTGGCTAGGATTAGTTCTTGACCCGAAGGGGTATGCTCCAATCGCGTGCCGCCACGTGGCTGCCACGCCAGCTCGCCACTTCTCCACACCGCGCTGCGCCATGTCGCCCCCCCCCCCCGTCGCCAGCTGGGCCAGTCAGAGCTGCCACTTGGCAATCCCTTTTAGATCTGTTTGCAGATTTGATTTTAAACTTGAGAAATTCATATAAAATTGAATATTTGGTCAAATTTAGCTTATAATATACCGTTGGATTCCTAATTTTATGTAGAATCCAAATCTGTAATAATATTGCAGGTTTGCAGTAATGTTTATGTGTAGATTTTAATCATTAGATTAGAGAGTTTAATGTATAGAAAAATAATTAAAATTCTATTCTAATTGATTCTTGTTGCAATAACATTGCTTCCACAATACCTACTAATCCAAATAATTAAGCCTTGCTTAGGATCATTAGATCTAACTTGGGGCTATTTAGATGGGTTGATCTTCTTATAATCCCAGGATTTGTTTTTAGTGACTCTATTAGATCTAAACCTTTGGGAATCAATCCTAGTGACATCCTTAAACTATCACCACACAATCTTGCTACCTTGATCAATTTAACCAACCTTGCATAAATACCATGTTGCATGCATGCATGATTTTCTTTGTGTTATGCTTTGAACAAGTTGTGATCAGATCTATGTTTGTGATTCGTTAGATTTCTCGGAGTGCGCTAAGGAGTGCTATTGTGTAGAGTGCTGCTCGGATCAAGGCAAGTTACACCACTTGTTCATAATTTTGTCCCAGTTTTGCATGTGATCTTCAAAAATTCTGTAGTATGCATGTGTAGGATATTCTAGTAGAATTTTTCCTTAGTATTATTTTGCAAGTGCGATGATTTTGTAGTATGCCATGAGTAGCTCTATACTTAGGATTTCCATCCTAATAGGTACCCCTATTTTTGCTAAGTATTGCTTGCTATGCTATATATACAAAGTACCGTTGGGGGGTTCGAAAGACAAAGAATTTTTTAAGTATAAAGGCTCTCTAGAGCAAACTTTCTTCTCAAATCCACTTCAAAATAAAACTAAGTTTTCTTCTGGGCGGAATGGTTGTCGGGTCAACGAGTGTGATTTTGGTGGAGGATGGCCGCCCAGGAATCAAAGAAGTTTGCCATGTTTCAGAATTCAAGCTTCAAAGGCAACCACAATACATTATGGGCTCTGTCTTGGCCTAGTACTTAGTGGGAAACCTCACCTGGGTACCAACATTTGGAGGTTCTTGGCACGGTTGGATCCAGAAGGTAGAGGGGCTACTAAGGGAAAGCCTCGCCATGGTCTTGTCTGTTAAGGGACTTGATCGTGGATTGTGGGTAAAGTGCACAAACTCTTGAGAGTATTGCAATCTGATCGATCAACCGTGTTCACGGTAACAGAACAACAATGAGCGTCTGAAGGATGGAGCCTCTGAAGGATCTTCCTCTCTCTTTTCTAAAACAAAGTTTTGAAACCCCGTGGCGTGCGTAATATCGCTAATGGGTGGGAATTTGGGGAACTTGGTGTGTAATATCCAAGTGACGCTTGGTGGGTAATATCCAAGTGTTTGGTTGTTTGGACACTTGGTGCGTAATATCCTTGTGTGCCACTCGACCTTTTTTTATCCAAGCAAATGTTTACAAAGTAGGGAAATCTTCTAACCTTCTCTCTACTTAAGAAAATTAGCTTTGAGCAAATGAACTCTACAGCCTATACCAGTCTTGCATGTAGAGATAGTCTTTTCCCTCCTTGGTGTAATTTGCCAATACATTCAAAGTATTGACCCAACTTGTTGGCTGCACGTCTTATGTGCAGAATCCGAAGATTGAAAGGTGCGTAGGGATCGCGGGTCTACACTCGACAAGCCTGGGCGTTGATGGACTCATGCTGCTTTTATGTTTCCGCTGTTATTTGAGCTAGCATAATGCTAAGCAATTTTTGTAATAAACTTCATACTCTGGATTCTCCATGTAATAAAGACTTTGTGTTTTACATGATATTCCATCGACTGTGGGTGCTAGCTATTGATCTAGGGACTAGCATGTTAATCACAGGGACTTAGGATCCTTACCGATCCGAGGTCATTACATATATAGACTCACTCCACTATAACATCTCAACATTACTACTAAGTAGCATGGGTTTCTCAAACTTCAAAAGTGGGGAGTCATAAGGCATACCTCTTATGTTTGGTTCCACTTCTCTCTTCCCTTTTTATTTGTTTCTTCGAAACTCGAAGCCAATCACACTCCTACAAATCAACGAGAACTTCAAGGCAGAAAGAAAAAGTGAGAGGGAAAATAAAGATAAACGGAGAAATCTTTTTGTGGTTTTTTGAGAAGGGGGATTAAAGAATAGAAAATTGGCAGCAAATCTCGGCTTGAAAATCTCAAACAAAATAAAAGAACTAAGATAAAGTGTTGGGCAAACCAACACGAGTGCTTATAAACTCAAATAAAAGCATAACTTCGAAATTAAGATAAAGAAATTGAAAACCAAAATATAAAATAGATAGAAAACCTCCCCAAGCTTAGGCTTTTGCGAACCCTTCAAATCACTATGGTGGGGGAAAGTTGTAACTCCAGTCCGCAAATTGAGTTGAAACGTTTCTTGTTGTTTCTCGGAGGTTCAGGGCGAGATTGTGCATTCCCTCCATAGTTCCTCCATGTTCATGAAAATCTTGATATGTAGGGAACCGGTTTGGTGGCTCCTCCTCCTGATGAGGGACTTCTTGCTCCTCCTCTTGGTCCTCATCCTCCTCTGGAATCTCTTCCTCGGGTTGGTGTTGCTCAACCTGCAAGTCTTAAAGCACACTTACTTCCTCGATAGAGAAAATATAATTAGGGAAAGGAGCAGGCTAGATACACCTAGCTCCAGTAATATGCAGACAATGAACACCACCTCTCCTAGTAAGCATTCCAGAAGCCCTCAAAGTAGAGTAACCAACACGTCGCTCACCTAGCATTGGCTGTAACTCACCTAGGTCGATGCCCAATGCATTGGCAAGCACGGTGATGACGCCTCCACAAGTGGTTGGTCCTTGGCTTTGGTGGGATTGGTACTCCAAGTAGCACACAAGTATTGCGCCCAAGTGAAGTGACAAGTTGTCATTGTTGAAAGCAGCTTTTACGAGGACTAAAATTTCCTCCTCGTTGAGTCTTGTAAACTCATTACGCGCCTGCAAGGTGTTAGCAATAACATAGAATAAATAACGAATAGCAGGATGCTGAATATTCTTCCCTTTGCTAACTCTAGAAGTAAGGCTCATTCTATTATAACAGAGTTCAGGGGAAGGTTCCATGTTGGTAAAAGTTGCGCATAGAGCACTAGGATCATTGTTGGGTAAACCAAAGTAGTTGCACCATTCATCTAGTGTTAGAGAATAATTTTTGTTCATGAGTCAGAAAGAAATCTTATCCTGCCCATGCCATGCCTTAACGGTGCTTTCCAAAGAGCTAAGAAATCCAATTGTTAACCGACAATAGGTTGATGCATCATGGAATACAAAGGTTTGCAGGCCAACTCTATTGCAAAGTAAATTAAAATCATCAAAAATACCGAGTTGGTTCAAAGTGACGGGGCAAGCCCACTTGGTTGCCTTGACTTCTCAGTTTTTGATCCCGTCGAAACAATCACAGTGGGCTTTGTTCTTGAATCGAATCCCCATGTGTTCCTGAGCTGCAGCCCGAGAAGAACTAGCTATGGCAAAAGCACGTGTCTGGCTCCTCATGTTCATCTTCTAAAAATAGTAAAAGAGACAAATATAAAACTTTTTGATCCAACAATAATAGTCATAGCATAATCCTCATCATAGCACACTAAAGAATCTCTTAACATATTAATCTAGGCAAGATAATCATGGCAATTGTTCAAATATAAGTCTCACCTTAGATTGATAATGATAATAGATCAGAGATGAATTTGCAAAAATTAATTGGAGGATCGGAGGAGAAACATACCATAGATCACTTGTGTGCGAGGAATTAGAACAAAATCGAGTAGGGGTGAAGACCCCTTAAGGTTTTGAGAGAGTTTGGAGGTATATGAGAGAAAAAGGATTGTGTGTTTGATGATTTGGGTACCTCCCCGAGTGTTTAAGTGGTCGGATGCAACTATACGGCGGAAACTATACGGCGGAAACTATACGGCGAAAACAGGGCGTTCCGACTGTATAGTTGGTCTGACGGCAAAATTTTAGGGTTGATGACCCACAAATATAGGGGATCGCAACAGTCTTCGCGGGTAGTATTACCCAATTTATTGATTTGACACAAGGGGAGTCAAATAATACTTGCAAGCCTTAACAACTAAGTTGTCAATTCAGCTGCACCTAGAAATAGTTCTTGCTCATAGAAGTTTATAAGTAGCAACAGTTTGGTAGTAGCAACAGCAGCAGTAACAGCAACAGTGAACAGTAGCAATAGTAATAGTAATGGTATAGTAGGATTCGAGTGCGGTAGGCATAGGTATGGATGGACGGTCGTTGCATGGACAAGTCTAAACATGTAACTTCAAGATCTAAGGCATTTCAAATAAATAATAACAAGCATCCAAGTACTAAAAAATCCTAGGCATGTGCTCCAAATATAGTCATACGTGCTCGCAATGAGAACTTGCACAACATCTTCTGTCCAGCCAGACTGTGGCAGCGGGGCCTCTAGGGAACTACTGGCAATTAAGGTGCTCCTTTTAATAGAGCACCGAAGCAAAGCGTTAACACTCCATGAACACATGTGATCCTCACATCACAGCCATCCCCTCCGGTTGTACCAATTATTGTCGCTTTGGGGCCTTTGGATCCGGACAATGATATGTGTACACAACTTGCAGATAAGATCACAAACAATACTATCATAATGATTCAATAATAAGTTCATATATGAGATCATGGCACTCGGGCCCTAGTGACAAGCATCAAGCACAACAAGTTGCAACAAAGTCAAATAGCACAAGAGATACTAGGCACTATGCCCTAACAATCATATTCGATTACATGATAGAACTCATCCAATCCCTACCATCCCCAAGCCTACAACGGGGGATTACTCACTCATGGATGAGGGAAACATCGGTGGTCGATGGATATGCGTTGGTGATGACGATGGCAATGATCCTCTCCAAATGCCCCGTCCCGACAGGGTGCCAGAACGGAGTTTCTGGATCTGAATCTTGGTTTCTGGTGATGGCGGCGGAGTGGAACTATTTCTGGAAAACTATCGAACCCCCCTCGTTTTTTAGGTCGAAAGGCAACTTATAGGCACAGAGGGAGGCCGAGGGGGTGCCTGGGGTGGCTGCACCCCCTCCAGGCACGACCAGTGGTGGGCCCACGCCTAGGGTGGGTGTGTGCCTCCCAGGCCTCCTCTCCGTCTCGTCTTCTGGCTCCGTGGATCTTCTGGTGAAATATAATTTTTGGCATATTTTCAGGGATTTTCCTGATAGTTGATTTTCTTCACAAAAACAAGACACCAAGGTAATTCTGCTAAAAACAGCGTCAGTCCGTGTTAGTTTCATCCAAATCACACAAGTTTCGAGGAGAAAGAATAGCAAAGTGTTCGAGAAAGTAGATACGTTTTGTACGTATCAACTCCCTCCAAGCTTAGCTTATTGCTTGTCCTCAAGCAATTAATTGAAAACTGAGTGCGATAAAAGAACTTTCACGAACACATTGCTTCATATGATATAAATATTCTCAGCACAAGAGTAGATGCTTAAACAATTCATAATAAGGTGTAGGCAACTAAGTCTACTCAATAGTCATTGCAAGCTATGAAGAGAAACCAACTCAAGAATAATAAGTAGCATGGAACATAAACATAAGCAACATTGCAATGCTCATAATAAGGTATGATAGAGTGGTATCTCGCTTGCCTTTGTTTGATGAGCACAATATAAATGCCAAGGCACCTCTGAAGTTCACATGGAGACTAGAGATAAAGATATCAGAGATACAAGCATCAAAGTCATGACATAATTAACCAAGTTTTGGAACAAACACAAGAATGACAACTATGCTCTCAAGAAGGTTCTCATAGAATAAGTGGTGACTCAACAAGGTGGTGAAAACGGTGTTGTAAAGTTTGAAAGGCTTCCAAATGCTGAAAGGAAGGTACTCATTAGCTTTGAGCTCTCATTTCCCCTATCATAAGCATATTTCTGTGGTTAAGGTGAAAGTGAGGTCCACTTTGAATTATATGCTTGACAGACCATAGACTGGAAATCCCAAGTCCCTTGAGTGCGAGGGCCACTCCGCATGCTACTCAACTTTTGGGTCCAGGCAAGTTCTTGTCATTGTAAGTATTTGCATATCATTGAGAAATGCCAACGGGGTACCCATTGCACATGGTACAGGAGCTTTCCCATAACCAAAATGACAAGGCAAGCAGACAATGAGCATCTGAGCAATCTTTTTATTTACTGTATGCATAGTTTTTTTGAGGATGCTTCATAGATAACTCACTATGGTGATGCTGCAAGTTTCCACCATGATTAGGCATGGCTTAGTCTAGCGGCCCAGGCGTTTCTCTAACACAGAATACAAACTCCATGGACTCACAAGTCCCCCTTTCATTTCACATCATCGACATAAGTAAACAAAAGAGCAAGGAATCAACTAGATATAAATATATCTAAAAGGTGTTGAAAGCTTTCCCCATGACAGCATGGTTCTGCTGACTCCCAGCATATAATTTGCAAGCATATAACTTTCATGGACTAGTCACAATGGTTCAGGATTATTAAGTGCAAGGAATAAAGTGTGCCATCAAGTTCGTGAGAGCTTTACTAACTAACTTTCTCAAAATAGACAAACATTTTATTTTGGAAGAAAACACGGCATATAGAATATGCGCTGAAGTATCAAATGATGCTAATAGGTAGGTATGGTAGACACAGCTGGCAATATTAGTTTTAGGGAGTTGGAAGCACATGTAGAGCTCATACTCAGTGCAAGTGAAGGCTAGAAATAGAAAGGGAGCAACAAACGAGAGATCAATAGCTGTCATAATCATGCTTGCAACAAAACAGGACTAATTATGGCATGAAAGTGATACAAGAACTCTGAGGCAAAATAAATCATCAAGGCTTACTGACTATTGATTAGTCATATGCATGTGTGAGCATGTGCCAAGTCGATTCACATGAACAGTCAGAGGAGGATACCACAATATCATACCAAAGTATGAATAAAACAATGCAAGCAAACATTCATATGGCATGCTACAAACTATTAACAAGCTAGAGCTAATCATAGACAAGCAAAAACTACTAAGTATCCATAATGACATACACCTTACACAAACAGGCTAAGCATGCTCACAATGATGAGTATATGTACAAAAATGAAACAAATAGAGTTCGTTACCAGCCTCTTACCACTCCTCGAGTTGTCTTAATCTTCATTATTGCTCTTCACTTGTGTGACTTGAATTTTTTTTCCATACAATCCCCGAGGAAGAGGGATCGGGTTCCATTATCATCAGACAACGGAACAACAACCACACATAACGGCATAGTACTGACCCACCTAGGGGGTCAAAACAGGAAAAGCAAGAGGTTCAACTTTGCACACTAAACAAACTAGACAGAAATAAAGAAGGAGGCTGGAGACGCAAGAACACCGCCCTCAGGCTAGTGGGGAACCGTCCAAATCAAAACACCACCAAGGAACTAAAATACTGAAAGCCAACACCATCTTCACGCAGCCAGTCCTTTTTATCTTCCAGTTTTCCTTCTTTTCTCCCTCCCTCTTTCCAGTTCCGGAGCTTCATGACCACGATCTCCAGGAATTGCAGGCAGTCCCAGGAAAGGAACAGGGGCCACATCCATAGCTGCCACATCAGACAACGCATTCTGTTGAAGAGTATCTTCTCCAGCTTGCAGCACCGCCCGGTCGTCCTCTCCATGCAACCCTGCCCAATAACGAATAAACACACAAGCATATATGACCAAATCAACAGGCGAAATGAGTTTTTTTTCAAATCAAGCTCTATTCCTATATGATAACATGAAACCATAATCCACTGAGAACGGCTGAACCCTGCAAAGAACTCACAAAACCAAAGAAGAAAAACAAATATTTTTGGAGTTTTCGATTTTTTAGAAACAAGCAAACAAAGAAAAATAAACCAAACAAGAAGCAAACAAAGCAAAATGTTTTTGTATTTTTCTTTTAAGGCAAACCAAAGCAAAGAAACAAAGAAACAAACCAAGAGAAACAACGAAAATATTTTTGGTATTTTTGAGAAAGAAGCAACAAGAACCAAAAAGAAAGCGAAAACAATGGATATACAAAGAACCGACCGAACATGATATATATATGAGTGTGATGTCGGTATATCTCCCCCCAAGCTTAGGATTTTGGCCTAAGTGGGGCTCAATACCATGGTGTCCAAGAGGATGCACCTCCGTAGTATGTCGAGGAAGCTCCCTCGTCCTGGTATGAGCTCGAGGCCTCCCCCATGTAATACACAGAGGGGTCTATGATGGTGCTTCCTCCTGATAGTGCCCGTGGAAGTTAAGAGAGCGCAGCTTGTCATCCATCTCCGTCTTAGAGCGTGACAAAGGTCCTTGAGAAATACTGAGAAAAGTGGTTTGGGGTAGAGGGATCTCTCTCTCTCTTCCCCGTTAGTAAACATCATTCTATAAACCAAGTTCTCAAGGGTAGAGCTAGTGGTGACAAAGTGGTGTGCCTTCATGGCAGCAAGATCAAACCTCTGAGGATCCAAAACTGTATAATGTGGATCAACAACAATATTCAAGGCAGCAGCAATACGAGTAGCAATAATTCCCCCATAAATGGGTCCCTTAGCAGCTAAACGCGAGCAATGAGAGAACCAATATTATACTTATCCTCATTATTAAGCACAGTAGCTAAGAAGGCCAAATGATAGTTGGAGATATTACTAGTGTTCTCCCTACCAAGAACACTGGTGCCAAGATAGTAGGCAAAGTACCTGATGGCTAGAAGTTGAATGTTCTTTATCTTCCCTCGCTGAGCTCTACGGTCATCATCAATGGTTATTCCTCGGTAAAGTTCTAACAAATCAGCAGGTCGAGCTATAATCTTCTTTGATGATCCAGTTGTACCAAGTCCCAGGGCCTTGCAAAATTTCTTCAAAGTTATAGAATGAGCCCTGCCATAAATTTTGAAAGACATAGAAGGCTTGAACAAACTATTAGTAAAGGAGAAACTCTCCACAAATGTTTTAGTAAGCAAAGCATATTGTGCGCTCTCATTCTGCATGTAACTTGTTAGTCCAGCCCTCTATACCAAGGTCATGAAATCATTAAGAATCCCTGCAGCTCGCAAGAAAGTTTGGCAAGGAAAGGCGGAGGGGTGTGCATCCCCTTCATCTCCCTCGTCACCAAATCGCGGAGTGATGAGATCCTCATTGTATGAGGGTCTAGAGCTGATAGATTATCTTGGAAGCCTTGCCCTTCTAGGTGCATCACGCTCAAATATATCACCAAATGTGTGGTGGTCCATGACTTCCCTTAATTCTATTTTTTTAGAAAAACATCAAACCAAGTGATTAGTTGATAAATGATGAGCAACTACTATAGGAACTTGCTAGAGGACTACACATGCATCAAAATAAAGTTTCTAAGCATAGAACAAGCATGCAAGCTCAAACAAGTGACCCCTATAACAACAAAATACTCAAGATACAATCTACCAATCACAAATCTAATTGGACAAGTGGAGGAGGCACATACCAAGGAGAAATCCCTCCAAAAATCAGCACTTGAGATGGGCTGAACAAGGAGATCGAAAATCGCGAGCAAGAACAACAAGAACTTGAGCTTGAGCAAGTTTTTCGGTGTTTTTCGGGAGAGAGAAAGAAGATGGCTTTGAGGAGGTAGCCTGGAGGAGACTAGGTGGGCCAGACCCCCCCTAGGCGCCACCCCCTGGTAGGCCGCGCCTACCACATGTGTGGCCTGGGGTGGCCCCCTGGGTCACTTCAAGTACCTCTCTGCCCCTTTTTTCAAGGAAAAAATTATTTTGAATTTTCCGGGATTTTTCAGGAAACTTTATTTTTGGCCAATTTTTAGGGTATGAAAATTGATTTTCTCGCAGAAACACTTTTTTCAGAAGAAAACCAAAAGCCAAACTACATGAGCTCTAAGAAACTCAAACAAACAAACAACTAGCAAAACTAAAGATAAAGCAAAGACTAGGAAGGAGAAAAGTAAAAGAAAGAAAGAATAACCACAATGAAAACATTATTTTGTTCATTTAAATTCTTTTGTTAATAAGGTTGATCAAGTCTTGTTACCAAAACAATATTAGATGAAGCAAAACATTGTATTCCACCAAGTGATTATGTTACCTCAAGCTTGATAGCAATGGTCCCAATCATAATAGTTTCAAAATTTTCTTGTGGAATGGGACAATATATTTCTCCAACCTTGTGTAGGGTTCGCAGCATAGAAAACAAAAATTTTCCTACGATGGGAACAACTATGTACCAAGATCTATCTACTAGATACAAACAACGGACGGATGTATATCCGTAGAGAACATACCCTTGAAGACCGACAAAGCTTAACGAGTCCAAATGTGGCATCCCGCAAAACCACTACTAGAAAATCGCGTTGTTTTTTGTGCATTGCATCATCATGACCGCATGCTCATGGCATCATGCCACATTGCATTTGAGCATCGTCATCATCTTGCATTTGCTTGCATAAAACTATTTTCGGAAAACCTAATTTGTTTTCTAAACGCCCCATCTTTATTCAAACGCAAACCCGGGTCTCCGGATTATTTTATCTTGTCTACTATCGGTTTGCAAAAGCCATGTTTGGAATATATAAAAACGTTTAATTAATTATTTTAGTGGGGGCAGTCGAACGGGCCAAATCGACCCGGACGACCACCCCCAGTACAAAAATCGGTCCACCCTAAGACCCTTTTTACACCCAGACCTAATCTACCCACACCCCCTCCACCTCACCCTGACCAATGCCCTCTCTCCACCTCACCTCACCTCTCTCCCCTACCCAATCCCACGCTGCCACCTCACCCACACCACTCCCTCTCACCAATCCCACCGCCACCTGGCCCAAACCCACACCCCGACCCCACCACGGTCAACCCCCACAGCCCACTCTCTCACCTTCCCCCTCCCCCCGCCTGGACCCCACCTGGGTCCCACCCCCTGACCCCGCGTCCCTGCCCCGTCCCCCACCTCCCTCACCTGTCCCGCCCGCCTCCCTCTCCCCACCGCGCGGCACCTTCCCTCCCTGCGTCCATCGCGCTCGCCCTCGCCCCCCACCTCACCGCGCGGCCCACCCTCCTCCTCTCCTCTTCCCCGGCAGCAGCCGCCGCCAACGGACCCCGCCGCCTCGTCCTTCCTCCGTCGGCCCCGCCTCGCCTCCGGCCTCCCTCTGCGCCGGCGCGACCCCGTGCCTCTGGCCCGTCCATGGTCCTCGCCCGGCTCGCCGGGCGTCCCGCCTGAGCCCTCTCCACCCGTCGGTCCTGCGCCTCTCCCGGCTTGCTGCCCCGTCGTCGCCCGCCTCCGTCTTGAGCCAGCGCGCCTGCCTCCATCCTCTCCGGCTCGCCGTCCCATGAAGCTCTGCAGCCGGCGCCTCCCGCTTGTCGCCCGCCTCCCAAGGCTCCTTCCGCGCCAGAGCTCCGCGGCCGCTGGTCTGCCGCCTCGCAGACTGCACGCCCGCCCGTCGCCCGGCCCGCTTCGTTGGCCCGCGTCACCGAGCCCAACCTTGCCCCATGCTGCCGCCTCCTGAGGCCGCGTCTGGCCGCTGCCTGTCGACCGTGTGCGCACCGGCCGGCCCTGCTGCACGTGCCGACTAGGACGGCTTCAAGCCCGCGCCGTACCGCGAGTACATGTTGGTAATCTGTATGTCTGTGAGTTTTGCGGGTGTCGTGTACTCGTGGCCGTTCCAAAGTTCGCGACGCAAGTTTCGCCAAGATCGACCAACGCAATAAGTTGTTCGAGGATCACCCCAAGGACTTCAAGGTGAACCCACAAGATTGCCACACGGACGTGGACCCCAAGACCCTGAGGCCCCGATCCGAAGACCGATCCCGTACCCGGCGCCATGCCAAGATCTCCGAAAAACCCCGGTACCGACAAGTTCGCCATCGACAATTGAAGCCGGCACCCTTCAAGATCTTCTCCCCGATACGGCAAGCCCTCCATCCCGGTTACGCCAAGATCGTCAAGAACCCGGACGCCAAGGTCGTCGATGCGAATACGACAAGTGCTTCATCCCGAACGCCATGACCGTCGACATGACCCGAAGACCACGGATGCGACAAGATCGACCTCAGTTATCCGAGAACGCTCCCGCCGAGGACGAACCCCAGATCCGAACCCTGAGACCGAACCCCGAACCCCCGGAACCCCAAGTTCGTCGAGACCCCCTAATGTGTGAACCCCTTCCCGAAACCCTATTTTATAATATAATACAACTTGTCGCATATTACTTGTCATACTTGCATGCATATTGTCATGTGGTTTGGGGGCCTTATGCCGATTCACCATATAATTAAATATGGGGCCCATATGCGGGCAAACCTAGCCTTATATTGGCCTCATTAAATTTGTGTAGCCAACCGTTGATATATTTTGCCATGCTAGTACAACATTTAAATTGCGGGGTAGCTAAACAACATGAACCTATTAATTAATTGTCGGGACCCCGGTTCCACTTAATATTGACCTAATTGCATCGCACCTTTGCCATGTCATACATCATACATGCATCATGCCCGATCTTCTGCCGTTGTATTAAATATTGCATCCGGTGTTTATTCTAGTGTTTTGCTTCTTCGCGGATAAGGCCGTTGAGTTGATGTGAGCTTCGCGATCTTGTTGAACCTTGGCAATGTTTTCAAAGAGCATCTTCCCCTTTCTACCTATCTTACTTTTATAGTATTTATTCCCTCCTATTGATCTATTGCTATCTGTGTTGCGATGCTCTAGTTCTCGTACCCGTGATATCCCTTGCAGCCTTATATTGCCTTGAACACATCCTATTACCTGTTGTTTGGTAGATAGTTGGACTTGCGCGTCGTAGTCGCTTGCTCAAGTGCTGTTGCGTGTCGTCAAGTGCCACAGTTGTTGGTGTATTGCCGCATGTTTGATGTTGGACATGATCATGGCTTTACTTATCGTTCACTTTAACTACTGTTTAACAACTAAAAATGAAGTAAGTAAGCAGAGGCATCGGTGGGTGATAGATAATATTTGGTTTCCGACCGCCCACTTGTGTCCCATAGGACCCCGAGTACTTGATACTTGTTCCTTGATTTATCGCGCTATCCACATCCAGGAGGATTATGGGACCCCCCTGAGCCAGAGCTTGATTCAGTCTTATTTCTTGGGGCCACAAACTAGTTTGAGGTTTTATTTACTATCCTGTACTTATGCCATGCTACTGCTTTATTTACGATTGTGCGAGGAGCATACTGTACTATTTAGGAATTGTGACCCGTTTACGCGGTATCGACAAGCCCAGTTTTGGGTTCCCATGCTTCTGGCCCCACAAACCTCGGGTCCGTCTCAAGTCAGCTAACCGTATGGTGTACTCAAGGGTGGCCCCTGAAATATTTCTGAATCCTGTGATTGCTTTGTCGTGAAGGCCTCGTTGGGTTTTGATTTGGTTTTTCCGAGGTTGATCGAGCGTGTGTTGCTATTGGTGCACCCCGGCCGGGTAAAACTTTCTGAAAGCCGTGTCCGCGGTTATGGACGACTTGGAGCACAGTATCTCGATCATAGACAACTATAAGTAAAGTAGTGCTATAAATTTGACCTATAATGACTAGTAATCAGCTTCACTATAATGGAATGGCTACATAAAACTGCCCACAATTGCTTGTTTGGTTTGTCGCTTGTGACAATTGTATCTGACTAGTAAGTACTGCAACTACAACGGAATGGCTAAATAAAAGTACCAACAACTGCTGGGTTTTGGGTTATCTCATGCTATTGTATCTGACTAGTAAGTGTTGCAACTATCACGGAATGGTTAACTAAAAGTGCCCACTGCTTATTTTATCAAGATGACTATCTATACTTGACTAGTAATTGCTGCAACGATAACTGAATAAATAAAAATGCCAACGGTGTGAGTTCCTCGGTAGACTTCCTCGATTGGTCTCGAGGGGGAAACGCCAGGACGGGTTTGTTTGATGGTAGAATCAGGTTGGTTCCGAATAGGTCTTTCTTACCCCCCTCTGATAGCCGCCAGTTGTACCGAGTCTCTATAGGTTGTTTAGTGCATGCTGCGCTGCCGCTTCAGTCCACCATACCTATGTAGGCGAGGACCGCCGAATTCTAGCCTCGCCGCATGGCCTCGATCTTGGCCTCCTCTTTTTTCTTTGCCCTTTGTCGGCACCCTTTTTTTGTTTAAGCAGGTTTTGAGATGCGACGTCGTTAGCAGGGTTACCCTTCCGGCTTGGCCTGGGCAGGGTTATGGACGCCATTGGTTATTCTTCAGGGCTCTTAGCCCCATTTGCATCTTGACCGTAGTTGGACGCTCTATCTTTTTCAAGGTGATTTGGATCTTTGTACATTATATCTGTATTCTTGACTCATTGAGTCGCTGTTGTATATATATCTGTTCTGTGGGTCCCATCGAGGACTGTTGTGTAATTTTATTACTTCGTTTTCCACCCGCACGAAAGTGCCTGGTGGGCACCTTTGAATCGTTTCTATGCGGGTTTGGCGGGTTTCGCTAAAACTTGCATAGGGCCGATTCTGAGGGTGTTACACCAAACTCGTGGTTGATGTAGACGATCTCTTGCCAATCTCAAGATCGAGAGGAAGTCCTAGCGCCGCAAAACAGCAGCGCATCCGTGCTCGCACACACGTTCGAGGCACCGAGCAACCTCCGCCTCCTCGCTCCAGCGATGCAGCGGAAGCACAACTCTTTCTTGCCGAATAGCCACCGGGAACATGTATCTCGCTAGTTCGAGACCATGGGGGATAAATTCTAGAGGGGGAGAGAGATCCTTCACGAGGAGGTGTGAGTGTGAGAGAGGGAGGGGGGCTCCTTTTATAGGGAGAGGGGGGCACCCAAGGGGCCATGCTCCCAGCCATGGGGCTGCCCCCTCCCCTCCTTCCATTCATGTGGGTGGACACTCCACTCACACAAAAGCCTTTCAATTCCCTCCACTAAAAAACCCACTCAAATTCCCATTAAATTTCCACCAAATTTAATGCAAACTCTCATTAAATAAAACTCTTTTATTTTATTCATAATTTTGTCAATTACTTTAATGACAAACATTCACAAATAACCCCTTGCTAGAATTATATTTCACATGCATAACCACTTTATGCAATTTCACCCGAAAACCTGTTTCGGTATCTAGTGAAATAAATTCCTGCGCTTGTTCATCTTGTTTTTTCGGCATGAAACTTTTGCTCCAAATGTATGTCGGTGTCTCTTAAGTGTGTCACCCTACGGTTCGCGAATAATGCGGACATGATCGAGACCCCTCTCAGATCAATAATCAAAAGCGGGATCTGGAGACCCATACTGACTCCCACACATTCAACGATGACTTTCTTGTGATCGTCGGAACCTTTTTACGCTAGTATCTTAATCCTTTTGTTTCGCGATATATTACATGTCCGAGATTCGATAATCGGTATCTCCATACCTAGTTTGATCTCGTTACCGACATGCACTCTTTTCTCGTTCCCGTGATATAACATTCTAGTGATCAAATCACTTGCTTGCAAGCTAGTCAATGTGATATCACCGAGAGGGCCCAGAGCATATCTATCCGTCATCAGGATGACCAAATTCCACTCTCGATCCATGGGCCTCAACATAACACTTTATTAGTTCTGAATCCATCTTTATAATCACCCTGTTACGGTGTGACGTTTGATGTTATTAAGAAACTCTTCTAGTGTTAGTGATTGACATGATCTCATGGTCTAAGGATTAGGATCACTTCGTAAGTTGTTATAGCAATATAAACTCAATGACTTTGATCGTAATGCTATACTTCGGATGAATGTTCATCACACCATTACACTAATGTTGTGATCCCGTTATTAACAACATCCAATGTCCATGATCAGGAAACCTTGATCATCTTGTTAATCAACGAGCTAGTTTATAAGAGAGGCATAACTAGGAACTTCCTTTTGTTTATTAAACACACATGTATTAACGTTTCCGTATTAATACAATTATTGTTGGAGATATGCCCTAGAGGCAATAATAAATGTAGTTATTATTATATCTTTGTGTTTATGATAAATGTTTACATTCATGCTATAATAGTATTAACAAGGAAACATTGATACTTGTGTGATTTGTAAACTTAATTTGAAAGTCCCTAGTATAGCCTCAATACTTCACTAGCTTGTTGGTTGATAAATGATTGTGGTTTCCCTATCATGAACATTGAGATGTTATCAACAACAAGATCATATCGTTAGGAGAATGATATGGTGGACATACTCCTATAGATAAGCGTAGCATAAAGATCAAGTCATTTCAATAGTTCAATTGCTATATGCTTTTTGATACATAGTAACCTAATTCCTTCGACCATGAGATCATGCATATCTCCTTTACCGGATGGATGCTTTGATGATATCAAACACCACACCGTAACTGGGTGGCTATAAAGGTGGCATTGAGTGTTCGGAAAGTATTGGTTGAAACACATGGATCAAGAGTGGGATTTGTCCATCCATATGACGGATAGATATACTGGGCCCTCTCGGAATGTCATCCAATTAGCTTGCAAGCATGTGACTGGCTCAGGGATCACATATCACGAGCGAGAAAAGAGTACTTATCGGTAACGAGGTTGAACTAGGTATGCAGAGATACCGACGATCATAACCTTGGATAAGTAAACTATCGTGAGACAAAAGGAAATTGGTATCGTATGTAAGTGGTTCATTCGATCGCAAAGTAATCGTAGAAATATGTAGAGCCATATGAATTTCCAGATTCCTCTATTGGTTATTGTTGAGAAGTGTCTCGATCATGTCCGCATAATTCACGAACCGTGAGACACATAAGGATTCGACGTTGTTTGAGTAGTTATGGTATTATGAGAAAGAGACGGAATGTTGTTCGGAGTCTCGGATGGGATCCGGGATATCACGAGGTGATCCGGAATGGTCCGGAGAATAATATTCATATAAGGAAAGTCCCGTTTCGGAGTTCGGGAATGATTCCGGTGTTTTCATCGGGAATGTTCTAGAAGGTTCCGGAATGTCCGGCACTCCGGAGGGGAAGGGGTACATGAATGTGTCATTGAATATTGGGATGATTGCATCATGTACTAAGTGTTCTCGCTGTTCCAAATAAAGGATTAAATTGAATCCTAAATTGAAAAGTCAAATAGCAAGTTTGAAAAGTCAAACGGCTAAAATTGGAAAGAGGGAAAGAGGAAAGTGTGGGAAACCGAGTTGGGGAGGGAGACCCTCCTCCAACCGGCGGCCCACCTCCAAGCCGAGTTGGGGAGGGACTCCCCTCCCTCCCCTGGCGCGCCGGCCCCTCCACCTATATAAGGAGGGGCAGGGCTCCCTCCTCTAGACACACAAGTTCCTATCCTCTAAATCTAAACCCTAGCCATAGACTCCGGTTTAGAGCCGTTTTGGTTTAGAGCTTCTAATTGCACTAGCCTTCGGATTAGATCCTTCTAATTGGTGTGTCTAAACCCTAGACCACTAAAGCTCTCTCATACTCCACCATACTCGCTCCGGCTTGAGGCGAAGCCCTGCGAGATCTCCCCTCTACTTCCGGTACCACGCCGTTGTGCTGCCGGAATCGCGAGGAGAGTGCTACAACCTCCGCTGCCTGCTGGAACAAGGGAGAGGAAGGTCTTCGTCGAAATCTTGAGCGATGTGACCAATCGGGAGCGCTGCCGAGCATACCTGGAAGGATCGTCTACGCGATCTTGAGATCGGGAAGAGTACGACTACATCACCCACGAGAATCCGCTCTCGTGAAACAATCTTCGAGGGTAAGTTATTCCATCGACTCGTTGCTACAATCTAGTATATAGATCTTGGCTTGTTTGTTTGTATGCGATAGAAAATTTTTGTTTTCCATGCTACGAAACCCTACAGTGGTATCAGAGCCGTGTCTATATGTAGATCTGTTGCACGAGTAGAACACAATGGTCATTGTGGGCATTGATGCTTTTATTGTTGATTACTTCTTGTGTACTTTGCATCTTGCGGTATGTTGGGATGAAGCGGCCCGGGCTAACTTTACATGACATCATTCATGAGACTTGCTCCACGCTTGACATGCAACTTGTATTGCATAAGTGGCTTTCGGTGCTGTTTCTCCTAGCATAGTTAAGATCCAATTTACAACGGGTGATCAACAATGCTAGTATCAATGTTGTGGTTCTTGTTCGTAAGTTAGAAGGACACTTATTGAAAGCCCCAAACCACGTAAAATATGCAAAGAAAGTAGAGGCGTCTAACTTTGTTTTGCAGGGTGTCTGATGATGTGATATGGCCATGATTGTTATTATATTTGATGTATGCAATGTTCCTTATTGTAAGTTGGCAACGGAAGGAGCCATATGGTTGTCTTTAATTTATGTTAAGACCGCGTGTCTATTCAAAGTAGTTGTAATAGTTGAAGCCGGTGGGCGACAACCATGGAGAAGCGTCATTGACCTTGATGCAATGCCGGTGATGATGGAGATCATGTTCGTGCTTGAAGATGGAGATCGGAAGCACAAAGAAGAAAGGCCATATCATATCACATATTATTGAATTGCATGTGATGTTAATCCTTTATGCATCTTGTATTGCTTAGTAGACGACGGTAGCATTATAAGATGATCCCTCATGCACATGAATTTCAAGTCATAAAGTGTTCACCCTTAGTTAGCACCGTTTCTAAAGCTTGTTGTTTCGAAGCACCACGTGATGATCGGGTGTGTTAGATTCTCCAAGTGTATACAACGTGAGCAAGCCAGATTTGCTCATGCGGAAACTAAGGTTTGATCTTGACGAGCCTAGCATGTATAGACATGGTCTCGGAACACGGATCACCGAACGGTAAAGCATGAATCATATAGTAGATATGATGAACATGACGATTGTTCGCCATTGAAACTGTATCAACTCTCGTGATGATCAATGTTGATGTAGTGGATTTGGTTCGTGTGATCACTAAAACAATGTGAGGGATGTTGTTTTGAGTGGGAGTTCACCTAGTTTAATTTCATTAATAATTTGAACTCAATTTGTCATAAACTTAGTCTAAACTATTACAAATATGTTGTAGATCAATGGCAGCCCCTACCATCAATTTTAATGCGTTCCTAGAGAAAGAAAAGTTGAAAAACAATGGAAGCAACTTCATGGATTGGTTCCGCAATTTGAGGATTGTCCTCACAGCTGGTAATTTGACCTATGTCTTTGGATGCATTGGGTGACCCACTGGTGATGCTCCCGATGAAGTAAAGAATGTTTACCTCGCTCGGAAGAATCGTACTCCATAGTTCGATGTGCTATCTTGTATGGTTTGGAATCGGATCTTGAGAAAAGGTTTGAAGAGTCGAGACCCATATGATATTGTCGAGGATCTCAAATTGATTTTTGAGACTCATGCGGCAATTGAAAGCTATGAGGCTTACGAAAAGTTCTTTAAGCGCAAGATGGAAGAAGGCAGCTCCATCGGTGAGCATGTGCTTAAGATGTGCAGGCACGCAAACAAGCTTCAAAGCTTGGGTATAGTGATTCCTAATGCTTTGGGGATTTACTGGTGTCCTCAATCACCACCACCAAGTTACAAGAACTTTGTGATGAACTACAACATGCAGAACATGAACAAGACGTTGCGAACTCTTTGCCATGTTGAAATCTGCGAAGTGGAGATCAAGAAAGAGCACCAAGTGTTGTTGGTCAATAAGACCACCAAATTCAAGAAAGGCAAGTCTAAGCGGAAGGGACACTTCAAGAAGGGTGGTAAGAAAGTTACCACGCCATGAAGAAGACCAAGGCTGGACCCAAGCGATCTTGAGTGCTTTCTTGCAAGGAGAAGGTCCTTTGAAGCGGAATTGCCCAAAGTACTTGGCGGATTTGAAGAAGCAACATCAAGAAGAAAGGTATATCGATATACATGTTATTGATGTGTATCTCACTAGTACTCGTAGTAGTGCACGGGTATTTGATCTTGGTTCGGTTGCTCATATTTGTAACTCGAAGCAGGTCTTTGAATAAGCGGAAGCTAGCGAAGAATGAGGTGACGATGCGGCGTGGAAAGCGGATCAAAGGTTGATGTGATCGCGTCGGCACGCTACCCCTTCATCTACCATCGGGATTAGTTTTATACTTAAATAATTGTTATTTGGTGCTGCGTTGAGCATGAACATTATATCGGGATCTTGTTTATGCGAGGCGGTTACTTTTAAATCGAGAATAATGGTTGTTCGATTTATATGAGTAATATGTTTTATGCACATGCACCTTTGATAGATGGTCTATTATTATTGAATCTCGATAGTGGAAATACACATATCAACAACATTGAGGCTAAACGTTTGAAATCAGCGATAATTCGACCTATATGTGGCAATCGTGCCTTGGTCACATTGGGTGAAACGTATGAAGAAACTCCATTCGATGGACTTCTTGAATCACTTGATTTTGAATCACTTGAAAGATGCGAAGCATGTCGATGGGAAAAATGACTAAGACTCCATTTTACGGTATGATGGAGCGAGCTACGGACTGATTGGAAAGCAGACATACCGATGTGTGTGGCCCAATGAGTGTAGCATCGCGCGGTGGTTATCGGTATGTTCTTACCTTCACGGATGACTTGAGTAGATATGGGTATATCTATTTCATGAAACATAAGTCCGAAACTTTCGAGAAGTTTAAGGAGTTTCAAAGTGAGGTAGAGAATCAACGTAACAAGAAGATTAAATTTCTACGTTCTGATCGTGGAGGTGAATATCTAAGTTACGAGTTTGGCGAGCATCTGAAGAAATGGAATACTTTCACAATTGACACCGGGAACACCACAGTAATGGTGTGTCGAACGTCGTGTCGAACTCTCTTAGATATGTTTCGTTCTATGATGTCACTTACAGTTACCGCTATCATTTTGGGGTTATGCAATAGAAGCAATTGCATTCACTTTAAATAGGGCACCATCTAAATCCGTTGAAACGACACCGTATGAATTATGGTTTGGGAAGAAACCTAAATTGTCGTTCCTTAAAGTTTGTGCGAAGCCTATGTAAAGAAGTTCTGAGGACAAGCTTGAACCCAAAGCGGAAAAATGCGTCTTCATAGGATACCGAAGGAAACTATTGGGTATACCTTCTATCATAGATCCGAATGCAAAATCTTCGTTGCCAAGAATGGATCCTTTCTAGAGAAGGAATTTCTCTCGAAAGAAGTGACTGGAAGGAAAGTAGAACTCGGAGGTTGTCGAACCTTCTCTCGAAATTGCAAGTAGCGCGAGCACGGAAGAAATTCTGTGGTGCTGCACCAATAAGAGGAAGCTAATGATGGTGATCATGAAACTTGGTTGAAGTTGCTCTGAGCCTCGGAGGTCAGCGACGAGAACTCATACCACTCCAGTTGGTATGATCCTGTTATGAGTGTCATGTTGGTGGACAACACCGATGATCCCGAGACATATGAGGAAGCGATGAGCCCAGATTCCAATAAATGGCAAGAAGCCATGAAATCCGAGATTGGATCCATGTACGAAAACCAAGTATGGACTTTGGTGGACTTACCGGATAGCCGGAAGGCTGTCGAGAACAAATGGATTTTCAAGAAGAAAACAGATGCTGATGGTAATGTTACTGTCTATAAAGCTCGACTTTTCGCAAAAGGGTTTTGACAAATTCAAGGAGTTGACTACGATGAGACTTTCTCACCGGTAGCGAAGCTAAAGTCTGTGAGGATTATGTTAGCAATCGCTGCATATTATGATTATGAGATATGGCAGATGGATGTCAAAACAGCATTCCTCAATGGAGATATTGATGAAGAGTTGTATATGATGCAACCCAAAGGTTTTGTCGATCCTAAAGATGCTAACAAGGTATGCAAACTTCAACGGTCCATCTATGGATTGAAGCAAGCATCCTGAAGTTGGAATCAACGTTTTGATAAGGTGATCAAAAGTTTTGGTTTTATACAAACTTATGGAGAAGCTTGTATTTACAAGAAAGTGAGTGGGAGCTCTGTAGCATTCTTAATACTATATGTGGATGACATATTGTTGATTGGGAATGATGTAGACCTTCTTAATAGTGTCAAGGAATATTTGAATAATATTTTTCAATGAAGGATCTTGGCGAAGCAGCTTACATATTAGGCATAAAGATTTATAGAGATAGATCGAAGCCAAATATCATTGTCACAGTAGATATTTGGACAAAGTTCTAAAGAGGTTTGGAATGGAAGAAAGCAAGAAAGGGTTCTTGCCCATGTTGCTATCGACCTTGAGTAAAACTCAAAGTCCGACATCGGCAGAAGATAGAGAAAGGATGAGTAAGACTCCCTATGCTTCAGCCATAGGATCTCTAATGTATGCCATGCTATGTACTAGACCCGACATTTCATATGCTGTTAGTTTAACTAGCAGATATCAAAGTGATCCAGGAGTGGATCATTGGACATCGGTCAAAAACATCCTTAAGTACTTGAGAAGAACTAAGGATATGGTTCTTTCTTATAGAGGTGATGAACAGCTCGTTGTTAATGGTTACACCGATGCTAGTTGGAACACCGATCCGGATGATTCTAAATCACAATCGGATCGTATTTATTTTGAATGGTGCAGTGATTGGAGGAGTGCAAAGCAAAGCGTTGTGGCGAGATCTTCAACTGAATTGGAATACATGGCTTCCGGAGGCTTCACAAGAAGCGATATGGATGAAAGAGTTCATTACAGAGCTGGGTGTGGTTCCTAGTGCTGGACCCAATGTCTATCTCTTGTGATAACATGGGCGCCATAGCCAATGCGCAAGAACCAAGGTCACACAATGGTGAAGCACATCAAGCTGCGTTTTCACGCTATTCAAGAACATATCCAGGATGGGGATATAAAGATTTGCAAAGTACACACAGATCTGAATGTGGCGGATCCGTTGACTAAACCTCTCCCGAGGGCAAAACATGACCAACACCAAACTGCCAGTATATTACCATGTAATCTAGATTAGATGACTCTAGTGCAAGTGGGAGACTGTTGGAGATATGCCCTAGAGGCAATAATAAATGTAGTTATTATTATATATTTGTGTTTATGATAAATGTTTACATTCATGCTATAATAGTATTAACAAGGAAACATTGATACTTGTGTGATTTGTAAACTTAATTTGAAAGTCCCTAGTATAGCCTCTATACTTCACTAGCTTGTTGGTTGATAATGATTGTGGTTTCCCTATCATGAACATTGAGATGTTATCAACAACAAGATCATATCGTTAGGAGAATGATATGATGGACATACTCCTATAGATAAGCGTAGCATAAAGATCAAGTCATTTCAATAGTTCAATTGCTATATGCTTTCTGATACATAGTAACCTAATTCCTTCGACCATGAGATCATGCATATCACCTTTACCGGATGGATGCTTTGATGACATCAAACACCACACCGTAACTGGGTGGCTATAAAGGTGGCATTGAGTGTTCGGAAAGTATTGGTTGAAACACATGGATCAAGAGTGGGATTTGTCCATCCATATGACGGATAGATATACTCTGGGCCCTCTCGGTGGAATGTCATCCAATTAGCTTGCAAGCATGTGACTGGCTCACAAGGGATCACATATCACGAGAACGAGAAAAGAGTACTTATCAGTAACGAGGTTGAACTAGGTATGCAGAGATACCGGCGATCATAACCTTGGATAAGTAAACTATCGTGAGACAAAGGGAAATTGGTATCGTATGTAAGTGGTTCATTCGATCGCAAAGTAATCGTAGAAATATGTGGGAGCCATATGAATTTCCAGATTCCTCTATTGATTATTGTTCGGAGAAGTGTCTCGATCATGTCCGCATAATTCACGAACCGTAGGGAGACACACTTAAGGATTCGACGTTGTTTGAGTAGTTATGGTATTATGAGAAAGAGACGGAATGTTGTTCGGAGTCTCGGATGGGATCCGGGATATCACGAGGTGATCCGGAATGGTCCGGAGAATAAGATTCATATAAGGAAAGTCCCGTTTCGGAGTTCGGGAATGATTCCGGTGTTTTCATCGGGAATGTTCTAGAAGGTTCCGGAATGTCCGGCACTCCGGAGGGGAAGGGGTACATGAATGTGTCATTGAATATTGGGATGATTGCATCATGTACTAAGTGTTCTCGCTGTTCCAAATAAAGGATTAAATTGAATCCTAAATTGAAAAGTCAAATAGCAAGTTTGAAAAGTCAAACGGCTAAAATTGGAAAGAGGGAAAGAGGAAAGTGTGGGAAACCGAGTTGGGGAGGGAGACCCTCCTCCAACCGGCGGCCCACCTCCAAGACGAGTTGGGAGGACTCCTCCTCCCTCCCAGCCGGCCCCTCCACCTATATAAGGAGGGGCAGGGCTCCCTCCTCTAGACACACAAGTTCCTATCCTCTAAATCTAAACCCTAGCCATAGACTCCGGTTTAGAGCCGTTTTGGTTTAGAGCTTCTAATTGCACTAGCCTTCAGATTAGAGCCTTCTAATTGGTGTGTCTAAACCCTAGACCACTAAAGCTCTCTCATACTCCACCATACTCGCTCCGGCTTAAGGCGAAGCCCTGCGAGATCTCCCCTCTACTTCCGGTACCATGTCGTTGTGTTCTTGAATCGCGAGAGAGTGATACAACCTCCGCCCCTCTTGGAACAAGGAGAGGAAGGTCTTCGCCGAAAATCAACGTGTGACCGATCAAGGGAGCGCTTGGAGCAGCTTGGAAAGGATTGTCTACGCGATCTTGAGATCGGGAAGAGTACGACTACATCACCCACGAGAATCCGCTCTCGTTAAACACTTTGGAATCTTCGAGGGTAAGTTATTCCATCGACTCGTTGCTACAATCTAGTAGATAGATCTTGGCTTGTTTGTTTGTATGCGATAGAAATTTTTTGTTTTCCATGCTACGAAACCCTACAATTATAGCATGTAAAATAAACATTTATCATAAATAAGGAATACGAGAATAACCACTTTATTATTGCCTCTCGGGCATATTCCCTTCAGTCTCCCACTTGCACTAGAGACAATAATCTAGTTTGAAAACTTTGCGTATTGAACACCTATGGCTTTCTGGTATTCCATATACGCAACTGCAAGTGGCTAACATAATCTACGGATCTGATGCTTTCAGGTCCGTGTATATTTGCATGTCTTTGCGTCTCCACGCATCACTCATTCTCTAATGAGATGGCATTGTATAAATTTGGTCTTTTGGTGAGACCTTTAGTTCCTTGGGGTTAAACCATGTCGATACTATTTTCGTACAATATATCTTTAGTGTTAGCCCGTTGCGAACAACACCTTAGTTTGATAACAAACTACTTGACACAAATTCCCTCCTTTGCTGCTACTATAGCAGTCATATACTTAGCCTTTTGTTGTAGTATTCGTCACAATGTCTTAACTTTGGAATACATCCAAATCCATCATGAAAACTCCTTTCCATTTCATTGTCCCACTCATAGTTTAAATTGAGATAAACTTAATTTGTATCTTGCGACAAAACTAGTATCAATGTAACGCTTTACAATGAACTATTTGTAATTGTTTGTCACCTCTACACAAATATATTCTTAGTTCTTCCAAAAGATCATAAGAATATCCTTACTATAGTCCAATGATCATTTTATGATTCATTCTGGTATATGCTCATAACACTTAGAGCATAGGACATATCTGGATGTGTACATATGATGGTATGATTGATCAAAACATTCTCATGATTTCACTCATCAAGTGTCAAAGCACTTGAATCTTCTTTCACTTATCAAGTGTCGATACACTTGAATCTTGATTCAATTCCTTTTCCATGCAACAAGAACCGTTTCTAGTCGTTTCTATATTGAACTCCTTCAATATCTCATATATGTATGTTTGGCACAACCATATTAGCGTCACAGTCTATCCACTGTAGACATTTATGCTAAATATTCGGGTTTTGCCTAAGTATTTCATCGAAATGAAATTCTTAACCTTTGTCAATAAAAATTACATCATTTATAATCAACAAGATGTCCTCCACATAATGTATTAGAAATATGTCTCAGCGCTCCCACTTAATTTCTTGCAAATGCAAGCATCTTCATCGTCTCCTGATGAAAACTCTTTTTCATCACGGTGAAGATTCCAACTCCGCGATGCTTACTTCAACCATTGAAGTTTTCATGCCCTTTTTAGCATCCTTTGAATTAACAAAACCCTTTGGATCGTGTCATGTACACGTCCTAGGTAACCATTCTATTAGAAGAACTTTGTTTTGTTTATTCATCTACCATATAACAAATTATATATAGTGGTTGCATCTTTAATCCGTATAGACTAAATATCGCTATGAAAGATCAAATCTTGTCATAGTCAACTCCTTGAACATTTTCGTAAAATACTTTACGATATGTCGACTATTTCATAGATGTGAAACATCCATGTCTGTTTCTTTATAGATCCAAATACGACCGATAGGTTTTTACACCTTTCCGGAGGGTCTTTCAAGTTCAAAACTTGATTTCTTGTGTATGGAACTATCACGGATTTTATGGCTTCAAGCCATTTGACGGAGTCAGGGCCCATCATCGCTTCTTTGCATGTAGTCGGTTCATCATTGTCAAACAATAATGATTTACTCTCAAATCTTAGCATTTGATTGTTTATCCGACCGACTTGGTTCAATAAGAACTTAGATCTCCATGACCACAACCTTTGAGGCACGTAATCCATGAGCATTTTGGCTGCCTCCGGAACATTTTTCGGCGCTGCGCAACTCAGCACATATAGCTAAGGTTCGTTAACCTTATCAAAGTTCTATTGTCCTCCCACTTAATATTTATGAAAAATTCCTTCTTCAAGAAACTTCACGTTTCAAGAGACAAACCCTTTTGTCCTTGGTGTTATGGAGGAATAACCAATTATTATTCGAAATAACCTACAAAGACTGCTCATCCGACTTCGGTTGTAAACATCTTACTTATGTTTAGCATACCAAAATTTAAGAAATGACAACTTGGGTTTTACCCCAAACCATAACTTCCATGGTGTCATTTCAACGGATCAATATGGAGCTCTTTTCAGTGTAAAAGCGGTAGCCTATAAAGCTTTAATCTTTTAAAACATAATGGCAGTTTTATAAATAACACCTTTGATCCAACCATGTTAAACAAGGTTTCATTACAAATCTCAAACACTCCATATTCCTATGGTGTTTCGGGATATGTAAATCTAGGTGTTTTGCTAAACCTGCAACTCAAATAAATCCCTTTATGATAAAATCACAATTCATTTATTTTCTTGTTACACTTGTAACTCAAATAAATCCCTTATGATAAAATCATAAACTATTTATTTTCTCGTTACAATGATTTTTCACTTCATCTTGAAAATCTTTGAAACGTTTTTCAAATATTTCATACTTCTTTCTCATTAAGTGAATATTCACTCAAATTTCTGGAGAAAGCATATGAAGTTGAAACCCATCGCTTACGACTACACATAATGGACTACATACATCGATATGTATAAATTCCAATAATTTAGTCGTTCGTTCTTCTTTGGCCTTTGAACGAAGTTTTAATTATCACGTGGAAAGTCTCACAAGCGTCTCTTGATCAAATCAAATACTCCAAAAATCCATGAATATGGAGATTCTTCATGTTTTCTTTCCAATATAATTTAAACGACGATGTCACTTCGTAAGTGATCTTCCAATCATTTGTCTTGCGACATTTTAGCATTAGGCTTTATGGATGTGATTTCTTCAACTAGATTTGTAAATCATCCATCTTATATGGAATACGGTAATTATTTGAACAACCTTTGTTCTCATAATACCTGATTTAAATAACAATTATTAAAACAAATCTTGAAGTCAAGCTTTGATTTCAACGAGAAATACAAACAACGGTTTGTTTGTTTTTGATGAACATCATCACATATTCTCTTGCTAGTTACTTAGGCCATTGTGGTTCATGAATTGCGTTGTTCTGTATGAAATTTTATACCAACCAATTCGGTATCCAATACCCAAGAACCACATTGTTTAACAAGCAAAGAATACAACCATAACATGTATATCATATATATACCTAAATTGGATATTTCCAATCTTTTCTTTTCTGCCAAATATATTTTATAGATTCTCTTTCAGCATTTCTTTTCCTTTTTAAAAGAATCTATTAACATCAAAAGTGGCGCCATCTACATGACACATAGTCCAAATCATGTATATTCAAATAATAATACCTTTGGACTTGCACTTTGAAGTAGATCACCATCATCAAAATGATCGGTATTCTTTTAAAATCCATTCTTTAGTAATCTTTTAGTGTAGTAAACACTTTATATACATCTTCTATTCATCCTTATCATGACGACTTTCATGATCAAGCTACTGTAGCTTATAAAGGCGAATCGTGAGTATAACGTTACTTTCCAAAACCCTTTTGGATGATTAGGATGTCTAGCATCTCCAACCTTCGTAAATTCTCATCCAATATGAGAACATATATTATACTCTATCATATTGCAACCAAAACATTGTTTCAGATATCGTTATATCTGCCACACATGATAGTTTCTGAAACAATTCTTTCAGCTCCTAGATAAACTTGATATTAAAACAATCAAGAATCATGGAGGCAAACATGATACTTAAGATACTAACACTGGAATTGTTACTCTCGATTTAATACTAACTATTATATTTCACGGAGTAAATAGAGTTTTCTGAGAGTTTGCAATAGGACTTTAAACTTTAGATTGACACTCAACAAAATACGATACCAGTTCGTAAAGTATATATCCAGAATTCTATAGTTCTATTATCTCAATTACAACTATGCATAAGGTGGTGAACGAATGCCAATGACTACAACAAATTATGCAAATTCACTTTGATTTAATTTATGATAAATTGAGTTCTACTAGTCCAAATTAGAAATGAACTCCCACTCAAAAATGACATCCCTTGTGTCCTTTTGGTGATTACATGAACCAAATTCACTACACCAAGTCCGATCATCACGTGAGTCGGTGTAGCTTCAAAGGCGAGCATCAAATGGGCATCATATCTACTATATGACTCATTCTTAACCTTTCGGTCCGTGTTCCGAGGCCATGTCTGTACATGCTAGGCTCGTCAAGTAAGAACTTTAGTATTCGCGTGTGTAACTGTCTTACACCCGAGATATGCTCGTGGATTCAAGTACACCCGATCATCACGTGATGTCTTGAAGCGACGAAACATTGTCGGTGCATACTTAAGGAAGAACACATTTTTATCTTGATATCTAAATGAGGGATCATCTTATTATGCTAATAAAACGCCAAACAAGCAATATAAGATGCAATCAAACATCACATGTTAATAAGTGAAATAATATGGTTCCCGCATATGATCTCCATCATGTGCACCGTGGTATGATCACTATCATACCTATATGTGTAAGCCCAAGGTCTATGGAACTTACACGTTATGTGTGTTGTAAGAGTATCATCTCATACTTCTACTTACAACATCACCATATCATATCACTAGCCCAGCAACAATCTAAACTAGACGCCTCTAATTTATCCATTACAAATTTTACGTGGCTTAGGGCTTTCGAAGATAGAACCGTTCTTACCTACGAACATGAACCACAACGAGGATAACAAAATTGTTGACAACTCGTTGCAAATTAGATATTGACCATAGTAGGAGAGACATACACCCGCTAGCCACTTATGCAAAACTAGTTGCATGTCAAGCGTGGAACAGGTCTCATGTGCGAGGACATGTAAAGTTTGTCCGGGCCGATTCATCCCACTATGCCACAAATATCCAAAGTACAACTAAGAAGCAATAAAATGATCATCATCGCCCACATACTCATATGTGTACTACCCGTGCAAAGTATCTACGCATAGATCCGGCTCTGATACCACTGTAGGGTTCGCAGCATAGAAAACAAAAAAATTCCTACGATGGGAACAACTATGTACCAAGATCTATCTACTAGATACAAACAACGGGCGGATGTATATCCGTAGAGAACATACCCTTGAAGACCGACAAAGCTTAACAAGTCCAAACTCGTGGTTGATGTAGACGATCTCTTTCCGATCTCAAGATCGAGAGGAAGTCCTAGCGTAACAAAGCATCTGTGCTCGCACACACGTTCGAGGCACCGATCAACCTCCGCCTCCTCGCTCCAGCGATGCAGCATAAGCACAACTCTTTCTTGCCGAATAGCCACCGGGAACATGTATCTCGCTAGTCCGAGACCATGGGGGATAAATTCTAGAGGGGGAGAGAGATCCTTCACGAGGAGGTGTGAGTGTGAGAGAGGGAGGGGGCTCCTTTTATAGGGAGAGGGGGGCACCCAAGGGGCCATGATCCCAGCCATGGGGCTGCCCCCTCCCCTCCTTTCATTCATGTGGGTGGACACTCCACTCACACAAAAGCCTTTCAATTCCCTCCACTCAAAAACCCACTCAAATTCCCATTAAATTTCCACCAAATTTAATGCAAACTCTCATTAAATAAAACTCTTTTATTTTATTCATAAGTTTGTCAATTACTTTAATGACAAACATTCACAAATAACCCCTTGCTATAATTCTATTTCACATGCATAACCACTTTATGCAATTTCACCCGAAAACCTGTTTCGGTATCTAGTGAAATAAATTCCTGCGCTTATTCATCTTTTTTTTTGGCATGAAATTTTTTCTCCAAATGGATGTCGGTGTCTCTTAAGTGTATCACCCTACGGTTCGCGAATAATGCGGACATGATCGAGACCCCTCTCGGATCAATAATCAAAAGCGGGATCTGGAGACCCATACTGACTCCCACACATTCAACGATGACTTTCTTGTGATCGTCGGAACCTTTTTACGCTAGTATCTTAATCCTTTTGTTTCGCGATATATTACATGTCCGAGATTTGATCATCGGTATCTCCATACCTAGTTTGATCTCGTTACCGACATGCACTCTTTTCTCGTTCCCGTGATATAACATTCTAGTGATCAAATCACTTGCTTGCAAGCTAGTCAATGTGATATCGACGAGAGGGCCCAGAGCATATCTATCCGTCATCGGGATGAACAAATTCCACTCTCGATCCATGGGCCTCAACATAACACTTTATTAGTTCTGAATCCATCTTTATAATCACCCTGATACGGTGTGACGTTTGATGTTATCAAGAAACTCTTCCGGTGTTAGTGATTGACATGATCTCATGGTCTAAGGATTAGGATCACTTCGTAAGTTGTTATAGCAATATAAACTCAATGACTTTGATCGTAATGCTATACTTCGGATGAATGTTCATCACACCATTACACTAATGTTGTGATCCCGTTATTAACAACATCCAATGTCCATGATCAGGAAACCTTGATTATCTTGTTAATCAACGAGCTAGTTTATAAGAGAGGCATAACTAGTAACTTCCTTTTGTTTATTAAACACACATGTATTAAAGTTTCCGTATTAATACAATTATAGCATGTAAAATAAACATTTATCATAAATAAGGAATACGATAATAACCACTTTATTATTGCCTCTCGGGCATATTCCCTTCACCTTGATGCTCTCAATATTTTCAATGGAGTTTAGGCAATAGCTTTTGGAAACCTTTTTGGGGAAATAGACAGTGTTCTCTTTGTAATTAATATTGAATGTTACTTTTCCTTGATTACAGTTGATGATAGCACCTGCAGTATTAAGAAAAGGTCTCCCGAGAATAATAGACATATTTTCATCTTCAGGCATTTCAAGCACAACAAAATCAGTTAAAACCATGCAATTATGAGCTACTTGAACAGGAACATCCTCACATATACCAATAGGAATAGTAGTTGACTTATCAGCCATTTGCAAAGATATATTAGTTGGTATCAATGTTTCTAGCTGGAGTCTCTTGTAAAGAGAAAAAGACATAACACTAACTCCAACTCCCAAATCACATAAAGCAGTTCTAACATAATTTTTCTTAATAGAGAAAGGAATAGTTGGTAACCCGGATCACCAAGTTTCTTTGGAACCTTACCATTGAAGGAATAATTAGCAAGCAAAGTAGAAATCTCCTCATTAGGAATCTTCCTTTTATTAGAGACAATATCCTTCATATAATTTGAATAAGGAGGCAACTTAATAGCATCAGTCAAAGGAATTGTCAAAATAAAGGTTTCATCCACTCACAAAACTTGTTTTAGAGTTCTTCCTCCTTTGACTTGTGTTTCTTACCTGGAAAAGGCATAGGTTTTTGCACCCAAGGTTCTCTCTCTTTACCATGTTTATTAGCAATAAAATCTTCCTTATTGTACCTAGTGTTCTTAGTGTGCTTCTCATGTTCTTCCTCAATTTCCTCATTATCAGGAGCATCATTTTTATCATTACCAATCTCAGTTTCAGCATCAGGGACAAATATACTATTAGGATCTACAGCACGTTCAAGTGGTTCCTCAACTACTTTATGTTTCTTTTTCTTCCTCTTACGAGGACTACCATTATCTATTTGTTGGGAATCCTGCTCAACTCTTTTAGGGTGTCCTTCAGGACATAAAGGATCTTGAGTAGCCATACCACTCCTAGTTCTAATTCCATAAGCATGTTTATCTCCTGAGGCATTAACTAGCATATCCTTTTGTACCTTAGCAAGTTGATCAAGTTGAGTTTGAACCATTTGAAAGTGTTTACAAAGCATTTTAATATCATTAGAAGTTCTTTCCACAATATCTTTCAACTCGTAGATAGCTCTAGAGTTTTCCAATAAATGATTCTGAACTTGTTTATTAAAACTACCTTGTTTAACAATAAAAATGTCAAGTTCCTCTCAGCATTGATCAGGAGGCTTACTATAGGGAAATCACCTTCATCAAAGTGTTGGAGAGAGTGTACCTCAATAGTGGATGAGTGGGGAATTGGCTTACATAATTCTTCTATAGGAGGTAGATTCTTCACATCTTCAGCTCTAATACCTTTCTCCTTTAGACACTTGTTAGCTTCCTTCATCACTTCATCATTTAATGCAATAATTCCTCTCTTCTTTGGTGTTGGTGTTGGAATTGGTTCAGGAACATCTGGTTAAAGAGTAATAGGCTCAGGTGTATTCATCTCAGTTGAAGTCTAGTCATCATAATTCTTGCTTATTTTGGCCATTAATTCTTCAGCATCTGTAGGAGTTCGTTTCCTGAAAACACAATCAGCAAAGCTATCTATGTAGGTCCTAGAATCATCAGTTAGTCCATTATAATAAATATCAAGAAACTCATTCTTAGGTAATGGACATCGAGGATATGCATGAATCAAGGCACATAACCTTGTCCATGACTCAAGCAATTTCTCTTCTTCTACCTGTTTAAAATCAAAAAGTCTCTGCAAAGCAGCATGTCTAGCACTAGGAGGAAAATATTTCTGGAAGAAAGAAGCAATCAAGAAATCAGGGCTATCAATGGAACCAGGAGGTGATCTATTAAACCAAGCCCTAGCTTCTCCTTTTAGTGAAAACGGGAAGATCTTAGCAACAAAGTACTTGCGCATCTTAAAATCATCAGAGAATAGAGCACTCATAGTAGAAAGCTCATTCATATGAGCCACATCACTCTCATTTTCAGTCCCACAGAAAGGTTTTTTCTCAACAATATCTAAATAAGATAAATCAAGAGAGAAATCATAATCTTTATCTTTAATATCTATGGGAGAAGTGGCAAACTTAGGATCAGAGGACAACTTAGGCATAATAGTACGTCTAGCAAGGAGACTCTTAATAGCACTAGTACCATGTGTATTTCGTCACTCTTCAACAAATTCATTAGTGAGCTCAATGTAACCATCATTAATATCATAACTCTCACTAGCCTCGGTGAGCTAACAGGTGTCATAGTGTCTTCACTAGGAGTTTCGGTATTTCCTAGACTAGCCATAATAGCATCTAGAAAAGGACCTAATGAACCACTCGCATCAAGCACAATAGAAGTAACATCATGAGTATCAAAAGCAGTTTCAGATTCAGCAGTAGTAGCAGTGTGTATAGCATGAGCATGTGGTGGCGGTGTGACAAGCTTACTTATAACAGACGGTGAATCAAGAGCAGCAAAGGTGTTTAGAACTGTACCTCTTCTTGTAGTGGATGGTAAAATAGTGAAATTTCCATCACGAGACTTCCCCATGATGAAAGGAGTAGCAGTGAAAAATAATAGATCCAAGTGAACTTACAAATAAAGCTATGCTACGCGGCAACGGCGCCAAAAAATAGTCTTGATGACCCACAAGTATAGGGGATCGCAACAATCTTCGCGGGTAGTATTACCCAATTTATTGATTCGACACAAGGGGAGCCAAAGAATACTTGCAAGCCTAAACAACTGAGTTATCAATTCAGCTGCACCTGGAAATAGTTCTTGCTCACAGAAGTTTTATCAGTAGCAATAGTTTTATAGTAGCAACATTAGCAGTAACAGCAATAGTGAACAATATCAATAGTAACAGTAACGGTAACAGTAGGATTCGAGTGCGATAGGCATAGGGATGGATCGACGGGCGTTGCATGGACAAGTCTAAACATGTAACTTCAAGATATAGGGCATTGCAGATAAATAATAACAAGTATCCAAGTACTAAACAATCCTAGGCATGTGCTCCAAATATAGTCATACGTGCTCGCAATGAGAACTTGCACAACATCTTCTCTCCAGCCAGCCCGTGGCAGCGGGGCCTCTAGAGAACTACTGGCAATTAAGGTGCTCCTTTTAATAGAGCACCGGAGCAAAGCATTAACACTCTGTGAACACATGTGATCCTAACACCACAGCCATCCACTCCGGTTGTCCCAATTATTGCCACTTTGGGGCCTTTGGATCCGGACAATGATATGTGTACACAACTTGCAGATAAGATCACAAACAATACTATCATAATGATTCAATAATAAGTTCAGATCTGAGATCATGGCACTCGGGCCCTAGTGACAAGCATTAAGCACAACAAGTTGCAACAAAGTCAAATAGCACAAGAGATACTAGGCACTATGCCCTAACAATCATATTCGATTACATGATAGAACTCATCCAATCCCTACCATCCCCAAGCCTACAGCGGGGGATTACTCACTCATGGATGATGTAAACATCGGTGGTTGATGGAGATGCGCTGGTGATGACGATGGCGATGATCCTCTCCAAATTCCCTGTCCCGGCAGGGTGCCAAAACGGAGTTTCTGGATCCGAATCTTGGTTTCTGGTGGCGGCGGTGGAGCAGAACTATTTCTGGAAAACTATCGAACCCCCTCGGTTTTTAGGTCTAAAGGAAACTTATAGGCACAGAGGGAGGACAAGGGGGTTCCTGGGGTGGCTGCACCCCCTCTAGGCGTGGCCAGTGGTGGGCCCGCGTCTGGGGTGGTTGTGGCCCCCCTAGGCCTCCTCTCTGTATCATCTTCTGGCTCCGTGGATCTTCTGGTGAAATATAATTTTTGGCATATTTTCCGGGATTTTTCCTGATAGTTGATTTTCTGAACAAAAACAAGACACCAAGGTAATTCTGCTAAAAACAGCGTCAGTCCGTGTTAGTTGCATCCAAATCACACAAGTTTAGAGGAGAAACAATAGCAAAGTGTTCGAGAAAGTAGATACATTTTGGACATATCAAGGGTTTCTTAGGGTTTCTGTCTAGCGGCTATAACTTTATGGCGACAACTATATGGCCGGAACTTTTGTTCCCGCCGTATAGTTGGTCTTCAAACCTTCCATACTATGGGATGAAAAATTGTCAATGGGTAACATAACTATACGGACACAACTATACGTCGTGAATTTTTATTCCCGCTGAATAGTTGGTCGTTAACCTTTTTGTATAGTTGAATTTTTATTTCTTCGTAGATTACTTTTTAGACTGAAACTTAGCGAAACACCTTGTTTTGACAGGAAAACATAGAGACTAAAATTTTGACCAACTATGGCATATATAAAACATGAATTTTTAGTACCGCTGAATCTCTTCCTCTCAGTGGAGTTTTCTAGCACTCTTTATTTATACAAAAATTAAACTAAAACTTAAAAAATTAACTCAAACCTTTATTTCACATGGGTTGCCTCTCATGCAGCGCTCTTTTATGGTCAATAGCTTGACCTTGATATCATTCACTTAGGTCATATGAGTGGAACACCCACTCCAAAGTAATTGGCCTTCAAAGTGATGGCCTCGTTATCATCTTGCTTGGATTTCTTTTTCCTGGGGAAATGAATAACAAAAGGATCCCGCGAATGCAATTGAAGCTTCATGTTCCCTTCATGCAAATTGATCAAAGCCTTAATAGTTCTTAAGAAAGGACGGCCTAATATGATAGGGGCAGGAGCATCTTCAGGCATGTCAACAATAACAAAATCAATAAGAGCAGGACAACCTTTAATGTAAACTAAAGTATTTTCCATTATTCCTACTGCTTGTTTATAGGTAAAATCCGCTAGATGTAATTTTAGTTCGGTGATTTCAAAAGAGCCAAGATTTAACTTGTTAAAAAGACTCTTTGGAATTGTTGAAACACCTGCTCCTAGATCACATAGTGCATCGATTTCATTAGTCCCAATTTTAATTTTAGTGGTAGGCTCAAATGTATCATCTAGCTTAACAGGCAATTTTTCAACAATTTTCTTGTATTCTTCTTCAAGCTCACATACCTTTATTGCTACCTCATTAACTAAGTGTTGATACATGGCTTCTTCATTTCCTTCACTTACTGGAATCTTGACATTGATCCTTTTTACGAGATCTTCAACAGTGTAGTTTGGTGAAGGAGCATTGCTATAATCAAGTTATTCGGGCTCCTCCCTTTGGATTCTTATCATCTTGAGCTCTTCAACTGGATTGGGCTCAGCTTTACCTGCAAATTTTGCTAGAATGAGAGTTTGAATCTCGGTTATCTTACCTAGCTGTGCCTCAATGATCCTTGTTCTTTCTTGGAGGGCATGTAAATCATTTCTTAAACTAACAGCTTTGTTAGATAATTTACCAAGCATAGCATCATGATTCTCCATTATTTTGACTAGAATATTGTTTTCCTCATTTTGTGAGTCCATAAAAGCTTGAAGAGTTTCTTGGAGACTAGTATTGCTTGATGCCATATTATTATTAGAGCTACCTGCTGGACTAGAGTAATGTTTTTGAAAGTTTGGATTGTAATTCTTTTTCCAAGCAGGGTTATAGTCATTATGAGCTACGAAGTCTACTTCTTCAATAGTTCGTTCTAGAGTAGTTCTTATCGGGATTTCCTTACCTTTAACGACTAATATAAGCTCATCCAACTTGGCATTGATTTCTTCATTCTCTTGAGGTGTGATGGAGTTCACCTTCTTCGTGTTTGATCTTTCTACATGCCATTGGGCATGGTTGTCTTGCATATTGTCTAGCAGCTGCTTTGCTTCGGTAATTTGCTTACCCATAAATGTTCCTCTAGCTGCAGTATCTAGCATAGACTTAGAAACAGGGTTAAGATCATTATAAAATAAATGGAGAATTAACTAATCTTCCATCCCATGGCTGGGACAGTTTCTCATGCATTCTTTCATTCTCTCCCATGCAAGCGCTAGTGGCTCACGCTCTTCCTATTTAAAAACCAATAATATTAGATCTGAGTTGCTTGGTCTTTGCAGGTGGAAAGAATTTAGTCATAAAAAATAAGTACATTCCACCCATGATGCAATAGTATTTCTAGGAAAAGATAGCAACCATTATTTTGCTCTTCCTCTAAGAGTAAGCGCAATTTGACTGCATCGGGGTCAACATCTTTAATGCACATCATATCACGTAGTTCAGTGAATGTATTCAAGTACACACCTGCATCTTCTACAACAAAGCCTCCAAATTTATTCTTTTGAACCAAACTAAAATAGTGGGGCTTAATTTCATAATCTTCAGCAGTAATTGCTGGTTGAGTAATAGGAGTACGCAAATAATCATTGTTAGGAGTTGCAAACTCCCCAAGCTTCTTTTCAGCCATACTTCCTATGTTTTTGTATTTTTTAAACAAGTACTAATGGTGATAAAGCAAGAATTAAAAACACTAACTATTTTTTTTGGTTTTTTAAATAAAAACCGAAAGAAACCTAACAAAATTAAAACCAAGAATTTAAAGCTAGAAAGGTTCCTACAAACCTCACCAGGTTAGCTATTGCTTCCCTAGTAGACCTAGGTTTATCGAAAAAGGGTTGATACCTTCGATCCGGATTACGGATGTGGTATAACTCTTTTCCCTAGTAGACCTAGGTTTATCGAATCCTCGGGAAGCAGAAAGCAAAGTGAGATTACCTATTACATTTTCACCGGACCAAGATTTTGCGATCTTGTTGTTCTTGTTGTTGTCGACGATGGAGAGAGAGAGGGCCTAGTGTCTTCGGTTTCACCAATAGTTGTGCAAAACATCTGATGGGAATAATAGATAGTAATAAAGTACTCATGTAATTGTTAGAGCAAGATAATTATATGTGGGCAGTGCATCCATAAATGTTATCGCCTCCGCAACCGCTTATGGAAATAACCTACTAGTGTCATCCATGGAAGAAAGATAACTAATGATATGCATAGTGATGTCACCGTTAATCCTAAGTAAATTCCTCACATATATCCGTACTACCCTTTCTGTCACTGGGGTTCCTATCCTGCAGATCAGTCGTTACTCACACTCCCTTTACCTGGATCAATCCTTGGGTCTTGGGTACCTGACAAGTCCTTAGATTGAGGCAAGAGAGGGTACTACAATCATCAAGTCATACAACTAATACATGATCCCATCTATGATAAATAACATGCATACAAGCTACATGGCTAGGCCGAAGCCCTTAGCCCAAGGAAGATTACTCACACAAAGATATGAAATCGACAATCATAAACATTGTAATAAAGATCATAAGGTTGATAACAAATAGTCTTACAATGTCGCCAATTGGAGATGAGATCTACTATTACAAGTGGTGGAAGATGGATACGGTGGTGGAGAAGGGTTTAGAGGTTTAGATCTATTCCTCCGGCGTGGTGGCAGGGAGATTGGAGGATGAAAGAAGCGATGTTGTGGAGTCGGGGGCTTGTTTCTCGTCGCCTGAAGACTCTTTTTATAGGGTTCCTTCATAAAAGTTGTTCTGTTTGACCTAAGCAGGCCAGTGCAAACTATATGGCTTGCAGTTGCCTCCTCTCGGCTCCTGGTTTCTTTGGCATGTTGGAAATCTCGTATCTTTGGCATTTATGTAGTGATTACCTTCAAAATACGTCATTATATGTGCAGGAAAAAATAGCAAGAAAGGATTGCGTACCCCTCTGATCATTAGGCATTAGTGGCAGGAAATAGAGAGATATTTCATCAATTATATGAATAATATCAAGTTTAAATGAAGACGTGGATGGATATATTTCATAGCCATCAGCGCACCGGTGCCACCTCCATCATCCGGCCACCTTGGAAGCCAGCCGTCATTGTCGCCACCACCAATCGCCACCAACAATTGTTGGGAGCGTGTGTACCGCCCCAAGGCAAAGCCGTTGCACCGCAACCGCCATTGCCCCTGCCACCACCATATGATGGAAACAATGAATGTGATGATGAATTTTTCAATGTCGACGACTTCATCAACATCAGCACCGACAAAGGATTGTACAGGCCTTGTGTGGATGAAGAACCCTTCATCGCTCGCAACAATCAAGGTGGCCGTCCTAGTACATGCATGCAATGCCTGGTCTTCTGTCGTTTTTCTAAAGAGACGACTCCAGGCGCTGATCCACAAGACAAACCTGGATTTGTTTTCAGACCTAGCACACTCCAAAAAGTTGTCGGTGAGCAGTTAGCATCCCTAGTGGAGGATCCTGCTGTGAAGAAGTATAGTAAGAGAGGTAAGAATCCCACAAGACAACCTTGTATGAAGAAGATCCGGGAGCGGGACGACGTCGTACCAGCCCACAAGGATGGCTGCCCCTAATGCATGTAGCTAGTGAACTGATACTGACTCTGGAGCTACTTCGCCTCGCGCGTGGAGCCATGCTAACTTTGCATGATGGTATCAAGACACTAGAGGGCCTCCTTCTTCAAGGCAAATGTCCAAATTACCCAGTTTTCACGGGCAAGGTGCCATCGGACGTGGACTTCGTCCAAGAAGCCCCAGTGGATCTGGGCTTCATAGCGTTCGAGGACGTCTTCAAGTTGTTTCTCTTGAAACAGCTAGACTATAACTTGGTCTGCCTTTACGCGCTCAATTTAGCGATGGAGATCAAGAGAGAGAAAACCCTGTACATCGTGATCGTCGATCCCTACTACATGCGTGACAGCCAGTTGGTGGAAGGATAAGAGACACGGACCATGGCGACTGCGTACCTACAAAAGTTCATGGTGGACAACAAGAGGACGGACACACTTCTTTTTTCCTTCATTTCCTGAGTAAGTACACACCCGCTCGTTGCCGTAACTTGTGCTTTCTTATAGATTTCTTCATTTATTATTTACAACATCTCGTTTCAATCGTGTTGTGCAGAGACAAATAATGCACACTCATCGTCATTTCCATGAAGTTTTTGCTAGCCACGTGTTTCAACTCGGGGAGTTTGACGAACAAGAAATACTACCCTAGAATAAGGGTGTTCTGGATGAGGCTCTCGAGGGCTGCACCAAAAAGGGATGCCCATTCGCCAACAAGGGGTAATGTTTCAAGGATGGCAAACACATATTCAAGCACGTGGTCAGGTTCCCCTGCGTCAAGAAGTCAGCTACTAGCAGCGCCAAGGAGGCCTTCTACGTCATGCATCACCTTAAAGGGTTTGACCGGGATTGCTAGAACCTAACTGACGAGGGTTCGACTCGACAATGCACATTGTTATGGGCTTGGGTTTTGGAGAAGGAGGGGATGCTGGAGATCACAGAACGACTAACAGACAAGAAAAGCAGGACACGGTGTTTACCCAGGTTTAGGGCCCTAGAGGGAAAACCCTACTCCTGCTTGTCTGCTCTCGATTAATGGCGAAACCGAAGGTTACATAGGGTGTGTAGGTTGGATCTGGTGAGGTGTGTGCTACATTATGAGGTGAGTCCTCCTCGCCATGCCCTCCTAGCCGTTATATAGATCCAGGTCCCGAGGTAGGTCGAGTCTATTACAAGTTTAGGGTTTTCCCTTCAAATTTCTATCTATGATTTAGCCGTACCCTAGAAGGAATAGCACTCCTCTTGGGCTTGGGCCACCCGAAATCCTCCTGGACTGCACCAACAAGGTACGTAGTCTCATGGGATTCCGCTGGGCCGGACCAGGTAGGCTGACATTAGGAACCCGTAGGGCATTCCCATGTCAGTAGCCCTCGAGTGTTCAGTCGAATCGTAGATTCGACTGGAGACTCTTAAGACTTCGAGTGCATTCATCCGAATATGCTTTTCAGGTCAAGATATTAGTTCATAGGGATATTTTATATGTGTGCTTGACTCTCCCAACGAATTAAGGTCATTTAATTGCCTTTGGAAAAAACAGAGATTTCTACTCAGACTCGAGTTTCCTAGACTCGAATTTGGAAAATTGCCGGTGTAATTTGACTCAAGCCGCGGAGGTCTTACAAGAGTCAAATTCCAGTGTTTTAAGTTATGTACCCAATGCGTCCGTCAGGATTTTTCGTCGTGCCTGTCAACTTATCTTTGCATCGCAGACACAACATCCAAAAGTTTATCGCCGTGGAGGTGTTTCGGGTGACTAAGGAGACACCATCTCTCTTAGCATTATTTTGGTAGAAGTTGCTAATTGGTTTTGTAGGTTATGTTTACCGTAGCTGTAAAGATCCAAAGGATCACAGCCAATTGATTCATAGGGTGCGCGACCAGTGCTCCCTATGGGAGTAGCCCCGGAGTGTATGTTCGACTCGTAGACTCGAGTAGAGACTTATAGTCATCAATTGTGTAACACAGTGATCCAGAAGTTCATCGGATGATCTTGAGAGTGTCATCAGTGTCGATGCTTTTTCAAATGCATGATCAGTTCTCCCTATGGGAGTAGCCTCCGAGTCATAGTTGAGTTGTAGACTCGAAGAAGGAATCGAAGCGTGAAAAATGGTGGTGGAAAAAGTATTTTCAAAAAATTCTTCGACTGCCTCAGGGACTTTACTAGCTCTTTAGTTGCGAAGAAGCCCACCGCCGGCCATGTCACCAATGGCGGTTGGCAGTGGTCTGCTATGAGGGAGCTGGATCTCCTTCGCATGCGCGAGGCGCTTCTGATCCCGCAGGAAAAGGGTGACACCAAACTCCCTAGCTCGGAGGAAATCCCTGACCCACCCAAAGGTTTTCGTGTGATTTTTATGCCTTCATTATTCGAGGCCTTTCTCTTCTCTCTCACGAATTTCTTCGTGGGCTTATTTTCCTTTATGGGCTTCAACTTCACCAGTTGTCGCCCAATTCTATTCTGCACATTGCGTGTTTCATCATGTTGTGCGAATGTTTCCTTGGCATCACGCTGCACTTTGGACTCTTCAAGAAGCTTTATGCCTTGAAGAGGCAATCTGGCCATGGAGGTGCGGTGTACGACCTGGGTATTTGCGGGATATATATATCCGCCCAATCAGTAGTACTTCTCCTTCCACCTCTGTGAAGGGTTGGCTACCTTCGATGCCAACACAGTGATTTCCAGGAAACGTTCGTGGTAGAACGATATTCCTTCGGGTGAAACCGAAGAGGTGGAGAAGTTATACAAGTAGGTTGAGGCTCTTCAGTTGGTGCGAGGCAAGGAAGTTTCCAGCATCGACATCATCCGAACCTTCCTCAAGCGTCGGGTGCATCCCCTCGACGTGAGGGCGTACCCGGTGTTCTTATACTCCGGCTCAACGATATACAAGGAATCTGGCTATATATGACCCTCTATTTTTGTCACAAAATCGTCACAATAGTCTGTTTATGACGATTCTATGACGATTTTGAGATCGTCGAAAGCTGGGCGTCGCAAATGAACTATAACGATGATTTAGTGAAATCGTCATAACCGTTTATGACAATATTGGATCGTCATAACCATTAAAATGATCTGATATCGTCATGGGAAAACTGGCCTCGCCATGTCAGATCCTACGTGGTTAAGCCTACTGGCACATAATCAGCCCGATCCATTTCTGTCATTTGTATGGGCCAAGCCCAATAATGTGGTCCATCAAATTTACTATAAAACTCGGTTCATTACTTGGGCCAAGCCCAACGTTTCGGCCTTTTCTACATTCAGGGCTTTGGCATTTTTAAGGTCCATTTCTTTTTCATTTTCAACCATTTACTTAAAATTGTACATTTCTCTAGTCCAATGTTGGACGGGCCATAGACTTTTTTAAGCCCATCTAGCATTTGATTTATTTCAGACATACAGGTAGAAAATAGACAATATTTCTTAAACACAACCCAAATAACATTATTTTCCACAAATGATAATGAAAAATAACATATATATTACATTGAGGACATAGTGCACGTCACCCAAAAATATATAACTGCTACAAATGTAGAGTGTGGTATATTACAACAATTGCATCGTTCGAATCAGCCAGATAAATATAAAGCTTATAAAAATATCACCATCTACACTCTGCTGAGTACTGAATCCCTTTGCTTCTTACACCTTCAGCCTGTAGCTCTTATAAAAGAGAGGAAATTGGTTATAGCGATAACAAAAGCAACATCTTCAAACAATAACATAGACTATTTGTATACTAGCAGCTATATAAACAATACTTGATTTTATTTTCTCCTGCAGTAACAAAAACATGGGTTGAATTAGCAAAAATAGCAAATGAATAACAAAAATGACAACAACACCAAATATAGGTACAACATTGTCTCCCATTTTGGCTATCTGTATGTCCAAAATTATAAGCAGGCATGAAGTAGGAGGTTATTATTTATTCTACTACAACACTTGATTGCATTTGTACATTCATTCTTTTACAGACGTTGCATGCCTCCTTTATATGTACTGGGACTCTATGAACTGTATTGTAAGTTACACAAATAGGATTAATATAACTATGACATGAACCTCACAAATAGTATCTAAACACATAATTCACCGGGAGATGCATATCCTATCATCATTCCAACAAGAAGGGAAGACATGAACACACCAGGGGTAGCAGGTAGGACAGAAGTACTCACCCGGATCCCTGGTTGTAGAGGTTGAGGAAGACATCAAGGCAGTCGACGAAAGGCTAGAGGCAGGTGAGCACAATCTTATGATGTTTGGTGCCATGGCAGTGATGGCGACCTAAGGTACTGATGTCCTAGGAGCACGATGTGGAGCCAAAAGAGTAGAATACTTATTGAAGTAGGCATTTGGTAAAATCTGCAGAAAAAGAAAGCTAACTCAAAAGGAAGAACTAGAACCACATACCATGAAACATACAAAAAGAGACTTTATAAATAAGAAATTATTTTAACATTACCATGCTTAACTAACAACAATGAGTTAGAACATCATAAACATCAGAATTGTGTTCTTGGAGTCCTAGCAAACAAACAAGGGTACATAAACTACAGTGAACTGTCAAAAAAATTACCATGCAGCCAATATCATGAACAACTACAACACTTTTTAGTACAATCTAAACAACCATATCTGCAACCTTATGTTCCATAGTAATCTAGTACAATGTTCCTGCAGTAGCTCACCCATAGGACAACAAACACACTCATATGAAATAGTTTATCCTAGGCATGATACATCCTAGCAGCAGTGAATCAACAATACTAGGTCTATAACAATCCATAAAGGCATCAATGCCTCCAATTTTATTTTATTGCGATGAAAGAGAGCTTTATTACTCAAAAGGAATTGCCGATTACTCAATAGGCACAGTAGCAACACCACGTACACAGATAAGAAACACCAAGTGAACTCCACCAAACACAATCATGAACAACCAGACTAGACCTGGCTTTGCGGGCCTCCCTCCAATCACTTGACCGGAAGAAGGAAATCAAGAGCAAACAATCGTAACGGCGGTAGCTTTTTCAGGGGATATCCTAAACGCTCATGAACAATATAACAATATGTCTGGAAAATATATAACAACTAGATAAGTTTGATTAATTCCACTACCCACTTGAGTTGCAAGGACCCGAGAGAGGCGCATCCATTGGTCACCTTGTAGAGGTAGGAGCTGGCAGCTTCCGGGACTGATTGTAGAGGTAGAAGATGGTGATATCTGCATACAACAGATATTTGCTTCAAAAGCACAACTAGTATACCTACACAATTGCACAACACATATACTACTTGAAGGTGTTTTGGCATATCTTTTAGCTGATAAATTGTTATGCACAGAATCAAAATCTTCATAGAAAGTAATGTATAGAGCTAATCATACTAGTTGAAATGCAAACTATCACATGAAGAATATAGTGGAAGATCATTTTATCTATGCTACATACATAATGTAAATCAGTTTCCATAATGTAAATCAAGCTAAAACAGAGCAAAAATGAATATATTACAGCCATGAAACATAATTGTTGCACACTATGAGTTTTTAAACAACTTAATGTAACCACGATTTCCAAATCAAAATAGTGGTACATGGTCAACTAGATAGTGAAATATACCAGTCCTCTTAATTGTTGCAGCGCAATAGAGGGCCAGTAAAACAGTTCACCATATATGCTTGCTTCAAACTAGTGTCTATTTCAGGGTTTTAAAACACAATTAAAAAGTATACTAATTGAAAAAACACTATTTCAGAAGCTATACATATTTGCATAAGATTCTAGCATTCCTGCAAAAAGATTGACATGCAGGTTTGATATCAACAGCTCATAGCAGTTTAACTACACTAATACCATCTCAAGCATCATCAGTTTGAACACTAACTAAAGCACAAGTACATTAATAAACCCGAAACAAAACCAGAATAACGTGCGGCATGAGAAATAACGTGTTGCTCTTCTTGTTGTTGTTTACCTGGACGGCCGTAGAACCAGATACAGCAGGAGGTTTGTGATGTCTACGCACTTCTATTCTTGTAGACAGTTGTTGGGTCTCCAAGTATAGAGATTTGTAGAACAGCAGCAAGTTTCCCTTAAGTGGATTACCCAAGGTTTATCGAACTCAGTGAGGAAGTGGTCAAAGGTATCCCTCTCAAGCAACCCTGCAATCAAGATACAAGAAGTCTCTTGTGTCCCCAACACACCCAATACACTTGTTAGGTGTATAGGTGCACTAGTTCGGCTAAGAGATAGTGAAATACAAGTGGTAACGATGCCAGAAAATAGCTTCTGACTTGATGTTGACGTGGGGTAACGTGTGTGAGTGCCAGAAAATAGTTGATGGCATGGAGGACTAAAGCAAGCAAACATGCCACAGATCTAGTAGCAAACGGTGTTTCAATGTTTAGAAACAAGGCCTAGGGATCATACTTTCAGTAGTGAACACTCTCTCATATAAACATCCTCTCTTCATAATACTACTCTTAACTACTCTCCGGTTGTACACTCTAATCCATGGTAGGGCTATAACAGCACACCTCAAAGTCTGCCTTCCCCATCTAGATAACCCCACACTGTCATCTTGAGCGCTAGATGGTTCCAACAAACACCACCATTTCATAGAGATATCCAACTCCAAATATAACTCATAACAAATATATATAACCTAGCTTAAGTGCCACACACGGCGTGCACGCTGTCACTTTCACACACGTGGTGAAAATCATAGATCTATTAAAGCACAATGAGTATTTATTTAGACTCAACCCTAAGTGCCACCATGGCATGCACGCTGTCACTTTCACACACATGGGGAGAGCAGAGATCTAATGAAGCACTGGAGTAGCAAGGTAGATCTACTTGATTACAAAGCTCATGACCACAACAAGATCATGCATAGAGAGAGAGATGAACACATAGCTACCGGTAGAGCCCTTAGCCTCGAGGAAGAACTACTCCCTCCTCATCATGGAATCAACAACAGTGATGGAGATGGTGGTGGAGATCGATGGAGATGGCTCCAGGGGCACTTCCCCGTCCCGAAGGGTGCCAGAATAGAGACTTTTTGTCCCCCGAATCTCTCCTTCGGTGGCGGCGGCGCAGTGGAAATTTTTCTGGAAGTATGATGGATTCCTTAGGGTTTTCTCCCCAGGGGCTTCTTATAGGCGAAGGAGGCAAGGCTAGGAGGAAACCAGGGGCCCCACACCCTGCCTAGGCGCGGGCCCACCCCTGGCCGTGCCTAGGGGGGATTTGGCTGCCGTGGTTCGCCTCTCCGTCTCTCCTCTGGACTTCGTCACCCACGGTAAAATATTGACTTTGGCTTTTGTCCCGTCCAATTCCGAGAATATTGATTTTCTACCTTTTCGGAACCAAAAATAGAAGAAAACAGGCAACTAGCACTGTGGCAATTTTTTAATAGGCTAGTTCCAGAAAAGATATAAAAACACCTCAAAGTGTAGACAAAGCAAAACAAAGTAGATACTAAACAAGCATGGAGCATCAAAAATTATAGATATGTTTATGACATATCAGTTTTCTTGATGTAGTGGAAGTTCGTACTGGTGGGCATGCACGCGGGATACGCCCAGCGGTGAGGACGCTCCCGGGATGCCGGAGGCGGAAGGCCGAGCGGCTGGTAATCAGGAGTGGAGGACTCCATCTTCCCTCATCTGCGGCGCGCCTGGATCCACGGGTATGAGGATGACGCTCTGCTCCTCCACGGGGATGAGGACAACGTGCTCCTCACTGGGACGAGAAGATTGGGGGAGGCACTGGCTCCACGGTGTTGCCTTTCCTTCTTTGGTGCCTGCGAGGTGAAATAAGCGAGAGATGGGGTCAGCGCCTGGAAGGTCAAGCGAGCGACGGGCAGAGAGGTGGAGTAGAGGAGGACGCCCGACGGGATCTGGGAAGGAGGAGGAGAGCAGGGGCTAGAGGGAGCCACGCGGTAGGAGAGGCAGGACGCTACCTTGGCAAGAAGGTGGGTGAGGTTGCTGAGGGGAGGATGCGCCAGAGTGGTCGCCACTTCCACAGCGTGCGAGGATTCCATCCACGTCGCCCGCTGTCGCCCGTCGTCGCCCGCGTAGAGCAGCAGGAGCCAACACGGCTCGATGCCATCCACGTCATCCGCATCGGCGGAGATCGGAAATGTGCTAGGGGAGGAGAGCGATTGAGGAAGAGGTTGTGGTGCTAGGGGAGACAGGGTCGAACGGAGATGGGGTTCTCCAGATGGGATCGGGAGGATGGGAGTGGGGGTGGCGGCAGAGAGATGAGGGAGTGGTCTGCGCGGCCCGTCTATGACTAGGGTTTGGATGGGTCATGGGTCTCCCGCGGGTGGACTGAGGGTTCATTCTAGACCGTCTGATCGAGTGGACGACTAGGATTTGTTTCGGTGGGTGATCCCTGGTAGCCTAATTTATGCATTTTGATTGGTTGGATAAGACTGTCCATTGTCCTAGTTGTTAAAATGATTTCATATTATGCAAATGTGAACTTTTTGATGACAAAACAGTCCAAACTATGTGAAACCTTCGCGTGGTGTCATGTTATGTGACCTATTTCCAAGGAAAAATAACAAACTTGGTAAATTGATTGTGTCTCGAAAAAACCTTCTCACGAATGACATATGATGTCTTAGGTTTCATGGCTTTCGGGTCAAATGGCCCATGTTATGGCTAGATTCAGGGCATAGTTTGTGATAATGTGCATGTATTGTGCACGTGTGTGCATCTTGAGATGTCGAACAATGTTAAAGGAGGAAGTTTTCCTTTTCGTTGCACGTATAATCTATTTTACATTTTCCGAGCGCCAAAAACGGGTTGTTTGTGAATCAACCACCAAATGAAAGTTTCAAAATACTACCATCCCATTTTTCAAAAATAATAGGCCACTTTACATGGACAAATGTCCCAACCAGGGTATCTCAAACCTTTCCGTACACCCCTGGCAAAAAAGACAAATTCCTGCCGAATCGGTAGGAAGTGGGTCCGATTTGAACTAGAGGTACATTATCTGATGCCCATGATTTTTTGAAAAAAATTATTTTTAGACTCACAATATGCTATTTCTTCAGATATATAATGCAAGTTTAGAGAGGCTCAGACCCTAGCTAAGAACCTTCATGCTCGCCGTTTTGGCCGTAGTTTGAAACGGGCATAAAAAATTTAAAAACAGTCCGATCAATGCAAATCCTTCATGTGGTGTCTTATTATGTGACTTAGTTTTAATGAAAAATACCAGACTTGGTAAATTGCAAGTGTCTCGAAAAAACCTTCTCAAAAATGACCTATCATGTCTGAGGTTTCATGGCTTTCGGGCCAAACGACCAATGTTATGGCTAGAATCGTGGCATAGTTTGTGATACTGTTACCATATTGTGCATACATATGTATCATGGGATGGCGAACAATATTCCAGGAGGAATTTTTCCTTTTCGTCTCATGGAAATACCATTTTTCAATTTTTCGAGCACCAAAAACGGGCCATTTTGTGTAGCAACCACCAAATGGAAGTTTTAAAATGCTACCATCCCATTTTTCAAAACAATAATAGTTCACCTTACATGGACAAATGTCCCAATCGGGGTATCGCAAACCTTTCCGTACACCCCTGGCGAAAAAGACAAATTCCTGCCAAATCGGTAGGAAGTGGGTCCGATTTGAACTACTGGTACATTATCTGATGCCCATGATTTTTTGAAAAAAAAATTAGACTCACAATATGCTATTTCTTTAGATATCCAATGCAAGTTTAGAGAGGCTCAGACCCTAGCTAAGAACCTTCTTGCCCGCCATTTTGACCATAGTTTGAAACAGGCATAAATAATTCAAAAATGGTCCGATCAATACAAATCCTTCACGTTGTGACTTATTATGTGACGCAGTTTCAATGAAAAAAATACCAGACTTGGTAAATTGCAAGTGTCTCAAAAAAACCTTCTCAAAAATGACTTATCAGGTGTGAGGTTTCATGGCTTTCGGGCCAAATGACCAGTGTTATGGCTAGAATCGCGGCATAGTACGTGATACTGTTCCTATATTGTGCACATATATGTATCATGGGATGGAGAACAATGTTTCAGGAGGAATTTTTCCTTTTCATCGCACGGAAGTACCATTTTCCATTTTCTGAGCGCCAAAAACGGGTTATTTTGTGAAGCAACCACCAAATGAAAGTTTCAAAATGCTACCATCCCATTTTTCAAAAATAATAGGCCACCTTACATGGACAAATGTCCCAACCGGGGTATCGCAAACCTTTTCGTACACCCCTGGCAAAAAAGACAAATTCCTGCCGAATCGGTAGGAAGTGGGTCCGATTTGAACTACAGGTACATTATCTGATGCCCATGATTTAATATTTTTAGACTCACAATATGCTATTTCTTCAGATATCCAATGCTATTTTAGATAGGCTCGGACCCTAGCTAAGAACCTTCATGCCGCCGTTTTGACCATAGTTTGTAACATGCATAAAAATTTTAAAAACGGTCCGATCAATGCAAATCCTTCGCATGGTGTCTTATTATGTGACGTAGTTTCAATGAAAAATACCATACTTGGTAAATTGCAAGTGTCTCAAAAAAACCTTATAAAAAATGACCTATCATGTCTGAGGTTTCATGGCTTTCGAGCCAAACGACCAATGTTATAGATAAAATCACGACATAGTTTGTGATACCGTTTCCATATTCACACATATGTATCATGGGATGGAGAACAATGTTCCAGGAGAAAGTTTTCCTTTTCGTCGCACGGAAATACCATTTTCCATTTTCCGAGCGCCAAAAATGGGTCGTTTTGTGAAGCAACCACCAAATGAAATTTTCAAAATGCTACCATCCTATTTTTCAAAAATAATAGGCCACCTTACATGGACAAATGTTCCAACCAGGATATCTTAAACCTTTTCGTACACCCTTGGCAAAAAAAACAAATTCCTGCCGAATCGGTAGGAAGTGGGTCCGATTTGAACTATAGGTACATTATATGATGCCCATTTTTTCGAAAAAATGATTTTTAAACTTACCATATGCTATTTTATCAGATATCCAATATAAGTTTATCGAGATTCAAGCCCTAAACGAGAATTATCACTCCCTAGTTTCATACTCATATTTTGAATTATGATATTGTCCCTACTATGGACTAATGTGAAATTAGTAAATCTACTATTTTTAAATAATAAAATTATTTATATTTAACACCCTAAGATGATCTAGTGAATTTTATAGAAATTTAGAGACAAAAAACAATTATTTTGGACTTCCTATGGAAAAGCTAAAAAAAATTAAGAAAACAGAAAAAAAAACTACTGTAACTCGACTGGCATAATCTACAGCGCGCAATCAAAGTCGGCCCAGATAACAAGGAAGCCCACCTCCCTTCCCACCGACAACCCACTAATTAAATAGTTATAAGATGTCGATGTACTATTTTGACAGAAAGAAATAAGTGGTGTAGTGGTATTCGGCCGTTGCTCCTACTAGGAGGTTGGGAGTTCGACTCCCTGATAACATCTTTTTGTGGATTATTTCCACAAAGGCTGCTCCTGGTTGGATTAAAACCTCGTTGCGATTCTATATTTAGTGAAACAATTGGCTGGCCTAGTGGTTAGGCTTGCCCTTGCTTGACAGCGTGGTCGTGGGTTCATACCCCTCGGCTAATCCTTTTTTACTAATAATCCTGCTATCTATGTAATAAATTCCGATTTTTCTATTAGAAATATATTAATATATTAATAAATTCCGAGGTTTCTATTAAAAATATATATATTAATATAAGTATACTAAATTATACCAAATAATCCGCATGTCTCTTATTTGACTAATATAATCCTACCAAATATTAACATATAAGCCAATATTGACATATGGAAAAGACACATAGTAATAACATATAAGACAATATTGACACATGGATAAGACACGTAGTAAAAAACTGATACATAGACACGCCACATAGGCTCAATTGCTGATATGGCCGATTACTCATTTCAAGTTATGCTAATTTGGACAATATAACGATTTAAAATCGTCATAGTGAGCTATAAGTAACACCATAGGCTGCTTCCATTAGATTATGAGGATTTCATATAAAGTAACTATGACGATTTTTACCAAAATCATCGTAATTTTCTAGGGTATAAGCCCTCTTGAACTGCTTACGACCATCTTGTGCAAAATCATCATAACTCTATGACGATTTTGTTCACGGTCACTATTAGAAGGTCATAGAATAACACATTACTTGTATCCCACGAAGATATTGGGTGAGCAGCTCTCCTCGTCAGACCTCGACAGGGCTATCAGGCCCCTGCCGTGTTTCAAGTCTGACGAGGCTCTACTGGCAGAGTCTCCGACTGCAGCACCCTTCACAAAGTCTCTCAAGAAAATTCTTTATTTGCACGTAGTGCATGTTAGCTGTTGCTAGTCTTCCATTATATTTCTGCCTGACGCGAAGTCCTTTGGGTGTGCCTGATTTTTAGGTGGATGAAATGCTATCTCCCCTTCATGAAAAGTACTCGAAGGCACCAGATGGTGGGACGTGGATTCCGAGTCCACAATCCCTGCTGCCCAGTCGCCTGTCGAGGACAATGCCCCTGAGTCCAGCGAATGGCATTCTCTTAAGAGAACCTGCAGCGAAGCTTCAGATGCTTCAACACCACCAACCCCGAGGGGGCCTGCTTTCCTATAGCAGCATGCTCCGGAGGGGGGCGCATCTTCCCCGATTATAGCAGTACCTCTTCGTGTCGTAGCTCCTCAGCCTCTGGCCAAGAAGTAGAAGCATGCGATGTTCCTTGATCTCTCTGACATCCCTTCGTGAGTGCTTGACGCCATTAATTTTTGACTATGCTACGTTTATGTTCCTGGATGACACTTTTTATGTATTCGCTTATTGTGCTACATCAGGGGGTCTTCTGCGGGTGAGTCCATGAAGGACGAGACCGAAGAGATGGTCGAGGAGTCGAAGGCAGCGAGAGCTAAAGTTGCGACGCCCTCTGATACCTCGTGAACATATCTATAATTTTTTATGCTCCATGATTGTTTTGTATCAACTTTCTTATGTTTTGTCTATGCTTTGAGGCATTTTTATATATTTTCTAGAACTAACCTATTAACAAGATGTCGTAGTGATAGTTGCCTGTTTTTTGCTGGTTTCAGAAAAGCTAGTAAGGAAATATTCTCGGATTTGTACGAAACAAAAGCCAAAGTCAATATTTTACCAGAGCGAAGACGAAGTCAAGAGGGGAGACAAAGAGGAGCCACGAGGTGGCCACACCTAGGGCTGGCGCGAGTCCACCCTAGGCTACGTCGCCCCACGGTATGCCCCCCGGGCGTCCACCGACCTCGCCCCTTCGCCTATATAAACACCCCGAGGTAGAAACCCTAAGCACCCGATCAGAAATCCATGAAAGAGTCCATATCTGCCGCCACCATCGTCCCTAGATCGGGGGGATCTGAAGCTCTTCCCAGCACCCTGCCGGAGGTGAGAGATCATCCCGAAGGCCTTCTTCAACACCATGCCAGCCTCTGGAGTGATGCGTGAGTAGTTCACCCTTGGACTACGGGTCCATACAGTAGCTAGATGGTTGTTTCTCCTCTTTTGTCCTATCATGTTTAGATCTTGTGAGCTCCGTTCATGATCAAGATCATCTATTTGTAATGCTACATGTTGTGTTTGCGGGGATCCGATGGATATTGAGTACTATGTCAGATTGATTATTGATTCTAGCATGTCTATGTTATTTGTGATCTTGCATGCTCTCCGTTGCTAGTAGATACTTTGGCCAAGTAAATGCTTGTAACTCCAAGAGGGATTATTTATGCTCGATAGTAGGTTCATGCCTTTGGTAATCTGGGTAAGTGACAAAAATCTCTAAAGTTGTAGATATGCTGTTGCTATTAGGGAGAAAACAACAATCCTTTGTCCAAGGGAAATTGTATTGTTTACTTTACACACTTTTTAATGCAATTATGTGTTGCTTGCAACTTAATACTGGAAGGGGTTCAGATGATAACCTGAAGGTGGATTATTAGTCATAGATGAAGTTGGATTATGTTCTATGTATCACGTTGTAATGCCCAAACAAATCTCGTAGATATCAAGATGTCTAGTATATGCATTGTTATTCATTCTCAATTTGTCAATTGCCCCGCTGTAATTTTTTAACCCAGCATGTTATTTATCTTATGGAGAACAGCTCTAGTGAACTATGGACCCCGGTCAATTCCTTACCATTTATATACCATCTATTGTAGTTTCTGCAATTATCACAAGCAATTACTATCTTACACACTATACGTTTAATACTTTGTTTTCAGCAAACTGTAAGTTGGGGCAAAGTATTGGGTTTGTGTTGTGCAGGTTCCAAGTTTCTAGCGACACCTTGGATTTATTTCCTTACTCCTACCGGTTCGATAACCTTGGTTTCATAACTGAGGGAAACTTGATGTTGTGCTCATCATATCTTCCTCTTAGGGTACCCAATGAGATCTACATATCTGAGCCATCACTCTCCCCGAAGACGATGGCCAACTCCAGTGATGGCGCATTGAGTTCCTCCAAGCCGTGGATTCATGCAATTCTCACCCGGAAGGCTCAAGATGAACCCTCAGAGTCTTTGGGTGGACATGTGAGTACTATTGGATTATGACTAACGAGCCCATGGGCCTCTTATCCAACTGACTGATGCTTTCCTGGTGCAGCCCTTCATTCGTGACTTACAGTGTCTTGGGAAGCGGCACCTTTCCTTGGAGGTGAGTTTTCAGCAGCTCCAGCGTAAGTGTCTTGCTATCTATGTTCTTCAGATGCATGTGTTGAGGTTTGTAATTGACCTTCTTGTCTGGTTTATTGCAGAAGAGAATAATGAGGCCCTCTACAAGCTGGACTCACTCGGAAAGAATCACAGCCAGGCAGAGACCAAGGACAAGTATGTTGTGGAAGCCCTCGAGCGCTTCAAGCGGGAAACGAAGGAGCGCGAGGAAAATCTTGCAGCTGATGCTGCCGTCTGGGAGAAGGCGATGGTAGAGAAGATTATGACCGCCGCCCATGCGTTGTCTAGTAAGTTACTCGAATCTCTTGAGCCGCTGCTCTCTAAGTTTGACATTTTTCTGAATTGGACTTGTTCGGGCGCATCTGCATATGATACTAGCGTTTCCTTCGATCGCTATGTCTTGGACCATGGGGACCTTCTGGTGGATGCGCTTTCCGCGGTCGAAGACCATTGAAGCTCCACCGTCAAAACTTTGTCCAAGGCCGAAGAGGTCTTCAATCGCTTCTATCGGGATATCTTCTCGAAGGGCATGGCCTTTGATGATGTTGACCCCTTAGCGAAGGCCCTAGCAGGAGATGCGCATGCAGAGTACAAGAAGACCCACAAAAGCGCAGGTGCCACCCTTGGCTTGGCGATGGTGCTAGCATCTGGTGCGAAGCTGGACCTGAGCGGGGCGACCTCCAACATGCCAGTAGCGGCGGATGGCACTGAGATAGCCTTTGCTCCATTCACCTCACGCTGTAAGCACTATGGACCCCCCGTCTGATTGACCTGCTGACCAATTACGCGACTGAGCAGAAGAGAGTGGCCGCGACGCGATCCATGGAGCCTGGAACTGCTTCGGATGCCGCGAATCCCTAGGGCCCATCTGCTGCTAAGTTTCCTCCATAGATTTGTTACGCTTTTGTTGTAGGTCATGTAATATTTTGTACTGGATAACGTTCTAGACTACCACATGGTGGTTCCTTATATGAATACATGTTGTCTTCTTTTGCTGTTGCAAATTGCTCTGTCCGTATACCATGTTGATGTGCGCCTCATAGGGCCCTTCAAATTTTGCTCCGATCACTTCACCAATTCCTTTGGCCGCTGCTCAGCCGATGACAGGTGAGGCATCGCAGTTGCCATTGTTGTGTGACCGCATTCGAAGCTTGGAGAAAGACATCCTCATTATCCGTGGCCACGTGGATGTGTGGAAGTCGAAGACAAAGAGTGCCGTCAAAAGGGAGAGGTATCTCCTTGATAAGTTTCGGCAAATCGATGATCAGGTGCAATATGAGTTGTAGTCTACAGCTTATGTGATGCCGTAATTGTGTTTTCTCCTTTTTGGTTTCTAAGCTGGTGCTCTGTGTAGTTGTCAATCTTCTTCCGTAGGAAGAGAAAGAGCGTATCACCATTCGACTCAACTGCCTCACGCAACAGGAGTTGGAGGCTGGAGGGTTCTTCTGGATGGATCACGATTGGGCCGTCATGGTGGCAACGGTGCAAGACCGTGTCCATCAGGTGCTTCAAGTCTTGAAGCGTGTGAGGTCGTCATTCGCGTCCATATAGGCTGTCTTGTTTCCCTTGGACACGTCCCCCTCGAGTTTCTTGGGATTGCTGGGGAAATTTCGGAGCATGGACGCCATGAAGGAGCTTGTGTAGCAGCAGCTTGTTGCAGGCGCTAAGGCAGTGCTAGCCCTTGTTCGGCTGCATAACCGGGACATTGATCGGGCGGAGATAGCAGCAGGGCCGCATGTTCCTCCTGATGGCATGGCGTGGAACATGCGCCTGCACTATGAGTCAGTTGCCCGTCATGCCGAAGACATTGTGCATCTCTTCAATGAGCGAACAAATGTTCTGCTTCAGCGTGGGTGATTAGTCATTTTTCCTGCAAGTATTGTACAGAACAATGTAAAATTTGTATAGTTTCGGTTGGGCTGTTGTTGCCCTTGTAAAATTTGTAAAAACGCATTGCATGCAATTATCGTTATTGTAAATTTTGCATGTCCTTTTCATTTGCCTGACGCGACTATCAATCTCTGCTCCTTTCCAACCTGTTAGTTGGGCTGCTACTGGTTTGGAGTTTTCAATGGTTCGATGACGTGGTCAGCTACTTAAGTGAATGCGGTAATGTGGCAGTCAACAAAGTCGTCAGGTGAGGCGCAGCCCCCAAGTGCGTTTTATGAATGCAAATTTGCATAAGAAAAAGACATATTGGACAAGGAACTTAGCTTTTATTCACCGCATAGTAGGGAGTACAAGGTTCGGCTGAGTAGCCTAGATGAAAAGCCTTATTGTAAGTAAAAATAGCTAAGGGTAGAAGCATCGAAGTTGTGCGATGTTCCATGGATTGAAGTATGCTACTTCGTACTCGACGTCCTTGAGACAGTAGGTGCCACATGGTATTACTTCGGTGACCACGTAGGGGCCATCCCAGGGTGACTTGAGCTTCAGGTGCCCCTTTTGCTTGAGTCACATGACGAGGTCTCCTTCGACGAAGAAGCGTGGCTGCAGCCGTCGGCTGTGGTAGTTGCGGAGGTTTTTCTTATACACTATTGAACGGGAAGCGGCGATGTCATGTGCTTCCTCCAGCAGATCAACGGAGTCTTCGAGTGTTGCCGTTGGTTCGGCTTTGCTGTAAGCGATGACCCGTGGGGCCTTGTAGCATACCTCAGCAGGTAGCATAGATTCTGCTCTGTGCACCATGAAGAAAGGCGTGTAGCCGGTGGAGCTATTTGCCATTGTGCATAAACTCCAGAGGACGGAGGGTAGTTCGTCTGCCTAGGATCCCACTGCTCATTTGAGAGGGCGCAAGAGTCATTTCTTGATCCCATTGTAGACGAGGTTATTGGCCTTTTCGATTTGGCCATTTGTCTACGGGGGCGCGACCGAGGCGTATCTGACGTTGATGCCGATGCCTTCACAGAAGTCTTGGAACTCCTTTGATATGAACTTCGTTCCATTGTCGGTGATGATGCTATGTGGCACCCTGAACCTATAGACAATGGACTTGAATAACTTGACGGCGGTGGCACCATTTTGGTTGGTGACGGGCGTAGCCTCGATCCACTTGGTGAAATTGTCGACTACCACCAGGAGAAAGACGTATCCTCTAGGCGAGTACTTTTGTAGCTTTCCAACCATGTCGAGTCCCCACTATTCAAAGGGCCATGCCAGCGGTATTGGTCGCAGTTCTGTGCCTGGTGCGTGTGGCTTATCTGCGAACCGTTGGCAGGTGTTGCACTTTTTGACTATGTCCTTGGCGTCGCACATTACTCTTGGCCAGTAGAAGCCAACCCGTAAGGCTTTGGCGACCAAGGCGTGGCTGCCAGTGTGGTGTCCGCAGATGCCTTCATGTATGTCGAGGAGTATGCTTCTTTTGTCACGGTTGGTGACACATCGCTGGAGGGCGCCGGTGATGCTTCGCTTGTAAATCTTGCCGTTGATGATGGTGAGGGCCTTGGAACGGCGAGCGATCTGTCGCGCATCTGTCAGGTCATCTAGCAACTGCTTGCCCAACAGGTACTTGATGTGCAGTTGTGTCCATGTTTTCTCGATTGCCAGGACTTGCATGAGGTTCACCAGTTCGACGTTAGTCTCTGGTTCTGCACGTTTCTCCGTTTTCTCGGGTGGTGCAGCCCTCGAGTGCTCCGTGACATCTGGTGTGCCTTTAGGGATTTTTTGCTTGATCGAGCGCTCATAGATTTGTTCGAGGAACACGCCTGGTGGTACTGGTGCGCAGGTCAATCCACTATTGGTGAGTTTGTAGGCCTCTTAATTGCTTTCTCAGCCGATGTGCTAGAGTTCACAGCTGTCAAAGTCTCCTTCGAGTGCATTGTAGAGGCTACGCTAGGTAATCATGTTGTCACTGATGGCATCGTATTGGTTCATCGTCTGTCGGACGACGAGGTTGGAGTCGCCGTAGATAACTAGCCGAGTGGCGCCACAGACTTTAGCCATCTGCATGTCGTGGATCAGCGCCTCATACTCAGCCTCGTTTTTTGATGCGTGGAATCTCATCAGCATCACATATGTCATATTTTCCCCTTGAGGGGATGTCAAGATTACTCTGGCTTCAGCTCCTTCCCCGTGTTTGGATCCGTCGAAGTGCATTGTCCAGAGCTGGGGCATGTCCGGGGTATCCAGGAGTTGCAGCTCCATCCAGTGGACGAGGAAGTCAGGGAGCACCCGCGATTTGATGGCGGTGCGCTGCTCATAGATGATGTCCCTCGTGGATAGCTCAATGCCCCAGAGGGACACTCGCCCCGTTGCCTCGGGGTTGTGAGGATGTGTGAGAGTGGTGCGTTATTGACGACCACTATCTGGTGATCCTGGAAGTAATCGCACAGTCGACACACGGTCATGAATATGTCGTAGGCTAGCTTTTGATAGTGAGAGTACGTATGCTTTCTTGGTGTCAGTACATCGCTGAGGTAGTACATCGGGCGTTGCACCCCGTGGGTTTTTCCTTCCTCGGGTCATGCAACCACGAGTGCAGTGCTGATCACCTAGTGATTTGCGGCGATATACAGCAGTATGGACTCCCTCTCCTTTGGTGTCACCAGTATAGGAGATGTGGAGAGCATAATCTTGAGGTCTTCGAATGCTTCATCGTCTTTGTCTGTCCACTCAAATTTGTACAACTTGTAGAGCAGCTCGTAAAAGGGGAGAGACTTTTCACCCATGAGGCTGATGAACCTACTAAGCGCTGCAATTCGCCCAGCTAGCTGCTGGACTCCTTTGACGCTCTTCGGCTTCTCCATGGCTAGTATAGCCTTGATTTTCTTTGGGTTGGCCTCGACGCCTCTCGCGAAGATGAAGTACCTGAGCAATTGCCCGGATGGGAGGCTGAAGGCGCACTCTTACGGGTTCAGCTTGATCGTATATCGATCCAGGTTGTCAAACATCTCGCGGAGACCGTATCAATGTTTGGCGATCCTTGGTCTTTACCACTATGTCGTCGACATAGACTTGGATGCTTCGACCAATTTGATTCTTCAGGCAGGCAGGCATGCACCTTTGATAAGTTGCACCTCATTCTTGAGCCCGAAAGGCATTGTATTGTAGCAAAAGACCCCAAACGGCGTAATGAACGCCATATTTCCATGATGCTCGACCTACAGCTGAATCTGATTGTAGCCTGATTAGGCGTCGAGGAACGATAGGCGTTCGCATCTTGCGGTGGAGTCAATGATTTGGTCAATCCACGATAGAGGGAATTGGTCGTTTGGGCAGTGCTTGTTGAGGGCCGTAAAGTCCATGCACATCCGCAAGATGTTTGTGTAGGGTTCGTTGCATGGAAAACAAAAAATTTCTATCGCAACAACGAATAAAACCAAGGTCCAATTTATGAAAAAGCCAAGATCTAATCCATGAGATAGGTGCAACGAGATTGGAGAGAACTAAACCTCGAAGATCCAAAGCGTTTAACAAGATCAGATCTCGTGGTTGGTGTAGTCGATCACTTTCCGATCTCAAGATCGCGATGATGATCCTTCCGGTGCCGTGTTCCGGCAGCTCTTCTGCACTCAGTCACACGTACGAAGTCGATGAAGACCTTCCTCTCCCTGTTCTAGCGGGCAGTGGAGGTAGTAGATCCCCTCGGAATCCCAGCAGCAAGATGGTGTGGTGGTGGTGGTGGAGGAGAAGAATTTTGTAGGGCTTCGCCTAAGCCGGAGCAGTTGATGGAGGAGGGAGAGGGTGGCGCCTAGGTTTAGGAGCAGGGGGCAGGGTGGCACACTCCCCACGCCTCCTTATAAAGATGGGGGGTGTGACCAGGGTTCCCAGCCCAGGCCATGTCCATAATTTTATAAGTATGTGTGTAGGCGAGCAACCCATAATTAGCCGGAACTCCTCTTAGTAGATTTTATCCCAACTTCAATAATCCTACTAGCCTGTTTACCACAACTATGGTCAGTCACTAGACGATTAAGATGAAGGAAATATGCCCTAGAGGCAATCATAGAGATGATTATATTTCTTATGTATCCATGAGTTATTGTAATGTTCCTTAAATATCCATACCAGGAAACTTGTATTGATTGACAATTATGTGAATTATTTGTGAAACTCTTTACTTGTACAGTTATTTAATAGTTGTCCCTAGTCAGAGTTCATGTGAGGACACATGTGAATATTATAATAGCACATCAATTGGTTGATGACTATGTTTCGCAAGTCATAGACATGGAGATTTCAAACCAATGATGTGGACACATGTTGTGAACATGGGGTTGGAATGACCCAACTTGAGACTGGCAATTAGTTGCAGCTCTCTCTCTACACATCGTAATGCTTTTGTCCTTAGACACGAGATTGTCGCATGTACTTGAGATGTGGATCGACATACTTTGGGGCTATCGGGCCTACTCCGAATCGGGTAGTTATAAAGGTATCTTTCGGGTTTGTCCTGAAGCATGCTGGAAGGCATGGTCAATCAAGATGGGATTTGCCCCTCTCTACTTGAGAGAGATATCTCTGGGCCCCTCGAGTGATCGGATCCAGAAATGCATGGCCGTGCTACATATGGTTAAGAGTTAACCTAGTAAAGGGATTCCGAATCACAGTATTGAGAAAGGGAGGCCAGCTTGGAGCTAGACCAAATATCGTGAGGCAAAGGGAAAGACATGTACTAAACCTTGTGGTGGTTCGTCCGATATGATCTTTGTATGCGTTTAGGAGTTGGAACGTCTTGCTAGAGGCCGCTACCAACTATTGACAGAATAAGTGTATTCGTGTCATGTATATACATATATGAACGGTCACACACTTAAGGGGCTGGAAGCCCAATGAGGATTGGATCCGAATTAGACCAGGCTTAGGCTACTAATGGGCTCCTAATGTAGAAGCCCACTAGGGACGCCGATATAAGAGAGGGTGGGGCGAGCTGACCAGGGTTAGACCATTCCACCCAGCCGCCACTCCTCACGCCTGTGTTGCACGCACGAACCAAGCAGTCCGGCGTCTGACTGTAATGCCCCGAAAATATTCGGAAATAAAATTGCGTGTTATTTTCTATTTTGCATCATCATGACATCATGCATATTTTCGCTCTAAAATATTTCACCAAAAGCCTATTTTGTTTTCTAATTATTTTCCTCTTTTAATTTCAAATCGAAAATCCTAGTCTTTCCTAGATCTTTTATTTGTCTATTTACAAAAGTTTTTAAAACTAAAACAAATAAAAATAAAAGAGTTTTAGGGGAGGCAGCTAGCCAGGCCCAAAAGGCCCAACTATCCACCTACTACCCCATTGACCAAACCCTAATTCTGCCGTAGTCCCACATCAAACACACCCGTCGCCGCACTCACCCGCGCACGCGCCCAGCGCTAGCCAAACACCACACACACACATCCTGGAGGACACGCACCCAACACAAGACCCACAGAACACACGCACGCACACACACCCTGTCACGTACACGCACATGACTCACGCCCACAACCACCACACCCAGGAAACGGAACACACGCATGCGATACGGAACGCACGCACGAGGCCGCATGACCCGATGGATCCCCGCACCTCTCCCGAGCGCTGCCTCCTCCCTGGCGCTCCTCACCGCCCATCGCTCCCCTGTCGCCCAAGCTCCCCACCATGCATGACCTCCGTCCCCAAGACCTCCGGCCTCCAGCCGTGCTTCCCCTCTGCCGGCCGTGGCTCGCCTACCCCTTCCCGCGACCGTCCGCCGCTGCTCTCTGGAGTCTCTCGAGCCGCCACCTGCGCGTCGACGGCCGCCATCAGGGGATCCCCTCTCCTGTGCCCCTCGTCGACCAGCCGATGCCACCACCGGCTCCCTCCCCTATGGACCTCTTCCCCGCACTATCCCCCTCTCAGGCCGGCGCCTTGCCTGACCCGTTCTGTGCGATGCCATGCCGGCCCCATCGCCAAGCTCGTCGTCAGCCGCCCGCGAACCCCGCGGCCTCCTCTTCCCTCGCCGGCGCGGCGTGTCGCATCTGCCTTCGCCTCTCCGGCCTTCCCTCCCCTCCTCTAGTAGGGCCACGCTCGCCAGCTTTTGGTCGCCGCCATCCGTCTTCTGCAGCAGCGCGGTGCCGTTGCCCGAGGTCGCCCGCTCTCTGCCCTACCGCTCGCTTGGTCTCGCCCAGAACCGGCTCAACCTCCTACCCGCTGTCTGATGTTGCCGTAGGCGTCCACCACGTCCTGGCCATCGCTCCGGTGCCTTGTGCAGTGTATGGGGCCCATCGGTGGTATGTTCTTATCTACAGTGCACATGAGTTGTTCTTCTGCCTGTGTACGTTCGGGTGCCGATGTAAGTTCTGCTTGTGTTCTTTGTTGAAAACAAGATCTCCTGTTTTCCTTGATGTGTGTCAACACCCGGATTTTTAATCCCAGATGCCTGTTATGCCATACATCGCAATCCCAGGATTACCATTTTTACGAGACATAACAGATTTGGATACCATAGTACATCATCCATTACAAACCATATATAAGGTCTTACACAAATAAGGATGTCATGATCCAGTTCTTAATACAACTCAAGCAACGGAATTCGTAATAGTAACGGTAGCGTAGGCGAAGCTCCATCTTCGGGGTCACAGGCAATGCTGATGATGGGAGATGATCCTAGTTGTCGTAACCTTCCTGGGTTCCATCTTCCTGGTACTCCTCTTCATAGTCTGGTCACGGGAATAGCCAGGGACAAAGCCATGAGAACTCTTTAAGTACTCGCAAACTAATACTAACAAGTGAAGGAGGTTTTTGTAGTAGGACACTAAGCTCTAGGGTTGTTTTGCAAAAAGCCAGATTTACCTCTACTATGTTTAGAAATGAAGAAAGCTAGTTGAAGTTTTATAACACCTAAGTGGGAACTTGCATTTCATATCACAACTCTGTTGTGGTCAAGTCAAAGTTTCAATTCCTTTCATAAGTCATTTTGAAAACATCTGACGGGGGAATAGTATGGCCACTCCAACTGTCCATAACCGCGGACGCGGCTATAAGAATAGTTTGACACTCTACAGAGATTGTACACTTTAACCACAACAGTCGATACATCCGTCAGGAACAAATCCTGAATTCACCATACTCAGTATGCGGATAGTCAATCCTAACCTTTCATTTACACGCCCTAGTATAAGCACCTCTCCTGTGAGTTTGGCCTCCCAACCATGACCAACTGTCATCTTGGGTACTACACAGGTGGACAATCTTCACAAGGTAGCCTCAGCGCAGACCCTGGCCGTGAGGGAACCAATACTAAGGTATATAAATTTCTAGTCAAGCCCTACCCAATTCTCGGGTATTGTGGTTGTACGGTAAAATTGGAATGGTATCGCATCCAGACAACCATCAGTTTTATAAAGGGCTAAGGCTCATGCCTCAACATTTTCATCATCCAAATCATCTGGTGTTCGGAAACACATGTCAAAACATCTCAATAGAATGATCCATCATTCCAAGGTTTTGATAACCATTTTCACCAAGTATTCCCATCTAATGTTGATCAAGTTTTATGCTTAGCACTAGCATCTACAAATGGGAGTGAGTACTAATGAGGGGTGGTAAACAAGTGGAGTTTCAACTAAATACAATCTCATGCCTTAGGGTGACATCAAGATTATCTAGCTTAGGCCAAATTTTATGCTCTTTATGCAACCTTCAATTATCTTTCTAGTATCTACAATTTACTCAAGTAAACTCTAAGTAATAGCTTTGATAAAGAAATAAAGTAGAAAGCTTGCAAGTAAAACTAGGATTAGGGTTATCAAGTGGGTATGTTCACATATGCTTAAGGCATATAGTTGGCATGGTAACAAGCAAGTATTAGCTTGCATAGGCCAACTTGATTAGTAAGGCTTGCATCAGTATCAGTATAAGCTTGCTAAATTGCAAGTGTTAGCTTTACTTGTGCAGAGCAGTGGTTGAAGTTCTCCTCGGCTTCTTATTCGTAGTATCCTCCTTCCTCCTCGTATCCTTGGTCGGTACTAGCGTTTATGAATAGATACGAGGTACACAATCACCAAACAATACTTAACTATTTTCAATCATCCCACACAAGGGTCCTATAGATGATCTAGCATCATCACTAACATTACAAGATTAAAGCTTGGTTTAATTTCTTTTATTTTTAGAAAAGTAATTTCTACTCATTGAAAAACTACTTAAGATTTAATATTCTCCAAACCAAACATGGGATCATGTTGACCCATGTCATTACCACATATTTCAGTACATGGGAATGTGATTTAAAGCGGTGTCACAATTTAATAAGCTTTAACCTTTTATTTCAAATAAAAACAAATGACTAGAATTGCCTATGTGGCATTCTTTTATTACCTGAACATTATTTCTCAAAGGTATGATAAAATGTGATTTTTGAGAGTTGGAATCAACTCAAAAACTATTATGGTTTAAATTTGAAAAAATTTTGAATGTAGAAAAGCTTCTGCCTTGTTATTTTTACCAAGGTTGATCTATATATTCAAATGATTTGAATCCAACGGGCTTGGATGAAGAATTTCAATATCTTTCTAACAAAATTGGTGTCATTCAATTTGGTTCACTGAATCGAGCTGGGTTGATTTTTGAAACTAGGTACAGAACTAAGTTTGAATATAAGTAGAAAAAGCTAAATTCAAACGACTGGGCTGCGCGGGAAGGGGTATTGGGCTGGCCCAGGGTCACTCCACGGCGCGGGGCCCAACCGACAGGGGGGGTCTACCGGTCAGTGACTCTTTAAACGTGAAGCGGTATGGGGCAATCTCATCCGCACGATCTAATTCTAATCGAACGGCTGCTACTCATCGTCCACGTCGGGCGGCGCCGGCGAGAAAGAAACCTAACGCAGCAGGTGGGGGTCGTCGGGGGCTCACAGGGGCTCAGGCGAAGGTCGGCGATGCGGTCGAACGACAAAGTCGACGACTACGAACCTCCTGGTACCGGCAGCTCCTCCTGGGGTGGACGAAATCGACGGCGCCCTTCTTCTCCAGAGGCGGCCTGCTCTGGCGCAATTCCGGCGATGCGCTGCTCGCCTTGCTCCGGGAATGTGGTGGAATGATCAGTGAGGTGAGGGGAGTGAGATGGTGTGCCCAATTCGGCTGGGGTTCGTCTCCTTTTATAGGCTTGACGGTGAGACCGAGAGGGATGGGCAGACGACGGTGGCGACACGACTACGGGCAGCTAGAGGCATGGCCGAGGTTGGCGATCGATCGGTGGTCTCCTGGCGATGCTCTAGGGATTTAATGCGCGTGTAGGGGTGGTGGCAAATGGTCGGGAACGCTCGATGCTCTGTGAGGCAAAGGCGGCGTCTTCGATGGCGAGCGGTGGCTACGGGGCACGGGCGGTGAAATGGGCATGTCTGGCGGTCTCCTGGGACGGTGGGGAGCATGCTGGCGGGCGGCGAGGGCTCGAGGTGGTCGGGTTGCTTGGGAACGGTGCATGCTCTACGGTGCACGTCGGCATGGTCGACAGCAGCACGGGCACGGCGTTCCTGGAGGTTCTGGTCGTGGTCTTCGAGCTAGGGCTGGTCGAGAGAGGGCGGTGAGACACGGGCTACCTCCCAGACAAGGTTGGCACCGCTAGTTCTTCTCCTAGCTTGCTGTCCACACAGGGGTGACATGGGTGCTCTCGGTTTGTTCACCATTAATGACATTGGCGAGTTTACAGTGGGTCTAGAGCTTAGTTAAGTTTGCTAGATGATCTACTGAGGCTAGTGTAACCAGAGAGGGAACAAGGTTGGCTCAAATCACTGCTCCAAATAGTGTTTTGATTTTTTTTGATTTGCATCTGCAAGGTGTTTGATGAAATGGCTGCATGAACTCAAGTTTTGAATTTTAAAATTATTTTTGGTGGGTGTGCTAGGCATGTGCTGGTGAGTCTGTAGATGCTTGGGTTTTGAAAGTTGAGTTGGTTTGAGGGGTTTTTGAAAAAGTGGGATCTTACCATATGAAATAGATTCAATTTTCAACTGTCATTTAAACTATGCATTTGAATGTTTCTGGATGATCACAAAGTGGGCCTTGATACCTTGTTATGATTACTATCAAGGGGTGCAAAGATCCATACATGTTTCTGTTAAGTTCTGAAAGTTAGAGACAGCCAAAGTAGGCATGGGAGTTAAATTGGCCAAAATGACCATTCACTTAATTTGTTTGTTTTGATTTGTTTGTCTTTCTGAAAAGTTTGGGGATTGTTTAGATGATGTTTATTTCACCTAAGAATCATTTTACAAGCAAAGAAAAACATAATCATGGCAATTCAAAAGAATCCAAATTTCAATACACACACATATGAATGCTTTCATATTTTAATTGGACAAGTTTTTGTTAACCCTAAATTTGGTGATTAGAGTTTGATGATTCTAGTTTAATATTTTTGGGATGTTACAAACCTTCCCTCCTTAAACAAAATCTCAACCCGAGATTTGAAAAAGGACGAAAAGATTACCCAGGATTTGAAGAGATCGGGAAACTCCATCCTGATGTGATCTTCGCGCTCCCAGGTAGCATCCTCTTCTGTGTGGTTGCTCCAGTGAATCTTGAGAAACTTGATGCTTCGGGTTCTGGTAGTTCTGAAAGCTTCTTCCAAAATACGGATGGGTACTTCGGGATAGGTCAGCTCATCGTTGATCTCTATGGTCCGGTGATCAATATTCTTGAGCACTTCAGTCTTCTCCGGGACTTCGAGACACTTGCGAAGTAATGAGATATGGAACACATTGTGCACGGCTGAAATCTCTTCGGGTAGTTCCAATTGATACAGAACTTCTCCTCGACGGTTCAGAATCTTGAAGGGGTCGATATATCTGCGGGCTAACTTTCCTTTTGAGCTAGAAATGCTGCATTCCCTTCAATGGCGACACTTTCAGATACACAAAATCTCCTATGTTAAAGGCGAGGTCTCGACGTCTCTTCTCGGTGTAACTCTTCTGTCTGGACTGGGCTATCTTGAGGTGCTCATGAATCTTGTGAACCTTATCTTCTGCTTCTCGTAGGATATCGGGTCCGAAAATCTAAATCTCTCCTACTTCCGACCAATTCAAAGGGGTGCGACACTTTCTTCCGTACATGAATTCAAATGGGACCATTTGCAAACTGGCTTGGTAACTGTTGTTGTATGAAAATTCTGCGAACGGCAGACAGTCTTCCCATTTAGATCCATACTCTAGCACACATGCTCTCAGCATATCTTCGAGTATTTGATTTACTGGCTCCGTTTGTCCATCGGTCTGAGGGTGATAAGCGGTGCTGAAATCTAGTCGGGTTCCTAACCCTTCTTGGACTTTCTTCCGGAATCTCGAGGTAAACTGAGTTCCTCGATCCGATACAAAGTTCTTGGGGACTCCGTGCAAATTGACGATTCTAGCGATGTATAACTCCGCTAGCTTCGAACTCTGATATGTGGTCTTGACGGGTAAGAAATGGGCGACTTTGGATAATCTGTCCACTATGACCCAAATAGAGTTATTTCCCCTACTAGAAGTAGGCAATCCGGTGATAAAGTCCATTCCAATGGAATCCCATTTCCATTCTGGAATCTGCAATGGTTGCAACAATCCAGCGGGTCTTTGATGTCCTGCCTTGACTCGCTGACATATATCACACTTGGCGATATAGCTTCCGATTTCTCTCTTCATCTTATGCCACCAAAATTGCTCTTTCAAATCTTGATACATGTTTGTTCCTCCGGGGTGGATAGAATAAAGAGTATCATGAGCTCCTTCAAAATAACTTCCTTCAACTCAGAATCTGCTGGTACACAAAGGCGTCCTTTGTACCACAAAACTCCTTCTTCGTCTTCGGAGAATCCGGGTACTTTGCCTGTACCGATACGACGCTTGATTCCGTCGATACTAGCATTTCCTTTCTGAGCCTCTTTGATCTGGCTGATCAAAGTGGGTTGAAGTTCTATGCTAGCCAAAAATCCTTCACTCACTAATTCCATTCAAAAATCTTCCATCTCTTTGTGCAAGCTTGGTTGCTCCTTTAAAATCATGGAGTTCAAGAGGCACGTCAATCTGCTAAGGGCATCTGCTACCACATTGGCCTTACCGGGGTGATAGTGAATGTGCGGGTCGTAATCCTTGATTAGATCAATCCATCTTCTCTGTCTCATATTCAGCTCCTTTTGAGTGAATATATACTTCAGGCTCTTGTGATCCGAATAAATCTCACAACGGTTTCCCATCAGGTAATGCCACCATGTCTTCAGGGCTAGAACTACGGCTGCGAGTTCGAGGTCATGGGTTGGGTAATTTTGCTCGTGTTGTTTCAGTTGTTGAGATAGATACGATATAACTTTGCCTTCTTGCATTATCACACATCCGAGACCGATCTTGGATGTGTCACAATACACGTCAAAGGGCTTCGTGATATCCGGCATGATTAAGATTGGGGCTGAAATCAATCTTCTCTTGAGTTCTTGAAAACTCGCTTCACATTTGTCGGTCCATTCAAACTTCTTGTCTTTCTTCAGCAATTGGGTCATGGGTCTGGCGATACTCGAAAATCCTTCTACGAACTTGCGGTAATATCCCGCCAATCCGAAAAATGCACGAACTTGGGTTTGGGTGGTTGGGGCTTGCTAATCTTCGAAATCTTTCACTTTCGCAGGGTCAACGGCAATTCCTCCGGCTGAGACAATGTGGCCGAGGAATCCTACCTCCTGTAACCAAAATTCACATTTGCTAAACTTGGCATACAACTGATGCTCTCTAAGGGTTCCAAGAATGGTCCTTAGGTGTAGCTCATGTTCTTCTTCTGATTCGGAATAAATCAGAATGTCGTCAATGAAAACAATGACAAACTTATCCAGGAAGTCCATAAAAATCTTATTCATGAGATCCATGAAATAAGCGGGGGCATTGGTTAATCCAAAAGACATGACAGTATACTCGTATAATCCATATCTGGTGGTAAAGGCAGTCTTTGGAATATCCTCTACGCGAATCTTGAGTTGATGATAGCCAGTTCTAAGATCAATCTTAGAAAACACTTTGGGACCGGTCAACTGATCAAACAAATCTTCTATCTTGGGCAATGGGTACTTGTTCTTGATAGTGACATCATTCAACTTCCGATAATCCGTACACAGATGGTTACCTCCATCCTTCTTGTCCACAAACAAGACAGGTGATCTCCATGGTGACGCGCTTGGTTGAATCAATCCAATTTCCAACATGGAATCCAGTTGCTTCTTCAGTTCTGCTAGTTCAGACGGGTTCATACTATATGGTCTCTGGGCTATGGGTCCTGTTACGGAGATTAGTTCAATGATAAACTCGATATCCCGATCTGGGGGCATACCGGGCAAAACATCTGGAAATACATCGGGTATTCACAGACTATCCGGACTTGGTCAATGGTAGGTTGGGCTATACTCTTGTTGCACTTGAATTGACGAGGTATGGTTTCAGATATATGCTCGGTGATATTCCTTTGTCTTGGTCATGGTTATGGCTTTCTTGGCACAGTCAATTAATCCTTTATGTTTGGACATCCAATCCATTCCTAGTACTACTTCCAAACCTTTAGTTCCAAGTACTATCAGATTAGCATAAAAATGTATGCCATGGATTCAGATAGGGACGGCTTTGCAAATTTGCCTAGCCTTGGTGGTTGAACCGGGGATTTGAACAATCATAACATGCTTTAGTTTGGTTGGTTGAATCTTACTAGTGCAGGCAAATTCTTTGGTGACAAATGAACGCGATGCACCAGAATCAAACAATACTCGAGCAAGTACTGAATTAGAAGAAAACATACCCAGCACGACGTCTGGTGCTTCCTGAGCTTCTTCAGCATGCATGAGAAAAAGACGGCCGTTGCGGTTGAGCGAGTTCCCTGGGGCAAACCTTCTTCCAGGATGAACACGATGCTGCTGCTGAGCTGGGGCATTTGAATTGGGGGTTGCGGCTTTCTTCTTGTTGGGGCACTCGTTGGAGTAGTGACCCTTATTTCCACAGTCATAACAAGTCACTTGCGACTTGTCCTTTGCTGCAACAGGCACATCATTGCTTCCAGTCCTCGGGGCAGTGTTGGTGTTGGCGGTAGCATTGTTGTTGGTGAACTTGGGTGGGGCACGGTTGAAATTGTTAGAGTTGCTGAGGTTGTTGTGATTTCCTCCGGGCCTTGGGTTTCCATGGCTGGGATAGGTCGAATGGTTCGGGGGTCTGTTGGTTCTTGGGGCAAATCCGGGAGATGGGTTGGGGCGATACTTTGGGGTCTGATGGGTTCCTGGCTGATGCATCATGCGACGCTTGCGGTTCTCGTTGGCTTGGTTGATCTTTCCTTCCATCTGGATAGCAGAGTCGACTAGGGCTTCAATATCAGCAAAAGGGATATTGACTAACACCGTCTGCATCTCATCATGCAGACCATTCAGGAATCTTTCTTTCTTCTTGGCTTCGGTGTCGATCTCATCCGGGGCATACCTAGCTAATGACAAGAATTTGTCACGGTATTCCACTACAGTCATCCGTCCTTGCTTCAGTTCTCTGAACTCATCTCTCATTCTCTTGATCAAACCCGATGGCACATGGGTTCTGCTGAACTTGACCTTGAATTCCTCCCAGGTCATCATCTGTCCTCCGGTCATCGCACGAACATTGTTCCACCATGCTCTGGCATCTCCGGCTAGATAGTGGGTGGCGAACAAAACTTTCTCGTTAGCTTCCACTTCGGCGACTTCTAGGTTGTTTTCCATGGTTTGCAGCCAATCGTCTGCGTCTAAAGGCTCTTCCGACTTAGTGAAAACAGGTGGGTTAGTGTTCTGGAAATTCTTGAGCTTAGATCCATGGTTGTCCTGGTTTCCGTGGCCTTGGTTTTTGTTGGCCATATGAGCTATGTGCTGAAGGGTGGCTAAGTTGGCTTGACGCTCTGCTCTTTCAGCTTCGCGGTCAGAAACCAACATTTGCAGGATGAACCACTTCCTCCGCGAGGCATCTGAAGATTGAGATAGATCATGAGAAAAGAGGGAAATTTCTAAGGTTTGGGGACTTTTAAAAGTTTTTAAAGTTTGACTCTGATTTTTTTAGCAACTTGCTTTTCATTCATTCATTCATAGCACCCAATACAAACACACACTACAAAGCAAGAAAAACAGATGGTTTTAAGAACCATTATGGAAACTACGATACAGTGGAACCGAATACTACTCACTACGCTAGTGCTCAAGTGCTACTACTCCTCGAAGTCGGTGTACTCGTCATCCTCATCATCCTCATTGTCATCGATGAAGGCGAAATCATCCTCATCGGTGAAGAAGTCCATAGCCTGATCCTCCAAAAAATCATCGTCTTCGCTGAGATAGGAGTAGGGGTCTCCACGAAGATCCTCTCCTGCATTCTCCCTTTCCTCCAACTGCATGTCTCTCTCGTGGATGGTCTCCTCCAAATCCGAGATACGGTGGCGAAGACGAGCAATGATGTGCTCCTTCTTGTCCAGCTGACGGCGACGAGACTTGCGATCCTTTGCTAGGATGGCGATGGTCTGATCCTTCGTCTTGATGATGGCGGACTTGTGGTTGGAGTAGTCACGGCAATTATCCAATTCCTGCTGACGATCATACATCATGAAGCTGAGGTGGTCCAACTAAGTCTTCAGCTCAGGGTGGTATGGGGCTTCCAGTGGCTGTCCATTAGCATCACGCCTTGGACAAAACTCAAAGCGGGTACCCTTGATCTGGTTGATACTCTGCCCACACAGACGGGCAAGAGCTTCCTGCATGGCCCTGGCAAGTCCATCGAGCCAGTTGTTCTCTCTTAAGGTGAACTGAATTCCCTCAGCAGTGGGAGGTTCAATCTTTCCTCAGAGACTTGCAACAATTAGCCACTGCAGATCTTCTCCTCCTTGATCATTGAGCTGAGCTCCAAAGAACTCAAAAGTGACGCTCGGAAGTTCCGAAAGCTGGTCCAAATCCCGCTCAAAGATAAGGTCTCCTCCATTCCCCAACTGGTAAAACTTGTTGTACTTCACATCCATCTATAATAATATAGGATGAGTAAGTTAGTAGAGTGATCAAGTGTGTCAAATTTTATGTATTTTGCAAGAGTTTTTGAGGAACATGAATTTTTATGAAAGAAACAAGGTGATAAAAATGGGAATAAGTTTTTGCAAATATTTGTTTTCTTTGGTTTTGAAACTAAGTTTTTTTGATTCAAACGGCCAGTCTAACTAGGGTCTCCAGTGGTCAGGATGGCTCTGATACCAACTTGTCAACACCCACATTTTGAATCCCAGATGCCTATTATGCCATACAACACAATCCCAGGATTACCATTTTTGCGAAACATAACAGATTTGGATACCACAGTACATCATCCATTACAAACCATATATAAGGTCTTACACAAATAAGGATCTCATGATCCAGTTCTTAATACAACTCAAGCAGCGGAATACGTAATAGTAACGGTAGCGTAGGCGAAGCTCCATCTTCGGGGTCACAGGCAATGCTGACGATGGGAGATGATCCTAGTTGTCGTAACCTTCCTGGGTTCCATCTTCCTGGTACTCCTCTTCATATTCTGGCCACGGGAATAGCCAGGGACAAAACCATGAGTACTCTTTAAGTACTTGCAAACTAATACTAACAAGTGAAGGGGTTTTTTGTAGTAGGACACTAAGCTCTAGGGTTGTTTTGCAAAAAGCCAGATTTACCTCTACTAAGTTTAGAAAAGAAGAAAGCTAGTTGAAGTTTTATAACACCTAAGTGGGAACTTGTATTTCATATCACAACTCTGTTGTGGTCAAGTCAAAGTCTCAATTCCTTTCATAAGTCATTTTGAAAACATCTGACGGGGGAACAGTATGGCCACTCCAACTATCCATAATCATGACGCTATTCGAATAGTTTGACACTCTGCAGAGATTGTACACTTTCACCATAACATTCGATACATCCGTCAGGAACAAATCCTGAATTCGCCATACTCAGTATGCGGATAATCAATCCTAACCTTTCATTTACACGCCCTAGTATAAGCACCTCTCTTGTGAGTTTGGCCTCCCAACAATGACCAACTGTCATCTTGGGTACTGCACAGGTGGACAATCTTCACAAGGTAGCCTCAGCTCAGACCTTGGCCATGAGGAAACCAATACTAAGGTATATAAGTTTCTAGTCAAGCCCTACCCAATTCTCGGGTATTTTGGTTGTACGGTAAAATTGGAATGGTATCGCATCCAGACAACCATCAGTTTTATAAAGGGGTAAGGCTGATGCCTCAACATTTTCATCATCCAAATCACCTGGTGTTCGGAAACACATGTCAAAACATCTCAATAGAATGATCCATCATTCCAAGGTTTTCATAACCATTTTCACTAAGTATTCCCATCTAATGTTGATCAAGTTTTATGCTTAGCACTAGCATCTACAAATGGGAGTGAGTACTAATGAGGGGTGGTAAACAAGTGGAGTTTCAACTAAATACAATCTCATGCCTTAGGGTGACATCAAGATTATCTAGCTTAGGCCAAATTTTATGCTCTTTATGCAACCTTCAATTATCTTTCTAGTATCTACAATTTACTCAAGTAAACTCTAAGTAATAGCTTTGATAAAGAAATAAAGTAGAAAGCTTGCAAGTAAAACTAGGATTGGGGTTATCAAGTGGGTATGTTCACATATGCTTAAGGCATATAGTTGGCATGGTAACAAGCAAGTATTAGCTTGCATAGGCCAACTTGATTAGTAAGTCTTGCATCAGTATCAGTATAAGCTTGCTAAATTGCAAGTGTTAGCTTGCCTTGTGCAGAGAAGTGGTTGAAGTTCTCCTCAGCTTCTTCTTCGTAGTATCCTCCTTCCTCCTCGTATCCTTGGTCGGTACTATCGTCTATGAATAGATACGAGGTACACAATCACCAAACAATACTTAACTATTTTCAATCATCCCACACAAGGGTCCTATAGATGATCTAGCATCATCACTAACATTACAAGATTAAAGCTTGGTTTAATTTCTTTTATTTTTAGAAAAGTAATTTCTACTCATTGAAAAACTACTTAAGATTTAATATTCTCCAAACCAAACATGGGATCATGTTGACACATGTCATTACCACATATTTCAGTACATGGGAATGTGATTTAAAGTGGTGTCACAATTTAATAAGATTTAACCTTTTATTTCAAATAAAAACAAATGACTAGAATTGCCTATGTGGCATTCTTTTATTACTTGAACATTATTTCTGTAAGTAAACCCATATGTTTTTATATATTCTGAAAGGTATGATTAAATGAGATTTTTGAGAGTTGGAATCAACTCAAAATCTATTATGGTTTAAATTTGATAAATGTTTGAATGCAGAAAAGCTTCTGTCTTGTTATTTTTACCAAGGTTGATCTATAGATTCAAATGATTTGAATCCAATGGGCTTGGATTAAGCATTTCAATATATTTCTAACAAAATTGGTTTCATTCAATTTGGTTCACTAAATCGAGCTGGGTTGATTTTCGAAACTAGCGAGTATCGAGTTTGAATATAAATAGAAAAGGCTAAATTCAAGCGATGGCTCTGGTAAGGGGGTATTGGGCCGGACCAGTGTCACTCCATGGCGTGAACCGTGGGGGGTCTCTTGATCGTGACTCTTTAAACGCTGGCAAGACGGGCAATCTCATCCACACGATCTAAGTCTAATCGAACGGCTGCTACTCATCGTCCACGTCGGGCGGCGCCGGCGAGACAGAAACCTAACGCGGCAGGTGGGTGTCGTCGGGGGCTCACCGGGGCTCAGGCGAAGGTCGGCGATGCGGGCGAATGACGAAGTCGACGACGGCGAACCTCCTGGTACCGGCAGCTCCTCCTGGGGTGGATGAAATCGACGGCGCCCTTCTTCTCCAGAGGCGGCCTGCTCCGGCACAATTCCGGCTATGCGCTGATCGCCTTGGAATGTGGTGGAACGATCAGTGAGGTGAGGGGAGTGAGAATGTGTGCTCAATTCGGCCGGGGGTCGTCTCCTTTTATAGCCTTGACGGTGAGACCGAGAGGGATGGGCAGACGACGGTGGCGACACGGCTACGGGCAGCTAGAGGCATGGCCGAGGTTGGCAATCGTTCGGTGGTCTCCTGGCGATGCTCTAGGGCTTTAATGCATGTGTAGTGGCGGTGACAAATGGTCGGGAACGCTCGATTCTCTGCGAGGCAGAGGCGGCGTCTTCGACGGCGAGCGGTGGCTACAGGGCACGGGTGGTGAAATGGGCATGTCTGGCGGTCTCCTGGGATGGTGGGGAGCATGCTGGCGGGCGGCGAGGGCTCGAGGTGGTCGGGTTGTGTGCTCTACGGTGCACGTCGGCATGGTCGACAGCGGCACGGGCGTGGCGTTCCTGGCGGTTCTGGTCGTGGTCTTCGAGCTAGGGCTGGTCGAGAGGGGGAGGTGAGACACGGGCTACCTCCCAAACAAGGTTGGCACGGCTAGTTCTTCTCCTAGCTTGCTGTCCGCACTGGCGTGTTTACAGTGGGTCTAGAGCTTAGTTAAGTTTGATAGATGATCTACTGAGGCTAGTGTAACGAGAGAGGGAACAAGGTTGGCTCAAATCACTGCTCCAAATAGTGTTTTGATTTTGTTTGATTTGCATCTGCAAGGTGTTTGATGAAATGGCCGCATGAACTCAAGTTTTGAATTTTGAAATTATTTTTGGTGGGTGTGCTAGGCATGTGCTGGTGAGTCTGTAGATGCTTGGGCTTTGAAATTTGAGTTGGTTTGAGGAGTTTTTGAAAAAGTGGGATCTTCCCATATGAAATAGATTCAATTTTCAACTGTCATTTAAACTATGCATTTGAATGTTTCTGGATGATCACAAAGTGGGCCTTGATACCTTGTTATAAGTACTATCAAGGGGTGCAAAGATCCATACATGTTTCTGTTAAGTTCTGAAAGTTAGAGACAGCCAAAGTAGGCATGGGAGTTAAATTGGCCAAAATGACCATTCACTTAATTTGTTTGTTTTGGTTTGTTTGTCTTTGTGAAAAGTTTGGGGATTGTTTAGATGATGTTTATTTCACCTAAGAATCATTTTACAAGCAAAGAAACACATAATGATGGCAATTCAAAAGAATCCAATTTTCAATACACACACATATGAATGCTTTCATATTTTAATTGGACAAGTTTTTGTTAACCCTAAATTTGGTGATTAGAGTTTGATGATTCTAGTTTAATATTTTTGGGATGTTACAACGTGCCCGCGAGGGAACTAATAGAAGTTTTACCATCGGTGGTCGCAGATGATCCCGTCAGAAGACTGGCCCTAGAAAACATGAAGCTGAACCGCAACCCTCGGAACACCATGATCTAATTCGCGGATGAGATGGTCGAGGCCCAAACTCGAAGACCACTTCCTCGGAACGCCAAGTTCTTCATCAAGGGCCGCCACAATCTCCTTCATGAATCCAAAGCCCGATCCCGGCGAGACTAAAACCCCAAGATCGCCGAACCTTCATGTGTGACCCCTCTTCCTGAGACCCCTATTTTTATAATATATGAATATACTTGTTGCATATAACATTCATACTCGCATACATATTGTGTGGTTTGGGGGCCTGATGCCGATTCACCTAAATAAATATGGATACCATATGCGGGTTATATTTATATTACCTCGACTCCATTTAAATTTGTGTAGCGAACCGATTTCATGCTTTGCCTTGTTAATTCAACATTTAATATGCGGGGTAGTTAAATAACTTGAACCTAATAATAAAGGCCGGATCCCGATTCCGCTTAATATTGCTAAGTAGGACCGCATATTGCCATGCCATGCATCATATCATAATCATGCCGGATCTTTTGCCCTAGTATTAAATATTGGTATTAAATATTGCATCCGTTTCTCTTCTAGTGTTCTGCTTCTTCGCGGACTAGGCCGATGAGTTGATGCGAGTGTCGACCTGATCTTCGGGTGAACCTTCGACAATGTTTTCAGGTGAGCATTCTCCCCCTTCTACCTATTTTGCATTTATAGTCTTTACTTCCTTCCTTTGATCTATTGCTAACCTATTGTCGGTGCTATAGTACCGTTCCTTTATTTACCTGCTCCACTATATGGCCTTGGTTATCCCATTGCCTTGTTTGATTAGCTAGCTTTGTCCTTGCGAGTCGTAGGCGTGCTTAGTATGGATCTCACACAGGTGGAACATGATACCCGGATATGGTTGGTGATAATTAATCTGATGTTGTTGGTTATGGTTTCACATAATGATAAGGCCCCGGCAGGGACCACCTTTGGGAACTGCTTGAGCCAAACTAGGACCCGTTCATTCTACGATACCAGTTCTGAGTTGATCACGCTAACCAAACGTGGGGCCTCTGGGATCCCCCCTCAACTACCGATGCTATCCGAATATCTAGAGGGTTACAAAATTGGTTTTCCATTTGGTGCATACGCATAATATGTCCTCGGACATGGGTGAGTTGATATGTCTTTAGACTTGATATTTTGGTGGATTGCCATGGCTTGCATACATAAATCGCGGTACACGGTGGCGGCACCCACGGTGTGTACAAGTTACCCCCGCAGGGCCCGATCCACCAGTAGGCGCAAACACTATGCCTTCCTTGAGAATCATCGTACCTCTTGGTTGGTTCCCCACAGTAGGTGATGCCTCTAGATATGCGCGTAGTTATGGGACAGTTCTTGTTGTGAGATTTGGATGGCACGCATAATATGTTGCCTGAAGGATTGAGCATGCGTTTGGGTACAGTAGTGCACCCCTGCAGGGTAAATCTTTTCGAGAAGCCATGTGTCCACGGTTATGGACGCCTCAGGAGTACAGTGTCATGATCATAGACTGTAGGGTTCGCAGCATAATAAACAAAAAATTTCCTACGATGTGAACTATATACCAAGATCAATCTACTAGATACAAACAACGGGCGGATGTATATCCGTAGAGAACATACCCTTGAATACCGACAAAGCTTAACGAGTTCAACTCGTGGTTGATGTAGACGATCTCTTGCCGATCTCAAGATCGAGAGGAAGTCCTAGCGCCGCAAATCAGCAGCGCATCCGTGCTCGCACACACGTTCGAGGCACCGAGCAACCTCCGCCTCCTCGCTCCAGCGATGCAGCGGAAGCACAACTCTTTCTTGCCGAATAGCCATCAAGAACATGTATCTCGCTAGTCCGAGACCATGGGGAATAAATTCTAGAGGGGGAGAGAGATCCTTCACGAGGAGGTGTGAGAGACAAGTGAGGAGGGGAGATCCTTTTATAGGAGGAGGGGGGGAACCCCAAGGGGTGGCCGGCGCATGGGGCTGCCCCCTTGCCCTCCCCTCTTCATGTGGGTGGACACTCCACTCACAAATCTCCTTTAAATTCCCTCCACTCAAAAGTCCACTCAAATTCCCATTAAATTTCCACCAAATTTAATGCAAACTCTCATTAAATAAAACTCTTTTATTTTATTCAGAATTTTGTCAATTACTTTAATGACAAACATTCACAAATAACCCCTTGCTATAATTCTATTTCACATGCATAACCACTTTATGCAATTTCACCTGAAAACCTGTTTCGGTATCTAGTGAAATAAATTCCTGCGCTTGTTCATTCTTTTCGCATGAAACATTTGCTCCAATTGGATGTCGGTGTCTCTTATGTGTCACCCTACGGTTCGTGAATAATGCGGACATGATCGAGACCCTCTCGATCAATAATCGAAGCGGATCCGAGACCCATACTGACTCCCACACATTCAACGATGACTTTCTTGTGATCGTCGGAACCTTTTACGCTAGTATCTTAATCCCTTTGTTTCACGATATATTACATGTCCGAGACTCCATACCTAGTTTGATCTCGTTACCGACATGCACCCTTTTCTCGTTCCTGTGATATAACATTCTAGTGATCAAATCACTTGCTTGCAAGCTAATCAATGTGATATCACCGAGAGGGCCCAGAGTATATCTATCCGTCATCGGGATGAACAAATTCCACTCTCGATCCATGAGACTCAACATAACACTTTATTAGTTCTGAATCCATCTTTATAATCACCACATTACGGTGACGTTTGATGTTATCAAGAAACTCTTCCGGTGTTAGTGATTGACATGATCTCATGGTCTAAGGATTAGGATCACTTCGTAAGTTGTTATAGCAATATAAACTCAATGACTTTGATCGTAATGCTATACTTCGGATGAATGTTCATCACACCATTACACTAATGTTGTGATCCCGTTATTAACAACATCCAATGTCCATGATCAGGAAACCTTGATCATCTTATTAATCAACGAGCTAGTTTATGAGAGAGGCATAACTAGGAACTTTCTGTTTGTTTATTAAACACACATGTATTAACGTTTCCGTATTAATACAATTATAGCATGCAAAATAAACATCTATCATATACTTGGAATACATATAATAAACACTTTATTATTGCCTCTCAGGGCATATTCCCTTCAGTCTCCCACTTGCACTAGAGACAATAATCTAGTTACATAGTGATAAATCTAACACCCATTGAGTTCTGGTGTTGATCATGTTTTGCTCTAGGCAGAGTTTTAGTCAATGGATCTGCTACATTGAGATCCGTATGTACTTTACAAATCTTTATATCTCCATCCTTGACATGCTCGCGGATGGAGTAAAACCGGCGCTTAATATGCTTGGAATGCTTGTGAGACCTTGGCTCTTTGGCATTGGCAATGGCACCATTGTTGTCACAATAGATCACCATTGGGTCCAACGCGTTTACCACCACTCCTAGTTCGGATATGAACTCCTTCATCCAAACTGCTTCCTGAGCCGCTTCTGAAGCAGCAACATATTCGGCCTCCGTTGTTGATCCTGCTACCACAGGTTGTTTGGAGCTCCTCCAACTAACCGCTCCGCCATTCATGAGAAATACGTATCCGGATTGAGACTTAGAGTTATCCGGATCGGTGTCAAAACTAGCGTCGACATAACACTTAGCGACGAGCTCTTCTTCACCTCCGTATACAAGAAACATATCCTTAGTTCTTCGTAAGTACTTAAGGATATTCTTGACCGCTATCCAGTGTTCCGAACCTGGATCCGATTGGTACCTACTAGTCAAACTAATAGCATGTGCCACATCCGGTCTTGTACATAGCATGGCGTACATTATAGAGCCTATGGCTGAAGCATAGGGACTTTGTCCATTATCTCTCTTTCTTCCAAGCCGGGACTTTGAGTCTTACTCAATGTCTTGCCTTGCAACATAGGTAAGAACCCCTTCTTCCGTCCATTTTAAACTTCTTTAAAATCTTATCAAGGTATGTACTTATGATAGCCTATTAGGCGCCTAGATCTATCTCTATAGATCTTTATGCCTAATATGTATGACGCTCACCTAGGCCCTTCATTGAAAATTTCTTGTTAGATAACTTTTAACACTGTTTAAAATATCTATATCATTTCCGATCAATAATATGTCATCCACATATAATATCGAAATGCCACATTGCTCCCACTCACTTTCTTGTAAATACAAGCTTCTCCATAAGTTTGGACAAATCCAAACTCTTTGATCACCTCACCAAAGCGGAGATTCCAACCGTGATGCTTGCTTCAATCCATAGATGGATCATGAAGCTCGCACACCTTGTTAGCATCCTTAGGATCGACAAAACCCTTTGGTTGTATCATATACAATTCTTCTTCAATATTACCATTGAGAAACGCGGTTTTGACATCCATCCGCCATATCTCATAATCGAAATATGCAATTGCTAACATAATCCTAATCGACTTTGGCATCGCTACGGAGAGAAAGTCTCATCGTAGTCAACTCCTTGAATTTGTCGAAACCCTTTGCGACAAGTCGAGCTTTATGGACGGTCACATTACCATCAACATCAGTTTTCCTTTGAAAATCCATTTGTTCTCCACGGCCTTCGGCCGTGGGGTAATTCCACCAAGTTCCAAACTTGATTTTCATACATGGATTCCATCTCGGATTTCATGGCTTCTAACCATTTGTTGGAATCCGGCTCATCATCGCTTCTTCATACGTCGCAGGTCATCATTTTCATCAACCATGAAATTCATGACAGGATTTCGCACAGCTCGGAGCCGCACGTCATATTTGACCTGCGAGGTTCGGTAGTACTCTCTTCTGAGTTTCATGATCATTATCATTAGTTCCCTCTTCAACAGTGGAGCCAACTCCGGAACAACTTCCGCTGCGCTACTCGCCATACTTTGAAGAGAAGGTTCCACAACCTCTTGAGTTCTACCTTCCGACTACTCACACCTTTCGCGAGAACTCTTTCTCTATAAAGGATCCATTCTTGGCAACAAAAACCTTGCCCTCGGATCTGTGATAGAAGGAATACCCAATAGTTTCTTTAGGGTATCCTATGAAGACGCATTTTCCGCTTTGGGTTCGAGTTTATCCGGTTGAAGTTTCTTCACATAAACATCGCATCCCCAAACTTTAAGAATGACAGCTTAGGTTTGTTTCAAACCACAATTCATACGGTGTCTTTTCAACGGATTTAGATGGTGCCCGATTTAAAGTGAATGCAGCTTAGTGCATAACCCCAAAATGACAATGGCAAGTCCGTCAGAGACATCATAGATCGAACCATATCTAATAAAGTACGATTACGACGTTCCGACACACCATTTCGCTGTGGTGTTCCAGCAGGTGTGAGTTGTGAAACAATTCCACGCTCTTTCATGTGAGTGCTAAACTGGTAACTTAGATACTCACCTCCACGGTCGGACCGTAGAAATTTGATCTTTCTATTACGATGATTTTCCACTTCATTCTGAAATTCCTTGAACTTTTCAAAGGATTCAGACTTGTGTTTCATCAAGTAGATATAACCGTATCTACTCAAATCATCCGTGAAAGTAACAAAATAACGATATCCACCTCGCGCCGACACACTCATTGGACCACATACATCAGAATGTATGATTTCCAATAAATCCGCCTGCTCCATTGAACCGAAACGGCGTTCTAGTCATCTTGCCCATAAGGCATGGCTCACATGTATCAAATGATTCATAATCAAGTGATTCCAAAAGTCCATCCGAATGGAGCTTCTTCATGCTTAACGCCAATATGACCTAGATGGCGATTGCCACATATATGCGGATATATCATCATTAAGTTTAATCCTTTTAGCATCAACATTATGAATATGTGTAACATTATCATCGAGATCTAATATAAATAAACCATTCATCATCGGTGCATGACCATAAAAGATTTCATTCATATAAATGGAACAACCATTGTTCTCGGATTTAAATGAATAACCACTTCGCATCAAACACGATCTAGATACAATGTTCATGCTCAGTGCAGGCACCAGATAACATTTATTCAAGTTTATAACTAATCCCGACGGCAAGTGGAGAGGCAGTGTTCCGACGGCGATCACATCAACGCTTGATCCATTGCCGACACGCATCTTGACCTCACCCCTTGCTAGCGGTCGCTTGTTCCGCAGCCCCTGATTCGAGTTACAAATATTAGCAACTGAACCGGTATCAAATACCCAGGTGCTACTGCGAGCACTAGTCAAGTACACATCAATAACATGTATATCATATATACCTTTGTTTGCCTTGCCGGACTTCTTGTCTGCCAGATACTTGGGGCAGTTGCGCTTCCAGTGGCCAGTCCCCTTACAATAGTAGCACTCGGAATCAGACTTAGGTCCAACTCGGGGTTTCTTTTCAGGCGCGGCAACAGGCTTGCCACCCTTACTTCCCTTTCATTTTACCTTCTTGTCTTTCTTGAAACCAGTGTTCCTATTGATCATCAACACTTGATGTTCCTTTTTGATCTCCACTTCTGCAGTTTTAAGCATTGACAGAAGCTCGGGGAGAGACTTCTTCATGCCTTGCATATTATAGTTCATCACGAAGCTCTTATAGCTAGGTGGCAGAGACTGCAGAACACGATGGATGCCTAAGTCAATGGGAATCGATATTCCCAAGGACACAAGCTTATCGGCGTAACCCGACATCTTGAGTACATGCTCACTAACGGAGTTGTGCTCTTCCATCATGCAGCTAGAGAACTTTTCTGAAGCGTTTTAGCTCTCTACAGAAGCATGTGTGTCGAAAATCATTTTCAACTCACCCATTGTATCAAATGCATTGCCATTTTCGAAACGCTTTCGAAGTTCCGGCTCTAGCCCATACAATATGCCGCAATGAACTAAGTTGTGGTCCTCCTTACGAGTCTGATAGACATTCTTCTCCTCGTCAGGGGCATCATCTAAAGGTGGGGGGCCTAACGGCGCTTCTAGCACAAATTGCTTTTGTGCAGCAGAGAGGAGAATCCTCAAATTCATGGCCCATTCGGTAAAGTTGCTACCGTTCGTTGCTAGTTTCTCTTTCTCCATGAACACATTGAAATTAAAAGCAGGTGGTGCCATCTACAACAGAATTTGTAAAGTTTAGACTAAGTGTATGATAGATTGAGTTCAAATAATCCATATTATGAATGAACTCCCACTCAAAACGACATCCCTCGTGCCTTTTTGGTGATTACATGAACCAAATCCACTACACCAAGTCCGATCATCACGTGAGTCGGTATAGCTTCAAAGGCGAGCATCAAATGAGCATCATATCAACTATATGACTCATGCTTAACCTTTCGGTCCGTGTTCCGAGGCCATGTCTGTACATGCTAGGCTCGCCAAGTTAGAACCTTTGTATTCGCGTGTAACTGTTTTTACACCAAATATGGTCTGGATCCAAGAACACCCGATCATCACGTGATGTCTTGGAGCGACGAAAACATAATCGGTGCATACTAAAGGAAGAACACATTCTTATCTTGATATTTAAATGAGGAATCATCTTATTATGCTAACAAAGCGCTAAACAAGCAATATAAGATGCTATCAAACATCATATGTTTATTAGTGAAATGATATGGTTCCCGCAGATGATCTCTATCATGTGCATCGTGGTATGATCACTATCATACCTATATGTGTAAATCCAAGGTCTATGGATTTTACGCTATGTGTGTTGTAAGAGTATCATCTCATACTTCTACTTACAACACTACCATATCATAACACTAGCCCAGCAACAATCTAAACTAGACGCCTATAATTTATCCATTGCAAGTTTTACGTGGCTTAGGGCTTTCGAGATAGAACCGTTTACCTACGAACATGAACCACAACGAGGATAATCAAATTGTTGACAACTCGCTTGCAAAATAGATATTGACTATAGTAGGAGAGATGACACCGTTAGCCACTTATGCAAACTAGTTGCATGTCAAGCGTGGAACAGGTCTCATGTGCGAGGACATGTAAAGTTTGTCCGGGCCGCTTCATCCCACTATGCCACCAATATCCAAAATTACAACAAAGGAGCAACAACATGATCATCATCGCCCACATACTCATATGTGTACTACCCGTGTAAAGTATCTACGCATAGATCCGGCTCTGATACCACTGTAGGGTTCGCATCATAGAAAACAAAAATTGTCCTACGATGTGAACTATATACCAAGATCTATCTACTAGATACAAACAACGGGCGGATGTATATCCGTAGAGAACATACCCTTGAAGACCGAAAAATCTTAACGGGTTCAACTCGTGGTTGATGTAGACGATCTCTTGCCGATCTCAAGATCGAGAGGAAGTCCTAGCGCCGCAAATCAGCAGCGCATCCGTTCTCGCACACACGTTCGAGGCACCGAGCAACCTCCGCCTCCTCGCTCCAACGATGCAGCGGAAGCACAACTCTTTCTTGCCGAATAGCCACCGGGAACATGTATCTCGCTAGTCCGAGACCATGGGGAATAAATTCTAGAGGGGGAGAGAGATCCTTCACGGGGAGGTGTGAGAGACAAGTGAGGAGGGGAGCTCCTTTTATAGGAGGAGGGGGGGACCCCAAGGGGGTGGCCAGCGCATGGGGCTGCCCCCTTGCCCTCCCCTCTTCATGTGGGTGGACACTCCACTCACAAATCTCCTTTAAATTCCCTCCACTCAAAAGTCCACTCAAATTCCCATTAAATTTCCACCAAATTTAATGCAAAATCTCATTAAATAAAACTCTTTTATTTTATTCAGAATTTTGTCAATTACTTTAATGACAAACATTCACAAATAACCCCTTGCTAGAATTCTATTTCACATGCATAACCACTTTATGCAATTTCACCCGAAAACCTGTTTCGGTATCTAGTGAAATAAATTCCCGCGCTTGTTCATTCTTTTCGCATGAAACATTTGCTTCAATTGGATGTCGTTGTCTCTTAAGTGTGTCACCCTACGGTTCATGAATAATGCGGACATGATCGAGACCCTCTCGGATCAATAATCGAAGCGGATCCGGAGACCCATCGACTCCCACACATTCAACGATGACTTTCTTGTGATCGTCGGAACCTTTTACGCTAGTATCTTAATCCCTTTGTTTCATGATATATTACATGTCCGAGATTCGATCATCGGTATCTCCATACCTAGTTTGATCTCGCATCGACATGCACTCTTTTCTCGTTCATGTGATATAACATTCTAGTGATCAAATCACTTGCTTGCAAGCTAATCAATGTGATATCACCGAGAGGGCCCATAGTATATCTATCCGTCATCGGGATGAACAAATTCCACTCTCGATCCATGAGCCTCAACATAACACTTTATTAGTTCTGAATCCATCTTTATAATCACCCTGTTACGGTGTGACGTTTGATGTTATCAAGAAACTCTTCCGGTGTTAGTGATTGACATGATCTCATGGTCTAAGGATTAGGATCACTTCGTAAGTTGTTATAGAAATATAAACTCAATGACTTTGATCGTAATGCTATACTTCGGATGAATGTTCATCACACCATTACTCTAATGTTGTGATCCCGTTATTAACAACATCCAATGTCCATGATCAGGAAACCTTGATCATCTTGTTAATCAACGAGCTAGTTTATGAGAGAGGCATAACTAGGAAATTTCTGTTTGTTTATTAAACACACATGTATTAACGTTTCCGTATTAATACAATTATAGCATGCAAAATAAACATCTATCATATACTTGGAATACATATAATAAACACTTTATTATTGCCTCTCAGGGCATATTCCCTTCATAGACAATGCCACTAATGGTTTGCCTTTAATAATATGATTAGTAATTAGCCTTATCAACTAAACACCTGCTTAAATAAAATTGCCAATGTGTGCATTCTGCAAGGGTACTTCCTCGACTGGTCTTCGAGGGGGAAATCTTCGGATGGGTTATGTTTGGTGTTATATATAGTTACCATGTAGTGCTCGCTTATCTCGCTCTAATAGCCGAAGTTGTATCATGTCTCTATAAGTTAGATAGTGCAAGCTTTGCTGCCGCTAATCCCACCATACATATGTAGGCGAGGACCGCCGAATTCTAGTCTCGCCGTGTACTGGCCTCAGTACTGACCGCTCTCTTTCTGTTTTACTTTGCCCTTTGTTGGCACCCTTTTGGCTTGACAGGTATGTGATCGACGACGTTAGCAAGGTTACCCTTCCGGCTTGGCCTGGGCAGGGTTTATGGACACCGCTTGGTTATTCTTCAGGACTCTTAGTCCCATTTGGATCTTGTCCATACCCGGATACTATTCTCGCTTTCTCTTTGAATTGTATCATTTGTATTCTTAACTCATTGAGTCATTGTTGTAAATATAAGTTCTTGTGGACTCTGTTGTAAGCTACTGTGATGTAACTGCTTGTAATCAAACCCCACCCACACGAAAGTGTATGGTGGGCGTCTTTGAATCGCTTCTATGCGGGTTTTGGCGAGAAATGCTAAGATCTGCATAGACCCGATTCGGGGGCGTTACACTGACGCTTCCACCCTGTACGTGTGGATACCTCGGAGGCGCTGCATCTGTAGCGCTTGGACGATCCGCGCAAGGGGAGCTTCTCGTGGGACGAGAACGAGGAGGAGACGTAGATCGTCTGCATTTCCTCGACGCGCTTAATCAAGTTCCGCAACTGCGCGTCTAGTGGTAATCCCGTGATCTATGACAATAGTAATCCTGGTTTACGCGGTAGAAAATTTTGATTTGCGCTAGTGTAGCCTACCCGTATCCCTTCATAAGATCCTTCAGGTTGCTGAGTAATTAAGATCCTTGGATCAGACTAATGCAATAAGATCTGTGGCTCCTTGTTATACTCGAGTCAAACCAGTTTCCCATTGATATCCCCATGTCACTCGAGGGTCGCCGGTCTGCTAGCAAACAAGATTCTATCTATGTAGAAAAAAGCATCAAGTTGCTTGGGCCCTTAATTGGACAACAGGCATTAAGCATCCCACAAATAGTCAAGCACATATATTATAGTAATTAAAATCAACCACAAACTTAATGAAAATATATAGGCACATCACATCTCACCAATCCCCTACATATCCCATGCCCAAGGGAACTTACTCACACATGAGATAAGAAAGCATCATCGATATAATTAAATAAAGGGAGTTCTTCTTGATATTACCGTGGAGATCCACAATAAGAAATAGAAATAAATCCAACACAATTCAAGATGAGATGAACAATCCAAACCCTAGTCTTGCAAGGTGGAGATCTCTCTCTCTATCTCAAGTACAAGTAATGGCTATGGAGGTGTGGTGGCTAGGAGATCAAAGATCGTGGATCAAGATGAAGAACGTCTTCTCCTTCTTCTCCGGATCTCTTCTGTCTCTCTTCTGGATGGGATGGCGGCTCGTGTGTTCTATTTTCGTCCTCGGCCTCTGCATGAAAGCTGTCCCTTTTAATAAGACAAAGGAGATGGTAGCTATACTGCGCGGAACTATACGGCCAGAGAAATATTCCTGTCGTATAGTTGCTCGTTAAAGCTTCAGTAAACTCCCCTCAATTGCTTCCAAAAGGAGACTTGCTTGTTTTCGTCTGAATATTGTGTTTTTGCTGTTAAATCCCTCTGTTGATGTTCAAAACCTGAAACACACATTAAAAAGCAAGTTTTCTTTGCTACCGAAGTATTAGCGTTAGGTAAAGCTAGAAAACCATCAAATCCAAACGAAAACCATCGATAGAAACCATAAAAAATGTGTAGAATCTCAAAGTTATCAACTCCCCCAAGCTTATATGTTGCTCGCCCTCGAGTGACAAGGAAATAAGAAAGGATAGCGGAAATTCGAAACTGAAGTAAAAGAACTTACAAGCTTGAATTGGTGTCAAATTCTTTTCTTCACATTTCTTGCAATCTTAAACATGATGATACAAATATTCACAAGATTGCACTGATTTCACTTCCTAACCACGTATATCTTGCTAGAAAATAAATCATATGCATGAGCGAGTGTCGAAAGTTTAGCTAGGCAAGTGAAAGAAATCTTTTTGGTTTCTCTCTTATTGAGAGATGAAAACTTTTTGCTCTTGTTCCTTTAATCAATTAAGAGTACTCAAGTTTTCACCAAGAACATTTAATTTAAGAACAACTCATCTACTCCCACGTCAAAATTTCAAGACTCCCAAAGCACCTTTTTCCTTTCCTTGTTTTTCAAAAAATCCAACTCTTTCATCATGCCACTATTTTAACATGTTAATTGGGGTTGTGTTGCGCACTCGTGACCATGCCAATAGATAGCTGTTGAGCAGTAGCGGGTCAGAGGAGTACTACAACTTCACTTGGAATGTAAAACCATGAGGAGACTAATTTTTTTACACGTCATAGCATTGCATCTACAAATGTTTATATAACTCAATAGCTGAAATCAAGTGGTTTCCCACATTTAGATCGTTCGTTGGCCATCGGAGTTAATAGTTCCCCATCTAGTACGACAATGTTGTAGTGACACGCGTAAAGCAATATCCTACTATAATTATTAGAAAAAGTTGTGGCATAATCTCTACTACTTCGAAGTATCGATTTTATCAGAAAAATTCATTCAAGGGTGCTATCGAGTCTATTTACATTAAGCTCAATGGGGTTGAGTAGTTTCTAAAATCAAATCCTTTGGGCAAAACATGGACTCATGTCATCTCTTGGATGCTTTTTCTTGTTTTAAAAATGTCAGAAATATTTTAACCAAGTTTATTGCTCATTTTTTCAAAGCTAAAATAGGACACTAGCAAGGGAATATAATTTATAGGATAACAAGCTAGGTGGGGAGTGACTCAAGTGCAAGCAAGTAAATAATTGTAGGATCAATTTGAAGTTGCAGGAGAGGTGATGAAAGTAATGTGATACTTCCTCTTGCTTGCTTCGTTATCATACTTAAGTCGAATACTATCTATATTTCCCTATTGCCAAGTCACCTAAAATTGAGCAGTCTCCGAGAAAGACAAAGAAAACAAATTGCAATGAAAGTAACAACTATTTTTTTGTTTTTTTGGTTTTAAGAATGCAAACTGAAAGAAAACATGTTGTTCTTGGAAAATAAAACAAATCAAAAGAAGAAATAAAAATATGAATGCAATTTTGAAGGTTTTCAAGAACCTCCCCAAGCTTAGGTTGTTGCCATGCTTAGTTGTTGCCGTCGTTCGGCAGTGGTTGATGGTGTTGCTGATAGTAGTCGGAGAAGTAGGTCATGAAGTTACCAAAGGTGTGAGTTAAGGCACTCACTTCTTCACTTACTGCATGCAAAGTCTGGTCAATCTCCCAACGAGCTGGTTGAGCCGCAGGCCGCTGAAAATCTTGGTAGGGGACATTGTTGAACCCCTGCTAGTGTTGTTGCTGATAGGGCCATTGGTCCCAAGGTTGCTCCTCCTGCTGCTGATATTATTGTCCCTCCCATGCAGGGTTGTGGTCCTGCTCCTGCTGCTGCTCCTGCTCATCCTGCTGCCCTCCTTCTTCCTCTTCATCGGAGTCAGGATAGAGCTCCGCCATGATCTCAGTCACTTGATCCTTGGGAAGGATCCAGTGGTCCCTTCCCTGAACCCTCAAGGCAATGGCACTTGATCATCCTACACAACATCAAGATAACCAAATTGATAGGCTCGGAGCCTCCTGTTAGCTCGGTAAACACCGAGGAAGCCACAAGCAGTTATATACTTCAAATCCATAAGTATGGATCCATCAACAGGTTGTGCAATAGGAATTGCAATTTCAAGGGCTTGGATTAGGTGGGTTACCATTCCACCGATGCGAATATCACCTTTCCTTTTGTTGCTCTGCTAGCAGAGGTGCTGGAGGAATAGAGCTACAGGAGTGGGACTCTGTTGCGCATTAGGGAAGAGCTTCTTGGTGATCATGGCCATGTCTGCATTGGCCATCGAGCCGATATCTCCTCTTCCTAACAAAGTGTTAGCAAGAAACATAGAAAAGTAGTGGATGATTGGGTTCTGAATGGTGCACATCTTCTTCTGATAGAATTCCCTGCCACCATTAACAGAAATAACCTCCCAAGTATTTGCACTCAAGACGCTATACAATTTTGTAACAGTTGATTCCCATTCTTGAGGGAATCCATAAGCCTCACAAAATTGTTGATAGGTAATTTGATATGGTCGTTGGTTAACGGTGAAATTTATCATGCATGCATTACCTTTCTCCCTGTAGTCATCGTAGAAGGAGGCGGGGAACTCATGGGTGAGCCCTTCGTAGGTGTAGTGGTTGGCATTGGCAAGGTTGGCGAGCCCTACATTTTCACACAGGTAGTAGAAGTCCTCCTTCAACTCTGCTGAGTTGAGAAAGCCGTTATCGGCCCATCGTGTGGGCAGCACCTTCCTCGCCAAAACCGTGGCATACTTATTGTCGAGCTCATCCCGGAGCCCCGAGCCTTCACCACGTTGGCGCATGCTCTTGCGAAAAATACTACTGAGCTTGTTCATCTTAATGCACTAAGAAATTTCAACATAAAACATTAGGCATATAGTTTCTATATGATATATGAACGATTCTACGTGGAGGAATTCAATCCTAACATGAGAAATTAAAAGAGAAAATCAATCAAGCTTGAGTTCATCCACTAAATCAATGACAAGATTTCAACCATGGAATTCTGAAAATAAAGCATGGATAGGGAGAGCAACATACCGATCTATTGATTCCCCCACTTGAATGAACAAAATCCACGAAGAATTGAGAATTCTTGATAGGTTTTGAGAATTTTGGAGAGAGAGGTTGAGAGAAATAATGAGGGGAGGAAGAACCTTGGCCTGCCCCAACCCGTTTAAGTGGTCGGACCAAACTATATGATGGGAGCTATATGGCCGGGTTACGTAGCTCCCGCCATATAGTTTCCCAACGCCAGATCACAACTATATGGCCACAACTATACGGCCGGACCAAATGGTCCTACCGTATAGTTGGTCGTCAACCTTTCTGTCTCCGAACCCCAACTTTTGAGAAATTTGTCGATAACTATAAGGTCGCAGCTATACGACCGGAATAAAAATTTCCACCGTATAGTTGGTCATTACGTCTCCTGTAACATGCTTTTTCACCCAAATTTTAAGAGATGCACTTTTTTATCTGAAAAATATTATTAGGGTAGTTTCTACATATAAAACTCAAACTTTATTTTATATACTAAATCTATATTCATTCAGTCGATATTTCTACTACTTTTTGACAGCTGCATTTTTACGGGCGCGCTTCCGCAAGAATGCGATGAACTTTTTATTATTTGACTCTAATTTATTAAGATCATGGGTTGACTCCCATTAAGCATTTTATTGAGAATGGTTGAATATTTCAACCCCTTCTCTATTCTCGAATTCTTACCTTTGGTTGCCCTTTATCAAAGGTACATACCACATGAAATTGTTTTGTTGGTGGAACATACATTTCTCCTGCTTCTAGATTCTTTGGAAAATACCAGATTATTTCAGCATCATAAACATTGAATATTATTTTCCCTTCAGCACAGTCAACTGACGCTCCTGCAGTGCAAAGAAAAGGTCTTCCAAGTATTATAGATAATTTTTCATCCTCCGGCATTTCAAGAATAATAAAGTTGGTGGGAATAACATGCTTATCTATTCTAAGTAGAACATCCTCAATCATACCAACAAGTTGTTTAGTGGATTTGTCAGCCATCTATAAAGTGATAGAAGTGGGGGAGTACTACCCTAATCCTAACCTTCTATAAAGTGATAGAAGTGGGGTAATACACTAACTCCTACACCTAAATCACATAAGGCATTATGAATATCAGTTTTGCCTATTGAACATGAAATAGTTGGTATACCGGTATCTCCTGACTTAGACAATAGCCTCCCATTAGCAGGGTAACTTGTCACCATGGAAACGGTTTCAGTTATCTCTTTCTTTCTATTAAGAATATCACGGAGAAATTTAGAATAGGCAGGAACTTTTATTGCATCCACAAATGGAATTTCTAGACGAAGATCATTAAGTGCCTTTGTGAAAGAATCATAGATTACCTGATCCGGTACTTCCTTTTTGTGATATGGATATGGAAGTTTCTTACCTTTATCTTTTACCTTTTATGGAAGATCGGGCTCTTTAGTCGCTTTATTTTGTTGTTGCTTATCGCTTTTCTTCTTTTCTATTGCAACAACTTCATATTCTTTGCTTGTGTCGTTTTCTTCTCTTGGATCAACAGTCTCTGCAGCAGAGTTATAATCATCTTCATGTGTATCATTCTGCTCCCCCAAGGTTTGATCTTGTGTGTCTTGAGCAGTCTTATCTTGAGGATCCACCAATGTATCATCTTCCTGGCATGCTTTGAGCAAAGCTTTTTTCCTTTCGATCTTTTTCAGCTTCATATTCCGGTGGTCCTAATGGTCCTTTAACAACTGCACCTCTCCTTGTAACAACATTAGTAGAAACAGGAATATTTATATCATCACGAAGAAAAATTTGATAACCATATGCTATTTGTGCACATTGGGTTCCAATCATACTGAGGTACTTGTTAAATAATTTTATTTCTCGGCTAGTCTCCTCATAATTTTCTGTAAGTTCGGCCAAAATCTTTTTATGTCTTTGAAATTGCTTATGCAAGTTATTATAAGACTTTGCCTTTTGATATTTCAATTCTTGAAAAACTTTTCTAGTTTCATCCTCTTCAATAAAAACTTGTAACAAATCTACTTTGTGTTCCTTAACAAGTTTAGAAGGTATACCTTTTTATTTCATGGTTTTGCATACTTTAGGCATAAGATCAGGATTAATACGAAATATTCCCTTTTCTGGCTTAGTCAGAATTATATAAAGAATCATTCTTAGCCCTAGTAGACATTAATTGCAAACATGCTTTAACAGTTAAAGTATTTATCGATCCTCCTGCTGATGAATCTAGCAACTCTCTGTATTGGGTATTAATACCATGGTAAAATAAGTGGCAAAAAGTTGACTCGGAATAGCCATGATTAGGAATATTATTGATCATCCAAAGAATATTTCCTTGGCTTGTGCGTAATTTTCTCCCACGTTTTGACTAAAGTTGTCTATATTCTTTCTAAGTTCTGTTACCTTTGTAAAAGGATTAAACCTGTTTATGAATTTAACAATCCAATTCTCCCAACATTTAATATAATGGCGAGGGAGAGAATATAACCAGTCTAGAGCTTTACCTTTGAGAGACCAACGAAATAGTTTTAGACGAGAGAATTCTATAGGCAAACCTTTTGGTCCAAGTGATGTTATCATGTCGTCGAACTCTCTAAGTTGTCTTCCTGGGTCTTCATCTTCCCTTCTGTTGAAAGCTTTTTCCTGCAAAAATTTGATAATATCACCATCAAATCGATACTCCCTAACTCTAGTATTAGGAAATTCTACTGGTTGTTTAAGAAAAGCAGAATTTGGAGAACTGTATTCTCTGAGAGTCTTCTCAGGTTTCTTGGGAGTTGTCCTAAGAATGGACATAATTTCCATGAAGTTACCTAGGTTATCAAATTCAACTTTATTCGACCTCAAAAGTTTTTCAATAATTTCCTCGCGCCTTTGAGTAGGTACGCGATCAAGATAATCTGGTAGATAAGCCCTACCAGAGTGTGTAGACCCTTTGTATCCTAGGGAGACCATCTTGTAATAGTAACACCTGAAATATCAGGAGACAAAACACTTAGCGCTTAGCTCCCCGGCAGCAGCGCCAGAAAATAGCTGGATGGCTGCAAGTGCATAGATTGTTTGTAGCTAGTTTCGAAGTTAAGATGTCGATCCCACAGGGAGCTCAAAGGTAAGTGTTTATTGGTGAAGTCTCTGTCTCACCCGAAGTTGTCACAGGTCTTCGAGTGAATTAAATGCAAGTGTTGAAATAAGAATAGGTTTTGGATTAAACGAACATATTTAAATAAAACTAAAATGTAAATTTCAGAAATAAAAAGCATAAAATTAAGAATGATTTGTTTGTTGTTTTCTGTAGATGACAAAGTAGACGCGGAGAAATTCAGTTCATGGTGATAGTGAATGTGCTAGGTGGATGAGCGATAAGTGTAACAATTATAATCTTATAAGTATGTGGGTAGGCGAGCAACCCATAATTAGCCGGAACTCCTCTTGGTAGATTTCATCCCACCTTCAATAATCCTAATAGCCTGTTTACCACAACCATGGTCAAACATTAGACGATTAAGATCCTTTAGGTTGCTTAGCAATTAAGCTCCTTGGATCAGGCTAATGTAATAAGCTTGGTGGATCCTCGTTATCCTTGAGTCAAATTAGTTTCCCATTGATATCCCCGTGTCACTCGAGGGTCGCCGGTCTTCTAGAAAACAAGATTCTATCTATGTAGAACAAAGCATCATGTTGTCTGGGACCTTAATTGGACAACATGCATTAAGCATCCCACAAATAGTCAAGCACACATAATATAGTAATTAAAATCAACCACAAACTTAATGTAAATATATAGGAACATCACATCTCACCAATCCCCTACATCTCCCATGCACAAGGGAACTTACTCACACATGGGAGAAGAAAGAATCATCGATGTAATTAAATAAATAGAGTTCTTCTTGATATTACTATGGAGATCCACAATAAGAAATAGAAATAAATCCAACACAATTCAGGATGGTAAGAACAACCTCAAACCCTAGTCTTGCAAGGTGGAGATCTCTCTCTCTCTCTCAAGTACAAGTAATGGCTATGGAGGTGTGGTGGCTAGGAGATCGAAGATCGTGGAGCGAGATGAAGAACGTCTTCTCCTTCTCCGGATCTCTTCTTTCTCTCTTCTGGATGGGATGACGGCTCGTATGTTCTGTTTTCGTCCTTAGACTCTTCATGAAAGTTGTACGTTTTAATAAGACGAAGGAGATGGCAGCTATATGGCCGGAACTATAAGGCCGAAGAAATATTCCCGCCACATACTTTCTTGTTAAATCTTCTTTAAACTCCCCTCGATTGCTTCCAAAAATATACTTGCTTGTTTTCGTCTGAATATTGTGTTTTTGCTGTTAAATCCCTCTGTTTGATGTTTAGAACCTGAAACACACATTAAAAACCAAGTTTTCTTCGCTACCGAAGTATTAGCGATAGGTAAAGCTAGAAAACCATCAAATCCAAACGAAAACCATCGATAGAAACCATCAAAAATGTGTAGAATCTCACAACTATCAGTGGTCCCTCTAGAACATTCTTGAAGATTCCGGTCAAAACACCGAGAACATTTCCGAACCCTAGAAAATGACTTTCCTTATATGAATCTTATTCTCCGGACCATTACGGATCTCCTCGTTATGTCCTGGATCCAATCACTGGACTCCGAACAACATTCGGTCTCCAACTCATATTCCATATCTACTTAAGCAACATCGAACCTTAAGTGTGTCATGATACGCCCAATTTGCATCACCATTCTATATCATAATTTACCTCTACTCATTGATATATGTCTTATTATGAGGTATTACTTATGTCTTTTCATATGTTTTTGCATGTTGGATGATTCTTGGAGGATGAACTGCCGGAGTCTGGATTCTGATGGAAAAGAAGGCGTTTTGATGCAATTTCGCGAAGATCAGAAAAATACCAGAAAAATATGGGAAAATAATATTTTCCTAGAAGACAGAGGAAGACAGAAGGAGGGGCGAAGAAGGGCCGCAGGGGGCCCACACCCCCTAGGCGCGGGTCCCTCCTAGGCCACGCGTAGGGCAGGTGTGGCCCACCTGCCCGGCTCCCCACTCCGCCCTTTCGCACATAACTTCCCTATGGAACCCTAACATCAGGGGAGCGACCACAGATAGATTTCCGCCGCCTCTACGGGGCGGAAAACACCAAGAAAGAAAGATCTCTCCCGCAGACAGATTTCTGCCTGGGGAATTCCTTCCCGGAGAGGGGAGACCATCGCCATCAACACCATCGTCAAGCGAGGCTTCATCAGGATCATCATCATCATCCACACCATCATATCCACCAGCACCATCATCATTACTCCATCCCACTGTAACAACTATGTTGGATATTGCTTTAGTTCATTAGGGGAAACCTTCTCGGTGTTGATTACTATTGTAGTCGATGCTTGTGAGTGGAACCATTGGATTATTGTTTATGTTTAGATTGTTATACATTACCATATCATCTTTGATCTTGATCCATATGATGTCTCGTGAGTAGTTTGTTTAGTTCTTGAGGACATGGGAGAAGTCATGTTGTTAGTAGTGCATTTGTGTTGAGTTATTATTCAATGGTTTAGTATTTAATTTGTGGTGCTATTCTTCTAGTGGTGTCATGTGAATGTCGACTACATGATACTTCAACATTTATGGGCCTAGGGGCATGCATTGCGTATTTGGCTACTAATTGTGGGGTTTCCGGAGTGACAGAAACCTGAACCCCCGTTAGGACACCTTTGCACAAGGGAGCATAGGATCTCAGAGTGTAAGGCTGTGGTTAGATTTATATCTTAATTACTTTCCTGTAGTTACAGATGTTTGCAGGGGGTTTAATCACAAGTATGTATTAGTCCAAGTAAGGTCAGTATGTTAGAACAGGTTCACCCACACAATACTTACAACACTAGAGAAGAGTACTCAACTATTTGAAGTGAAAGCACTTGACAGAATTCCCATGTGTCCTCGAGAATGTTTGTTCCTTATAAGTATTTCCACCGTCTTGTCCTTTGCTAAGAAAGGATTGGGCCACTTGCTCCATTTGTTCGTTGTCTTTATTACTTGCTCTTTGTTTTGTTGCCTTATCATAAAACCACTAAAAATCCATTTGCTAAGTATTTACAGAGAGTTCCTTCTTCATACCACTGTTCAGCATCTTCTGCTCCTCGTTGGGATCGACACTCCTATTTATCGAAAGTGTTGCGATACACCCCCTATACTTGTGGGTCATCAAGTCTATTTTCTGGAGCCGTTGTCGGGGAGTGAAGGGCTATTGAAGAGTGGAACTGGTAAGGGAAACTTCTACTATGAGTATTTCTTTTGGTTTCGGTTTGTTGCTTTGTTTCCAATATGGATAACCCACTTGGTTTTATGTTTGGGAAAACTACTACCACTTTTAGGGTAGTAGATGAACCACCACCTGTTAAGATAGATCCTTTTAAGATACCTACAAGTATTGTTGATCGTGCTATGGATAATTATTATTTATGGGATGGAACAGTCCACCCTAGTGATCACTTGCTTTTTATCCATGAATTATGCGGGTTGTTTCAGTGTGCAGGTATCAGAACTGAACAGGTGACGAAGAAGTTACTCTCCATATCCTTGAAAGGGAGGGCTGAAGAATGGTATAAGCTGCTGAAGAATGGAAAATCCATGGAATGGGAGGAGATGACATCTCTCTTTTACTCTAAATTTTACCCTCCCGGTGAGATTCATAAGGATTGAAATCTTATATATAACTTTTGGCCTCATGATGGAGAGAGTACAGCTCAAGCTTGGGGGAGATTAAAGTTACTAATGCTTAAATGTCCTATTCATGAAATCCCTAACAATATTATTATCAATAACTTTTATGATAGGCTTTCTCTTCATGATAAAGATTTACTAGATGCTTCTTGTGCTAGATCATTCACACGTATGAAGGAAGAAGCTAAATGGGATCTCCTAGACCGTATTCAAGACAACACTGAAGCTTGGGAGAATGACAAAGGAAGAAAGTCAGGTATAAACTATGATTATGAATGCATTAAATCTTTTATGGGAACCGATGACTTCCGTGATATTAGTAATGAGTTTGGTCTTGATTCCCAAAGTATTGCCAACTGTTTTAAGGCCTTTGCCTCTTACATAGAAATTCCCAACAAGAAGTGGAATAAGTACCATGCTCCGTATAAAGATGTTGTTAGTGATGTTCCTGTTAGAAGTACTGAATTTTGTACTACTAATCATATTGTGCCTGAACATCATGTTGAGAAAGTTCCTTTCCCAGCTAAGGTAAAGGAGTATTATATGATTATTAGTGAAAATAACAAGGTACAAAGGAAACTGTGGAGCCTGATAAGAAATTGAATGTTGAGCCTGTGGTAGCTATTGTGAAAGACATTGTCACTAGAAATATAGAGGATGAGCACATAGTCTTCTGTGAAGACGCTTCTAATATTATCTCTCATCCTAGTAAAGCTAGAAAAACTAGTGTTCCTGTGCTTTCTGTTAAAATTGGTGATCATTGCTACTATGGTTTATTTGATATTGGTGCTAGTTCTAGTGTTATTCCTTACGAGCTTTACAGGGAAATTATGCATGAAATTGGTCCTTGTGAGCTTGAGGATATTGATGTGGTTATTCACCTTGCTAATAAGGAGACCATTTGCCCCATTGGCATTGTAAGAGATGTGGAGGTCCTTTGTGGTAAGATTAAATATCCTGCTGATTTTCTAGTACTTGGTAAAGAAGCTAGTAAAACCTATCCTATTATCTTTGGTAGACCCTTCCCGAATACTTGTGATGCTATCATAGTTTGTAGGAAGGAAAAAGTTTTGACTAAGTTTGATGGAGAGTCTTATGAGTTTAATTTTTCCAAATTTTCTAAAACTCCTTATGAAAATGAATTGCCTGATGAGGACTTCAGGGTTGGACAACTTTCTGCTATTTCTCTTGCTCCTAACAATGCCCTGCAGCAGTTTGTGGAAGATCATGAAAGTGATGTCTTCATGAAGGAGAGAAATGAGATTAACGAGGTTTTCCTTCGTCAGCCTGAGTTACTTAAGCATAATCTACCTATGGAATATTTGGGCACCACATTACCACCTAAAGGGGACCCTGTTTTCGAATTAAAACCTTTACCTAATGATCTTAAATATTCTTATCTTGATAATAAGAAAGTGTATCTCGTTATTATTAGTTCTAAACTTTCAGGAAAGGAAGAAGAAAGGTTATTGGAGATATTGAAGAAACACCGAAGAGCTATGGGGTATATTCTTGATGATTTAAAAGGAATTTCTCCCACTATATGTCAGCATGCTATTAATATAGAGCCTGATGCAAAACCAGTTGTTGAACACCAATGCCGTCTAAATCCTAAGATGAAGGATGTGGTAAGAAATGAGGTATTAAAACTCCTTGATGCTGGTATTATTTATCCTATTGATGACAGTCAATGGTTTAGCCCTGTTCATTGTGTTCCCAAGAAAGGGGGAATAACTGTTTTGCCCAATGAAGATAATGAGCTTATACCCCCAAAGAGTAGTGGTTGGGTATAGAATGTGCATTGATTTTAGAAAGATTAATAAAGTTACTAATAAAGATCATTATCCTTTGCTCTTTATTGATCAAATGCTTAAGAGATTGTCCAAAAAGACTCACTTTTGTTTTCTTGATGGTTATTCTGGGTTTTCTCAAATTTCTGTGAAAGCATAAGACCAAGAGAAAACTACTTTCACTTGTCCTTATGGTACTTATGCTTATAGGTGTATGCCTTTTGGTTTATGTAATGCTCCCACTACCTTTTAGAGATGTATGCCTACTATTTTTCATGGTTTTTGTGAAGAAATTGTGGAGGTCTTCATGGACGATTTCTCCGTCGATGGAACTTCTTTTGACAACTGATTGCACAACCTTGATAAAGTTTTGCAGAGATGTGAAGAAACCAACCTTGTTCTTAATTGGGATAAATGCCATTTTATGGTTAATGAAGGGATTGTTCTTGGACACAAGATCTCTGAAAGAGGCATTAAAGTTGACAGGGCCAAAATTGAAGCAATTGAGAAGATGCCTTTCCCTGGAGATATTAAAGGTATTCGTAGTATCCTTGGTCATGCTGGTTTCTGTAGGAGTTTTATTAAAGATTTCTCCAAAATTTCAAAGCCCCTTACTAATCTTCTTCAAAAATATGTTCCTTTTGTTTTTGATGATGATTGTAAGGAAGCTTTTGAAACTTTGAAGAAAGCTTTGACAACTGCTCCTATTGTTCAACCACCTGATTGGAGTTTACCTTTTGAAATTATATGTGATGCTAGTGATTTTGATGTGGGTGCTGTCCTTGGGCAACATGTTGATAAGAAGTTGAATGTTATTCATTATGCTAGCAAGACTCTAGATGCTACTCAAAAGAATTATGCTACTACTGAAAAAGAGTTCTTAGATGTAATCTTTGCCTATGATAAGTTTAGACCTTATATTGTTGATTCAAAGGTTACTATTCATACTGATCATGCTGCTATTAAGTACCTTATGACAAAGAAGGGTGCTAAGCCTAGGCTTATTAGGTGGGCGTTGCTTTTGCAAGAGTTTGATCTGCATATTGTGGATAGGAAATGTGCTGAAAATACTATTGCTGACAATTTATCTCGTTTGGAAAACATTTCTTTGGACCCTTTGCCTGTTAATGATAGTTTTCCAAATGAACAGTTGGCTGCAATAAGGGTAAGTCCACATGAAAGTCCTTGGTATGCTGATTATGCTAACTTTATTGTTTCCAAGTATTTGCCTCCACCCTTTACAGCTCAGCAAAGAAGAAAATTCTTTTATGATCTACATTTATACAAAGAAAGAGTGGATGGTATTATGCGGAGATGTGTTCCAGAATTTGAACAACAAGAGATATTGAGAAAATGTAATGGCAGTGCTTATGGAGGACATCATGCTAGGGATAGGACTGCACAAACGGTTTTACAATCAGGATTTTATTAGCCTACCATTTTTAAAGATGCAAGGAAGTTTGTCTTATCATGTGATGAATGTCAACGAGTAGGTAACATTTCTAGACAAAATGAAATGCCTATGAATCATTCTCTTGTTATTGAACCTTTTGATTGTTGGGGATTTGACTTTATGGGTCCTTTCCCTCCTTCAAAAGGGTATACTCATATTCTTGTTGATGTTGACTATGTTACAAAGTGGGTATAAGCCATACCTACAAACAGCGCTGATGGTAAGACCTCTTTGAAAATGCTCAAGGATGTTATTTTTCCTAGGTTTGGTGTGCCTAGATATGTCATGACTGATGGAGACTCTCATTTTATTCATGGGGGTTTTAGAAAAACTCTCGCTAAGTATGATGTAAACCATAGAATTGCTTCAGCTTATCACCCCCAAACCAGTGGGCAAGTAGAACTTTCCAATAGGGAAATTAAATCTATGTTGCAGAAGACTGTTAATAGATCTAGGAAAAATTGGGCTGAAAAGTTGAATGACGCTTTGTGGGCTTATAGAAATGCTTATAAAATCCTATGGGGATGTCTCCTAACAAAATGGTCTATGGGAAAGCTTGTCACTTGCCTTTAGAATTAGAACACAAAGCTTATTGGGCAGTGGAAGAGTTGTATAGATATTTTAAACTTGCTGGTGAGAAAAGATTGCTTGACATGAGTAATCTAGATGAGTGGAGAAGTGAAGCTTATGAAAAATCTAGGCTCTTTAAGGAAAAAGTAAAAATATGGCATGATAGAAGAATTCTTAAAAGGGAGTTCCATGTTGGTGAGAAAGTTCTTTTGTATAGGTCTCGTCTCAGTTTTTTTGCAAGGAAACTACTCTCAAAATGGGAATGACCTTTTATTATTAAGGAAGTATATCGTTCAGGTGTTATCAAAATATCCTCTTTGAAGGATGACACAACACAAGTGGTGAATGGTCAAAGACTAAAACATTATATTTCTGGAGATTCTTATAATGAAGATGTTGATGTTATTCAAATGGTGACTCCAGAAGAATTTATTAGAACCAAAGACCAGAAACTGCAGAGTTCGTCTTTGAATAGGTAAAAAAGGTGAAAACAGAAGGTTCGTGAAAGCCTAATCTTTTTATATTTTTGATTTTTTTAATACATAAGGAAGATTACGAGACGGAACAGAGGAGGAACCAGAGGCCGGGGTGGCCAAGCCCACCCTAGGCGCGGGCCCCCAGCTGGCCGCGCCTGTAGGGGGTGAGACCACCCCGATCTCCGTCTCCACCTTGTTTTCGTATCAAAACCTTCCTTATGCTTTGAAACTTCGTAATATATAACCCCCCAGATCCCCCGAGGTTCTTGCATCGAGTTCTCGTTGTGTTTTTGTTTCGATCTATTTCTGTCAGGTAAATTCTCAGTTTTTGGAGCTACAATGTCTTTCTCTAGATCACCCATGGGGGATTCCTCTGCGGATGTCCTCAACCCATACATGTATGAGTTGCGGATCCATCCCAAGGAGTTGATTCTCAAATATGGGAAGGTACAGATGAAATAAGTTCAAGGCCCCAAAGGAGAAGGAAGTCTGGAAGACATGATGGAAGCATTGGAGCAGGAGGTTTTCAGGTACAAGAAGATGGCGGAACACGAAGTGGATGTTATTCACAAGATAAGTTTAGAACTCATCGCCAAACACGAGGAGGAGGTGGCTGAGCTCCGAGAAGAAATCTTCTCGCTTCGTCAGACCACCAACCAATTACAAGCACAGCTCTACGACATACAAAATCAAAACTGTGAGTATGAGGCTAGATTTGATCGCATAAGCTCTGCTAGTTTCAGGATTGCAGAGACAAGGACATCCTTTTTGGAAGGGGAACCTTTTCCCTGGAAGTTTTATGATGAAAAGATAACACCACCACCACCGAAGGAGTAATTCGTTATCAGGTTTGGCATCCCCTTGGCTTGTTCCAAGCTTGGGGGAGTGCCGCGGTATCACCACCATCATCTTTTATCTTTTACCTTTTTAGTGGATTCATATCTTTGGTAGAGAAGTTATCTTATAGTTTGGTTTGCATATGGAAGTATCTCTCCTTTAGTTGATTATCTATGTATCCCTTGGTGTGAGTGCCTTTATTGAATATTAATGAGAATTGTCATCTTTTCCTTTTTGCACTTCTTATTTTAGTTTGCAATCTCTATTATATGATGAATCTTGTTAATCAGTATTTGGCATCACTTTGGGAGCATCAAGTAGATCTAAATTGGTTTTGGCAAACCGAGCTCTGGTCAGTAGAAACACTTTTCAAGGTTTGAAAGGAAAAGAAAAGCTTACAGGTATTTTGTATCATTTATTTTCTTTCTTGTTGGCTCATAAGCTTAGTATTCTTTATTTAAGATCTTTTGTGTCTTCAAGGAAGATTGCATGTTTGGCTTTATTACTTGTATGTTTGCTTGTTTCTTTCAACTCTCTTGCTTTCTACCCAGCCTTGCTAGCCAAAAACCTGTTTTGAGATGGCATACTTCTCATGTTTCCAATCCCTTTGAACCAAAACCTTTGCTATTTGTGTCCACCATATCTACCTAGTAGCATTATTGCTATTCCAAGAAAATTCTCAAGCTTCATCTATCTTTCCAATTATAAAGTATTTTGTTCTGTGAAAACTAGTTAGTAAAGCTCTCACGAACTTGATGGCACGCCTTATTTTCCTGCCCTTAATAGACTTGAACCATTGTGCCATCGAAGTTGTATATCCTTGCACCTATACGTTGGAATTAGCAGAACCGTGCTTTCATGGGGAACATTTCAACATTGCACTTTCAACATTGCAAGTTTCCAGCATGATATCGTGCTCTTTTGTCTGTGGATGTCACCGGTGTGAAATAAAGAGGGAATTTATAAGTCCATGGAGTTTGTATTTTGTGTTTGAGAAACACCTGGGCCGCTAGCCTAAGCCATGCCTAATCATGCTGGAAACTTGCAACATCACCATAGTGAGCTATCTATGAAGCATCCTCAATAAAAAGCTATGCACATAGTAAATAAAAAGATTGTTGAGATGCTCATTGTCTGCTTGCCTTGTCATTTTGGTTATGGGAAAGCTCCTATACCATGTGCAAGGGGTACACCGTTGGTGGTTCTCTATGATACGCATGTACTTACAATGACAAGAACTTACCGGTAACTGAAGTTGAGTAGAATGAGGAGTGGCCCTCATATTCAAGGGACATGAGATTGCCAACTTATATTTTGTCAAGCATATACTCCATATTTGTGCACTTTAATCTTAATCATCTCAAGATGCCTATGATAGGGGCAATGAGGGCTCAAAGCTATTAAGTACCATAATCTTTTGGAAGCTCTTTATGACTTGTGATCCCTGCTTCCCTCTATAAAGGGACCTTTATCCTATTTCCAAGTTGATTCAGTAAACCTACTTCCTCTCTATCTCCAGCAAGCATTTGAGTTGTTGTGTTTCAAGCATTCATATGGTGATTTATTCAATCATGTTCTTTATCTTCCTTGTTTGCACAAAACTCTTATCTATTGAGTATTACTTTGAAAGCCTTCATTGTGAAAAACCTTTTTGAGCAAAGGATGCTCCTGTTCTGAAAACTTCTACAAAAAGATTTTTGTGAAATTGTTTGCCAGGTGTTCTCTGACCAAGAACAAAGTTTGCCAATTCCAATTATGATTTATCTTTATGCATCTCTATTGTGACTCCTGTACTTGTTGCAAGCTAAGTTATATAATGGCGAGTTGCTTTCTTCTATGAGTTGTGCAATAGTAAGTGTGATGCTTCTTGTTCGTATTCTTTTATCGACACTTCACTCCATAAATATGTGGACATGTTTACTGAGCTCAGTTTTCGCTTGGGGACAAGCGAAGGTCTAAGCCTAGGGGAGTTACGCCCAATTTGCATCACCGTTCTATATCATAATTTACCTCTATTCATTGATATATGTCTTATTATGAGGTATTACTTATGTCTTTTCATATGTTTTTGCATGTTTCATGAAGATCAAAAAATACCAGAAAAATATGGGAAAATAATATTTTCCCAGAAGACAAAGGAAGCCAGAAGGAGGGGCGAAGAAGGGCCTCAGGGGGCCCACACCCCCTAGGCGCGGGTCCCCCCTAGGCCGCGCCTAGGGTAGGTGTGGCCCACCTGCCCGGCTCCCGACTCCGCCCTTTCGCCTATAACTTCCCTACGGAACCCTAACATCAGGGGAGTAACCACAGATAGATTTCCACCGCCTCTGCGGGGCGGAAAACACCGAGAGAGTAAGATCTCTCCGGCAGACAGATTTCTGCCGGGGGAATTCCTTCCCGGAGAGGGGAGACCATCGCCATCAACACCATCATCAAGCTAGGCTTCATCGCGATCATCATCATAATCATCCACACCATCATCTCCACCAGCACCATCATCTCCACTCCATCCCGCTGTAACAATTATGTTGGAATTGCTTTAGTTCATTAGGGGAAACCTTCTCGGTGTTGATTACTATTGTAGTTGATGCTTGTGAGTGGAACCATTGGATTATTGTTTATGTTCAGATTGTTATCCATTACCATATCATGTTTGATTCTTATCCATATGATGTCTCTTGAGTAGTTCGTTTAGTTCTTGAGGACATGGGAGAAGTCATGTTGTTAGTAGTGGATTTGTGTTGAGTTATTATTCAATGGTTTAGTATTTAAGTTGTGGTGTTATTCTTCTTGTGGTGTCATGTGAACGTCGACTACATGATACTTCACCATTTATGGGCCTAGGGGAATGAATTGTGTATTTGGCTACTAGTTGTGGGGTTGCCAGAGTGACAGAAACCTGAACCCCCGTTAGGACACGTTTGCACAAGGGAGCGTAGGATCTCAGAGTTTAAGGTTGTGGTTAGATTTATATCTTAATTACTTTCCTGTAGTTACGGATGTTTGTAGGGGGTTTAATCACAAGTATGTATTAGTCCAAGTAAGGTCGGTATGTTAGCACAGGTTCACCCACACAACACTTCAACACCAGAGAAGAGTACTCAGCTATTTGAAGCGAAAGCACTTGACATAATTCCCATGTGTCTTCGAGGACGTTTGGTCCTTATAAGTATTTCCACCGGCTTGTCCTTTGATAAGAAAGGATTGGGCCACTTGCTCTATTTGTTCGTTGTCTTTATTACTTGCTCTTTGTTTTGTTGCCTTATCAGAAAACCACTAAAAACCCGTTTGCTAAGTATTTACAGTGAGTTCCTGCTCCATACTACTCTTCAGCACCTTCTTCTCCTTGTTGGGATCGACACTCCTATTTATCGAAAGTACTGCGATACACCCCCTATACTTGTGGGTCATCACGTCACCCTACGGTTCACGAACTATGCAGACATGATCGAGACACCTCTCTAGTCAATAACCAATAGCGGGATCTGGAGATCCATAATGGATCCCGCATATTCAACAATGACTTCATGATCGAATGAACCATTAAAATACGATAATGATTCCCTTTGTCACGCGATACTTTACTTATCCAAGGTTCGATCGTCGATATGTCTATACCTAGTTCAACCTCGGTACCGATAAGTACTCTTTACTCATTCCGTGAGATGACATCCCCTGTGACCTAGTCACATGATTGCAAGCCAATTGGATGACATACCACCGAGAGGGCCTAGAGTATATCTATCCATCATTTGGATGGACAAATCCCACTCTTGATGCATGTGATTCACCACATACTTTCAAAATACCCAATGCCACCTTTATGACCACCCAGTTATGAAAGTGGCATTTGATGTAACCAAAGTACTCATCCGGTGACGGTGATTAACATGATCTCATGGTCGAAGGATTAGGTTACTATGTATCTGAAAGCTTGTAGCAAAACGAACTTAATGACTTGATCTTATGCGATGCTTACTATGGGTGTGTGTCCATCACATAATTCTCCTAATGATATGATCTTGTTATTGATAACATCCAATGTCCATGATCAGGAAACCATGATCATCTATTAATCAACAAGCTAGTTTCAACAAGAGGCTTACTAGGGACTCTTTTATGTTAACAAAACATACAAGTATTAATGTTTTCTGTTAATACAATTATAGCATGGGATGTAAACATTTATCATAAACACAAAGATATGATAATAACCACTTTCTTATTGCCTCTTGGGCATATCTCCAATAGTCTCCCACTTGCACTAGAGTCAATAATCTAGTTTGAAAAACTTGTGCATTCAACACATATGGCTTTCTGCTGTTGTATATACATGATTGCTAGTAGTAAACATAATCTTTGGATCTGACGCTTTCAGGCCCGTGTGTATTTGCATGTATTTTTGTCTCTACGCATCACTCATTCTCCATATGCCCTATTTTGATGCAATATATCTTCATAGTACTAGCCCGATGAGAACCACACCTAATTTGATAACAAACTACTTGACACAAATGTCCTATTTTGATGCTATAATAGCAGTCTTATACTTAGCCTTTTTTTGTAGTATCTGTCACAATGTCTTAACTTTGTAATTCATCCAAATCCGTTATGGAACTTTCTTTCCATTACATTGTGCTACCCATAGTTTAAATTGAGATAAACTTAATTTGTATCTTGTGATAAAACTAGTATCAATGTAACACTTTACAATGAACTATTTATATATTTGTCACCTCTACATAAATAACATATTCAAAGTTCTTCCAAATATCATAAGAATATCCTTACTATCGTCCAATAATTATCTAACGAATCATTTTGGTATATGCTCATAATATTTAGAGCACATGAAATATCTGGATGTGTACATATCACAGTATGATTGATCAAAATATTCTTGTGATTTTACTCACCAAGTGTCAAAACACTTGAATCTCGTTTCACTTACTAAGTGTCAAAACAGTTGAATCTTGATTCAATCCTTCCTGTGCGACAAGTACCTTTCCTGTCGTTTCCATATTGAACTCATTCAATATCTCATATATGTACATTTGGCACAACCATATTAGCGTCTCAATCTATCCATATAGACATTGATACCTAATATTTGGGTTTTGCCAAAGTCTTTCATCGAAATGAAATTCTTAACCTGTGTCAATAAAATATACATCATTTCCAATCAACAATATGTCTTTCACATAATGTATTACAAATATTTCTTAGCGATCCCACTTAATTTCTTGCAAATACAAGCATCTTCATTGTCTGTGATGAAATTAAACTTTTAACAGTTTCATCACGGTGAAGATTCCAACTCCGCGATGCTTACTTCAACCATTGAAGTTTGCATGCGCTAATATCATCCTTTGAATTAACAAAACCCTTTGGATCGTGTCATGTACGCGTCCTAGGTAACCATTCTATTAGAAGAACTTTTTTTGTTTGTTAAACTACCATATACCAAAATTATATGTAGTGGTTGCTATATTAATCCGTTCAGACTAAATATTGCTATGAAAGATCAAATCTTGTCACAGTCAACTCTTTGAAGATTGTCATAAACTCTTTCCGACATGTCGACTATTTCATAGATGTGAAACATCCATGTATATTTATTTATAGATCCAAATACGATTGAAAGGTTTTTACAATTTTCCAGAGGGTCTTCCAAGTTCAAAAACATGATTTCTCGTGTATGGAACTATCACAGATTCTATGGCTTCAAGCCATCTGACGGAATCAGGGCCCATCATCGCTTCTTTGCATGTAGTCGGTTCATCATTGTCAAACAATAATGTTTTACTCTCAAATCTTAGTATTTGATTGTTTACCTGACCTACTCGGTTCAATAGGAACTTAGACCTCCGGGACCACAACCTTTGAGGCACGTGAGCCATGAGCATTGTTGCTGCCTCGGGGACACCTTGCGGCGCTGCACAACTCAGCACATATAACCAAGGTTTAATAACCTTATTAAAGTTCTATTGCCATCCCACTTAAATTTTCATGAAAATTCCTTCTAAAGAAACTTGACATTCTAAGTGACAAACATTTTTGTCTTCGGGGTTATGGAGGAATACCCAACGGTTATTCAAAATAACATACAAAGACATGCTCGTCCGACTTAAGTTGTAAACATTTTACTTATACCTAGCATACCAAAATTTAAGAAAGGACAACTTTGGTTTTATCCCAAACTATTACTTACATGGTGTCATTTCAACGGGTCACGATGGTGCTCTTTTTAGTGTAAAAGCGGTAGTCACTAAAGCTTTAATCATTAAAATACAATGGCAGTTTTATAAGTGACACCTTTGATCTCACCATGTCAAACAAGGTTTCATTACATATCTCGAACACTCCATACTCCTATGGTGTTTTGGGAAATGCAAATCCATGGAACGATTCCTCAAATCTTAGGTCTTATGCTAAACTTGTAACTCAAATATCTTCCTTTATGATCCAATCATAAATTCTTTATTTTCTTGTTACAATGTGATTTTCCACTTCATCTTGAAAGTCTTTGAAATCTTTTCAAATATTTCACAATTCATCCTCATTAAGTAAATATGCACATATATTCACTCAAATTTTCGGAGAAAGCATATGAAGTTGAAATCCATCTCTCATGACTACACATAATGGACTACATACATCAATATTCACAAATTCCAGTAAGTTAGTCGTTCATTCTTCTTTAGCCTTTGAACGAAGTTTCAATTATCTCTAGGAAATTCTCACAAGCGTCATTTGATCAAAATCAAAAGACTCCAAAATTCCATCAGCAAGAATTTTCTGCATGTTTTCTTTCCAATATAATTTAAACGGTGATGTCACTTCTTAAGTGATATTTCAATCATTTGTCTTGCGACATTTTTAGCATTTATTTTTATGGATGTGGTTTGTCCAACTAGACTTGTAAACCATCCATCTTATATGGAATACGGTAATTATTTGAACAACCTTTGTTCTTATAATCCCTGATCAAAATTACAATTATTTAAACAAATCTTGAAGGAAAGTTATGATGTCAACGAGAAACACAACACCACTTTGTTTGTTTTCGATGAACATCATCACATATTCTCTTGCTGGTTACTTAGGCCATTGCAATTCATGAATTGTGTTGTCCTGTATGACATTTCACACCAACCAATTCGGTATCCAACACCCAAGGACCACATTGTTTAACAAGCAAATAATACAACCATAACATGTATATCATCTATATACTTAAGCTGGACAATTCCAGTCTTTCTTTTCTTGCCAAATATTTCCGAGATTCTCTTTCAGCATTTCATTTCCCTTTTAAAAGAATCTATTAACATCAACAGTGGCGCCATACACATGACACATAGTCCAAAGCATGTATAGTAAAATACTAATACCTTTGAATTTGCACTTTGAAGTAAATCACCATCATCAAATGTTTGGCGTTCTTTCACAAATCCATTCTTTAGTAATATTTTAGTGTAGTAAACATTTTGCCAACATCTCCTATTCATCCTTATCATGACAACTTTAATGATCTAGCTACTATAGCTTATAAAGGCGAATTATGAGTACTATGTTATTTTCCAAAAACCTTTTGGAGGATAAGGATGTCTATCATGTTGCAACCAAAACATTGTTTCAGATATCACATTATCTTCCATATATGATGGTTTCTGAAACATTTCTTTTAGCTCCTAGATAACCTTGATATTAAAACAATCTTTTGAATATCAAGAATCATGGATGCAAATATGATACTTTAGATACTAACACTGGAATTTTTACTCTTTATTTAATACTGATTATTAAACTTCATGGAGTAAACGGAGTTTGCTGAAAGTTTGAAATAGGACTTTTAAACTTTAGACTGACACTCACAACAATACAATACCAGTTCGTAAAGTAACTACCCAGAATTATATAGTTATATTATCTCAATTATAACTAAGCATAAGGTGGTGAACAAATGCCAATTACTACAACAAATTATGCAAATTCACTTTGATTTAATTTATGATAAATTATGTTCAACTTTAATCATATTACTTTTGAACTCCCACTCAAAACAGCATCACTCACACTGCCTTAGTGATTACACGAACCAAATCCACTACATCAAGTTCGATAATCACAAGAGAACATGTAGCTTCAAAGGTGAACAATCAACATGTTCATCATATCATCCATATGACTTATGCTTTACCTTTCGGTATTCTGTGTTCCGAGGCCATGTATTTACGTGCTAAGCTCGTCAAGGTTAAACTTAGTATCCGCATGTCCAAATCTGGAATGCACCCATTGTATGCACACGTAGAATCTATCACACCCGATCATCACATGATGCTTCGAAACGACGAGTCTTAGCAACGCTGCCTACTAAGGACGAACACTTTATTACTTGATATTTAGTGAGAGTGATCATCTTATAATGCTACCGTCATGATCTAAGCAATACAAGATGCATAAAATGATTAACATCACATGCAATTCATAATATGTGATATGATATGGCCTTTATTCTTGTGCCTTTGATCTCCATCTCCAAAGCATGAACATGATCTCCATCATCACCAGCATTGCGTCAAGGCCCGTGGCGCCGCTTCATGGTTGTTCATCACTAATAGCAACTATTACAACTACTTGGAATACATCTATTACAAGATGAATAGACACACATGTCTTAACAAATTTAAAGACAACCATTAGGCTCCTACTGGTTGCCATATTACAATAAGGATCATTGCATACATCAAATATAATCACAATCACATCATGGCCATATCACATCACATGCCCGTCCAAAAACAAGTTAGACGCCTCTAATTTTCTTTGCATGTTTTATGTGGCTTGGGGCTTTAGAATAAGAACTGTTCTTACCTACAAACAAGAACCGCAACATTGATACAAGTGTTGTCAAGTGCAGATAGTAAATTGAATCTTAACTATGGTGGGAGAGACAGACACCCGCAAACCACTTGTGCAATGCAAGTTGCACGTTGAGCGTGGAGCAAGTCACATGTGCGATGGCATGTAAGGTTAGCCCGTGCCGCTTCATCCCACCATCCCGCAAGATGTAAAGTACATGAAAATCAAGCGACAACAAGAGCATTGACACCCACAAAACCATTGTGTTCTACTCGTGCAACAGATCTACACATAGATTCGGCTATGATACCACTATAGGGTTCGTTGCATGGAAAACAAAAAATTCTACCGCAACAACGAATAAAACCAAGATCCAATCTAAGGAAAAGCAAAGATCTAATCCATGAGATAGGTGCAACGAGATTGGAGAGAAATAACCTTCAAAGATCCAAAGCCTTTAACGAGATAGGATCTCGTGGTTGGTGTAGTCAATCACTTGCCGATCTCAAGATCGCGATGACGATCCTTCCGGCGTAGTGTTCCGCCAGCGCTTCCGCACTCGGTCACATGTACGGAGTTGATGAATACCTTCCTCTCCCCGTTCCAGTGGGCAGAAGAGGTAATATATCCTCTTAGATCCCAGCAGCACGAGGGCGTGTTGGTGGTGGTGGTGGAGGAGAAGAACTCTAGAGGGCTTCGCCTAAGCCGGAGCAGTTGATGGAGGAGGAAGAGGGTGGCGCCTAGGGTTAGGAGCAGGGGCAGGGTGGCGCCCTCCCCACCCCTAATTATATAGATGGGGGGTGCGTACAGGGTTGGCATCCCTAGTCGTGTCCTCCTCCAACTCGGCGGACCAAGAGGGAAGGGAGGGGGAACTTGCCCCCCAAGTTTCTTCCCCTTTCCTTATTTGGGTTTTGCCCTTTTCCTAGTGCTGGCTGGTTGGGACCCCTTGGGCTTGGTGTGGCTGGCCCTAGGGCCCCCGCGGAAGCCATAGCCTAAGTGGCCCCTCCCGAGGTGGTGGACCCACTAGTGGTCCCTCTAGAACATTCTATAAGATTCCGGTCAAAACACCGAGAACATTTCCGAACCCCAAAAATAACTTTCCTTATATGAATCTTAATATTCAGACCATTTTGGATCTCCTCGTGATGTCCTGGATCCAAGCCGAGACTCCAAACAACATTCGGTCTCCAACTCATATTCCATATATACTTAAATAACATCAAACCTTAAGTGCGTCACCCTACGGTTCGCGAACTATGTAGACATGATCGAGACTCCTCTCCGGTCAATAACCAATAGCGGGATATGGAGATCCATAATGGCTCCCACATATTCAACGATAAATTCATGATCGAATGAACCATTAACATACGATACAGATTCCCTTTGTCGTGTGATACTTTACTTATCCAAGGTTCGATCGTCGGTATCTCTATACCTAGTTCAACCTCATTACCAATAAGTAATCTTTACTCATTCCATGATATGACATCCCTTCTGACCTAGTCACATGCTTGCAAGCCAATTGTATGGCATTCTACCAAGAGAACCTAGAGTATATCTATCTGTCATATGGATGGACAAATCCCACTCTTGATCCATGCGCTTCAACACATACTTTCAGAATACCTAATGCCACCTTTATAACCACCCAGTTATGGAAGTGGCGTTTGATGTCATCAAAGTACGCATTTGGTGATGGTGATTAACATGATCTCATGGTCGAAGGATTAGGTTACTATGTATATGAAACCTTGTAGAAAAACAAACTTAATGACTTAATCTTATGCTATGCTTACTATGTGTGTGTGTTGATCACATCATTATCCTAATGATATGATCTTGTTATTAATAAAATCCAATGTCCATGATCAGGAAACTATGATCATCTACTAATCAACAAGCTAGTTTCAACAAGATGCTTACTAGGGACTCTTTTATGTTTACAAAACACACAAGTATTTAATGTTTCCTATTAATACAATTATAGCATGAGATGTAAACATTTATCATAAACAATAAGATATAATAATAACCACTTTATTATTGCCTCTTGGTCATATCTCCAATAGTCTATGTCCTTCTTGGGGACTAGCACGGGGTTAGCTACCTAGGTTCTCTCCTTGATCTCCCTAATGAAATCAGCATCGAGGAGTCTACTGACTTCAATGCCAATCGCTTCAGCTCTTCCATTGGACAATCGACGCATCGACTGCTTGACTAGCCGCGCATCTGGGTACACATTGAGTGCATGCTCAGTAAATTCCCTGGGAACTCCTGGCATGTCTGCATGACACCAGGCGAAAATTTCCCAGCGCTCACGGAGGAATTCGACGAGCGCGAGTTCCTATATGGGACTCAGGTTGTTGGCGATGAGGGGCGTCTTGGTGGGGTCCATTGGGTGGACCTACATCACCTTGATGTTGACCGTGGCGAAGGACCGGTCAGGGGCGTTCTGCTTTGTCACATGAGATAGGCTAGTGTCTATTGACTCCTTCAACCTTGCATGTTCTTCTTGCATGAAGAAAGACTAGGAGATTTTGTTGAAATATCTGTCGCGGCTATCGGATTTGGTGAATCTCCCTGGGACGATGATGATGCTGTTAGGTCCTGGCATTTTTAGTAGAAGGTACACCTAGTGCGGTACTGCCAGGAAACGTACATATGCCACACGACCGAGGATGGTGTGGTACTGCAAGGGAAAATCGATCACCTCGAACTCGAGAAGCTGACGCCTGAAGTTCTTGGGGGTGCCAAAGATGACGTCAAGCCATATTTTTTCCAGGGGTAAACCCCTTTCCCTGGGACAATGCCATGGAAGGTTGTGTCGGATGCCTCCAGACTGCAAATCAGGATCCGCATAGCTTCAAGGGTTGTAGCGAACATGAGGTTGATGCCATTGCTATGACACCCCGGATTTACGGTCCGAGAATACCCGTTATGCATACAATTCATGTTCCCATGATAAGTGAGCCGTGAGCAGAACTGACCAGTATCATTACATCATCTAGAAAGTAATGATTACAAAACTTATAATGTGGCCATTATGGCGATTACAACACGAATAGCAGAAGTCTTCAAGCGCAGAGCCCATGTCATGCCTTAACCTATAGGCGACTGACTGGGAAGATGGCCTAGCTCACATAGACGTAAGCTTCTTCATCGTTTCTCGATCCTCTGAAAATTTGGACAAGTAAATAGCCAGGGACAATAATAAGCAAAACACCTTAAGAGAACGATAATAAAAGATATGTTGTAGTAGGATGGCTCCATAAGAGGTTCTTTTATAAACTAGTTTCTCTTGTAGATATATCTTATCTCTATATCTTTGTTGAAAAAATTTTGTAAAGCATTTTGGAAACCTTTTTGAAAAGTTTTAAGAAAACACTAGGATTTGGGTCACCCATTTGTTTTCCTTCCGTTCATCCCATGACCAAACTCCTTCCTCCTTTTTCCAACCATCCCATGGTCAAAACATTTTCAAGCCATTGCTTTTACGATGTCCTTTTTGAAACCAAAACCATCACCGCCGCACAACAGCCATCACAACCGTCCATGACCGAGCACTCAGCTATTTGAATAGATTTACACTCTACAGAGGTTATACACTGTACCCACACCATCCGATTACCCATCCCTGATCTACACCGATCGCGGGTCGAATAACCGATCAAGACCTTCTGGATGCCCGCTCCAATACAAGTGCCTATCCTATGAGTGTTAATTGTCTCAAAACTGGGACACCCTATATAGTTACCAAGCCAATCGGAGCGCGTTTTCCACCTTGACGGGTGTGCGCTTCCAATGAGGGGATCATAGTATCGCGTGGAGGTCCGTAGACCATTCATTCCTTCTCCCGGTCGATGCTATGCATGGATCGTTTGTCCGGAGAAAGCCCGCCCTCCAGGGATTGTTTGCCCATGTAGTAGTGTGTGGCACCTATACAAGATTAGACAAACTTCTAGCCCTGCCCCGTCTCATTCTAGAGTAATGTGGTTGCACAGGTTAATTGATCAAGCATTAAAACTGCATAGCTCGGCGTGTTTTCGTAAACATTTTTCCTCCATCGTTATTCCAACCTTTTTGTAAAACAAAACCTTTCTCATATTCCACGTCACTTGGTAGGCCAAGCCTCACCAAGGTTTTCCCATAAAACATTTTTGTAAGCTTTTTCGGGGTCTTCCCATCCCATAGTTTTGCTTCGGCTAAAACGGGGTTCCAAAAGGGGCATGGTGTTATACACCATCTATCTTACTAAGGGAAAATAGGTGTCCTCAAAGGTATTGTACTAGTGGTACAAACATGTAATGACTTGGAGGATCCAAGCCACTACCATAAGTAATAATACTAGTCAAAGAATGCAATTTAGGTAAACAAGTACATAAAACATGCATGAGTATAAAAATTGGAGAAGGGCTTATGATCAAGAAGGTGGCTTGCCTGTGACCAGCGAGATGTCCCTTGATGGTGTTAGAAAACCAGAATATCGAGTCCAATAATAATAAGAATAACCCAATGCTTCCTTCTTCTCGGGTCACACAATCGCAACTATCGCCGTTATCGAGCATACATGTAAACAAACAATACCACAATCAATATAAGGCATACAAGCATCAATACATACATCAAGAAATGGATAAAACAAGTTTATAGATCAGTAAGGATTGAGGATTTTGCTTTGGATACAAAGGAAGGGATTTGATTGCATTGGAGGATTTTCTATTAGGGTTTAAAGTCCAAAATTGCCCAGATAAGGAGTTTTGGATCAGGGCCAAGTTATGTATGATAACATTGTGTAAGACTGATACCATCAGATAGGTATTAATAAAATTAAACCGACAAAAGTGATTTCACTATTTTATCAATTTCCTATGTTTTATAATGGTTTTATAGTGAATAAAACTCTAGTTTTAGGAAATAATTCACCAGAAAAGTTCTGGAGATCCAAATATTATCTACTTGTATGGTTAAATACTTTTTGACGGATTGATTCAATGTGAGTTGGAATCATCCCAAAATAATTACCAGAATGCCCTCGAGAAGTTCCCAAAGATAGCACTAGATGTTATTTGCCTTTTTCACCAGATTAAATCTATAGGAGATTTTGATGTAATTACAAGGACACATGTTAGGTAATTTGAATACCTTCCTATATAAATTGGAATCATTCTTTTTGTAATTACAAAACTACTGTAGTGATTTTTACAGTGAATAAACCATTCACATAATAGCTTAATTCACCAAAATTCATTAGATGCTTAACAATTTTTTGGCTCCTGGGGTTTGATATATATGGGTATGTAGATGTACAGAGAGTTGGAATTTGGTCAAATCCCTTTTTGGTTTGACTTAGAGAAATTTCTAAAGGCAGATATGAGGTGATTTTATTATTTTTGCTACAGTCAAAATATTATCCCACTTGTCTTGGGGTTTAGGACAGGGAATAGGTAAATGATATACCTACCAGGGTCAGTTGGGTTTAATCCATTTGGTTATGTGTAGCTCTCTGAGGATTTTATATATTGCCAAGGAAACATCGGGGAGGGTTAAATATTAATGAATAAGGAAATTTATTTTTGGAGAAACACCAATGATGCATGTTGCACATAACATGTGGGTATCAGTGAAAATTTAGATCTAGACAAAATATGGTTGTTTCCATTTTTATTTGGATTAAAACTGAGCAGCTATTTACATATCTGCATTAATAGAATAGAAAAGGAGGAGAGAGGGCACATGCCAGATCCATACCTCACTGGGCCGTAGAGAGCGAGGCCGGCCCAGCAGGACGGCACCGCGCGTGTGGGAGGAAGATTGGGAGCCGCGGGAGAGGGCATGCTGGTTACGTCACACCTCGCCAAAGAGGTATGGGACGCTGGAGGCCATCAGATCTAAAGGATATCGACGATCACGAGCCGTCGCCTTCCTCGCGACGTGGTTGGCGGCGGAAACCGTAGCGCGGCCAGCGGATGTACGGGGAGGCTCCCTGGCGGCGCGCTGGCAACTGGGGGGCTGCGGGGATGACGCGGCGGGGCTCGGGTGTTCCGCCGAGGGTCGGAAGGCGAGGTTCTAGCAATGGGAGATGACATGCGCATGAACACCGAGGACGTGCTCGCGGGAGCTCGTCGTAGCTCCTCCTAGGGGTACATGCAGGGTCAGAAACAGGAAGGGTTAGATGTGGCTCGACCCAGTTATCACTTCAGAGCATTACAAGAGGGAGAAAGTCTTGAGAGAGAGGATGTCTTGCTCACCTTCTTGTCAATGACTGAGGAGGATAGTTTTTTTCTCCAGGGACATGCAAAGGCAGGGACGATCTCTGAGGCTCGGGGGAGGTAGGTAGGGGGTATCAGAACTCTAGGGGAGCACATGCAAGAGTAGGGAGGCAGGGAGCAGGCAATCTCGGGCTCGAGATCATCAATGGCTGATGGTGTCATTTTCTTCTCTTATTGAGCAGGGCAGAGCAAGGGGAAAGAGGGGATCTCAGGGGAGGTAGTTGGGGGCAAATGAGGTGGGAGAGGGGGCTATAGGTGGCCTCTAGCCTTATGAACCGAGTGAGAGGGGTCCATAGTGGACTTTGTCCATGGGCAAGCTTAGGAGGGGGGTGCTGGCCAGGGATTGGGCAACGAGGGAGTGGAGAGAGGGCTGGTGGGGTCCTGTGCTCGACTAGATGAGTGGAGGGGAGGGTTGGTGGCTGTTGGTGAGAGTTTGCTTAAGGATTTAAATTAAATCAAATCTTGACCCCATTGATGGTTATAAAGGAAATTAGAAAAATTGTCTTATTCAAACTGAGGTAAAGGTACTTGTACGTGGGTAAGTTCATTTCATAACATTAGGAATTTTTGACATTTTTCCAAGACTTTAAAGTCCACTAGAAACCATTTATTCAAAAAGGGCAGAAATAGTTTCTAGAGGATCATTTCATATATTTACATTGGGCATTGTTGATTTTTGATTTGAGATGGTCCCAAATACCATATCACACATTGGAGAATTTTATTGGAATTTATTTTGGTAGAAAAGTATTTTTAAGCAATTATTTCTTATTTCTCCCATTTAAGAAAAAGGGCAAAAAGAAATAATAAAGAATCTCAAAAATATTTATTTTTTAGATGGAAAGGTGGGGTATGATGTATAGAACTCAAATGTTCATTGATTTGGCAAAGTTATTTGGATAAAAGAAAACTTGCCTTTATAGACAAAGATTTTAGGGTTTTGCCAAAAATGGGATTTAAATAGCTTAAGGCTCCAAATAATTATGGGAATTATTTGGGGAAATATTATATCCAAGTTATAAGATGTAAAATTGATGTATCCATAATTTACAACCTTAGGTTTTTGAAGAATTTTGGTGAAAACGGAGGGAAACTAGATTTGGGAGAATCTAGGGTTTTGCTAATTTTATACCACCAAAACAGGGTTGGATTTGGGAGCTCAGAGATCACCTAGGTACAAGGGATAGATAGATAGCTAGATCAAGTTATATATATGATCATGGAAGCAATAGTTGGGCTTGGATGTATTTGAGGTGGTCTATAAGATATGGCAAACTTTGTTGAAAATAAGGCTGCGATAACAGATACATCATGATGCCTCATAAACCATGTGGATTTAAGAAACACAAAGATCCAATGGAAACAAGTGAAGTATGTATTCATAGGCCATGGTTATTAGATCATAACCATGTAAATAGTTGGTCAAGGGGAGGTAGCATATATATGTGAGCTTCTGCTAAAGTAGGCAAGATGGTCAGATTTGCGGAAAATATTATTATCTTGACTACAGAACCATCATGGATGAGTGGGAACCATAAGGGTTAATCCAAGGGAAAAGAGTGGGATTTGGTAGTACTAATGATGTACTACAAGATGGTTCAAGTACATTCTCAAGAATGCATATAGGTTGGAAAAGGTAGAGCTCCAAAGATTGAATGTAGATAAGAATTCCAGACTTAGCCATTTTGGCAGATTTAGGGTTTTAGACTAGATTACCAGAGGGAAACAAATTGAGAGAGTGGAAATGGTTTATCCTTCCCATCAAGTGGTTGATGTCGAGGTATATATTGAATAGAGGGGATCCATCCTGGGATTGGGTCTTCACTGAGTTGGAAATATCAAAAGGGATTATCCCTGATTGATCTGATTAGGAGATGAGATGGCCACTTTAGTGGCTTAGGGTAGATCCAGATTTGGATGCTTGGTTTGATATTAAGGATCACAAACATACATTGGGTCCTAAGGGATGAGCTACTAGATGAGCTCACTCTAGTTCCTAGGCAAACAAGACAATCAGCAGATCAAGGCAATTCATCTAATCAACTTGTCAAACTACTACTAAAGTTATCCTCAAGCCTATCTTGAGGTAAGAATGGGTATTTTGAAGAGGTTGTGCTTTGAAGTAAGGTAAGTACCTCTTGGTATTTCTACCAAGGTTAGAGTGAAAAGGTTTTAGGAAAAGTTTTTGGAAAAACTAGAGGTAAGAGTAGTTGAAGTTCTGTCTTGAAAACATAAGGAGATGATATATAGGTCTCCATACTTTTGCTAAGGGAAACTAGTGAAATATTTGGTTTTTGTAAAGTCACCTTGGCTCAGGTTTGTGTCAAAATATTAGAGTATATGTAAGATAAGCCAAGACTTCTCTTTTGTAAAATAGCTTTTGTAAACCAGTGTTGAGATAAGAAGTATATCACCTAATACACAATTAGTTGCACAAACACAAGCAAACAAGCAAGAAAACATTGGAACACTTAATAAGAAAAAGTTTTTGTTGCCCCTAATTTTTGCCTTTTTGACAAAAGATCAGGGTTGCTGAAATTGGGATGTTACAATTGCCGCCATCCATGAACATGCATCTCATTTCAAATCCGATGATCTGAGCCTCAAGCACTAGGGTAGAGTGGACTGGGCGAGGAATTTGATGGGGATGGTCGGATCGTACGAAGGTGATGCACGACTCCAAGCCGCTGAGGTACTCAGGTATGGCTGGTGGATAGGTGACGGCCAGGTTTATCTGGCGGGTGATCGTTTTTTGGATCCTATTGGATGGATGCCCCTCTTGTATCATCATGGTACCCATAGGTCGTGGGTATTGTTCTGGTCCGTTGTTCTGGGTCGGCGCAGCCACAGGCTGTGCGGGTCCTTCGGGTGGTGGTGGGGCGCCATATGAGATGGGCCCAGGGGTTGAGCCGAACCCCTGGTTTATTTCATCATGCCGCAACTTGGCATTTCCTTCGTGGGGCTTCTGGAACTCCTGGCAGTCCTTGAGCAGGTGACTAGATTTCTTTTTGACATCTTGTTTATCGATGTAGAAGTGAATTCTGCAGGGACTGGACAGTTTGTCAATTGCAGACGGTTCATCATCACGGGTGTGATGCTGACATGACTACATGGTCTTCCCGCTGTCACGGTAGCTAATGCGGTAGCCGCTGTTGTGGTTCCCGTCGTCGCGACGATCGGCGTAGCCTGCCGCGAGCATGTCGATTTCCTCGCGGTCATCATAGATGTGCTCTCTTCTCTTTCCCTGGCGGTTGCGTCAGCGGTGGAGGTCGTCCTTGTCATCCGAATGTGTTCGGTTGATGGCATCTTCACCGTCAGCCCAGCGGTTGGCGATGTCCATCAGGTGATCGATAATTTTGGGCTGGATGCAACCCAACTCCTCTTTGAGCTCGCGACTCCTTACACCGTCATTGAAAGATTCGCTTGCCCTTTCCTCCGAGATGTCCTCGAAGGAGTTCTTAATGATGGACCAGTGCTGGACGTAGGAGCGGATGGACTCGTCGGGCAGCTGGCAACAGGCACGCATCTCTTCAATTGAGGTTTCTCTCCTGCAGGTGCCCTTGAAGTTGCAGATAAAGTTGTATACTAGCTCCTCCCAACTGCGGATGGATCCAGAGGGAAGGTTATTGAGTCAGGCCCTGATTGCGCCCTTCAGTTGTAGCTGAAGGCATTGCATGGTTGAGTTCTTGCTCCCACCATGCAGTTTGACCGACGAGATGTGGTCGTCCAGCCAGATCTTTGGCTCCTGTAGACTGTCGAACTTTGGATTGTCTGACGGGAGTTTGAAGCCTTTAGTCATCCGCGTCTGTCGTATGTTCCGGCTGAAGCATATGGCGCCGCAAAGCTCCGTATCTTCATCTTCCGACTCTATGGAGCAGATCATCACGAGCATCGTAGTTGCGGCGTCGCCGCGACAAGTCGTGGTCTTCCTCGTCAGATGAGGGCGTGCGGTTCCTCGTGAACTTCACCGCGGCCTTTTTCTTCGGCTCTGGAGGCTCTTCTCTGGTTAGCACGGCTCGGACAAGCCCGATACATGCGATTGTAGACTTATGGACGGTGGATCGTGGATCCCGACTGGTGGTTGATTGGCAAGAAGGTACATAGTAGCTGCTATGACTACGGCTTGCGGTGTTTTGGGCATCATGTTGCCATGTAAGTCCATCGACATGAAGGACATGTCGAGTGCCTTGGTGGCTTCGTATTTGGTGCTAGGGTCCATACGCTCCAGTCCAGAGTGGCACTTGTAGGCGGCGTGGCCGTCGTAGCCCTTTGAGGAGGACCCCCCGTTGGAGGAAAGCTCGGCTCGTCGAGCGCTTGATTCGTTGGCTATGCTCCGACGTTGTTCGAGCTTTTTGTGTTGAACAACCTGTCATTTGTGATCCTTCACAAGGATCCAGTGGTAGCCCATCAGCATGTCACGTGAGGTGTCCAACGACAGAGAGCTTCCCCGCACTGCATCTCGTACCCTCTCCCACTCGGCTTCATTGAGGTGGATATCCTGCCGAGTTTCTTTGTCACCGTTGGTGGAATTAGGGTTGCGAGGGGCGGTCCCGTCGGGATTCAGGTGAGCGTTGCCGTTGGCATTCAGAGGAGGAGGGCCTTCGTTCATAGCGTTAGGATCTTGTGGATTGGCTTCATTATTGACGTGGGCGTCGACGATGACCGCACACATGAAGCGGTGGGGGCGATTGTTGCTCCCACAACTCTCAGATCTAGAACCGTAGGTTCCTTCCTTCGAAGGAGGGTTGCATAGATCGAGTTGCGGATGTTGCTATCATCCGATTCATACGTCAACGAGGGTGCGCTAAGGACACCAATTGGTGGCACCCATGAAGCATGTGCGATTGCCGGAGGCACCACCTGTTGAGGGAGGCGAAGAGTGCCAACCTGGCCCACCTAGAAGCATAGGCTGCCAAGGATCATGTCGAATCCGTCTCCCACAAAATCAAAGTCTTGGCGGCTCGCTGGCGAGTGGACGGTGAAGTCGATGGTGTCAAAGAGGAGGTGGTTCTCTGTTTAAGAGGAGTCGAAGATCGCGGTGGATGGGGCCATCACGACCGCAACATCAGCATCCCCAGTTCCCACAGACGGCACCAATTGACGCGGGTTCAACTCGTTAATGCCCATTGTTATGGGCTTGGGTTTTGGAGAAGGAGGAGATGCTGGAGATTGCGGAACGTCTAACAGACAAGAAACACCACGATGTTTACCCAGGTTTAGGCTCCTAGAGGGAAAACCCTACTCATGCTTGTCTGCTCTCGATTAATGGCAAAGCCGAAGGTTACAAGGGGTGCGCAGATTGGATCTAGCGAGGTGTGTGCTAGGTTATGAGGTGAGTCCTCCTCGCTGCCATGCCCTCCTGGCCTTTATATAGATATGGCAAACACATATTTAAGCACGTGGTCGAGTTCCCATGCGTCAAGCAGCCGGCTACTAGCAGCGCCAAGGAGGCCTTCTATGTCATGCATCACCATAAAGGGTTTGTACGTGATTACCAGAACCTAATGCTGCCATCTAGTCTTCGAGGATGGGACGAAAAGTTGGCGGAAACCGACAATGATGATCTTAAAGAAAACTTCAATCGCATCATGATTAAGTTTTCTGAAATCATCATGGAAGATGTCAACACAAGGGGGGATAAAACACAATAGATGGTTGACTAAGAGGGAGATCGAAGATCACCTCCATAAGCAGGGTGACATCAGGACGTGGATGACGAAAGAGGGCTATCTACCGTTCCTGAAGCCAAGCGAGAAGAATTCTTCATGATTTATGTGTGCGCCTAGCATTATCGAGTGTGTGCATAAATGGATGCGTGTAGTGTGTGTCATAAACTTTATTATTTTGGTCGTATGTCATAAACTTTACTATCGTGGTTGTTGTTGTTGAACTTACTTCTATGATTGTGATTGATGCTATCTTTATGTTTATGAATCATTTGCTTTAATTTTTGTGAACATATATGCATGTGAACCCTTTAGTTCTTTCTGTTGCATGATTTACTAATATGCCTTGTCTATAGAGATGACAAACTGGTAGCTTGTGTATAAGGGTTGGGTTCTAGGAGTCTACGATGAGTGGGAGGACTGTCAGAAACAATTGAACAAGTTCAACGGAAACAGCTACAAAGGATACGCGACTAGAAAGGAGGCGATAGCCAAGTGGAGGAACCACCCGTGGAACAAGAACCAGATGAAGATATTGGCCGTGCTCGTGCTATTGCTCACCGTCAGCATAGTTGTATTCTATTTTATCCTAGTGTAGGCGGTGACTACTTTATTTATAATGTGAGATGGCATACTTTGTATTGGGCACTTGACAATATATATGTATCTCGATCGGGCTCTAAGTAATATGATGACATTATACTTGTGTTTGTATTATATGTCGGTTTTCATATACTATGTGAAATGTACCGTTTCTACTTATTTGTATAAATCATGTATAAATTCTAAAATATACCTGGCCTGCACTTTATTTTGAATACCTAAAACATAACCTGTGGCGCATATACTTAACTTTCTGTGGCACATAGAGCAAAATGCGCCACTGAAAAGAATTCTATGGTACATAGGGAGAAATGAGCCACAGAAATCTAGAAAGAATTATAATTTAGTGACGAGGTAACAGTGGCGCATCCCATATACGCCACAGAATGCCAAAATCCATACGCCACCGATAAGGCTTTTCCTAGTAGTGTGCATTGCATGACAAGTCTCTTCAATTATTCTATTACACTCTATATTTTCAAAAATATTGTGAGATGAAGAAACATTATGCTTCAAAGAAACGTTCAAATCCATGGGTTTACTGAAGTGATGATAATGGGACAATAATCTTGAGGAGCTAAGGGCCGGTTTACCAAAGCTTGGTACTCCTACCAAATTTATGAAATCTTAAATAGAAAATACTCCCTCTATCCTGAATTAATTGACTTAGCTTTGTCTAAATAGAGATATATCTATACACTAAAATACGTCTAGATTTATTTATATCTAGATAAAGCCGAGTCAGTTAATTTGGATGGAGGGAGTACTAGAAGATGGAGCGGGTATGTTCATATATATATCTCATATGACGTTAAACATTTCTTCTATTTTCCTGCATGTGCACTCTTGCCTTCTTGGCAGTGTGCATTGACTAGCCAATTGTGTTTATTAATTGTAATTATTCTAGAATATAGGTACATAACAGTAGATGAATTTGGAAAAGCTCTAAAGAAGTCTGTTATGGACCGAAACAATATATGATGCGGTTAATATCGTTCATAGACAATATAATCTTATCCCCTCTCTTACTATGGTCCAGCAAATTAAAAAGAAACAACAGGGAGAATGATACATATGATACAAGAGATTCTTGTAGAAGCAACTGAAACAATAACTGAGAACATCTCCAACAGGCGCGGCAAAAGGCGCGCACGGTAAATAAACCGCCGACTTGGCGCACGCAAGAGCCCGCGCGAACCTCCAGCAGACGCACGAAAAAGTCGTGGGCGCTAATTTTTTTGCTCCGCACGTGCTTGAAGGGAATATGCCCTGAGAGGCAATAATAAAGTGTTTATTATGTGTATTCCAAGTATATGATAGATATTTATTTTGCATGCTATAATTGTATTAATACGGAAACATTATTACATGTGTGTTTAATAAACAAACAGAAAGTTCCTAGTTATGCCTCTCTCATAAACTAGCTCGTTGATTAACAAGATGATCAAGGTTTCCTGGTCATGGACATTGGATGTTGTTAATAACGGGATCACAACATTAGTGTAATGGTGTGATGAACATTCATCCGAAGTATAGCATTACGATCAAAGTCACTGAGTTTATATTGCTATAACAACTTACGAAGTGATCCTAATCCTTAGACCATGAGATCATGTCAATCACTAACACCGGAAGAGTTTCTTGATAACATCAAACGTCACACCGTAACAGGGTGATTATAAAGATGGATTCAGAACTAATAAAGTGTTATGTTGAGGCTCGTGGATCGAGAGTGGAATTTGTTCATCCCGATGACGGATAGATATACTCTGGGCCCTCTCGGTGATATCACATTGATTAGCTTGCAAGCAAGTGATTTGATCACTAGAATGTTATATCACAGGAACGAGAAAAGAGTGCATGTCGGTAACAAGATCAAACTAGGTATGGAGATACCGATGATCGAATCTCGGACATGTAATATATCGTGAAACAAAGGGATTAAGATACTAGCATAAAAGGTTCCGACGATCACAAGAAAGTCATCGTTGAATGTGTGGGAGTCAGTATGGGTCTCCAGATCCCGCTTCTGATTATTGATCCGAGAGGGGTCTCGATCATGTCCGCATTATTCACGAACCGTAGGGTGACACACTTAAGAGACACCGACATCCAATTGGAGCAAAAGTTTCATGCCGAAAGAATGAACAAGCGCAGGAATTTATTTCACTAGATACCGAAACAGGTTTTCGGGTGAAATTGCATAAAGTGGTTATGCATGTGAAATGGAATTCTAGCAAGGGGTTATTTGTGAATGTTTGTCATTAAAGTAATTGACAAAATTCTGAATAAAATAAAAGAGTTTTATTTAATGAGAGTTTGCATTAAATTTGGTGGAAATTTAATGGGAATTTGAGTGGACTTTTGAGTGGAGGGAATTTAAAGGAGATTTTTGAGTGGAGTGTCCACCCACATGAAGAGGGGAGGGCAAGGGGGCATCCCCATGCGCCGGCCACCCCCTTGGGGTTCCCCCCTCCTCCTATAAAAGGAGCCCCCCTCCTCACTTGTCTCTCACACCTCCTCGTGAAGGATCTCTCTCCCCCTCTAGAATTTATCCCCCATGGTCTCGGACTAGCGAGATATATGTTCCCGGTGGCTATTAGGAAAGAAAGAGTTGTGCTTCCGCTGCATCGCTGGAGCGAGGAGGCGGAGGTTGCTCGGTGCCTCGAACGTGTGTGCGAGCACGGATGCGCTGCTAATTTGCGGCGCTAGGACTTCCTCTCGATCTTGAGATCGGCAAGAGATCGTCTACATCAACCACGAGTTGAACTCGTTAAGCTTTGTCGGTCTTCAAGGGTATGTTCTCTACGGATATACATCCGCCCGTTGTTTGTATCTAGTAGATAGATCTTGGTACATAGTTCCCATCATAGGAATTTTTTGTTTTCTATGTTGCAAACCCTACAGTGGTATCAGAGCCGGATCTATGCGTAGATACTTTACACGGGTAGTACACATATGAGTATGTGGGCGATGATGATCATGTTGTTGCTCCTTTGTTGTAATTTTGGATATTGTTGCATAGTGGGATGAAGCGGCCCGGACAAACTTTACATGTCCTCGCACATGAGACCTGTTCCACGCTTGACATGCAACTAGTTTGCATAAGTGGCTAGCGGGTGTCTGTCTCTCCTACTATAGTCAATATCTATTTTGCAAGCGAGTTGTCAACAATTTGGTTATCCTCGTTGTGGTTCATGTTCGTAGGTAAGAACGGTTCTATCTCGAAAGCCCTAAGCCACGTAAAACTTGCAATGGATAAATTAGAGGCGTCTAGTTTAGATTGTTGCTGGGCTAGTGTCATGATATGGTAGTGTTGTAAGTAGAAGTATGAGATGATACTCTTACAACACACATAGCATGTAAACTCCATAAACCTTGGATTTACACATATAGGTATGATAGTGATCATACCACGATGCACATGATAGAGATCATCTGCGGGAACCATATCATTTCACTAATAAACATGTGATGTCTGATAGCATCTTATATTGCTTGTTTAGCGCTTTGTTAGCATAATAAGATGATCCCTCATTTAAGTATCAAGATAAGAATGTGTTCTTCCTTTCACCGATTATGTTTCGTCGCTCCAAGACATCACGTGATGATCGGGTGTTCTTGGATCCACGACCATATTTCGGGTGTAAAACAGTTACATACGCGAATACTAAGGTTCTAACTTGGAGAGCCTAGCATGTACAAACATGGCCTTGGAACACGGACCAAAAGGTTAAGCATGAGTCATATAGTTGATATGATGCCCATTTGATGCTCGCCTTTGAAGCTATACCGACTCACGTGATGATCGGACTTGGTATAGTGGATTTGGTTCATGTAATTACCAAAAAGGCACGAGGGATGTCGTTTTTGAGTGGGAGTTCATTCGTAATATGGATTAGTTGAACTCAATCTATCATACACTTAGTCTAAACTTTACAAATTTTGTTGTAGATGGCACCACCTGCTTTTAATTTCAATGTGTTCATGGAGAAAGAGAAACTAGCAACGAACGGTAGCAACTTTACCGAATGGGCCATGAATTTGAGGATTCTCCTCTCTGCTCCACAAAAGCAATATGTGCTAGAAGCGCCGTTAGGACCCCCACCTTTAGATGATGCCCCTGACGAGGAGAAGAATGTCTGTCAGGCTCGTCAGGAGGACCACAACTTAGTTCATTGTGGCATATTGTATGGGCTAGAACCGGAACTTCGAAAGCGTTTCGAAAACGGCAATGCTTTTGATACAATGGGTGAGTTGAAAATGATTTTCGACACACATGCTGCTGTAGAGAGCTACACCGCTTCAGAAAAGTTCTTTAGCTGCATGATGGAAGAGCACAACTCCGTTAGTGAGCATGTACTCAAGATGTCGGGTTACGTCGATAAGCTTGTGTCCTTGGGAATATCGATTCCCATTGACTTATGCATCCATCGTGTTCTGCAGTCTCTGCCACCTAGCTATAAGAGCTTCGTGATGAACTATAATATGCAAGGCATGAAGAAGTCTCTCCCCGAGCTTCTGTCAATGCTTAAAACTGCAGAAGTGGAGATCAAAAAGGAACATCAAGTGTTGATGATCAATAGGAACACTGGTTTCATGAAAGACAAGAAGGGAAAATGGAAGGGTAGTAAGGGCGGCAAGCCTGTTGCCCTGCCTGAAAAGAAACCCCGGGTTGGACCTAAGTCTGATACCGAGTGCTACTATTGTAAGGGGATCGCCATCGAAGCGCAGAATCGCCCCAAGTATCTGGCAGACAAGAAGGCCGGCAAGGCAAACAAAGGTATATATGATATACATGTTATTGATGTGTACTTGACTAGTGCTCGCAGTAGCACCTGGGTATTTGATACCGGTTCAGTTGCTAATATTTGTAACTCGAATCAGGGGCTGTGGAACAAGCGACCGCTAGCAAGGGGTGAGGTCAAGATGTGTGTCGGCAATGGATCAAGCGTTGATGTGATCGCTGTTGGAACGCTGCCTCTCCACTTGCCGTCGGGATTAGTTATAAACTTGAATAATTGTTATCTGGTGCCTGCACTGAGCATGAACATTGTTTCTGGATCGTGTTTGATGCGAAGTGGTTATTCATTTAAATCCGAGAACAATGGTTGTTCCATTTATATGAATGAAATCTTTTATGGTCATGCACCGATGATGAATGGTTTATTTCTATTAGATCTCGATGATAATGTTACACATATTCATAATGTTGATGCTAAAAGGATTAAACTTAATGATGATATATCCGCATATATGGCAATCGCCGTCTAGGTCATATTGGCGTTAAACGCATGAAGAAGCTCCATTCGGATGGACTTTTGGAATCACTTGATTTTGAATCATTTGATACATGTGAGCCATGCCTTATGGGAAAGATGACTAGAATGCCGTTTTCCGGTTCAATGGAACGGGCGACAGATTTATTAGAAATCATACATTCTGATGTATGTGGTCCAATGAGTGTGTCGGCGCGAGGTGGATATTGTTATTTTGTTACTTTCACGGATGATTTGAGTAGATACGGTTATATCTACTTGATGAAACACAAGTCTGAAACCTTTGAAAAGTTCAAGGAATTTCAGAATGAAGTGGAAAATCATCGTAATAGAAAGATCAAATTTCTACGGTCCGACCGTGGAGGTGAGTATCTAAGTTACGAGTTTAGCACTCACATGAAAGAGTGTGGAATTGTTTCACAACTCACGCCTGCCGGAACACCACAGTGAAATGGTGTGTCAGAACGTCGTAATCGTACTTTATTAGATATGGTTCGATCTATGATGTCTCTGACGGACTTGCCGTTGTCATTTTGGGGTTATGCACTAGAAACTGCTACATTCACTTTAAATCGGGCACCATCTAAATCCGTTGAAAAGACGCCGTATGAATTGTGGTTTGGAAACAAACCTAAGCTGTCTTTTCTTAAAGTTTGGGGATGCGATGTTTATGTGAAGAAACTTCAACCGGATAAACTCGAACCCAAAGCGAAAAAATGAGTCTTCATAGGATACCCTAAGGAAACTATTGGGTATTCCTTCTATCACAGATCCGAGGGCAAGGTTTTTTGTTGCCAAGAATGGATCCTTTCTAGAGAAAGAGTTTCTCGCGAAAGGTGTGAGTAGTCGGAAGGTAGAACTCGAAGAGGTTATGGAACCTTCTCTTCAAAGTATGGCGAGTAGCGCAGCGCCGGAAGTTGTTCCGGAGTTGGCTCCACCTGTTGAAGAGGGAACTAATGATAATGATCATGAAATTCTGAAAGAGAGTACTACCGAACCTCGCAGGTCAAGCAGGACGCGTGCAACTCCCGAGCTGTACGGAAATCCTGTCATGAATTTCATGGTTGATGAAAATGATGACCCTGCGACGTATGAAGAAGCGATGATGATCCCACATTCCAACAAATGGTTAGAAGCCATGAAATCCGAGATGGAATCCATGTATGAAAATCAAGTTTGGAACTTGGTGGACTTACCTCACGACCGAAAGGCCGTGGAGAATAAATGGATTTTCAAAAGGAAAACTGATGCTGATGGTAATGTGACCGTCTATAAAGCTCGACTTGTCGCAAAGGGGTTTCGACAAATTCAAGGAGTTGACTACGATGAGACATTCTCTCCCGCAGCGATGCTAAAGTCAGTTAGGATTATGTTAGCAATTGCTGCATATTTCGATTATGAGATATGGCAGATGGATGTCAAAACCGCGTTTCTCAATGGTAATATTGAAGAAGAGTTGTATATGATACAACCAAAGGGTTTTGTCGATCCTAAGGATGCTAACAAGGTGTGCAATCTTCAGCGATCCATCTATGGATTGAAGCAAGCATCACGAAGTTGGAATCTCCGCTTTGATGAGGTGATCAAAGAGTTTGGATTTGTCCAAACTTATGGAGAAGCTTGTATTTACAAGAAAGTGAGTGGGAGCAATGTGGCATTTCTGATATTATATGTGGATGGCATATTATTGATCGGAAATGATATAGATCTTTTAAACAGTGTTAAAAGTTATCTAAACAGCAAATTTTCAATGAAGGACCTAGGTGAAGCGTCATACATATTAGGCATAAAGATCTATAGAGATAGATCTAGGCGCCTAATAGGGCTATCGCAAAGTACATACCTTGATAAGATTTTAAAGAAGTTTAAAATGGACGGAAGTAAGAAGGGGTTCTTACCTATGTTGCAAGGCAAGACGTTGAGTAAGACTCAAAGTCCGGCTTTGGCGGAAGAAAGAGAGATAATGGACAAAGTCCCCTATGCTTCAGCCATAGGCTCTATAATGTACGCCATGCTATGTACAAGACCAGATGTGGCACATGCTATTAGTTTGACTAGTAGGTACCAATCGGATCCAGTTTAGAAACACTGGATAGCGGTCAAGAATATCCTTAAGTACTTACGAAGAACTAAGGATATGTTTCTTGTATACGGAGGTGAAGAAGAGCTCGTTGCTAAGTGTTATGTTGACGCTAGCTTTGACACTGATCCGGATGACTCTAAGTCTCAATCCGGATACGTATTTCTCATGAATGGCGGAGCGGTTAGTTGGAGGAGCTCCAAACAACCTGTGGTAGCGGGATCAACAACGGAGGCCGAATATGTTGCTGCTTCAGAAGCGGCTCAGGAAGCAGTTTGGATGAAGGAGTTCATATCCGAACTAGGAGTGGTGGCAAACGCGTTGGACCCAATGGTGATCTATTGTGACAACAATGGTGCCATTGCCAATGCCAAAGAACCAAGGTCTCACAAGCATTTCAAGCATATTAAGCGCCGGTTTCACTCCATCCGCGAGCATGTCAAGGATGGAGATATAAAGATTTGTAAAGTACATACGGATCTCAATGTAGCAGATCCGTTGACTAAAACTCTCCCTAGAGCAAAACATGATCAACACCAGAACTCAATGGGTGTTAGATTTATCACTATGTAACTAGATTATTGTCTCTAATGCAAGTGGGAGACTGAAGGGAATATGCCCTGAGAGGCAATAATAAAGTGTTTATTATGTGTATTCCAAGTATATGATAGATGTTTATTTTGCATGCTATAATTGTATTAATACGGAAACATTAATACATGTGTGTTTAATAAACAAACAGAAAGTTCCAAGTTGTGCCTCTCTCATAAACTAGCTCGTTGATTAACAAGATGATCAAGGTTTCCTGATCATGGACATTGGATGTTATTAATAACGGGATCACAACATTAGTGTAATGGTGTGATGAACATTCATCCGAAGTATAGCATTACGATCAAAGTCATTGAGTTTATATTGCTATAACAACTTACGAAGTGATCCTAATCCTTAGACCATGAGATCATGTCAATCACTAACACCGGAAGAGTTTCTTGATAACATCAAACGTCACACCGTAATGTGAGGTGATTATAAAGATGGATTCAGAACTAATAAAGTGTTATGTTGAGGCTCATGGATCGAGAGTGGAATTTGTTCATCCCGATGACGGATAGATATACTCTGGGCCCTCTCGGTGATATCACATTGATTAGCTTGCAAGCAAGTGATTTGATCACTAGAATGTTATATCACGGGAACAAGAAAAGAGTGCATGTCGGTAACGAGATCAAACTAGGTATGGAGATACCGATGATCGAATCTCGGACATGTAATATATCGTGAAACAAAGGAATTAAGATACTAGCGTAAAAGGTTCCGACGATCACAAGAAAGTTTCGTTGAATGTGTGGGAGTCAGTATGGGTCTCCAGATCCCGCTTCTGATTATTGATCCGAGAGGGGTCTCGATCATGTCCGCATTATTCACGAACCGTAGGGTGACACACTTAAGAGACACCGACATCCAATTGGAGCAAAAGTTTCATGCCGAAAGAATGAACAAGCGCAGGAATTTATTTCACTAAATACCGAAACAGGTTTTCGGGTGAAATTGCATAAAGTGGTTATGCATGTGAAATGGAATTCTAGCAAGGGGTTATTTGTGAATGTTTGTCATAAAAGTAATTGACAAAATTCTGAATAAAATAAAAGATTTTTATTTAATGAGAGTTTGCATTAAATTTGGTGGAAATTTAATGGGAATTTGAGTGGACTTTTGAGTGGAGGGAATTTAAAGGAGATTTGTGAGTGGAGTGTCCACCCACATGAAGAGGGAGGAAAGGGGCAGCCCCATGCCACCCCTTGGGGTCCCCTCCTCCTATAAAAGGAGCCCCCCTCCTCACTTGTCTCTCACACCTCCTCGTGAAGGATCTCTCTCCCCCTCTAGAATTTATTCCCCATGGTCTCGGACTAGCGAGATACATGTTCCCGGTGGCTATTCGGCAAGAAAGAGTTGTGCTTCCGCTGCATCGCTGGAGCGAGGAGGCGGAGGTTGCTCGGTGCCTCGAACGTGTGTGCGAGCACAGATGCGCTGCTGATTTGCGGCGCTAGGACTTCCTCTCGATCTTGAGATCGGCAAGAGATCGTCTACATCAACCACGAGTTGAACTCGTTAAGCTTTGTCGGTCTTCAAGGGTATGTTCTCTATAGATATACATCCGCCCGTTGTTTGTATCTAGTAGATAGATCTTGGTATATAGTTTCCATCGTAGGAAAAATTTTGTTTTCTATGTTGCGAACCCTACAGTGCTTTTGCACCATCCTGCGTGTCAAACTTGTCGCGTTGACTGCCGCGCGCGCTATTAAGATGCCATGCGCGCGCAGCCAACCGTTCAGAAGTTTCACATCCCCGTGTGTCGGTTTGCCGCCCCCACCTCGCTCCGCCACCCCGTCGCCGCTCGACCTTCGCCTCCCACCTCGCATCGCCGCCCCGACGAGATGCCGCCCCGCCGCCACTCGACCTCCGGCTACCGCGGTGTCCGCGTGCGGCCGAGCGGCACATTCTACGCCGAGATCCGCAACAGCAATGAGCGCATCGGGCTCGGCACATATGAGACGGCGCGCGCCTACGATGCGGTCGCCTGGCGCCTCGGCCGCTCCCGCCGGACGATGAACTTCCACGACGTGTGGACGTGGGAACAGGCGGAAGCGCTCGCGCCGCCGCCTCCGGCCGTCACGCGCGAGAAGCAACAGTGCCAGCGCGAGCTCGAGCAGCGGCTCGTCAAGGCGGATCTCGACGAGCGCCTCCGCCTCGAGTGCGCGCGCCAGTTCCCGGAGGATGTCGCCGCGATGGAGGCATTCTATGAGAAGAAGGAAGAGGAAAAGGTGGCGGCGAAGGCGGCGAAGAAGGCGGATCGCGAGGAGCGGAGGGCGAAGTCGGCGGCGAGGAAGAAGGAGAGGGAGGAGAAAGCCGCGAGGAAGGCGGAGGAGAAGAAAAACGGCGCCGGCCCATCGATGATCATCCTCTCCTCCTCCTCCTCCTCCTTCGAGTGGACATCCACTTCGATGTCGTCGACGACTCTGGGCTTGTCGGATTTCGACTAGCATTCCAAGTAGTTTAGGATAGTTTCGAAATAAGTGGTTGTAGGGTCGAAGTTTGTAATATATTTCGTATTTTCAGTTAATTTTTCATGTTTTGTTTGATCTATTTCGTACGCAAAATATGATCAAAATATTGTTTGCGCCGCGCTGCGCGCTGCATAATGGAGCGTCGGACGAAGGAACTTTTTTAGCGCCCGAGCACGCGCTGCATAATAGAGCGTCTGGCGGAGGAAATTTTAGCGCAATGCGTGGCAAAGGTTTACAGCGCGATCGCACGCCCAATTTTAATCCATCTGTTGGAGATGTTCTGATACAGGTGTGTCATGTTTGTCTTTCTATCTTTACCTAAAGATATATTTGGAACATACATGTGCCAATTGAATATGGACATGCAATTTTTCTAATGTGTACTTGCAAGAGAGGAGGAACCGAAAAAGAATACTACTATTCAGAAAGCCATTTATAAGCTCTGTAGTTTGGTTTTACATGAGAGATAGTAGCTTCTCTATCCTAAATAGTGAACATAGGCGGCAATTCGGTTTGTACGTGCAACTACATCCATTATAAGAAAACATATGTTGAAATAATAACAAAATTTTAAAAAAAATTGTATATATATATTCGAACATTTTATGTTGGTTCATAAGTTTTTAGAACGATAGAACATTTTATGTGTTGTGTACAAAGAAGACAAAAAATTCATGTGAATAGTCGTATTAACGTGACATTTTTTGTCTTTTTATACACGACACATATTATGTTTTTTATCCCTAGAACTTATGAACTAACATAAAATATTCAAATGTATATGTAGAATTTTTTTTGAACTTTTTGACATATCAAAATATGTTTTCTCATAATAGGTGTATTTTGCACCTGTGAGCCTAAGTGAGTATTGCGAACATACACCTACTTTTTTACAACTCAAAATTTCTTTATAAATAAAGCACACATGTGAGACCGCTGCTAGGTCAGGCAGCATAATATCCAAGGGACAAATCAGTACAATCACGAGACCACTGCTGGGACAGACAGCACAGCAAAAGCCTACAAGAAAAAACAAGAGAAGGAAAAAATGTTTAGAATACAGGAATATGCATCCTAAGTGTGTGGAATATTAATTATTTTTCCCTAAATTAGGGGGATTTCTGAGTGCGAGGTCGGGGATGTGATGATGCAGCAGATTGACCCAGCAACGCCTTTACACCAAAAAGGAAGCAGATAATCACCGTACTGGCTATTCAGAGCATCCGGCGGTTCATGGTGAAGCTTCCGATTCATAGCACGGTTGAATATAAGTGGCACTGGACTCTGCGGCTCACCTTCTGCATGAGGCAAGCGCCATAGCAGCCAACCAAGGTAAGGTGAGATGTGTTCTTATGTTATGTGTGCTATGTAAGTGTAAAAAATTGTTGGAATTCGATGGAACCTCATTCATTTTGAAGGTTAATATTTCTGACTCTTGGCATCGTTTTGCTTGGCAATGAGCTAAGATTTTCATTTCAGATTGGATTGTATGTTACTGAGTAGATAAAAAACGAGCCAGACCTCATGAATCCTGCAACGAGAGATGTTTTTGACTTCTCGGTTTAAGGAGAAAATTACAAAAAAACACCACATTTGGGGCTAGGGTTTCAAAAGACCACCAAAAATTTAAAAAAATTCAGAAAGCACCGGATTTGGGGCATGAGGTTGCAAATAGCACTGATCTGGTTTTGTCGGTGCTCTAACGATGAATCTGACTGGTGGGCCCGATGGTCAGGTTGACGTGGCACATCTGGACGGTCGGGCGTAGACGGCCGTTAACGGCAAGGTACGCTCCCGTCCCATGTGCATCGCCCTCGCCGCCACCCGTACACCGCCGCCGCCACGCCGCTCCCGCACCGGCCCTGCCCCAGCCAGCAGGGCGCCACCTCGGCGCCACCCCGTGCTGCTCCGGTCAGCACCAACCAGTGACGTGCCGCCCTGTGGCCGGATCTCCCCTGTGCTCGTAGACCGCCTCTAGCCGGAGCTCATGCTCGCCTGTGCCCGCGGTGCCCCAGCGGTGGCCTGCGGAAAATCCCCAACCCTGCGCTCGCATGTGCCCTTGTCGGCCCCTGGCGAAGCTCAACCGCGCCGACCGTGGCTAAAGCTTACCCTCTCCGCCCCCTGGTGGAGATCAAGCCCCTGGCCGGAACTCGACCGCGCCACTCCTGGCCAGAGCTTGCCCGAGTCGGCCCTTGGCAGAGCTCGTCCGCGCCACCTCTGTTCGCTCGCTCACCTGCACGCCTAGATGCACGCGTTTCACCGCCGTCGCGCCGCCTTGTTCTGTTCCGTCCAGTGCCGCCTCGCCCGTCCCCGACCAGCAGCGCCCCTCCCGGCCGCGCTCGGCCGGGCCTCGCCCCACCGTAGCAACACCGCCGCCGCGCAGCCCCGTCCTGCTCCGTCCAGCGTCGCCTCGGTCCCAGCCTGCAGCGTCCTGCCCCGCCCCAGACAACACCGCCACCACCCCGCCCCGTGCCGCTCCGTCTAGCGCCGCCTCGGCCCCAGCCAGCAGCGTCCTGCCCCGCCCCAGCCAGCATCGCCGCCGCCCCTCCCCGTGTCACTACGTCCAGCGGCGTGTTGCCCCGCCTCGGCCCCGGCCAGCAGCGCCCCGCCCGGTCACGCCCCGTTAACGGCCGTTTACGCCCGGCCGTCCAGATGTGCCACGTCAGCCTGACCATCGGGCCCCACCAGTCAGATTCATCGTTAGAGCAGCGTCAAAACCAGATCAGTGCTATTTGCAACCTCATGCCCCAAATCCGGTGCTTTCTGAAATTTTTTAAATTTTTGGTGGTCTTTTGAAACCCTAGCCCCAAATGTGGTGGTTTTTTGTAATTTTCTTCGGTTAAAGTGAGAACGGCACCGTAGCCTAGTGGTTGGGTCCTAGTTGGCGCATCTCAGTGATCGGAGTTCGATCTTTGTCAAGGACAAATTTTTGAAATTCTCACACCGTCTCACTTCTACTATATTAAAAATGTGTCTACTTCCTCATAACACTGTTTTATTTTTTAAAGTCGGTTAAAGTATATTGTCTTATTCATCTCACTGACACAAATTTATCTTTCCCGTTGTAATCGTATGGGCATGTTTCCTAGTTTATTAAAACATTAAACAATTGTTAGATGTATATTCAACATAATCCAATAATATTTTTCTTTAGGCAATATAGTGCATGCTAAGGTTAGATGTACGTATATTCGACATAATCCGATGACATTATTCTTTAGCCAATATGTCCTCAGCTCCAATGATCGGACATATTTGGAAGCACCGTCCAAAATGGGCTATGAATGGCGTCTTCTATATGGATTATTTTACTTTTAGTGAACTTCAAGACTAAGTACTACTACCACCGTTTTATAATGTAAGTCTTTCTATCAATTCAACTTGAATTGCTAAAACGGCTTACCTTAACAGAGGTATTATATACTCCCTCTGGTTATCGTTGAAATCGGATGTGTATCTAGACGTTCTAGATACATCTAATTCAACGACAATTAATATAAAAGGAAGGAAATAGTATAATAGGATGTCAATACTCACACCATCTCAAATTAATTGACTGTAATAGAAATTGGATGCAGAGTAGTAGTCAGACGAAGTGTTCATAAAAATTAAGTCTCCCGGTAATACTAAGAACAAGACATATTATTTTCACTAACACGGCAGCCATCAAAACATGAGAAACCCAGAATTCTGTGAGATCGTGAACAAGTAACTGAACACTCGCCTAAGAAGATCGCTTATTGCTTCTTGCTCGCAGCGCTGTCAGCGAGGCTACACTCATCTCCGCCAACCTCGGTCAATCCGGCATCCGACATAGTCTCCTCATTCGACGTAGTGCCAGCGACGGCGTCATTATCCTCCTCATGTACCGGAGCTTCGACGACTTCCCCTTTCTTCCTGGAGAGACGGAGCATCTGTTGAACGACAAGATCGAGCTCACTCGCGGATCTCTTCTTCCCCGCAGTGCCAGGCATGATCCCTGTGGCCGCAGCCGGAACGAAAGAATCAAACATGTGTGGTGGCGGCGAGGACGCGAAGCAGTAGCTGACCCCTGCCGCCCGGGCATAGTACTGCTCCTGTGTGGTCATTTGGCGAAAGGGGGCCGGGACCACGAGGGCCGGGACCATGAGGGCCGGGTTGCCGTAGCAGCCGCTGCCCGCAAAGACGGCTACGGGTGATCCGTATGTGGGCGCCGTCATCATCACCTGGGCGTTTCTTCTCGCCTGGAGCTCCGCTTGCAGCGCGTTGTGCTTCATATACTCCTCGTCTCTCTCTTGCTTAACCTTGTGGGCCTCCGAGGTCAGTCTACAGATTATCTCGTCAGCATCGGCGGACAAGGCCAGCATTTTCTGCAGCTCTAGCCTGGTGCGGTAGAGTTTCTCCTTTAAAACCTTGGGATCCTGCAGACAAGGTTTGTCAAGTTTGCGACAACATGCATGGCTATAGTTCCAAACTTCTATTTTACCTCGTGCTATATGGATATGTGCAACAAAAAAAAGAGTGTCTAAGTGCCAACCTATAATTTCCATTAATTAAGCAAGGTTAAGAACTATAAACAATAGACAAAAGATTTATTAATAAGTCCCAACATATAATTTCCAAAAAAAAAAGTGTCTAAGTGAACGTCAAAGATTTATATAGATATGTGCAAAAAAATGAATGTCTAAGTCCCAACCTATAATTTCCAAGAATTAAGCAAGGCTTAATAAGAACTATAGGCAATAATAGACAGACGATTGCTCATAAGTTAGCATGCATGGCTATAGTTTCCAAGGTTTTGGTTTTCGGTACGAAAAAAATCCCGAGGGTGGTCGGGATTTCCGGCTACCGCGGTTACCGAGAAATCCCGACCGGTTACCGGACGAATTTAAGTTTTAAAATTCGAATTTACAGTCTTTGGTATGACTATTTACATCGGTTTTTTGTTAAAATTTAAAATTTTCATACAATTCAAATAAATTCGGGATTTTTTGTCTGGTAAACCGATTTCCCGAGGGTGGTCGGATTTCCCGACCGGTAACCGAAACCATGATAGTTTCACGCTTCTATTCTACCATGTGATAATGTGCAAAATCGAGTGTCTTATTAGTCACAGTAGACTCTTAGTCGAATTTACATAGTTGTTCATATATGTGTAACAAAAACATATTTATGGTGATGTAATAATTTGCTCACACAGCACAACAAAAGAGTAATTATTCGTTCTCCAAGATGGAAAAAAATGTAAATTCATCGACTGTTTTCAACGTGGACGGAGACTCTCGATCCAAGGATTAGCAAAACCGGTGCAAAAAAGATTGTCCCAAAAGCTCATACGAATCTTAAATCGTGCAATATATATAACGTACGTATACTACAGTAGGCAACTGCAAAGCGTAACCGATCATGCCATCTAAACTGATGCTCCATATGAGAACACCATTACCGGTGAAGATTGCAACGCACAAGCCGTCTAGGTCGGATCCCGATGTGCATCTACTACTAATCCGTCTGAGAAGCCAACACAATCGACGGGGAGAGATCTCGATCGTAGTAAGACGTACGTGAAGGAAAAACGCCGGAGCAAAACGAAGAACATGCGCGCATGAACTAGGTACTGACCTTTTCTTGGTCGACTTCGGACGGCGCCGGCGCCTGCGGGGCTTCATCTTTCTCCTTCTTCACAACAAGGCGGCTGCGCCCCACCTTGCGGTTCCCCATACCGGCCGCGATAGACGCTTCCCCCTCCTCTATTTCCTGGGACGATACTTATAGGAGAAGTTGTGCCCGGCCTCTGTCTCCTCATCAGATCCCTTCCTTTTTATTTGACGGGCGAAGAAGACGGGATACGATCGATCGTGATTGACGCGGCCGAGAAGGAAATGTGTATTATGGCAACCGCGATCTGCACAAGGAATGCGTATATCGACCCTGATTTTATGCCCCTTCCATGCATGCCATGCCATACGTCTCGACGTGGCGGCTACTCCCTTGTCCGTCCGTCTCTCCGCTCAATTTTGACTGGTCCTCGCGTGCATCAATCAGATCAGATGGTCGCCGGAAATTTCGGCTGACGCAGCGTCGCACCGCCGGCCGCCTTGACTTCAAGATTGTTGCCACAGCAATCGTCGAGGTCAGGCGCCAAGGGTTTCTTCGTACAATTGCACAAGGTACGTACTCGAACGTCACCTATACTAGACCACTGCTGGAAATCCGGCCGCGCGTTGCTTTGCATTTCCGCAATGGACGGGAGAAAAATAGATTAGGGCCCCGAGAAATAATATTGAGTGGCACATATGCATCTCTGATATGCATTTGCTCAAGTCAAATATCACCAAACTAACATGCTCCTATAACTGTTTCTCAAAACAAAAAACATGCTCCTATAACTGCTTTGAAGAGATTACACTGATTTAATTTAGTAACAAAGCTACCTAATGACTGACTACAGATGTGACTTATCATAAGAGAACAATGTTGTATTTTTCTGAGGATAAGGTTCTTTCAGTATACCTTTTTCCTTGTGAACATTCGCTGTCTAATTCACTTGGCATATTTTCATAGATAAAAAGAAGCATATTTTGATTGAAGAATTGCAGAAATCTCACTATAGGAGAAATGGAAGGCGCCGACGGCCAAATGTCGGGGCCATCGGTGTAGCAGCCTCTCCCGGCCAGCCGTCCAGCCCGGCCATCGACGTAGGGACGGCCGTCGTCATAGAGGAAGATGTCGAGCGTAGCTCTCGGGGAAGCCCGGCTGTCGACGTAGAAGAGAAGACTATGCCGACGGTGGCCCTCGGCGTAGTCCCAGTTTCGGCACGATGGCGAGAACAGCGTTAGAAAGATCAGGCTGTGCCGACATTCTGGCCGTCGGTGTAGCTCTTTGGGAGAAATTGGTTGGTCTGTGGCTGTCGGCATAGGCCTCCAGATTTTTTTTCCATTTAATTTTAGCCATAGCTATTTTTTTTACATCAATAATTTTTGAAAAATCATAAATAAATCATTCTAATTCATAAAATACAAATAATATATCAAAATTTTGCAGAAAAATAAGGTCTATCTATCTACACTCAAATATTACACATTCGTAAATAAAAAGTAAGTGAAACATAAAACATTATATATAGATTAAAACAGTCATAAGAAATTCAAAAACGATCCAAACAATGCGAAATCTTCGCGTGATGTTATATTATGTGACATAGTTAGAAGAAAAAAATATCAAACTTGATATATTGATTATGTCTCAAAACAACCTTCACAAAATGACATATCTTATTTGAAGTTTTCTGTATTTCGGGTCAAATGACCTATGTTATGGCTAGAATGAAGGCATAGTTTGTGATAATATGTCCATATTGTGCATACATGTGCATCATGGGATGTAGAACAATGTTACAGTAGGAAGATTTTCTTTTCGTTGCACCAAAAATCAATTTTCCATTTTCTGAGCGCAAAAAACGAACGGTTTTATGAAACAACCATCAAATGGCTAATTCAAAATGCTACCATCATATTTTCAAAAATACTAGACCACCTTACATGGATAATGTCCTAACAGGGGATCTTAAACTTTTCCGTCTATACCTGGTGAAAAAGACAAATTCCTGTCGAATCGATAGGAAGTGGGTCAGATATGAACTACAGGTACATGATCTGATGATCATGATTTTTTAAAAAATCATTTTAGGTTCACAATATGATATTTCATCAGAGACCCACTTTAAGTTTAGCGAGTCTTAGCCCCGAGCTAAGAATCTTCATGCCCGTCGTTCGACAAAGTTTGGCGATATTTAAACGGGCATAAAAATTCAAAAAAGATCCAAACATTAAGAAACATTCGCGTGGTGACATATTATGTGATATAGTTAGAACTAAAAATATCAAATTTGGTATATTGATTATGTCACAAAAAAACCTTCACAAAATGACCTATCTCATTTGAGGTTTCCTCGCTTTCGGGTCAAATGACCAATGTTATGGCTAGAATCAAGACATAGTTTGTGATAATGTGTCCATATTATGCATACATGTGATTCATGGAATGGCGAACAATGTTGTAGGAGGAAGTTTTCCTTTTCGTCGCACCAAAAAGACATTTTCTAGTTTCCGAGTGCAAACAAGGGCAATTTTATGAAGCAACCACCAAATGGATAATTCAAAATACTACCATCATATTTTTTAAAAATACTAGACCACCTTAAATGGATAATGTCCTAACAGGGGGATATCAATGTTGGAGATATGCCCAAGAGGCAATAATAAAGTAGTTATTATCATATCTTCACACTTATGATAAATGTTTACATACCATGCTATAATTGTATTAACCGGAAACATTAATACATGTGTGATTTGTAAACTAAAATAAGAGTCCCTAGTAAAGCCTCTTGTTAAACTAGCTTGTTGGTTAATATATGATCATGGTTTCCTGATCATGAACATAGAGATGTTATTAACAACAGGATCATATCATTAGGAGAATGATATGGTGGACATACTCCTATAGATAAGCGTAGCATAAAGATCAAGTCATTTCAATAGTTCAATTGCTATATGCTTTCTGATACATAGTAACCTAATTCCTTCGACCATGAGATCATGCATATCACCTTTACCGGATGGATGCTTTGATGACATCAAACACCACACCGTAACTGGGTGGCTATAAAGGTGGCATTGAGTGTTCGGAAAGTATTGGTTGAAACACATGGATCAAGAGTGGGATTTGTCCATCCATATGACGGATAGATATACTCTGGGCCCTCTCGGTGGAATGTCATACAATTAGCTTGCAAGCATGTGACTGGATCACAAGGGATCACATATCACGGGAACGAGAAAAGAGTACTTATCGGTAACGAGGTTGAACTAGGTATGCAGAGATACCGACGATCATAACCTCGGATAAGTAAACTATCGTGAGACAAAGGGAAATTGGTATCGTATGTAAGTGGTTCATTCGATCGCAAAGTAATCGTAGAAATATGTGGGAGCCATATGAATTTCCAGATTCCTCTATTGGTTATTGTTCGGAGAAGTGTCTCGATCATGTCCGCATAATTCACGAACCGTAGGGAGACACACTTAAGGATTCGACGTTGTTTTGAGTAGTTATGGTATTATGAGAAAGAGACCGAATGTTGTTCGGAGTCTCGGATGGGATCCGGGATATCACGAGGTGATCCGAAATGGTCCGGAGAATAAGATTCATATAAGGAAAGTCCCGTTTCGGAGTTCGGGAATGATTCCGGTGTTTTCATCGGGAATGTTCTAGAAGGTTCCGGATTGTCCGGCACTCCGGGGGGGAGGGTACATGAATGTGTCATTACATATCGAATGATTGCATCATGTACTAAGTGTTCTTGCTGTTCCAAAACTGAAAAGTCAAACTGCCAGTTTGAAAGTCAAACGGCTAAAACAGGAAACTGTGGAAAGCAGAACCGTGGAAACTGTGGGAAACGAGCAAGAGGTGGTTGGAACCGACTTGGGGGAGGAGTCCCTCCAAGCCGGCGCGCCAACCAAGGCCGACTTGGGGAGGGACTCCCCTCTCCTTGGCCGCCCCTCCCACCTATAAAAGGAGGGGCATGGCCTCCTCCTCTAGACACACAAGTTCCTATCCTCTAATCTCCGGTTTAGAGCCGTTTTGGTTTAGAGCTTCTAATTTCCCTAGCCTTCGGTTTAGAGCCTTCTAATTGGTGTGTCTAATCTCTAGACCACTAATAGCTCTCTCTCATACTCCACCATACTCGCTCCGGCTTAAGGCGAAGCCCTGCGGGATCTCCCCTCTACTTCCGGTACCACACCGTTGTGCTGCCGGAATCGCGAGGAGAGTGTTACAACCTCCTCTGCCTGCTGGAACAAGGGAGAGGAAGGTCTTCGTCGAGTACCGAACGTGTGACCGACTGCGTAAGAGCTGCCAAAGCATGGCTTAGGAAGGATCGTCTCACGCGATCTTGAGATCGGAAGAATGCGACTACATCACCCACGAGAATCTGCTCTCGTTAAACACTTTGGAATCTTCGAGGGTAAGTTATTCCATCTACTCATTGCTACAATCTAGTAGATAGATCTTGGCTTGTTTGTTTGTATGCGATAGAAAATTTTTGTTTTCCATGCTACGAACCCCTACAAAGTATCGAGCCGTGTCTATATGTAGATCTGTTGCACGAGTAGAACACAATGGTCATTGTGGGCGTTGATGCTTTTATTGTCGATTGCTTCTTGTGTACTTTGCATCTTGCGGTATGTTGGGATGAAGCGGCCCGGGCTAACCTTACATGACATCGTTCATGAGACTTGCTCCACGCTTGACATGCAACTTGTATTGCATAAGTGGCTTTATGGTGCTGTTTCCCCTAGAATAGTTAAGTTCCAATTTACAACGGGTGATTAACAATACTAGTATCAATGTTGTGGTTCATGTTCGTAAGTTAGAACGACACTTATTGAAAGCCCCAAACCACGTAAAACATGCAAAGAAAGTAGAGGCGTCTAACTTTGTTTTGCGGGGTGTCTGATGATGTGATATGGCCATGATTGTGATTATATTTGATGTATGCAATGTTCCTTATTGTAAGTTGGCAACCGGTGGAGCCATATGGTTGTCTTTAATTTATGTTAAGACCCGTGTCTATTCAAAGTAGTTGTAATAGTTGAAGCGGTGGGCGACAACCATGGAGAAGCGTCATTGACCTTGATGCAATGCCGGTGATGATGGAGATCATGTTCGTGCTTGAAGATGGAGATCGGAAGCACAAAGAAGAAAGGCCATATCATATCACATATTATGAATTGCATGTGATGTTTATCCTTTATGCATCTTGTATTGCTTAGTAGACGCGGTAGCATTATAAGATGATCCCTCATGCACATGAATTTCAAATCATAAAGTGTTCACCCTTAGTTAGCACGTTGCTAAAGCTTGTTGTTTCAAGCACCACGTGATGATGGTGTGTTAGATTCGCAAGTGTATACAACGTGAGCAAGCCAGTTGCTCATGCGAAACTAAGGTTTGATCTTGACGAGCCTAGCATGTAGGACATGGTCTCGGAACACGGATCACCGAAAGGTAAAGCATGAATCATATAGTAGATATGATGAACATGTTGATTGTTCGCCATTGAAACTATATCAACTCTCGTGATGATCGGTTTTGATGTGGTGGATTTGGTTCGTGTGATCACTAAAACAATGTGAGGGATATTGTTTTGAGTGGGAGTTCACCTAGATTAATTTAATTATTAATTAGAACTCAATTTATCATAAACTAAATCAAAGTGAATTTGCATAGTTGTTGTAGTCATTGGCATCCGTTTACCACCTTGCGCTTAGTTATAATTGAGATGATAGAACTATAGAATTCTGGTTAGTTACTTTACGAACTGGTATCGTATTGTTTTGAAGTGTTAATCTAAAGTTTAAAAGTCCTATTGCAAACTTTCAGTAAGTTCCGGTTACTCCATGAAGTTTAATAATTAGTATTAAATCAAGAGTAACAATTCCAAGTGTTAGTATATAAGTATCATGTTTGTCTCCATGATTCTTGATATTCAAAGGATTCTCTTAATATCAAGGTTATCTAGGATATGAAAGAGTTGTTTCAGAAACCATGATGTGTGGAAGATATTGTGATATCTGAAACGAAGTTTTGGTTACAACATGATAGAGTATAATATGGCAAAATTTATGTTCTCATATTTTGATGAGAATTTGCAAAAAGGTTGGAGACACTTGTTGTCCTAATCCTCCAAAAAGTTTTTGGATAGCAACATTATACTCATAATTCATCGTTATAAGCTAAAAGTAGCTTGATCATGGACGATTCCATGATAAGGGTGAATATTTGATGTAGGTAAAATGTTTACTACACCAAGAGATTACTAAAGAAAGGAATTTTGAAAGAATACCAAACATTTGATGATGGTGATCTACTTTAAAGTGCAAGTCCAAAGACATTGGTATTTAACTATACACGCTTTGGACTATATGTCATATGTATGACTCCACTATTGATGTTGATAGATTCTGTCAAACAGAAAAGGAAATATTGAAAGAAAATCTCATAAGTATATGGCAGAAAGGAAAAGACTAGAATTGTTCAGCTTAAGTATATAGATGATATACATGTTATGGCTATATTCTTTGCTTATTAAACAATGTGGTTCTCAAGTATTTGATATTGTATTTGTTGGTCTGAATCGTCATACGAAACAACACAATTCATGAACTACAATGACCTAAGTAACTAGCAAAAGAATATGTGATGATGTTCATCGAGAACAAATAAAGGGTTATTGTGTTGCTCGTTAAACATCAAAGCTTGCCTTCAAAGATTTGTTTTATCAGGTATTATGAGAACAAAAGGGTTGTTCAAATAATTGCCGTAATCCATAAAAGATGGATGATTCACAAATCTTGTTGGAGAAATCACATCCATAAAACTAGTGCTAAAAATGTCGAAAGACAAATTGATTGAAAGATCACTTCGGAAGTGACATCGCCGTTTAAATTATATTGGAAAGAAAACATGAAGAAACTCCATGTGGATGGAATTTTGGAGTCTTTTGATTTTTGATCAAATGACGCTTGTGAAACTTTCCTAGAGATAATTAAAACTTTGTTCATAGGCCAAAAGGGAACGAATGACTAGCTTATTGGAACTTGTACATATTGTTGTACGAAATCCATTATGTGTAGTCAAGAGCGATGGATTTCAACTTCATATGCTTTCTCCGAAAATTTGAGTGAATATATGAATATTTACTTAATAAGGATGAAGTATGAAACATTTGAAAAGTTCAAAGACTTTCAAGATGAAGTGCAAAATCATTGTAACAAGAATATAAACAGTTTATGATAAAGATCATAAAGGAAGATATTTGAGTTACAGAGTTTAGCATAATACCTAAGATTTAAGGAATCGTTCCGTGGATTTGCATTTCCCGAAACACCATAAGGGTATGGGGCGTTCGAGGTATGTAATTAAATCTTGTTTGACATGGTAAGATCAAAGGTATAATTCATAAAACTGCCATTATATTTTAGAGATTAAAAGCTTTAGAGATTACCGTTTTTCCACTGAAAAGAGCTTCATCATAATCCGTTGAAATGACACCATATAAGGTTATGGTTTGGGATAAAACCCAAGTAGTCCTTTCTTAAAACATTGGTATGCTATGCATAAGAAAGATGTGTGCAACCAAAGTCGGATGAACCTGTCTTTGTATAAATGTTAAAGTGTTCCTCCATCAACACCGGAGACAAAAGTGTTTGTCACTTAGAACGTCAAGTTTCTTTGAGAAGGAACTTTTCGTGAAAAGTTAAGTGGGAGGACAATAGAACTTTGATAAGGTTAAAAGAATCTTAGCTATATGTGCAAAGTTGCGCAGCGCCGAAAAGTGTTCCGGAGTTAGCAACAATGCTCATGGCTCGCGTACCTCAAAGGTTGTGGTCGCGGAGATCTAAGTTCCTATTGAAACAAGTAGGTCGGGTGAACAATCAAATACCAAGATTTGAGAGTTAAATCATTATTTGACAATAATGATCCGACTACGTGCAAAGAAGCGATGATGAGCCCTGACTCCGTCAAATGGCTTGAAGCCATAAAATCCGTGATAGTTCCATACATGAGAAATCAAGTTTTTGAACTTGAAGGACCCTTGAGAAAGGTGTAAGACCTTACAGTTGTGTCTGGATCTATAAAGAAATAGACATGGATGTTTTGCATCTATGAAATAGTCGACATGCTGGGAAAGAGTTCACAAAATGTTCAAAGGTTGAATATGACAAGATTTGATCTTTCATAGTGATATTTAGTCTAGACGTATTAATGTAGCAACCACTACATATAATTTTGTTATATGGTAGTTGAATAAACAAAACAAGTTCTTCTAATAGAATCGTTACCTAGGACATGTGCATAACACGGTCCATAGGGTTTTGTTAATTCATAGGATGCTAAAAGCATATGCAAACTTCAATGGTTGAAGTGAGCATTGCGGAGTTGGAATCTTCACTATGATGAAACTGTTAAAGGAGTTTAAAAGTTCATTAGAGACAATGAAGATGCTTGCATTTGCAAGAAATTAAGTGGGAGCGCTAAGACATGTTTCTAATACATTATGTGGAAGACATATTGTTGATTGGAAATAATGTATCTTTTATTAACACATATTAAGAATTTCATCCCGATGAAAGACTTAGGCAAAACCCAAATATTTGGCATCAATAGACGCTAATATGGTTGTGCCAGAAGTACATAGACGAGATATTGAATGAGTTCAATATAGAAACTACAAGAAAAGGTTCTTGTCGCACAGAAAGGATTGAAAGAGTTCAATGTTGATGATATATTCAAGTGTATTGACATTTGGTAAAGTGAAACAAATAATCAAGTATAGATTGATACTTGATGTATGAAATCACAAAGAGTATTTATATCAATCATACTGTGATATGTACAAATCCAGATATGTCCTATGCTCTAAATGTTGTGAGCATATACCAGAATGATTCGTTAGATGATCATTGGACAATAGTAAGGATATTCTTATGATCTTTTGAAAGAACTAAGAGTATATTATTTGTAGAAAGTGACAAATAGATGGTTAGTTCATTGTAAAAGTACTACATTGATACTAGCTTTGTCACAAAGTACAAATTAAGTTTATCTCAATCTAAACTAAGGGTGGCACAATATAATGGAAAGTGAGTTCCATAATGGATTTGGATGAGTTCCAAAGTTAAGACATTGTGACAGATACTACAACAAAAGGCTAAGTATATGACTGCTATTATAGCAGCAAAAGAGGGCATTTGTGTCAAGTAGTTTGTTATCAAACTAGGTGTAGTTCACAGTGGGATAATACTATGAAGATATATTGTGCGACAATATTATCAACATGTTTTAACCCCAAAGAGCTAAAGGTCACACCGAAAGACCAAATTTGTACAAAGCCATCTCATTAGAGAATGAGTGATGCATAGAGACGCAAAGACATGCAATTACACACGGACCTGGAAGTGTCAGATCCGGAGATCAGTTGACCACTAGCAATCGTGTACATACAACACCGGAAAGCCATAGGTGTTGAATACACAAAGGTTTGAAACTAGATTATTGACTCTAGTGCAAGTGGGAGACTGTTGGAGATATGCCCAAGAGGCAATAATAAAGTAGTTATTATCATATCTTCACACTTATGATAAATGTTTACATACCATGCTATAATTGTATTAACCGGAAACATTAATACTTGTGTGATTTGTAAACTAAAATAAGAGTCCCTAGTAAAGCCTCTTGTTAAACTAGCTTGTTGGTTAATATATGATCATGGTTTCCTGATCATGAACATAGAGATGTTATTAACAACAGGATCATATCATTAGGAGAATGATATGGTGGACATACTCCTATAGATAAGCGTAGCATAAAGATCAAGTCATTTCAATAGTTCAATTGCTATATGCTTTCTGATACATAGTAACCTAATTCCTTCGACCATGAGATCATGCATATCACCTTTACCGGATGGATGCTTTGATGACATCAAACACCACACCGTAACTGGGTGGCTATAAAGGTGGCATTGAGTGTTCGGAAAGTATTGGTTGAAACACATGGATCAAGAGTGGGATTTGTCCATCCATATGACGGATAGATATACTCTGGGCCCTCTCGGTGGAATGTCATACAATTAGCTTGCAAGCATGTGACTGGATCACAAGGGATCACATATCACGGGAACGAGAAAAGAGTACTTATCGGTAACGAGGTTGAACTAGGTATGCAGAGATACCGATCATAACCTCGGATAAGTAAACTATCGTGAGACAAAGGGAAATTGGTATCGTATGTAAGTGGTTCATTCGATCGCAAAGTAATCGTAGAAATATGTGGGAGCCATATGAATTTCCAGATTCCTCTATTGGTTATTGTTCGGAGAAGTGTCTCGATCATGTCCGCATAATTCACGAACCGTAGGGAGACACACTTAAGGATTCAACGTTGTTTTGAGTAGTTATGGTATTATGAGAAAGAGACCGAATGTTGTTCGGAGTCTCGGATGGGATCCGGGATATCACGAGGTGATCCGGAATGGTCCAGAGAATAATATTCATATAAGGAAAGTCCCGTTTCGGAGTTCGGGAATGATTCCGGTGTTTTCATCGGGAATGTTCTAGAAGGTTCCGGATTGTCCCAAGACTCTGGGAGGGTACATGAATGTGTCATTACATATCGAATGATTGCATCATGTACTAAGTTTTCTTGCTGTTCCAAAACTGAAAAGTCAAACTGCCAGTTTGAAAGTCAAACGGCTAAAACATGAAACTGTGGAAAACAGGAAGCTGTGGGAAACAGGAAACTGTGGGAAACAAGCAAGAGGTGGTTGGAACCGACTTGGGGGAGGAGTCCCTCCAAGCCGGCGCGCCAACCAAGGCCGACTTGGGGAGGGACTCCCCTCCCCTTGGCCGCCCCTCCCACCTATAAAAGGAGGGGCAGGGCCTCCTCCTCTAGACACACAAGTTCCTATCCTCTAATCTCCGGTTTAGAGCCGTTTTGGTTTAGAGCTTATAATTGCCCTAGCCTTCGGTTTAGAGCCTTCTAATTGGTGTGTCTAATCTTTAGACCACTAATAGCTCTCTCTCATACTCCACCATACTCGCTCCGGCTTAAGGCGAAGCCCTGCGGGATCTCCCCTCTACTTCCGGTACCACGCCGTTGTGCTGCCGGAATCGCGAGGAGAGTGCTACAACCTCTGCTACCTGCTGGAACAAGGGAGAGGAAGGTCTTCGTCGAGTACCGAACGTGTGACCGACTGCGGAAGCGCTGCCGGAACGCAGCGCCGGAAGGATCGTCTACGCGATCTTGAGATCGGAAAGAGTACGACTACATCACCCACGAGAATCTGCTCTCGTTAAACACTTTGGAATCTTCGAGGGTAAGTTATTCCATCGACTCGTTGCTACAATCTAGTAGATAGATCTTGGCTTGTTTGTTTGTATGCGATAGAAAATTTTTGTTTTCCATGCTACGAACCCCTACAATCAAACCTTTTTGTATATCTCTGGTGAAAAATACAAATTCATGCCGAATCGACATGAAGTCGGTCAGATATGAACTAGAGGTACATGATCTGATGCTCATGATTTTTTACAAAAATCATTTTTAGCTTCACAATATGCTATTTAATCAGAGATCCACTTCAAGTTTAGCGAGTCTCAGCCTCGAGCTAAGAATCTTCATACCCATCGTTCGACAAAGTTTGACGGTAGTTTAAAAGGGGCATAAGAAATTCAAAAACTATCCAAACAATAAGAAACCTTTGCGTGGTGTCATATTATGTGACATAGTTAGATGGAAAATATCAAGTTTGTTATACTGATTATTGTCAACACACGGATTTTTAATCCCAGGTGCCTGTTATGCCATACATCGCAATCCCAGGATTACCATTTTTGTGAGATATAACAGATTGGTACCATAGTTCATCATCCATTACAAACCATAATAAGGTCTTACAAATAAAGGATCTCATGATCTAGTATTAATACAATCAACGCAGCGGAATAATAATAAGGGTAGCGTGGTCGAAGCTCCATCTTTAGGGTCACAGGAAATTATGACGATAGGAGATGATCCTAGTTGTCATAGACTTCCTGCTATCCATCATCCTGATAGTCCTCCTCATAGTCTGGCCATATGAATATCCAGGGACAAAGCCATGAGTACTCTTTAAGTACTCGCAAACTATCACTAACAAGTAAGTAGTTTGAGTAGGAACCTAAGCTATAGGTTTATTTGCAACAAGCCAGATTTATCTCTAACTAAATTTAAAAGTAAATAAAACTAGTTTAATGTTCTACAACACCTAAGTGGGAACTTAGTTTTCATGTTCAAAATCCTGTTGTGGTCAAGTCAAAGTCATAGTTCATTTCACAAGTCATTTTGAAAACATATGACGACGGAACAGTATGGCCACTCCAACTGTCCATAACCGCGGACGCGGCTATTCGAATAGTTTGACACTCTGCAGAGGTGGTACACTTTCACCATAACATTCGATACATCCGTCAGGAACAATCCCGAATCACCATACTCAGTATGAGGATAATCAGTCCTAACCTTTCAATTACACACCCTAGTATAGGCACCTCCCCTATGAGTTTGGCCTCCCAACCATGACCATCTGTCATCTTGGGAACTGCATAGGTGGACAATCATCACGAGGTAGACTCATCTCAAACCTCTTCCGCAAGGGAACCCGTACTAAGATATATAAACTTCCAGTCAAGCCCTACCCAAATTCGGGTATTGTGGTTGTACGGTAAGATTGAAATGGTATCGCATCCAAACTCAACCATCAGTTTTATAAAGGTCTAAGGCTCATGCCTCAACATTTTCATCATCAAATTATCTGGTGTTCATAACACATGTCAAAACATTTCATTAGAATGACTCATCATTCCAAGATTTTCATATTCATTTTCACCAAGTATTGCCATATAAAGTGATCAAGTTTTATGCTTAGCACTAGTCACTAAAGTTGAGGATAAACTCTAATGAGGGGTGCTAATCAAGTGTGACTATCCAACTCTAGATCTCATGCCTCACTATGACATCTAGTTCTATCTAATTTAGGCCAAGTTTTATGATTTTTATGCTACCTCTAATATCTTTCCAAAATTCACAAGTCACTAAGTAAAAGTAAAAAGATCTTTGATAAAGAAATAAAAGAATAAAGCTTGCAAGTAAAACTGGGATTGGTATAATCAATGTTGCCTAAGGTCTCTAGTTTGCATAGTTATCATGCAAGGATTATCTTGCATAGTGTAGCTTGCCTTGAGTAGTGCAGTGACTGAAGTTCTCTTCTTCTTCTTCTTCTTCTTCTTCTTCTTCGTAGTCCCCTTCCTCCTCGTATCCTTGGTCGGTACTAGCGTCTATAAATAAATACGAGGTACACAATCACCAAACAATACTTAACTACTTCTATTTAGCACAGAAAGGTTCACACTAGATGATCTAGCATCATCACAGGAATTAAAGACCTAGTCTTATTTACTTTAATTTAGAAAAGTAATTTATACTCATTGAAAACTACTTAAGATTTAATATTCTCCAATTAAAATATGGGATCATGTTGACCCATGTCATCACCACATATTCTAATACTTGGGAATGTGATTTAAAGTGGTGTCACAATTTAATAAGGTTTAACATTATTATTTGTCGTGGTGGTGGCACGGCATATGCCATGGGCAGGCTAAAGTATGGGGCCAATGGATGCTAGAGGGATCTGGGGAGGGAAGATGTAGTTGATTCTACACACAGAAGACTAACGTAAAGATCTTTATTTCTCCTTTCTTGGGCTACAAGTGCTCCTTGAGCTGTATACAAGTGGAGCAGAAGAACTTTACCAGCCTAACGGTACCAAATGAGTCGATGCCCTTCTCTGAGTCCAAGCCTCTCCTTATAAAGGGGAACCTTGGATCCTCTAGGGCTGACGTGGCAAGCATATTCGAGGAATATGCTTGTCCCAATATAGTAACTCGGCGGCCTCCTTTCCGTGTTGCCCTTCTAATGACGGCAAGGTTCCAGAGGACCCCACCTGCACGCCTCGGGCTTCAGGATTGTCACCTCCGTGACCTCCTTCTGCCCTTCTGTCGCTCTGCGCCTTGTCCTTTGTGTTTGGCTCTGCTTAGATTCTTCCTAGCCCATGACTAGAGTTTGACTATAGGCATCTCCTTCTCCTGCAAGCTTCATATCATTCGGCCATGTCTCGCTTAACTCGGCTTGGCCTTCACCTGCATTCAGATCATTCGGGCTGACCCAGCCGACTCACACAGTATATCGGCCGGGTAACACCTTGCTCTTGTCATAAGGGTCCTGCTCTTGCTTACATCAGCCGACCTTTATAGGATTTGGCTGATTTAGACTGTAACTCGGAAACTGGATGGGGAACTTCCTTTCGTCTTTACCCGTCCTTACCCTATCCAGGGTCACCCCCCCCAACATTAGTCCCCGAAGCTGGTATGGTCCTGCCTATAACCTCGACCGGGCCGTATCAGTTTCACAATATTCGTTTTTCCTTGTTTCCGAGTTACTTTTCCCTCGTTCGAGGTATCTGCACATCTTCTCGCGTACGCCTCGTCCTACGTGTCATACTCATCATTGTTTCTCTAGTTTTTTGTTCCTCTATATTGCCCACTGATAGGCTACAGTAATTACTGCGCCTGTCGCGTCGGCGCTGCAACGCCTCGCGCACCGTTTCCATCAGGGATCGTGATCCTTCCTTGCATCGTGTGGTCGTTGGTGTGGTTCCACTCAGTGGCATGCGGTTGTGCTGCACACACGATCTACACAGTTAACATCCGCACGCACGATCCCACTACCACTCAGGCCTTGTGGTTATAAAGAGGGGCGCGGGGCTGGGATATTTACTTTCCTCCTCAGCTTACCGTTGCCCTTCTTCCTCCTCTCGCTTCTGCGCCTGTTCGTGCTCTCGCCGCCGTGCGCCCATCGGAATCTTCGACGGCGAGGCTCCCATCGCTCTGCTTCGTCGACCTTGTCCCCGCATACTTGCTACGGCGCCGTTGCCGGTGAGTTTATCCGATCTCATTGCCTAGTTTATCCTCTAGGCGCATTTGCTTCTCTTTAGATTCCTCGCGGCGGTTTCTTCTCCGCTCCGCCGCTGTTTTCGCGTAGGGTCACGACGGGGCCTTGCAGTTCTAGGCTTCGCTCCGCCGCTAGTTCATCCTCCGTAGATTCCTCCGGCGACCCTATGTCGAGCTCCGTTAGCGGTGCGCTTATTGAGGATGACGATGCAGCATCTGGGCCCGAGCGGGGCTCCTGGCAGGGCTCTTCCGTCACCCGCCGAGAGGTTGAGTGGTTAATCCGAACTCGCCGGATTCCTGCCGAGGTAGCCTGTCGCTTACCGGGCAGCGAATCTTCTCCCGTTCTCAACGAGGGCGAGTACGTCGTCTTTATGTCACACTTCGCTCGCGGGTTTGGTCTCCCCCTTAGCGATTTCGCTTGTGAGTTCCTTGATTACTTCGGCCTGCAGCCGCATCATCTTCCGGCTAATGCCATTGCTTCTCTTTCCGCCTTTATCTCTGCCTCGGAAGGGTACTTCGGCCTATGGCCGTCTGTGCACGTTTGGTCGAAGTTCTTTCAGATCCGATCCAATGTCTTCCCAGACAAATCCCTTCAACCTTCCGAGAAATTGCTCACCCAGTGTGGAGCTGCGTCAATCACACCTCGGAGGAAATCCGAGTTTCCTCGCGTTGCCGGTCTAGAGTCATGCAAGAAATGGCATAAATCGTTCTTTTATGTCAAGAATTCTGGGAAGGAAGACAGGATTCGGCTTCCTGCTTTTTCCATTGGCCCCCTCCAAGAAGAACTGGACTTATAATCCGAAGAAAAGTCATGCTCTGGCCGAGGCCTTTGAGATTCGGCTGAAGGAACCGATTCGCTCCGGGCTACGCGGCGAGGATTTGATGACCACCTTCGTTAGCAGCCGGATCTGCCCATTTCAGAAACGCACGCATAAGCTCTGCTATATGAGCGGTCCCCTTGATCCCAATCGAGTCTCAGCGGTGGAGCTTGATAATTATCTTATCTTCAAGTGCGTCCGGGCTATCTTTAAGACGGAGATGCCGGAGGACTGGGCCTGGGGATTGAAGCCGTTCACCCGCGAGCATCCCCCTCCCAGAGTAAGTTCTTGCAGTTGTGTTTTGCCTTTTAATCGCATTTGTGATTTCTCTTGTTAATTTCTTTCCTTTCCTGCAGAGGTTTGAGGAGCAGAAGGTCGAGGATGCCGAGGTTTTGTCCCTCCCGTGGCCCGCAGATCGGAACACCCCGTATAGCGAGGAGCCTGACTCGGAGGAGTTCGTTCCCAAGTCGGACCTTGCTCCGGCTCGTGCCCGTGGCAAGACCCCGGCCCACGAGGAGGAAGGTGATTCGGACGAGGTCCAAGTTCTTGAGGTAGTTGCCGCAATGCCAATTTCTTATGCATTTCCGGCCTCTACTTTCTCAGCTAATCCGCACGGTCAGGTTCACAACGCCGAGCCTCTCGCCTCCCGACCTCCTGTTACCTCGAGGAAACGTAGTGCTCCAGCTGGTGCCTTGGAAGCCGTTCCCAAGAAACGGATGAAGAAGTCAGCCCCGCACCCTCCTAAGCGTAAAACTATGCCCGGGGTTACTGGGTGAGTTGATTTTTATTTGTATTTCTTGTTTCTCTCTTTCTGCCTTTTGACCTGACCTTTTTTGCCTTTGCAGAGCTCCTCTTTCTGTTAAGCCCAGTGGTCCTAGCATGACGAGTCACACGACTCAGCCGCCTTCTCCTCCGCCTCCTGAAGATACTAGAGTTCCTAGTCCTGCTCGCGTTGACTCTCCTCTCGCTCCAAATCAGACGTCATCTCACCAGGATGTGCCTGAGGTCTCTCCTGTTGATGCCGATACAACTCGGCCCGTAGATATTTCTACTGAGCCTGCTGCCTCCTCCGTGAATCCCGAAGTTTCCCCTAAGATCCCTTCGACCGCCGCAACCTTTACTGCGACTCCGACTCGAGCCGATGATACCAATATCTCGGCGCCCTCAGAAACCGTAATCCCTCCGTCCCCCAAAGATGCCATTCCAAGTGCCGAGGTAATGTGTAGCACCCCGGATAAAACCGCTACTAGAAAATCGATGTTGTTTTTATTATGTGCATCATCATGTCATCAGCATGCATCTAATTGACTAAAACTACTTTGCTAAAAGACCTACTTTGTTTTCCATATTTTAATATTCTCCCCTCTTTGTTCAAACCAAAACCGTCGGTCCAGTCGAATCTTTTATTTGTCTAAAACTGGTTACACAAGTTTATTTTAAAACAAAGAAATAACAAAACTATTTTCTCTAGGGAGGCCGTCCTGCCGGTCGGCCCAAAAGCCCAACCGGCCCAGACCACCTACAACTCGGCCCATCTAAACCTAACCCTAACCCTAGACCTCTCCAAACCCTAACCCTACCCTCCCTACTCCCCCAGCAGCCGCCGCCTCCTAGCCAGTTGCACCCCCACCGACCCGAGCCGCCACACACACTACGCACACGACACGTACACCACACACACGCTCCTACCCCTGCCCCCTCTCCACTCTTCTGCTTGGCCCCACCTAGAACCACCCCGTTGGCCACCTCTCACGCCTCGCTCGGTCAACGAACCCCTGGCGCATCGCCCCAACCACCAAGTCGAAGCCCACCCCGTCTGTCCTTCCTCGATCCCCAACCCGCTCTCCTTCTCCCTCCCGCAACCGCCGCCGTCGCTAGGGAAGCGAGTCCCTGCCGTGCGCCTCTCTCCCCGCGTCCCCGCCGTCGCCTCCTCCGAGCCTGCACCCGGCCGCCCCTTGCACCTGCGAGCCCATCCCCGCCCTGAGCTCGCCTCCGCCAGCAACCCCCTATCTATCAAACCCAGCTCCCCGCCTCGCCTCAACAAGCAGCAGGACCCGGCCGCCGCCTGGAGCCGCCGCTCGGCTTCTCCTCGTCGGCCTAGTCGCTGGCCTGTGACCTCGCTGTCGTCCCTCCTCTCTCCTGAGCCACTCGCCCGGCAGCTCTCCAAGTCTTGCCATGGCGTCGCCCGGATCCCTTCCGCGACCCCCTCCTCCCGCATGCCTCCCGCGAGCCCTGCGTCGGCCTCGCCTCGCCACCGTCTGCCGCAGTCGCCCCTGCCACGATCTCGCCCCGGCTTCCTCGGCTGCTCGGCCCTACGAGGCAAGCACTTCCAGCGAGCGTCGTCGCCTTGGGACCATCCCTGTAAGAAGCTCGCCCCGCAGCCCTTTGTCGGCCGGCCCTACAGTATGTTGTGACCGCCTCTGGGTGCCCTGCTCCACTCCTTCGTGGTTTCCTGCCAGTGTTGCTCATGATCGGGCCCCAGTGCGACGCCCGACAGAAGATGTGTGGTGAGATGTTGGTGCAGCAGAACAGATGGTGTATGTGGTGGAGTGAGGCGTTGTGGCTGCTCAAGCACCGCGAATCCATACCGTACACATCGATCTGTGTATCCGTGTCTCCATCAAGATCTCCTGAAGACCTCGGCACAGATGCAAAGATCTACTTCCTAGGTCGGATGGCTCGAAGCTCTCGTCCCAAACCAGAAGATCGTCGCTCCTGGATCGACATGGCCTTCTTCCCGGAACCACCAAGTGCTGCATAATGGATTCGATGGTCGAGACCCCGGAACGCCGAGACCCCGAAGACCTTGAAGACCGATCCCGACGAGCCGAAACCCGTCGAACCCTCGGAACCCCAAGATCGCCAATACCCCATGTGTGACCCTTTTTGAGACCCCATATTTTTATAATAATTGAAATCTATATCAATTGTTGCATATCAAATTGTACATGCTCGCATACATATTTCACGGGTCTGGGTCGCATAGTCGGTTCATCTTATAATTATATATGGAGTCTATATGCGGACTTTTCTAGACTTATATTGGCTCCATTTAAATTTGTGTAGCGAACCAATGTCATGTTTTGATTTGTTAAGACAACATTTAAATTGCGGGTATCTTAAACAACATGAACCGTCTAATTAATTGTCGGGACCCCGGTTCCACTTAATATGGCCTAATCGCATTGCATCCTCGCCATGTCATACATCATACATGCATCATGCCCGATCCTTTGCCGTAGTATTAAATAGTGCATCCGGTGTTTCTTCTAGTGCTTTGCTTCTTTACGGATTAGGCCGATGAGTGGATGCGAGTGTCGACCTGATCTTCGGATGAACATTCAGCAATGTTTTTCAGGCGAGCATTCTCCCCCTTTCTACCTGTCTTACTTTTATAGTCTCTATTTCCTCCTGTTGATCTATTGCTATCTGTGTTGCGATGCTCTAGTTTTCGTACCCGTGGTATCCCTTGCAACCTTATATTGCCTTGGACACATCCTATTACCTGTTGTTTGGTAGATAGTTGGACTTGCGTGTCGTAGTCGCTTGCTCAAGTGTTGTTGCGTGTTGTCAAGTACCATAGTTGTTGGAGAAATGCCTTATTCTTTATGTTGGAGATGATCATGGCTTTAATTATTGTTTAATAACTAAAATTGAAGTAGGTAAATGCAGAGGCACCGGTGGGTAATAGACAATATTTGGTTTTTAACCGCTCACTGGTGTCCCGTAGGACCCCGAGTTCTTGACACCTGTTCCGAGATCGAGCGCACTAACCACAGGTGGGGTGTGTGGGCACCCCATCGATTAGTACCTGATTTCAAAGTACTGTACCGGGGGCCACAAAGTAGTTTGGGGCTTTATTACTATCCTGTACTTATGCCATGCTTTACTGCTTTATTTACGATTGCGCGTGGAGCGCCTGTACTGTTTTGGAACCAATGTGGAATGTTTTCGCGGTATCGACAAGCCCAGTCACACTTTCGGGTTCCCAGTCGTTTACAGCCATTGTCACAAACCTCTGGGTCCGTCTCGGAGCCGGCCGACTTCGTTGCGGGTAGTTTAGTGGGGTGGCCCCCATGTGCTTGCTTTGGGTCTGGGAAACGTCGTGTCCGAAACCCCGTCGACATACCATTGGGTGTATGTTTTGTGATCTTGTACCTACCTGATCTGACAACAAGGGTGTAGGTGCGTGTGGAAACTTTGGTGCACCCCTGCAGGGTTAAATATTTTCGAGAATCCATGTCCACGGTTATGGACGACTTGGAGCACAGTTCTCGATCATAGACAACTACAACTAAAGTTTACTGTTATAATTTGACTTGTATTCGATATGACTAGTAATCAGCTTCACTACAACGGAATGGATAAATAAAAGTACCAACAACTGCTGGGTTTGGGATATCTCATGCTAATTGTATCTGACTAGTAAGTGTTGCAACTACAATGGAATGGTTAATTAAAAGTGCCCACTGCTTATTATATCAAGACGACTATCTATACCTGACTAGTAATTGCTGCAACGATAACTAAATAAATAAAACTGCCAACTGTGTGAGTTCCTCGGTTGACTTCCTCGTTTGGTCTCGAGGGGGAAATACCAAGATGGGTATGTTTGGTGGTAGAATCAGGTTGGTTCCGAATAGGTCTTTCTTATCCCTCTCTGATAGCCGACCGTTATCTCGAGTCTCTATAGGTTGTTTAGTGCATGCTGCGCTGCCGCTCAGTCCACCATACCTATGTAGGCGAGGACCGCCGAATTCTAGTCTCGCCGTGTACTGGCCTCAGTACTGACTGCTCTCTTTTTCTTTTGCCCTTTGCCGGCACCCCTTTTTTTTAGAAGGTTTTGAGATCGACGTCGTTAGCAGGGTTACCCTTCCGGCTTGGCCTGGGCAGGGTTATGGACGCCATTGGTTATTCTTCAGGGCTCTTAGCTCAATTTGCATCTTGTCCGTACTCGGACGCTGTATCGTTTTAAAGTTGAATTGGATCTTTGTATTGTATATCTGTATTCTTGACTCTTTGAGTCGCTGTTGTATATATATGTTTTGTGGGTTCCATCGAGGACTATTGTGTAATGATATTACTTCGTTTTCCACCCGCACGCAAGTGCCTGGTGGGCACCTTTGAATCGTTTCTATGCGGGTTTGGCGGGAAGCGCTGAAACTTGCATAGGGCCGATTCTGAGGGTGTTACATAACGGCTCCTACCGACGCCTCTTCTAAGGCAAGAAAGGTCGTTGTCACCAAGCCTCCCTCATCTCAGAAAGGGATTGCCAGCTCTTCTCAGCCTACAATTGCTGATGCGCTGCGCAAGGGGGTTTCTTTTGCCAAGACTATTGTTACCCCGGCTGCTGATACACAGCTCGCTCTTCACAAGAGTCCCGCGGCGGCGGTGGCTACCCAACACGTCCGAGGTAAAGTCCTGACTCGCATGGAAAGTGGGAACAACCTCGGCTCGTTGGTTGAGTATGCCAACAGTTGGAACGCTGCTGATCAGCTCGAGGGCAATCCAAGCAGCCAGCCATTTCAACTCTCCGACATCAGTATTCGCTTACATCTGGCTGCCAAGATCATTCTTGACAGCGACAAGATGAATGAGGTAATTGTTTACATCGACGTTTGATTAATCATTCGAATGATATTATATATACTCTAGTCCCCGAAGCTTGCAACCGAATAATTTATTATTCGTTTGGAAGTTTTATTAGGCTTTGCCTGGTTCAGTTTTGTCTTAGTGTTCGTCTATCCATCCACCTAGATCCGAATTAAGTTTTGCTTGATTTGGATCTGTCTGAGTTTTGAATATCCAGCCACCTAGATCCGAGTTAGGTTTTGCTTGACTTGGATCTGTCTGAGTTTCGAATATCCAGCCACCTAGATCCGAGTTAAGTTTTGCTTGACTCGGATCTGTCTGAGTTTCGAATATCCAGCCACCTAGATCCGAGTTAGATTTTGCTTGACTTGGATCTATCTGAGTTTCGAATATCCAGCCACCTAGATCCGAGTTAAGTTTTGCTTGACTCGGATCTGTCTGAGTTTGAATATCTTATTGCTGTTTGTTTTGTTGCTTAGGTTGCGCATGACCGACGGACCGCCGAATTCCAAAGGCTGCTTTTCGCACATAAAAAATTGCAAGATAAGTATGAGAAGGTCATTCCTGTGGTGAAGAAAGCTGGTAGGTTAACAAACTTTTGCATTATTCCTAAAGCTCTTATTGTTTTGGACGTGAGGTGTTAGCTCACTTTGCTGGTAAATAGGTAATATCAACAATCTTAACATCCGTCTTGAGAAGAAAGTCAAGGCCCTGGAAGGTTAGTTACTATTTTTCTTTACATACCTCCATTCAAAATGTGCATTGGGTTTCTTTTAACCCTTTTGGCTTTGGTAAAGCCGAGTTACAAACTTTTGCAGCGTCACATCAAGACTGCACACCTATGCCTGATATGATGCTGCATTTTTTAGAACAAGCCGCTACTCACTCGGCGCAGCTGAAAGATAAAGACGACGAGATAATTCGCTTGCGTGCCGAGGTGGAGTCCCTCAAGATCTATCAGAAGTCTGAGTTAGAGAAAGTCGACCAGGAGTTCTCCGAGGAGAAGAATCGGCTGGCTCTGCAATTGCAGAAAAATAAAGAACTCCTCGAGGCCGCCGAACTCAAGACACGGGCGATGAGCGAGGAGATCACTCGCTTTGAGAAAACCAAGGGTGACTGGGCTAAAGATCTTCAGATAATGCTGAGCTATATTCACCGTAAGCCTCTAACCGCGGTCGAGTTATCTTTTTCCCTTTCTTACTGTTGACCGACGTACTTTTGTTTTGCGCAGACCATTTTCCAGAAGCTAAGCTCGTGAGCTCTAGAGCGGTGATTAATGCTCGTGTGCGCCGAGGTGTTCCTGCTGATGCGAGCCCAGAATACTCGATGGAAGATTTCTTGGTTGCCGTGGGCGCTGCCGTTGGTCCGATGAAGATTATGGGCAGGGACTTGGTGCAAGCTGCCATTCGGGCCTACCATGTTCTCTGGCCGAATACTTCTGGGACTCCTGATATTGATGAAATCAAGATACTGGTGGAAAGATTGATGGCATCCCAGAACCAGTTGAATCTTTGGAGGGAATCCGCTGGACAAGCTGGTACTGATATGGCGCTCACCGTCGTTATGTCATGGTACGAGAATATTTCCCTCGATACCCTGATAAACTTGCGCACTGGCTCCCGTTGGGTTGAGGATCCAGAATTCGTCGCTCACCGACAAGCTCGTGCCTTCCAGCTTGTTGAGTATGGGGACGTGCATAACTGGATTGAAGGGCCGAGTTTCCTTTCTAACCCGGCGGATGAGGTCGAAGTTGAAGATGCCTCTGATGATGATTCAGCCAACCAAGACGAGGCTGAGGGCGACTCGGATACTTCTGGTGATTCCAGCTCGAGCTCGAATGGCAATGGCGACGCGCGATCCTCCTCCAAAGGTACTGGGCATTCCACAGCTCAAGATGATGTTTCTCAACAGCCCCGGGCTTCCCCCGAAGTCGCTACTGGTTCTGTGGAGGTCGAAGCAACTTCGGCCGAGGTGACGTCTACCTCGGAGCGCCCAGTTCCTGATCAAGTCGCTGCCCCTTAAGTTTAAAAAACTCTTAGTCGTTTCTTATCCCCGGTATGCCAGGCGTATGATGTGTGTCAAACACCTGTCCGACTTTCTGTGTGGTATGAACCTTTTTTGCCTTTTGCCGCTGAGGCACACATGGTTGTGATCTTTATTATTTCTGTTTAAATTAATCATGTTTGTTTAAATCTTTGCTTTGGTGGCCTTTAATTTCTTAAGTTCGGATTGTGTGTTTGCCTTTGTCGTACGGTAGTTCGGTGTCTAATATTGCCTGACCTTGATGAATTTGACACTTCAACCATTGTGTTCTTGAATTTTATCCAAGTTGTCAATCTTGAAGCCTATATCTAGGGAGAACGAAATAATATCGCTCTGGGTGCCGAAGTTTGATACCCATTTCTGTAACAAGGGAGAATTGTGGGGCAATTCTCTAATCACTGCTCTAAAAATCGAGACTCAACACATCACTAAAAATGCAAAATAATATTGGCCAGTCTTTGAGTCATGGCTGGAGGTGCCGAGGTTTAATACATAACTCAAACTCAAAAACAAAATATGGCAGTCCCCGAGTCATTGCTCAAGGTGCTGAGGTTTAATTCATACCCAAAACTCAGAAGCAATATAGGACAGTCCCCGAGCCACTGCTCAAGGTGTCGAGGTTTAATACATAACCCAAACTCAGAAACAATATAGGACAGTCCCCGAGCCACTGCTCAAGGTGCCGAGGTTTAATACATAACCCAAACTCAGAAACAATATAGGACAGTCTCCGAGCCACTGCTCAACGTGCCGAGGTTTAATACATAACCCAAACTCGAAAACAATATAGGGCAGTCCCCGAGCCACTGCTCAAGGTGCCGAGGTTTAATACATAACCCAAACTCAGAAACAATATAGGGAAGTCCCCGAGCCACTGCTCAAGGTGCCGAGGTTTAATACATAACCCAAACTCAAAAACAATATAGGGCAGTCCCCGAGCCACTGCTCAAGTTGCCGAGGTTTAATACATAGTTGATACTTTGTCCTGGAGCGTTACTTTACAACATGTTGTAGATGACTCCTATGAGTAAAATGGACGAAGTAAAGCTACATTCCATGGTATTTTCGATTCTTCGCCGGCTTTGTCTGCCTTGTTATTTTCTGGTGACTGAGCATCAATTAGGTAATACGCATCATTGTGCAATGCTTTGATCATGATGAACGGTCCTTCCCATGGGGGTGATAGTTTGTGCATGCCGGCCGTATGTTGCACTAACCGAAGAACCAAATCTCCTTCTTTAAACACTCTTGGATTTACTTTCTTGCTGTGATACCGCCGCAAGTCCTGCTGATAAATAGCTGATCTTGATAGTGCCAACTCCCTGGCTTCTTCTAGCAGATCGATATCATCTTGCCGAGCTATTTCATTTACCTCAGCGGTAGTATACTGGGTAACCCTTGGAGATTCATGTATTATGTCGGCCGGAAGCACAGCTTCTGCCCCATATACTAGAAAAAATGGTGTATACCCTATTGATCTGTTTGGGGTAGTTCTGAGGCTCCATAGTACTGCTGGTAGTTCCTCAATCCAACACCCTGCCGACCTTTGCAGTGGTTCGACGAGTCGTGGTTTTATTCCGGACAGTACTAGTCCATTAGATATTTCTACTTGCCCATTAGATGCTGGGTGAGCCACCGAGGCAACATCTAGTCTTATGTGCTTTTCTTGACAGAATCTAGCAAAGGCTCCTTCAGCAAAGTTTGTACCATTGTCTGTAATAAAACTGTGTGGGTAACCATATCTCAAGATAATATCTTTGAGGAATTTTACTGTTGTGGGCCCATCACACTTCTTTATTGGTTTTACTTCAATCCATTTTGTGAATTTGTCAACCATGACTAAGATGTGGGTCATCCCGACTCGGGCCGGCTTGAATGGTCCCACCATATCTAAGCACCATACAGAAAATGGCCAAGTAATTGGTATCGTTTTTAACTCGGACAATGGCATATGTATCTTGCTGGCATATCTCTGGCAACCATTACATTTTTCGACCAGTTCTTTAGCCTCTTTCAACGTTGTTGGCCAATAAAACCCATGCATGAATGCTTTGGCCACTAAAGCTCTGGACGAGGCGTGATGCCCGCATTCTCCTTGATGTATATCTAGGAGGATCTCCTGGCCTTCCGCCGAGTTCACACATCTTTGCAACACGCTTGTGACGCTCCTTTTATACAACTCATTGTTTAGGATTGTATAAGCTTTAGCTCTTCTCACTGTTTGTCTTGCCAATACCTCGTCATTTGGCAAAATCGCATCTTTAAGGAAAGAAAATATGGGTTGCGCCCATGTTGGTATGATTTTTTCTAGGGTAATCTCACTATCTATTTCCATATTTTCCTCCGACATAACTACCTCGGATTTCCCCATATCCATTTTTGGAAATTCCGGGTTCATTTTTGGAAATTCCGGGTTACATTCCTTGTCAATTTCCATCGGCACACTATCTTCTCTTGATTTTGCCGGAATAAAGATGGATTCAGACTCTGGTGATGGTGTTATTGATGGTTTCCTCAGGTGCTCTAGGGCGATACCTGGGGGAATTGATTGTCTGGTTGATCCGAGTTTTGACAATGTGTCTGCGGTGTCGTTTTCTGCCCGAGGTATATGTTGAAATCCACATCCATCGAAGTATCCACTGAGTTTTTGCACATGAAACCTATATAAGGCCATATTGGCATCTAACGCATCCCAATTGCCTGAGACTTGTTGTACTACTAGATCTGAATCTCCGTAGCATAAGATTTGGCGTATGCCAATCTCTTTCACCACCTTCAATCCATGGACGAGTGCTTCATATTCGGCTACATTGTTTGATGCGGCAAAATGTATTTGCAACACATATCTCAGCTGATCTCTTTTTGGTGAGGTTAACACTATTCCTGCCCCCAAACCATTTCTTAGTTTGGAACCGTCAAAGTGCATCATCCAATAATTCGGATCTGGTAATGGTGGTTCATACTGTACCTCGGCCCAATCCACGAAGAAGTCGGCCACAACCTGAGATTTGATTTCATCTCGCCTATCGAATTGCGGAGCATAAGGTGACAATTCAATTGCCCATTTTGCTATTAGGCCACTTGCATCTTTGTTGCTCAATATGTCGGCTATGGGTGCTTCACAGATCACTTTGATGGGGTGCTCTTCGAAGTAATGTTTAAGTTTCTTTGCTGACATGTATACCCCATATGCCATCTTCTGATAATGTGGTTAATTTTGTTTTGAGGCTGATAGTACCTCGCTGAGGTAATACACCGGCCTTTGTACTGATTTATCATTTTCAATTCGTTCCACCACGATCACAACACTTACTACTCTGTTCGTGGCAGCTATGTAAAGTAACATAGGCTCTTTCGACAATGGAGAAGCCAGGATTGGCGCTGTGACCAACATCTTTCTCAATTCATGGAACGCATTGTCTGCTTGTGGTGTCCAAATGAACTTATCAGATGTTTTCATCAGTTGATAAAGTGGTAATGCTTTCTCTCCCAGCCAACATACAAATCGGCTAAGCGAGGCCAGGCAACCTGTGAACTTTTGTACGTCATTTAGACATCTCGGAAATTCCATCCTTTCTACTGCTCTTATCTTTGTTGGGTTGGCCTCTATACCTCGGCTAGATACGAGAAAACCGAGTAGTTTTCCACCTGGCACACCGAAAGTGCATTTTTCCGGGTTAAGCTTCATTCGGAACCTTCTCAGGTTCGCGAAAGTCTGTCGGATATTATCCAGTAGCGTTTTGCTTTCTTTGGTTTTGATAACCACATCATCTACATACACTTGTACATTCTTTCCTATATGGTCATGCAGACATTTTTGCATACATCTCTGGTACGTTGCCCCCGTGTTACGCAGGCCGAATGGCATGGTGCGATAGCAATAAGCCCCGTACGGGGTAATAAACGCAGTCTTTATTTGATCGGCCGGATTTAACGGTATCTGGTGAAAACCAGAATACGCGTCTACAAATGATAATAGTTCACAACCAGCGGTCGAATCAATGACTTGGTCTATTCTAGGTAAAGGAAAAGGATCTTTTGGACACGCCTTGTTCAGGTTCGTGTAATCAATACACATTCGCCATACAATGGCTACATTTGGATCATCCTTCTTATTTTCTACTAGCACCGGGTTTGATAGCCAATCCGGATAAAGCACCTCCATGATGAACCCGGCCGCAAGGAGCCGATCTATCTCATCCCCTATTATATTTCTCCTGTCTTCGGCGAAGCGGCGGAGAGGTTGCTTCACCGGCCTTGCTCCTGGCCTTACATTCAGAGAATGCTCAGCCAACTCCCTCGGCACACCTTGCAAATCTTGAGTTGACCATGCAAAGATATCCTGATTCTCATGGAGGAAGTTGGTGAGCTCGCTTTCCTATTTAGCATCTAGGCTGGCACCAATAGTGACGGTGGGCTCTGGGAACTGCTCATCTATTTGGAACTTTTTTGTTTCTTTAGTCGGCTGGAAAGAGACACTTCCATGCAGATTGGCCAATGCCGGCATATTCAGTTGTGCCGACTGAGCGAGGGCTGCTACCTCCTGAATTCTTCTTTTTTCTCTTGCTATTACCAATGACTTGGCCAGATTTGATCCGGCTGAGGCACATTCCATTGATTTCCTGTAATCTCCTGCTACTGTTATCACCCCTTGTGGTCCGGGTAACTTCATTTTTAAGTAAGTTATGTGTCAACTTCTCATGAATTTGGCCAATGCCGGCCGTCCGATTAGTGCATGATAACAACTCTCTAGATCCACCACTTCAAACTCCAAATTTTCTCCTCTGCAGTTATCCCTTGTGCCGAATAACACATCCACTCGAACCTTTCCAATGGGTTCGCATGAAAGCCCTGGTACTATCCCATGGAATGTGGTCCTCGTGGATTGCAGCATATTCTGCGATATTCCGAGTTTATGCATTGTATCCTTGTACATGATATTGATACTGCTCCCATTGTCAATGAGTACTTCTGAAAATTTCACATTAATGCTTGGTCCGACAAATGTCGGATCTAGTACGAGTGCGTACGACCCCGGATTCGGCATTATTTTGGGGTGATCCTTTATTGTCCAAGTTATTTCTTGATCTGACCAAGGCACATATCTTGGTACTTCCGGCATAAATGCATTTACTTCCATATGCCGGTGCTGTACACTTTGCCTGTCTTGCTGTTCTGTTGTGAACACGCAATATGATTGATGATGTTCCCTGTAATCATTGCGTCCACTATTTCATGGGTTCGTCCTTCCATCCGGACCCTGATTTATCACTTGATGCACTGCATCTCTCCGGTCCGAGTTATCATACCTCGGGGGAGGAGGTGGTAACATTAGTTGTTGTGCATTTGCTCCAGTCAACTATGGCTGATGCTGCTGATGTGCCTGGTGGGATGTTGCTTGCATGCCTGCCGGGTTACCCATTGCATTTTTCATCCAGGCACACTGCCGAGTTGTATGATTGGCCGGCTTGGCCAGGTTTGAAGTATGAAATTTACACGGTTGATCTAACATAGACTCAAACGTGTACTTCAGCCTTTCCTGCCATTGCTTCTTCTGTTCTGGTGTCCACTGTCTTTTCCCTTCATTCCTTGGTGTCCATTGCTGAGGACCATTCTTTTGCCGCTGATTTTTTCCGTGACTCGGCTGATCTTGCACTACCGCTGCCACCTGATTTGAGCCATATCTATAATCCGGTCTTTCTTCTCTTCTTCTCCCTCTGAACTCATTGCGCCTTGATGACCCGGCCGCATCTCTTGCATATTGATCTTGATGTTCCCGATGATCTGCTGACATTAGTTCTGGTTGTGTCGGATCTCCCAATGCATAGGAATCCGCTATCCTAATGGTTTCTGCCAAAGTGATTGGAATATCTCTTTGCAATCGCTGCCATAATACACTGCCATAGCGGAATCCTTGAGCGAACCAAGCTATCGCCTGTGATTCTATAACTCCCTCGCATGAATTCCTAAGATTACACCACCGAGTTAAGAATTCTCTGTCTGTCTCATTCGGCCTTTGCTTGCACATGGCTAGATGCTGCGGCCTGTTTGGCATTTTGTAAGTACTGGTGAAGTTGCTAACGAACATTTCTTCAAAATCCAACCAGCGATTAATCTTTTCTTTGGCAGTTATTCAGCCATACTCTAGCTGGTCCTTCCAACATTTGCGGGACATATCGTACTTCCCATCGCAAGTTTCCGCCAGCTATTTTTACAGCAGTGGCATAATCAATCAACCAATCCTGTGGTTTGGTACTCCCATTATATGTTTTTGTGCCTCTTGCCAGCTGAAAGTTCGGCACTGGCGGCTCGCCCATGATCTGTGGTCCGAAGCATGCCGGGCCTGGTGGACCTTGTTCTTCTAACAACTCGGACCGGTATAGCCGGTCCAGCTTTACTCTCGCATCACTTGACGGCAAATCTCTGTACAGAATTCTCTCCTGCATTCCATAGTGGTTATTTCCACCATGAACCGCATATTCCATATCGGAATAACCATCATTATACCTCTCATTCACCTGATTGTGGCGAGCTGGTATCACTTCTCTTTCCTGCCAAGGTTCATGTCTCGGTTGTGGATTGGGTGGCGGTTCTCTCCTTCCTTCAGCCGGGATATTATTCTCATGATTTCCTCTTCCGAGATCTCCATTACCTCGGCTTCCGTTGCCTTTCTCGGCACGGCCAGGGTTTCTCTCGCCACTGTTACCTCAACTTCCATTGCCTCTATTTTCATTTGCTTTTCCGCCTATCGCCGGATCATATGGAACAATTTGCTTATTTATTTTTCCCGAAGTTACCGCTCTGTCTTTCCGCGCATTGTTTCCGGGCGAGGATGTTGCTGCCACAGATAAGGCAGGTGCTGCACCAGCTGAATGAACCATTCGCGAGGCACCGGGCCTTGCCGGGTCTGCCCTGAGCATTTCTTCATTCTGTTGGTTCGCAATGCACACCAGCTCATTCACTCTTTCTTGCTGTTTTTGCCGGGCTTCGCCGGTTAATCCTTCTAACTCTAGTGCAGCGGCATTTGCCGCCCTCAGGTTCTTTGCCGGGGTACTGTACCTCGGCAAGCCTAGATCAACTGATTCTGCCTTATGAGCATCATGCTCTTTGTTGATATCATCTATGAGGTTCTTCCCTCTTAATCTTAACTCATCAACCCGCTCGGGGGCGACGTCAAGCTTGTTTGCCCTAGCATATTCTCACAGGGTCCTGTTTAAGGACTCCCGCAATGCTAACACCTTTTTTGCCTCTACCAGCACTTTTTGCCTGGTCTCTTCTAACTCTGCCTGAGCATTAGCCGGATCAAGTATCGGCGCTACAGGTGTAGTCATATTATCTATAGTTGCCTGAAGAATGTTTTCTGGTCTTTCCAGAGGTGGTCCTCTTACCCTTGGTGCCTTTGGGGTCGTCTCCTGCACCTCGGCTGGGTTGGCCGCTGAAGGAATTACCTCTGTGGGTTGTGGAGCTTCCTGCTTGGTGGCCACCTGCACACCCGTCGTCGGATCTTTGCTTGATCCAGCGCCCGCTGTTCCCGCCTGCACCCCGGCTGCGACCATCACCTCGACGCTGCGGCGACCACATGGACCGTTTGCGGCGCTAAGGGGAGGCTCTCCTGCAACAACAACTTGGTGAGGATAAACGCCGGAGGTGTCGACGCCGACGTAGATCTGGTGCATGCCCAAGTTGATGAAGACGCCGTTGAGCGGAGGAGTTTTTCCCTTGAAGCTGCCTGCGTTGTCGCTGACGTAGTCACAGGGATCAAATCTCCGGACTAAGCCAGAGACAACGCGCTCGCCAGTGTGGATGAAGTTTTCCGTCCGGATCATGACTCCAGCTAGCACCGCTGCTGGCCCCACGGTGGGCGCCAACTGTCGTGGTGGTGGTACGGCAGATGCCATGGGTAGGCTAAAGTATGGGGCCGATGGATGCTAGAGGGATCTGGGGAGGGAAGATGTAGTTGATTCTACACATAGAAGACTAACGTAAAGATCTTTATTTCTCCTTTCTTGGGCTACAAGTGCTCCTTGAGCTGTATACAAGTGGAGAAGAAGAACTTTACCAGCCTAACGGTACTAAATGAGTCGATGCCCTTCTCTGAGTCCAAGCCTCTCCTTATAAAGGGGAACCTTGGCTCCTCTAGGGCTGACGTGTCAAGCATATTCGAGGAATATGCTTGTCCCAATATAGTAACTCGGCGGCCTCCTTTCCGTGTTGCCCTTCTAATGATGGCAAGGTTCTAGAGGACCCCACCTGCACGCCTCGGGCTTCAGGACTGTCACCTCCATGACCTCCTTCTGCCCTTATGTCGCTCTGCGCCTTGTCCTTTGTGTTTGGCTCTGCTTAGATTCTTCCTAGCACGTGACTAGAGTTTGACTATAGGCATCTCCTTCTCCTGCAAGCTTCATATCATTCGGCCCTGTCTCGCTTAACTCGGATTGGCCTTCACCTGCATTCAGATCATTCAGGCTGACCCAACCGACTTACATAGTATATCGGCCGGGTAACGCCTTGCTCTTCTCATAAGGGTCCTGCTCTTGCTTACCTCGGCCGACCTTTACAGGATTCGGCTGATTTAGACAGTAACTCGGAAACTGGACGAGGAACTTCCTTTCGTCTTTCCCCGTCCTTACCCTATCCGGGGTCACCCCCCCCAACATTATTTTAATTAATTAAAGTGACTAGAAATGCCTATGGAGATTTCTTTTAATACTTGTCCAATATCACTGCATGTAAACCTAAATATTTTTACATATTCAGAAAGATCTTGTCAAATGTGATTTTTGAGAGTTGGAATCAACTCAAAAGAATTTATGGTTGATTTTGGAAAAATGTTTGAATGTAGAAAAGTCTATGTCTTGTTATTTTTACTATAGGTGATATATAATTTCAAATGGTTTCAATCCAACGGGATTGGATTAAAAATTTCAATACCTTTCTAACAAAATTGGTTTCATGCAATTTGGTTCAGTGAAACTCTTTGAATTGATTTTTAAAGTTACTGCCTGAACTAGGTTTGAACTAAATTGAAAAATCTATATTTGAATTACTGGGTTGAGCGCGGGAACTAAACTGGGCTAGCCCAACTGCACAGCACGCGCGTAGCGCGTTTCTTACAGAGCGGTCCCACGCGTCAGTGGCTCTATCTACACGAAGCGGTAAGTTTCCATCTGGGCCGTGCGATTAGACTAGATCCTACGGTTGTGGTTCGTCGTCTCCATCGGGCAGCGCCGGCGAGACTGAACCCTAACACGGCGGTGGGGTCGTGTGAGGCTCACCTAGGCTCTAGATAGGGCCGGCGATGGGGGCGAACGATGTTGTCAATGACGGCAGTTCGAACGGTGGTCGCGACAGCTCCTGGGGCGTCTCCAATCAACGGCCCTTCTCCTCCTCTGCAGCGGCGGACTCCGGTGAAATTCCGGCGCTACGGAGTTTGCCTTGATCTGGGGAGAGGTGTGGGAGGTTCTGTGAGAGGTGGGGAGTGAGATGGTGTGGCGAGTTGAGGCTGGGGTTGCCTCCTTTTATAGCCGAGCGAGAGGGGCAGTGCGGCATGGGAAGAGCTCGACGGGGTCGACGGAACATCGAGCTATTGGCACGGCGGAGGGTGTAGGCTGGTGTGCGGTCTCCTGGCGATCCTCAAGGGCGTAATGGCACTGCAAGGTGATGGCGCTGCGTCAACATGGTGCGCTTCGTCAGGAAACCCCAAGAGCAACCCTAGTGGCAACAACATATCTACAACCTTAGAGATTTATGTCACTTCCCTTAATTAAATAGAGGCATGAACCCACTATCAAGCATAAATACCCCCTCTTGGAGTCACTAGCAATTACGTGGCCAAGATAGCTACTAACAATGGAGAGCATGCAAGATCGCAAACAACACAGACATGCTAGAGTCAATAAGACCAAACCATTAATCAATCTGACATAGTAATCTCAATATCCATCGGATCCCCGCAAACACAACATGCATGATTACAAATAGATGATATTTTGATCATGAACGGAGCTCACAAGATCTAGACATGAAAGCACAAGGAGGATATACAACCATCTAGCTACTACATGGACCCGTAGTCCAAGGTGGAACTACTCACGCTTCATACAGGAGGCTAGCATGATGAAGAAGAGGGCCTCCGAGATGATCTCCCCTCCGGCAGGGTGCCGGGAAGAGCTTCAGATCCCCCCGATCTAGGGACGATGGTGGCAGCGGCTACAGACGGTTTCGTGGAATATTGATCGGGTACTTAGGTTGTAGGCATCGGGGCCTTCTTATAGGCGAAGAGGCGAGGCTGGGAGGCGGCCAGGGGGCCCACACCCTGCCTAGGCATGGCCTAGGGTGGGCCTGCGCCTGGGGGGTGCAGCCGCCCTGTGGCTCCCCTCCGTCTCTCCTCTGGACTCCGTGTTCTCCTCGGTGAAATATTGACTTTGGCTTTTGTCCCGTCCAATTCCAAGAATATATCCTTACTAGCTTTTCTGGAACCAAAAATAGTAGAAAACAGGCAACTGGCACTGTGGAAACTTGTTAATAGGTTAGTACCAGAAAACATATAAAAAGCACCTCAAAGTGTGGACAAAGCAATGAAAAATAGATACTAAACAAGCATGGAACATAAACAATTATAGATACATTTTTGACGTATCAAGCATCCCCAAGCTTAAGTCCTGCTCGTCCTCGAGTAGGTAAGTGATAAAAAGAATAATTTTTGAGGTGTCATGCATCATCAAAACCAAGATCAAACTATTTGCAAGCATTGAAAGATGGGATCAAAGAAATCTAAACATAAGCATGAAATATGGAGTTCTAACAATAAGAAAAAGTAACTAAGCATGCAACATGAAAGGCTACAAACAAAGATCATGAATAACATGCATTGAAAAACGTTTATTTGTTTCACATACAAAAAACATGGCATAGTGGCATTCAACTTGTCCCTCATAGAGTAGCAAATAGATGCATAGGACACCTTCAAAGTTCATAAGACTGACTAGATACAAATAGCACAAGATCAAGTAATACAACAATATGCATCAATCAATAAGTTTTGGGACAATGCACATAGAACTAAGAATGGAAACTATGCTCTCTTAACTGGTTCCTAAAGGTAAAAGGTGGAGACTCAATAAAATAGTGGAAGAAAGGCCCTTCATAAAGGGAAGCAGGGATTTCAAGTTTCAAAAAGAGCTTCCAAAAATTGTGGTACTTGTTAGCTTTCAGCCCTCCTTGCCCCTATCATAAGCATCTTGAAGTGATTAAGGTTAAAGTGAACAAACTATGGAGTATATGATTGACAAAGTATAAGTTGTCAATCTCATGTCCCTTTAATATGAGGGCCGCACCTCATGTACTCAACTTTAGTCACCTGTAAGTTCTTGTCATAGTAAGTACATGTGTATCATAGAGAACCGCCAACGGGGTAGCCCTTGCACATGGTACAAGAGCTATCCCATAACCAAAATGACAAGGCAAGTAGACAATGAGCATCTTAGCGATCTTTTTATTTGCTATTTGCATAGGTTTTTATTTAGGATGATTCACAGATTGCAAATTATGGTGATGCTGCAAGTCTCCACCATGATTAGGCATGGCTTAGGCTAGCGTCCTAGGCGTTTATCTAACACAAAATACATAACTCCATGGACTTACAAGATCCCTTTTTATTTCACACCGGCGACATCCATAGACAAAAGAGCGTGATATCAACTGTGTACAAAGTACAAGTGCAATGTTGAAAACGTTCCCCATGAAAACATGGTTCTGCTAATTCCAACGTATAAGTGCAAGCATATACAACATATATGACACAATGGTTCAAGTTTATTAGGGGCAAGAAATATAAAGTGTGCCATCAAGTTCGTGAGAGATTTAATCACTAAGTTTTCACATAACAAAATACTTTTTTAATTTGAATTTAGCTAAAAACAAGAATATACTTGGAATGGTGTAACACACCATGCATAGGAATTTATAGTGGACACTTTGGAATAAATTGGTTTCTTGGGAGTTGGAAGAATGAGTAGAGCTTACTCATACAAGTGGAGGTTAGCAAAAGACTGGGAGCAACCAACTAAGAAAGCAATAATGGCCATAATCATGCAGAGCGACAAAACATTACTAATCAAAGCATAGAGTGGTACTATAAGTCAAGGACTAAATGATCATAGAGACTATGGTGACTTGTTCATAGTCATAACATGGTGTGAGAATGTGCCAAGTCAACTCAAACAAAACATCAAAGGAGAATACCACAATACTATGCTTTTGTATGCTAAAACAACGCATGATTATTTCAAGGCACACTGAGCAATCCCAATTTTTTGGAACAAGTCATGCTACAACAATAATCACTAAGCATAAGGTTAAAACAACACCTAGCATGACATGCTAAAGTCTAAGTCACGGTCAAAGCAAGCTCCTCTTGCACTTTCAAGCTGCTAGTTCAAGGTCATGGGTAGGGTAATTCTTCTCATGTTGCTTCAGCTATCGGGATAGATAGGATATGACTTTGCCTTATTGCATCAGCACACATCCGAGACCAATCTTGGATGCGTCACAATACTCATCAAAAGGCTTCGTGATGTCCGGCATAATCAAGATTGGGGATGATATCAATCTTTTCTTAAGCTCTTGAAAACTTTCTTCGCATTTGTCTGTCCATTCAAACTTCTTATCTTTCTTCGACAATTGGGTCATGGGTCTTGCGATGCTCGAGAATCCCTCGACGAACTTGCGGTAGTATCCCTCTAATCCGAGAAATGACGAACTTGGGTTTGATCCATTCTTCAACATCCTTAACCTTGGTAGGTGATACGTCCAAAACGTATCTACTTTCTCGAACACTTTGCTATTGTTTTTCCTCTAAACTTGTGTGATTTGGATACAACTAACACGGACTGACGTTATTTTCGGCAGAATTACCTTGGTGTCTTGTTTTTGTGCAAAACATGAACTATCAGAAAAAATCCAGGAAAATTGGCCAAAAATTATATTCCACCAGAAGATCCACAGAGCCAGAAGACGAGACGGAGAGGAGGCCTAGGGGGCCCACACCCATGCCAGGCGCGGGCCGACCACTTGTCGTGGTATTGCCGACGAGTACGCCATGGAGGGGTCCTCACAGTGCGTGTTTAGAGACGTGGGGTAAGGCGGAAGGTTGACGGGTACGAGGTAACCCAGGTTCAGATCCCACAACGGTGGCGGAATCCTACTCCTGCTATAAATCACTATAAGGGCAATACGCCGAGTTACAGGGTTTGGTTCGCTGTGCGAGGTATGACTTGATTGATACTAGTTCGTGCCCTAAAGGATCTCATAGGCCCACTTATATAGTCTCCAGGTCCTAGGGTTACAGGAAAAAGTCCTAGTCGGACAGGTTACAGAGTCCTACACTTCTTACAACTAGTCTAGCGTGTCTTGCACTCCAAGGCTCCGGGTACGTCGGTACTCCTCTGTAGCCTTCCTTTATTCGGCATGGGCCTCCCTTCTGGATCCATCTAACTAGGCCGCCCAGCAGGACATGGGCCATGCTACCAATTGTGGGCCACCCGGGTTATCCGGATAAGAGACATGCTATATGAGGATACTCATATAGCATATCCCCAACAGTAGCCACCGGAGAACTCCGAGATCTTGCGCCATCTTGCCTCTTCAGGTTGAATGCTCTGTCTAGATGGATGTCGGCAAATCATCAAACAATATCTTGTAGTCCTCCCAAGAACCTTGCAAGGTTTTCTCCGTCTTCAACTTGTAAGTCGGAGAATTGCTGAATCTTCTATCGTACTCTTCCGTAGCCGGACTGGATCCTTCCATGCGGGAATATTCCGATGTGATGGATCACCTACTAGTGTTAGCTAGGGCGACGTAGACATAGGTCAGCAACGCCTCGTAACTCACACATGCAGAGAATACAATCATGTCCTTTTTTCCGAGCGAGTGATCCAAACCATTGGCAGCGACGGTTGGAAACGTGGTGAAATTTCCGCGCACGCGCCCGCACACGTCGTCCACGCGTCAATCATTCGATAATCTTGCACGAATCTTGACGCCAGGGGTTATAAATTCTAACTGCGGTGGATTTTTACTTTTCACCTCATTTTCCTCCTGCGCTGTCTTCTTCCTCTAGCAAGCGCCTCCTCGAGCTCTCTGCGCATTTCGTGAAAAACCCTAGCCCTTCAATCCTTCCAATCACCACCTCCCCCTTCCAATGGCAAGCAGCAGCTCTGCTCCCTCCATGGCAGCGTCAGGCGATGCTGCGGCGAAGGCGGCAAGCACCATTCTGATGCCTCCAGAGGGCATGGTGATCCCCAAGTACGCGGTGGTCGAATCCACCAGCGGCAAGCACAATCCAGCGGCGCTGGAGCTGCTGGAAGAGGAAAGCGATTCCCACAAAGGGGACTGGCGCGGCTCGGAAATCATGGACCGCGACATCAAGGAGCTGCTCGTTGAGGGCTACCTCCCTGCGGCGGAGGGGCTTGTCTGGTGGGCGGCACCGATCGGCGAGGTCACCCTTCTCCCCAAGCCGGAGAGAAGGTGTACCTCAAAGCCCAATTGGTATGCGGCGTTTCCTTGCCCATCTCCAATTTTTTCCTAGCTATCCTTAGCCATTACCGAGTATAGCCTCAGAACCTCTCCCCCAATAGCATCCTCGCGCTTAGAAACTACGCGGCGCTCTATGAGGGTTACTTAGAGATGAGGCCTAGGCTAGATCTCTTTATTTAATTCTTCACCATCAAGCGGGAAGCTGGAGCCGACAAGGACGAGCTTAGGAACTGCGGGACAATTAGCTTTAAGATTCGGCCTGGCCGGCAGTTCCCCGGCATCGTCGGCCATGAATCTTGCAAGAACTGGCAACGAACGTACTTCTATGGCCCAGATATCCCTCTGGCTGGTCAAGAAGAAACGTATCTGGACTTTGTCGATGGATCCGTCGTTGAAGCCCCGACATGGAGGTCCCAAGCCACCCTTACCTCTGACAATGAAGCCTCTCGCGCCATAAGGCCGATAGAGTGGTTCGTAGACACTGGTTTGACCGGGTTAGACCTAGCCATGTGTTGGTTCATCACAAGGATCCAGCCTCTGCAGCACCGCTCGAATCTGATGCATGAGTACACCAAGGATAGGAAGGATAACCTCCGCATCTCCGAGGACAATTTCTCGAGTGACTCCGTCAAGCTTCGACTCAAGGACATCGTCAGGGTGAAGGATAGGAAGCGAGGCTTCACCATCACCTATGACATGTTCGTTGACGGCACGTTCCCACAGGTATGATGTTTATTTTCCGTATACGACATATACTCTAGTTCTTCCATCTAATCATTACCATCTTCATATAACACTTGTGGGATTTCACTTAACAGCTCAGCAGTCTAGATGAGGATAGCATGGCTGTCCAAATCTATGACACAAAGATGAAAGAAGTCACCATCGTGTCCGACGACGATGTCCCACTGGCGCGAAAGTGGAAGATCTCCACCTCTGATGCTGCCGACGGAGGCAAGAAGAAGAAGATGGAGAGTGGAGTATCCAAGAAGTCCACCGCCGCCCTGGAGGCGGAGAAAAGAAAGGTTACTGGGATCCCCTTTGCCAAAGCACCCCCTATTGTGTAAGCTTCTTTCTCTTCGACATTTGTCCATTGCTCATCTTATTCCTGTACTTATACTTTTTGCACGTTTCAGGAAGAAGGCCACTACTAGTTTGAAGAAGACCTCCAAAACTTTGGGGGCTTCTAGAAATATTAAAGATATGCTACATCGTGACGTGTCTCCCCACGCATCTCCCGCCATCGGCCCTATTACTCCCAGCGTCCAGCCTACGTCTGCTCCGACAAGCTTACAGGCCAAAGATGCATCTGGCCCTTCTGTCATGGATAGTTATCTGCTTCAAGTAGACTAAACAGCGTTAAATTTTCAAGTAGACTGCTTCCGTCATGGATAGTTATCTCACTGTAGCCCCCAAGCCTCTAGGTGGATAGTTATCCGCTTCCGTCATGGATAGTTATCTCACTGTAGCCCCCAAGCCTCTAGGTGGATAGTTATCCGGCTAGATGCTCCAACTAGACTAAACAGCGTTAAATTTTCATTCCACAGAATGAGAATACTCGGAGAGGCGTGGCCAACGAGAAGTTTCAGAAGATGCGTGCGTATTTGGAAGCCAAAAAGGGTAAAATTGCCTTCTTGAAGGAACAAATCATCAAGAACAAGCGTCTGTTTTTTCCTTTCTTTTTCATATTCTGACTTGGTATTGTGCCAGCATTCTCCGAGTAATCACTATTGTCTGTTCTTTCTCCGACTTGCAGAAAACATTGCCAAGGCTAAGGACATTATTGAGCAATCCAAACATATCGAGCAGCTGGATAGCGAAAACAAGATCCTTAAGCAAGAGAGGAAGATATGCTGAAGATGCATGAAGAATCCATGAAGGTCCTACAGGAATCCGCCGACACAGAGATGAACCGCTTGAAGGAGGAGATCGCGATGTTGAAAGAGCAGAAAAAAGCTGCAGATGAGCAAAATCAGCGCAATCTCTAAGCATACAAGATCCTCTGACAAGAACGGGACTCCATGGCGGAAACTCTCCAGCAGGATGAGATTAGCATCTTTAGTAAGTGATTCTCCGCCTTGTACTTATGTAAGCTAGATACTCTGAACTTTTTGTGTTATTGAACTCATGCGTTCCTTTGTCGGAATTTGTAGCTCCTATTGGGTTGACTGTCGTGGTGGTGGCACGGCAGATGCCATGGGTAGGCTAAAGTATGGGGCCAATGGATGCTAGTGGGATCTGGGGAGGGAAGATGCAACTGTTTTTACACTCAAGCTGCCAAAGTGAAGAACTTTATTTCTCTCTTGATGGGTTACAAGTGCTCCTTGAGCTGTTTACAGGGGAACAATGTGAATTTCCCCAGCCTAACGTTGCTCAAAAGACTGTCCTCCTCCCTCAGGGTCCAAACCTCCCCTTATAAAGGGGTGCTTTGGGTGCCCTTAGGGCTGACGGGGCAAGCATATTCGTGGAATATGCTTGTCCCAAAATAGTAGTTCGGCGGCCTCCTTTCCCTGTCGCCCTTCTAATGACCAAGAAGCTCCAGTGGCCCCCTCCTGCGTGCCTCGGGCTCCAGGACTGTCACCTCCGTGACCTCCCTCTGTCCCTCTGACGCTGTGCATCCTTGTCTCTTGTACTTGGCCCTGTTCGGATTCCTTCTAGCCTGCAGCTATAGTTTGACCCTAGGCTTCTCCTTCTCCTGCAAGCTTCGTATAACTCGGCCTTACCTTGTGTTACTCGGCTCGTTCCTCACCTGCATGAAGATCATTTGGGTAACCCGGCCGAGTTTCTCATTAACTCGGCCGGGTAACCACCTGATATCTGTACATGAGCTTCTTGCCTCCGCTCATCGGCCGACATATCCCTAATTCGGCCGACTTAGGCCGTAGCTCGGCAACCAGACGGGGTCAGTACCTCTGTCTTTCCCCGTCTTTGACCTACCCGAGGTTAACTCCCCGACATTAGTCCCCGAAGCTGGTGTGGCCCTGTCAATTACTTTGGCCGGGTTATATCAGCTTCATCACTTTCTTCAGTCTTGTTTCCGAGCTAAGGCCTCGTCCGAGGTTTCCTTGTTCCTTCCATCATACGCTACATCCTACGTGTCACCCCATCATTGCTTTTCTAGTTTTTTGATCCTCCTACAGTTCTTACTGACAAGCTACAGTGAATTCTGTTCCTGCTGCGCCGCCGCATGACGCTCGTGTACCGCTCCCTCGGGATCGTACAACTTTTCTTTGTCCGTGGTCGTTGGTGTGGCTCCACTTACCGTCAGGTGTTCGTGCCGTTTCCACGATCTACACGGGTAATCGCCACACCCACGATCCCACTCCCTGCGTGGCTCGCCTATAAAGAGGGAAACGTGCCCAGGGTTCATCTTTCCTCATCGCCGCCTCGCTCTCCTTCTTCCCTTCGCCGTGCTCCCCGCCTCCGCCGCTCATCCGCTGAGCCTCCGCCGGTGAGGACTCCGTCGCGTCGTTTGCCTGCGCCCTACGGCTGTGGGTCCACCGCCGGTGAGTCCCTTCCGACCATCTTGCCCAGATCTTGCCCTAGATCAATCCGCTTCATTTTCGTGCTCAGGCGGCGGTTCTTCCTCTCTTCGCCATTGTTTTCGTGCTAAGTTCCGACGGGGCCTTGTAGCTCTAAGCTCCCCTCCGCCGCCAATTCTTCCTCCGGCGATCTCTCCGGCGCACCCATGTCTAGCTCGTTTAGCGGTGCTCTTGTCGAAGACGATGACGCTGGCTCTGGGCCCGAGCGTGGATCGTGGCAGGGCTCCTCAGTCACGCGCCGTGAGATCGAATGGCTCATCCGCACTCGTCGGATTCCTGCCGAGGTTTCCTGCCGTTTACCCGGCAGCGAATCCTCTCCAGTTATCAGAGAGGGCGAGTATGTGGTTTTCATGTCTCACTTCGCCCGTGGCTTCGGTCTCCCTCTCAGCGATTTCGCCAGAGAATTCCTTGATTACTTCGGCCTTCAGCCGCACCACCTTCCTGCGAACGCCATAGCTTCTCTTTCTGCTTTTATATCCGCATCGGAGGGTTACTGCCCTGGGCCATCGCACGCCCCGTGAAGTTCTTCCAGATCCGTTCCAACGTCGTTCCTGACAAATCTCTGCATCCTTCCGAGAAGCTGCTCACCCAATGTGGGGCAGCGTCTATTACACCTCGGAGGAAATCCGTGTTCCCCCGTGTCACTGGATTGGAATCATGCAAGAAATGGCATAAATCATTCTTCTATGTCAAGAACAGAGGGGCGGAAGACAAGATTCGGCTCCCACCGTTCTCAATCGGCCCCCCTTCCAAAGTGAACTGGCTATATAATCCGAGAAAAACTCATGCCTTGGCCGAGGCTTTCGAGATTCGGCTAAAAGAATTGATCCGGGCCGGGCTGTGCGGCGAAGACCTGATGGCAACCTTTATCAGTAGCCGGATCTGCCCCTTCCAGCAGCGGACCCACAAGCTTTGCTACATGAGTGGTCCTCTCGATCCGAACCGAGTATCGACCGTGGAGTTGGACAACTATCTTATTCATAAGCGCGTCCGAGCTATCTTCAAGACCGAGATGCCTGAGGATTGGTCCTGGGGGTTAAAACCATTTACCCGCGACAATCCGCCTCCCGAGGTATGCCTAATTCTCATTACTCTATTTCTCCTTAATTCCTAGAGACTGGTTTACATGATTTTCCTTCTCCTCGTCCTGCAGAGGTTTGCAGAGCAGAAGAACGAGGACGCCGAGGTTCTGCAGCTCCCTTGGCCCGCAGACAGGAGTGCCCCGGATACTGGTGAGCCGGACTCCGAGGAGTTCGTCCCTAAGTCGGATCCTGCTCCGGCCCGAGCTCGCGGCAAAACTCCAGCGCAAGAAGAGGAAGGTGATTCGGACGAGGTCCAAGTTCTTGAGGTAGTTGCCGCCATGCCTATTTCTTATGCATTTCCGGCTTCTACTTTCCCAGCTAATCCGGCCGGTTCACAACGCCGAACCTATTGCTTCCCGGCCTCCTGTTACCTCGGGAAGCGCTGGCTCTGCTAGTGCCTCGAGGCTCCTAAGAAGCGAATAAAGAAATCCTCGAATCCTCCCAGCGCAAGACTATGCCCGGTTGTTGGGTAAGTTCTTTTGCCTATATTTCTTGTTTCTCTTTTCTTTCCCATATTGACGAATCCTCTTTCTTATTTTGGCAAGGTTCTCCGTCTGTTAAACCCGGCGGTCCTAGTATGACTAGCCGTCCGATTCGCCGCCATCTCCTCCTCCGCCGATGATAGTCAAATTCCTAGTCCTATTCGGCCCCGCTTCTCCCCTGCTCTAAATACGCCGCCTTGCTCGTGATGCCCCGAGACTTCTCCCATTGATCCGATCCGATCCGGCCCTCCGACGTTTTCGTCGAGCCAGCTATCCCTTCTATGGGTCCCAGCGTTACCATTGAGCCTCCATCTACTCCTGCAGTTCCTATGGTCATCCCGACCTCTGCCGAGAAGGTCGTTGCCCCGGCGCCCTCTGCAAGCTTAACCTCCACTGATCCTAAGGACTCCGTCCCTACTTCGGAGGCGCAACTTCCTTCTGGTGCCTCTTCTAAGGAGAAACGTGTTATTGCCGTCAAGACTTCTTCTCAAAAAGGTCTTGCCGGCACTTCTCAGCCTAGTATTGCAGAGGCGCTGCGCAAAGGAGCTGCATCTGCCAAAGTCACTGTTACCTCGGCCACTGGCAGCCAGCTTGCTCTTCATAAGAGTCCTGCGACTGCCGTGGTCGGACCGCCTGCCCGGGGTAAAGTTTTAACTCGGACATAAGCGGGAACAGCCTTGGAGCGCTGGTTGAGTTTGCCAACAACTGGAATGCTGCTGATCAGTTCGAGGGTAATCCAGCCAACCAACCTTTCCAGCTTTCTGACATCAGCGGCCGCTTTGACCATGCTGCCCAGTTTATCATTGATACGAACAAGATGAATGCGGTAATTGTTTTATCTCCGAGTCTTAAATTATTTTCCAGATGTTATCATACTCTCTAGTCCCCGAAACTTGCAAGGAAATAACTTGTTGTATGCTTGGAAGTTTGACTTATTTCTATTTCTAAGGTTTGTTAGTCCGGCCGTCTAGTTCGTAGTTTATTCGGACTTGATGTAGCTTTGAATATCCGTTCCCCTAGAGTCGAGTTAAGTCCTTCTTGACTCGGATCTGGCATAACTTTGAATATCCAGCCACCTGTAGCCGAATCAAACTTTGCTTGATTTGGATGTAGTTTAGCTTTGAATATCCAGCCACCTAGATCGGAGTTAAGCTTTGCTTGATTTGGATCTAGTATAGCTTTGAATATCCAGCCACCTAGAGCCTAATTAAGCTTAGCTTGATTCGGATTTGGTATAGCTTCGAATATCCAGCCACCTAGAGCCGAATTAAGCTTTGCTTGATTTGGATCTAGTATAGCTTTGAATATCCAGCCACCTAGAGCTGATTTGAGCTTTGCTTGATTCGGATCTAGCTTAGCTTTGAATATACAGCCACCTAGATCTGAATTAAGCTTTGCTTATTTCAGATCTGGTATTGCTTTGAATATCCAGCCACCTAGAGCCGAATTGAGCTTTGCTTGATTCGGATATAACTTAGCTTTGAATATTCAGCCACCTAGATCTGAATTAAGCTTTGCTTATTTCAGATCTGGTATTGTTTTGAATATCCAGCCACCTAGAGCCGAATTAAGCTTTGCTTGATTCGGATCTAGTTTAACTTTGAATATCCAGCCACCTAGAGCCGAATTAAGCTTTGCTTGATTCGGATCTAGTTTAGCTTTTAATATCCAGCCACCTAGAGCCGAATTAAGCTTTGTTTGATTCGGATCTAATTTAGCTTTTAATTGTTGTTTTATAACTTTGCTTCATTGCTTAGGTTGCACATGACCGACGAACCGCCGAGTTCCAGAGGTTGCTTTTTTCGCACCGTAAGCTGGAAGAGAAGCACGAGAAAGTTCTGCCCGTGGCCAAAAAGGCCGGTAAGTCAATAATTCGTTTTCCTCATTTCCTCCTTACTCATATACTCGTCCGCGGAATGCCGGCTCACCTCTTGTTGAATAGGTAATATCAATAACCTCAATATCCGCCTTGAAAAGAAGATCAAGACCTTGGAAGGTTAGTTTCCTTTCTACTTCCTTTCTTCTCCTTTTAGTATCTAAACTAAGTTTCCTTATTGCGTTGGGCTGTGGCAAAGCCGAGTTGCAAGACTTTGCAGCGTCGCAACAAGATTGCATGCCCATGCCTGACGTGATGCTTCATTTTTTAGAACAAAGCGCAGTTCACTCGGCGCAACTACAAGAGAAAGATGATGAGATAGCTCGTCTGAAATCCGAGGTGAATACACTCAAGCTCTCTCAGAAATCCGAGCTAGAAAAGGTTGACCAAGAATTTGCCGAGGAGAAGAATCGGCTGACTCTGGATTTACAGAAGAGCAAAGAGCTCCTCGAAGCCGAACTTAAAACTCGTGGTTTGAGCGAGGAACTTGCTCGCTTCGAGAAGAGTAAACTGCTTCGGCCAAAGACCTTCAGATACTGATGTGCTATATTCATCGTAAGTTATTTTGCCTGGCCGAGCTCAAAATTTTCTTTGTCTTCGCTGCTATCCTTTGACATGTTCATGTTTTGCGCAGATCACTTCCCCGAGGCCAAACCCGTGAGTTCTAAAGCTGTTCTTGCAGCGCTCGTCCGAGGTGAACCCGATCTGCTGACTTTGAATATTCGATGGAGGATTTCTTGGTTGCCGTGGTGCTGCAGTTGGTCCGATGAAAATCATGGGTCGGGACTTGGTGCAGCCGCTATCAAAGCTTACCATGCACTCGCCGAATACCTCGTGGTCTCCGATATCGACGAGGTCAAGTTATTGGTGACCAGTCAAGGCATCCGAGAGACGATTGAGTCTTTGAGGGAATCTGCTGCGCGTCTGGTGCCGACATGGCCCTTCATCGTAATCATGTCATGGTATGAAGACATCTCTCTTGACATTCGATGAATCACAGACCGCTCCCGCTGGGTTGAAGATCCGACCTTTGTTGCTCTTCGCAAGCTCGGGCTTTCCACTGCCGAGTATGCCGACGTGCACACTTGGAATGAAGGGCCGAGTTTTCTCCAGATCCGGATCGGAGGTCGCGGTGAAGGTGCTCGGTGATGATTCAGCTGAGCACGGGAAGGTGAGGATGATTCGCCACATCCGATAGCTCCAGCTCAAGCTCGGATAGCAACGGCGATGCACGATCTTCCTCCAAAGGCACCGGCATTCCACCACATCGACGCCTCTGAACAACCCCATGATACCGCGGGTTACACTGGTCGGCGGAGGCGGCGACCTCGGTCAAGTCCTCCTTCTTGAGTGCCCGCACCTGAGCAAGTGGTTGCCCCTCCAACGAACAACGCTTAGGTTATTCGCTATCCCTGGTATGCCGGGCGTACAATGTAGACGAAAAATTTGTCAACTCGTATGATTCGAGGCTCTTTTGCTATATGTCGTTGAGATTCTTGGTTAAATGGATGCTCGTCCGAATTCTTGCCTCGTTGGCTCGTAATTTCTTCATCTTTCAGGGTTCAATTTTTGCCGTTATTTTGATGATCTTATTCAGGCATTGTCGCTGAATATCTACGTTGTTGACCTGTTTTCAACATAAGATAATTACTCCGTTGTGGAGGTAAGCAACGATCGCTGGATCGTCGTTTACCATGCAGAACTTCCTTTTATAAATTAAGTTTCGGATATGACTGCGTTTAGCATAGGTTTGATGTATCATACGGTAGTCTCCGAGTCGCTGGCTTAAATGCCGAAGTTTACATGTCTACGAATTTGACGTATCCTACGATAATCCCTGAGTCAATGCTTTGGGTACCTGGGTGCATATTCGTAACATGAAGGAAACATAACATATGGCATTCGCCGAGTCACTGCTCTGGTCGCCAATGTTCAAGTATGTAACGCGAAAGAGATAGATATACCATATGGCAGTCCCCGAGTAACTGCTCTGGGTTCCGAGGTTCTAATATCCAACATGAAATAACATCACATATGGCAGTCCCCGAGTAACTGCTCTGGGTGCCGGGTTTCACGTATCAAACATGAAACAACATCACATATGGCAGTCCCCGAGCTATTGCTCTGGGTGCCGAGGTTTCAAATATCAAACATGAAACAACATCACATATGGCAGTCCCCGAGTAACTGCTCTGGGTGCCGGGTTTCACATATCAAACATGAAACAACATCACATATGGCAGTCCCCGAGCTATTGCTCTGGGTGCCGAGGTTTAAAATATCAAACATGAAACAACATCACATATGGCAGTCCCCGAGTAACTGCTCTGGGTGCCGGGTTTCACATATCAAACATGAAACAACATCACATATGGCAGTCCCCGAGCTATTGCTCTGGGTGCCGAGGTTTCAAATATCAAACATGAAACAACATCACATATGGCAGTCCCCGAGTAACTGCTCTGGGTGCCGAGGTTTGAATACATGACATGAAATAAATATAACCTACGGCTGTCCCCGAGTCACTGCTCTGGGTGCCGAGGTTCAAATACATCATTGGTTTTTTGACCTTGAGATACAATCCTATGAGTAAAATGGCCGAAGTAACGCCACGTTCCAGGGGCGCTTCGTTTCTTCACCAGCTTTGTTTGCCTTGCCTTCTCCAGGGGATTGAGCATCAATCAGATAATATGCATCGTTGTGCAATGCTTTGCTTACGATAAATGGTCCTTCCCATGGGGGCGATAATTTGTGCATGCCGGCCGTGCGTTACACCAGCCGGAGGACTAAATCTCCTTCTTTGAATACCCTTGGATTCACTTTCCTGCTGTGATACCGCCGTAAGTTCTGTTGATAAATGGCCGATCGTGATAATGTCAACTCTCTGGCTTCTTCCAACAGGTCTACAGCATCTTGCCGAGCTATTTCATTTGTTTCAGAGGTTGTGTACTGAGCGACTCTTGGCGAGTCATATATTATGTCGGCTGGGAGTACGGCCTCTGCCCCGTATACCAGAAAGAATGGAGTGTAACCTGTTGACCTATTCGGAGTAGTTCGAAGGCTCCATAATACGGCTGGGATTTCTTCGATCCAACATCCCGCCGACCGTTGCAAAGGTTCAACAAGTCGTGGTTTTATTCCTGATAACACCAGTCCATTAGATCTTTCAACTTGTCCATTGGATGCTGGGTGGGCCACCGAGGCAACATCTAGTCTTATGTGCTTCTCTTGGCAAAATCTAGCGAAGGCTCCTTCTGCAAAGTTCGTGCCATTATCCGTAATAATGCTATGTGGGTATCCGTATCTCAAGATGATATCCTTGAGGAATTTCACTGCTGTGTGCCCATCACACTTTTTGATTGGTTTTACTTCAATCCATTTTGTGAACTTGTCTACCATAACCAAGATGTGTGTCATTCCTCCTCTTGCCGGCTTGAAAGGTCCTACCATGTCTAAACCCCATACAGAAAATGGCCAAGTGATGGGTATTGTTTTTAACTCTACGGCATATGTATTCTGTTGCATATCTCGACACCCATTGCACTTCTTAACTAATTCTTACGCCTCTTTTAACGCGTTGGCACAAGAAAATCCATGCCTGAATGCCTTGGCTACTAAAGCGCGAGATGAGGCATGGTGCCCACATTCTCCTTGGTGTATATCTAGAAGGATTTCCTGACCTTCTGTGGGACTCACGCATTTCTGCAATATGTTTGTTACGCTTCTCTTATATAACTCATTGTTTATGATTGTATAGGCCTTTGCTCTTCTGACGGTTTGTCTGGCTAATACTTCATTACTCGGCAGTACTGCGTCTTTTAAGTACGAAAATATGGGTTGCGCCCATATCGGCGTTGCCCTTTCTGCAGTGATTTCACTGTCTATCTCCATGTTTTCTGCGGACGTACATACCTCGGCTCTCTCCATGATTGCTATTACCTCGGCCGTCCCCCTCTTTAGGGGTTCCGAATCTTTCTGGGGATCTATCTCCATTGGAGTACGATTCTCTGCAGAACTTTCTGGGATAAAGATTGATTCGGACTCCGGTGATGGGTTTATTGATGGTTTCCTGAGGTGCTCCAGGGCTATACCTGGCGGAATCGACTGCCGGGTTGATCCTAATTTTGACAATGTGTCAGCAGCGTCATTTTCTGCTCGTGGTATGTGGTGGAATTCACATCCTTCAAAATATCCACTGATCTTCTGCACATGGAATCTTTATAAAGCCATATTAGCATCTATTGCGTCCCAAGTGCCCGACACTTGCTGTACTACCAGATCCGAGTCAACGTAACATAGGATTCGGCTTATTCCAATTTCTTTTGCCACCTTTAATCCATGGACTAGTGCTTCATATTCAGCTACATTGTTGGACGCGGCAAAATGTATTTGCAGTACATACTTCAATTGATCTTTTTTAGGCGAGGTCAGCACTATTCCTGCGCCCAAACCGTTCCTTAGTTTGGAACCATCAAAGTGCATTGTCCGAATTTGGATCGCAAGGGTGGCTCATATTGCACCTCGCCCAATCTACGAAAGTCGGCGATGACCGAGATTTGATTGCATCTCTTCTATCAAATTGTGGAGCATACGGTGATAACTCGATCGCCCATTTTGCTATTCGCCACTTGCGTCTTTGTTGTTCAATATGTGGCTATGGGTGCCTCACATATTACTCGATTGGATGCTCTTCAAAGTAATGCTTAAGCTTTTTGCCGACATATATACTCCATAGGCCATCTTCGATAATGCGGATAATTCGCTTTGAAGTGGATAATACTTCACTTAAATAATATCTTGGCCTCGAACTGACTTACCCTCTTCAAGTCGTTCCACTACAACCACAGTACTAACTACTCGATTGGTATCCGCTATATAAAGTAGCATAGGTTCTTTCGATAATGGAGAAGCTAAAATGGGTGCCGTAACTAGCATCTTTTTCAACTCGTGAAACGCAAGGTCGGCCTGGGGAGTCCAGCCGAATTTGTCCGACTTTCTCATCAGCTGATAAAGTGGCAGTGCCTTTTCTCCTAGCCGACATACAAATCGACTAAGCGAGGCGAGGCAGCCCGTGAATTTTTGTACATCATTCAAACATCTCGGCAATTCCATTTTTTCTATTGCTCTTATCTTCGTCGGATTAGCCTCGATACCTCGGCTGGACACAAGGAACCCGAGTAGTTTTCCTGCCGGCACGCCAAACGTGCATTTCTCTGGATTAAGTTTCATTCGGAACCTCCTCAGGTTCGCGAAAGTTTGCCGTATATCTTCTAGCAAAGTTCTGCTTTCCTTAGTTTTGATGACTACGTCATCCACATATACTTGTACATTTTTTCCTATCTGATCATGTAAGCATTTTGCATGCACCTTTGATACGTTGCTCAAGATTTCTCGGCCGAATGGCATTGTGCGATAACAATAAGCCCGTGACGGGTAATAAATGCAGTCTTTATTTGATCGGCGGATTTAACGGTATCCGGTGGAAACCGAATACGCGTCTACAAATGATAACAGCTCACAGCCGGTCGAGTCAATGACTTGGTCTATTCTAGGCAATGGAAAAGGATCTTTCGGACACGCCTTGTTCAGGTTAGTGTAGTCGATACACATTCGCCATACAATGGCTACATTGGGGTCATCTTTTTTCTTTTCTACTAGCACCGGATTTGATAACCAATCCGGATAAAGCACCTCCATGATGAACCCGGCGGCGAGAAGCCGAGCTATTTCATCCCCTATTACTTTTCTCCTGTCTTCGGCGAAGCGGCGGAGAGGTTGCTTCACCGGCCGTGCTCGCCCGACGTTAAAGAGTGCTCACTAACTCCTCGGCACACCTTGCGATCTTGAGTTGACCATGCAAATATGTCCCGATTCTCACGGAGGAAGTTGGTGAGCTCGCCTTCCTATTTAGCGCGCCAAGACCTGCACCAATAGTAATCAGGCGCTCGGGAATTGCTCATCAATCTGAAATTTCTTCGTCTCTTTGGTTGGTTGAAAAGAAACACTGCCATGAGGGTTGGCCAGTGCCGGCATGCTTAACTGTGCTGACTGAGCGAGGGCTGCTACCTCTTGAATCCTTTTCTTTTCTCTTGCTATAACCAATGACTCGGCCAAATTTGACCCGGCCGAGGCACACTCCATTGACTTCTTGTAATCCCCCGCGACTGTTATCACCCCTTGTGGTCCGGGTAACTTCATCTTTAGATAACCTATATGACAGCTGCTCATGAATTTGGCCAGTGCGGGCCGTCCGAGTAGAGCATGATAACAGCTTTCCAGATCGACCACCTCAAATTCCAAATTTTCTGCTCTGCAGTTATCTCTTGTACCGAATAATACGTCCACTCGGACTTTACCGATGGGCTCACATGAAAGCCCTGGCACTATCCCATGGAAAGTTGTCCTCGTGGACTGCAGCATGTTCTGTGATATACCGAGCTTATGCATGGTATCTTTGTACATGATGTTAATACTGCTTCCATTGTCGATGAGTACCTTTGAGAATTTCACATTGATGCTTGGCCCCACAAATGTCGGATCCAACACAAGTGCGTATGATCCTGGACTCGGCATTATTCTGGGGTGATCTTTCATGCTCCAAGTTATCTCCTGATCTGACCATGGCTGGTATCTTGGCACTGCTGGTACAACTGCATTCACTTCCATATGTCGGCGCTGCACACTCTGCTTGTCCTGCTGTTCTGTCGTGAACACACAATAAGACTGGTGATGTTCCCTGTAATCATTACGTCCAGCATTTGCCGGATTTATCCTTCCGTCCTGCCCCTGGTTCATTACTTGATGCACTGCATCCCTCCGATCCGAGTTATCGTACCTCGGGAGGCGGTAGCATCGATTCTTGCATTTGCTCCGATTAGCTGCTGATCTTTGTTGCACTGATGGGGAGCTGAACTCTGCCGGTTCCCCATCGCATTTTTCATCCAGCGCATTGCGGGTTGTATGATTGGCTGGTCTAGATGGGTTTGACGTGAAATTTACACGGCTGATCCAACATGGATTCAAACGTATACTTGCTTCTCTTGCCATTGCTTCTTTTGCTCGGGGTCCATTGCCTCTTCCCATCATTTCTTGCGGTCCACGTTGAGGTCCATTTTTCTCATTGAGTTGCTCGTGACTCGGCTGATCTTCTTCAGCTGCCACTGGGCCGAATTATACCTATAATCCGCCTCTCTTCTCTTCTCCTTCCTCCGAAATCACGCCTAGATGACCCGCCAATTCTCTCGTGTCTTGGTCTTGTTGCTCACGATGATCTGCCGACATTAACTCCGGTTGGGTTGGGTCACCCAATGCATAGGAGTCCGCTATTCGATAGTTTACGCCGGTGTGGTCGGCATATCTCTCAGGCGTTGCCCAAAGACACCGCCAGTAAACGGCCTTTGCGCGAACCAAGCGATCGCTTGCGACTCAATAACTCCTTCACATGAGTTTCTCAAGTTACACCATCGAGTTAAAAACTCTCTATCTGTTTCATTCGGCCTCGCTTGCACATGGCTAGTTGTCGGGTCATTCGGTCTCTTGTATGTCTTGGTAAAATTGTCGATTTAACATCTCTTCGAAATCTAACCAGTGCTTGTACGCCTGCTGGTTGATTATTCAACCATACACTGCTGGTCCTTCCAACATCTGTGGGACATACCGCACAGCCCATCTTAGGTTGCCACCCGCTATCTTCACTGCGGTGGCATAATCAATCAGCCAGTCTTGTGGCTTGGTACTTCCGTTGTAAGTTTTTGTGCCTCTTGCCAACTGAAAATTTGGCACTGGTGGTTCGCCCATGATCCGTGGCCCAAAACATGCCGGACCTGGTGGACCTTGCTCTTCCAATAACTCGGACCTGTATAACCGATCCAATTTTACTCTTGCATCACTTGCTGGCAAGTCTCTGTACAGGATTCTATCCTGCATCCCATAGTGATTGTCTCCACCTTGGTTTACGTATTCTAGCTCGGAATATCCATCATTATACCTTTCATTCACCTGATTGTAGCGAGTTGGCCTCACCTCTCTTTCTTGCCGAGGCTCAGGTCTTGGTTGTGGGTTGAGCGGCACTTCTCTCCTTACTTCGGCTGGGGTTTGGTTTTCATGATTGTCCCTTGCGGGTTCTTTCCTGCCGTGTTCCCCATTACCTCGGCCGCCGCCGTCCCTTTCCATACGGCCGTGGTTTCTCTCCCCACTATTACCTCGGCTTGCATTGCCTCTGTTCTCATTTGCCTTTCCAGCTATTCTTTGGGTCATATGGAACAATTTGTTTGTTCCTCTTCCACGAGGTTACGCTTTTCTTTTCTAGCGTTGCCGGTGAAGATGTCATTGCAGATAAAGCAGGTGCTGCCCCTGCCGAATGAACCATCCGTGAAGCCCCTGGTCTTGCCGGGTTAGCTCTGAGCATTTCTTCATTTTGCTGGTTCGCGATGCGCACCAGCTCATTTACTCTTTCTTGTTGCTTCTGCCGAGCTTCCCCTGTTAACCCCTCTAGTTCTAATGCTGCGGCATTTGCCGCTCTTAGGTTTTTCGCCGGGGTACTGTACCTCGGCAAACCCAAATCGCCTGATTCGGCTCTGTGAGCTTCATGCTCTTTGTTAATATCATTCATGAGGTTCTTTCCTCTTAATCTCAGTTCGTCCACCCGCTCGGGTGCGATATCAAGCTTATTAGCTTTTGCATATTCTCTCAGGGTCCTGTTCAAGGATTCCCGCAGGGCTGATACTTTTTTGGCCTCTACCAGCACCTTTTGCCTGGTTTCCTCTAACTCTGCCTGAGCATTTGCCGGATCAAGTATCGGCGCTACAGGTGTGGTTAAGTTCTCTATAGTTGCCTGAAGAATGTTCTCTGGTCTCTCCAGAGGTGGTCCTCTCACTCTTGGTGCCTTTGGGGTGGTGTCATGTAGCTCGGCCAGGTTTGCTACCGGCGGAATTACCTCGGCGGTTTGCAGTGCGATCTGCTTGGGCAGACCCTGTGCGCCTGCGGCGGGTTCTTTGCTTGACCCGGCTAATGCTGCTCCCGCTTGTGTCCCTGCTGCGACCATCACCTCGACGCTGCCCGCCAGATGCTCTCCTGATGGACAGCTCGCCGCGCTTCGAGGTGGTTCCCCTGCAACAACAACCTGGTGAGGATAAACGTCGGTGATGTCAACGCCGACGTAGACCCTGTGCTCGCCCAGGCCGATGAAGATCCCGTTGCGCGGGGGGATTTTTCCCCTGAAACTCCCTGCATTGTCTCTGACATAGTCACAGAGGCCAAATCTCTGGACCAAGCCAGAAACAATGCGCTCGCCGGTGTTGATGAAGTTTCCCGTCCGGATCACAACTCCAGCTAGCACCGCCGCCCCACGGCGCCAATCGTGGTGGTGGCACGGCAGATGCCATGGGTAGGCTAAAGTATGGGGCCAATGGATGCTAGTGGGATCTGGGGAGGGAAGATGCAACTGTTTTTACACTCAAGCTGCCAAAGTGAAGAACTTTATTTCTCTCTTGATGGGTTACAAGTGCTCCTTGAGCTGTTTACAGGGGAACAATGTGAATTTCCCCAGCCTAACGTTGCTCAAAATACTGTCCTCCTCCCTCAGGGTCCAAACCTCCCCTTATAAACGGGTGCTTTGGGTGCCCTTAGGGCTGACGGGGCAAGCATATTCGTGGAATATGCTTGTCCCAAAATAGTAGTTCGGCGGCCTCCTTTCCCTGTCGCCCTTCTAATGACCAAGAAAGCTCTGGCCCTCCTGCGTGCCTCGGGCTCAGGACTGCCACCTCCGTGACCTCCTCTCCCCTCCGACTGCATCCTTGTCTCTTGTACTTGGCCCTGTTCGATTCCTTCTAGCTGCCTATAGTTTGACCCTAGGCTTCTCCTTCTCCTGCAAGCTTCGTATAACTCGGCCTTACCTTGTGTTACTCGGCTCGTTCCTCACCTGCATGAAGATCATTTGGGTAACCCGGCCGAGTTTCTCATTAACTCGGCCGGGTAACCACCTGATATCTGTACATGAGATTCTTGCCTCCGCTCATCGGCCGACATATCCCTAATTCGGCCGACTTAGGCCGTAGCTCGGCAACCAGACGGGGTCAGTACCTCTGTCTTTCCCCGTCTTTGACCTACCCGAGGTTAACTCCCCGACATTGACCCAGTCGCCTCCTCCGCCAAAATAATGTATGGTCCTTGCCGGCAACTTTATCAACACCGCCATCAAGCAGACTAAGGAGATAGCCAAGCCCCTCCAGATTAACATCAAAGCGGTGGATTCCGTGATGAAGTTCTCGGAGATCTTGCACCGAGCCCCCGAGCATATTGTAAGCTGGAAAGCTTCATGTACCCGGGCCGGCGCGAGGATGGAACTGTCAATGGTCAAGGCGCACTACGAAAATGCCGACATCGACACGGTAACCTCCGGTATCCCTGACATGGACGACGATGGCCAGAAAATAGATCACAAAGCTATATTGGCGTCGCTCGCGGTTTTTGATACCAGAGTCGCCGAGTTGGTCGACCCTAACGTCTTCGTGCCCATGGAGACTATTGACAACGACAACCAAAGCTCCTCCGGGCCCCTCAACACCGCCGACTTCGAGGAGGATGACTCTCCTACTGCTGATGATGCCACAGCCAAGTCCCATGTGCCAGAGGAATGAAAAACAATATGTAATATTTGTTTCCTCTAGAATTTGTATGCGAAAAAAACTACTTGTTAACTTAAGACAAAAAACAATGGTTGTTATTTCCTACTACTCAAGAACTGGTTCCAGCATGTATATATATTTTAAGGAAGTGTTGGCTTATCCGTTACTCTGGTTGTTTTTCTTGACTTTCTGTGAGTCGGAAGACTCATTTTCGGAACTATGCGCCCAGGAGATGATGCCCAATGGCACCGTCAATAACCTAAGCACAAAATCGCCGACAATAAGTGCCAAAAGTCACTACTCCAGAATCCACATAAAAACAACAAAGAACGTGTGGAACAGAAAACTTAAGCTAATGCCCGTAGGCGGAATTTTCACAAGTGCAATCACAAAGCTTGTGCATAAAGGTTTTATACGATCCAAAAATGAACACTAAAGGAGGTAAAAGACTCATAAATATGAGTGAATGAGAGAGCTTTATTTCATTGATCATATAAGAGGTACACAATAGAAAAAATGCTAACTGTGGAAAGGACGTAGCTGTGCTATGTTACATGGCCGATCAAGCTCCGGGTAGTCATCATCCGGGTCATGTCGCTTACGCTTATGATCCTTGTTGGGTCTATCCTTTAGTTCACGATTGTCAACGAGGTAGTAAGACCCATTGAGCAGCGTCTTGCTTATGATGAACGGTCCTTCCCATGGCGGGGATAATTTGTGTGACTTATTCTGCTTAAGTCGGAGCACCAGGTCCCCCTCTTTAAACGGGTGATGCCGAACGCGGCGACTATGGTAGCTGCATAGCTTCTGCTGGTAGATGGCGGATCTTTGGCAAGCCAATATGCGCTCCTCCTCGAGAAGGTCCACGTCTAGGCGTCTCGATTCTTCAGCGTCATCTTCGTCATAGGCAGTAACTCTTGGTGAATCGTGAAGGATGTTGGAGGGAAGGATGGCTTCTGCTCCATATACCATGAAGTAAGGGATGTATCCGATGGATCTGTTGGGTGTAGTTCGTAAAATCCACAACACAGATGGTAATTCCTCCGCCCAGGTTCCAGCTGCTCTATGCAACGGTGCTTCCAGACGTGGCTTGATTCCCTGCATAATTAATCCATTGGCTCCCTCAACCTGACCATTGGACTATGGATGTGCCACAGATGCAAGGTCAAGTCGGATGCCCTTCTCCCAACAATAAGCTTCCACTTCTCCAAGTGACAAGTTGCTGCCATTGTCGGTGATAATGCTATGTGGGAGACCAAATCTCACCACTAGAACCCGAACAAATCTAAGCGCAGTTGCCCCATCGAGCTTTCTAATGGGTTTAGCTTCTATCCATTTGGTGAATTTATCAACTGCTACTAGCAGATGCGTAAACTCCCATGGTGCCATCTGCAATGGACCAACCATGTCCAGCCCCCAGACTGCAAACGGCTAAGTTATTGGTATTGTTCGCAATTCTTCAGCAGGAACATGTGGTTTTCAGGCATAATACTGGCATCCCATGCATGTCTCAACCATCTTGTCGGCGTCCGCCTTCGCGGTCAGCTAGTAGAATCCTTGCCGGAAGTCTTTATCTACCAACGATCGAGGAGCCGCGTGATGCCCGCAATCTGCGAGATGGATTTTGTTGAGGATTTCAATACCTTCTTGCTGGGAAACACACTTAAGGTATACACCAGTGGTGCTTCTTTTGTAGAGATGTCCATTGATTATGGTATAGCCCTTTAATCGACGTACTACTTGCCGTCTTTCGACTTCATCGTCGGGAAAAGTTTCGTGTACGAGATATTCCATGAACGGTTTTGTCCAAGCCGGTGTTACCATGTGAACGAAAGAGTCAACTCTGTCCAGGTTGTCTATGTCTGCTCCCTTCATAGATGGTGTTCGTAGATGCTCCAAGAAAATGCCAGGCGGAATTCGTTTGCGCCCTGATCCAAGCTTAGGCAGCAGATCAGCCGCCTCGTTTTGCTCCCTAGGTACATACTTGACCTCGTATCCCAAGAAGCTCTTGGCTATCTCGTCCACTTCAACTCGATATACCGCCATCATAGGGTTCCGCGTGTTCCCAGTGCCAGCCACCTGCTGGGCAACCAAGTCAGAATCTCCACAGAAAACTATGTGCTTAATGCCAATATCCTTGGCTACGCGTAGTCCGTGAATGAGTGCTTCATACTCTGACATGTTGTTCGTAGCCTCGAAGTGGATCTGCAGAACGTAGTGTAGCTTTTCCCCGGTTGGTAACTGTAGTAGTACACCAGCCCCGAGCTGTTCAGTAGCTTTTATCCGTCAAAGTGCATCACCCAATATTCTGGCTCTGGAATTGGGGTAGCATCTGGCATCTCCGTCCAATCTGCGATAAAATCCGCCAAGGCTTGTGATTTGATAGCGTCACGTCTCTTGTAGGTGATCTCGAAGGAGGCAAGTTCAATGCCCCACTTCGTGACCCTTCCTGTAGCGTTGCTGTTGTTGATGATGTCGGACAGTGGAGTTTTGCTCACAACTGTGATAGGGTGCTCCTGGAAGTAGTGCCTCAGCTTCCAAGAAGCAAGGAAACCTCCGTAGGCTATCTTCTGGTAGTGCAGGTAACGCTGCTTGGACTCTTTCAAGACCTCGCTTACATAGTAGACTGGTCATTGAACTCCGTGCTCATAGCCTGGTTCTTTCCGCTCTACCACGACGACGATGCTGATTACCCGGTTGGTGGCCGCCATGTAAATTAACATGGGTTCTCCGGGCTCGGGTGCTGCAAGGATAGGTGCTGAGGAAAGTGTCTCCTTGAGTTGCTTCAATGCTGCATCTTCCACGTCCGTCCACGTGAATTTGTACGCCTTCTTCAGTAACTTGTACAGCAGCAGAGCCTTCTCTCCAAGTCGACTGACGAACCGACTAACTGCTGCAACGCAACCTGTTAGCCGTTGTATGTCTTTTAGGCATGTCGGACGGTTTATTTTTAAGATGGCCTTGATTTTCTTCGGGTTGACCTCGATTCTACGCTGGGAAACGATAAAGCCCAACAATTTGCTGGCTGGGACCCCAAAGACGCACTTCTTAGGGTTAAGCATCATGTTGTATTTCCGGAGATTATCAAAGGTTTCTTTTAAGTCGGAGATTAAGTTGTTTGACTTTTTAGACATCACCGCTATACGTCCACATAGGCGTGAACATTCCGAACAATTTGATCGTGTAGGCAACGCTGCATTGTTCGCTAGTACATAGCACCTGCGTTTTTCAACCCAAAGGGCATCGTGACATAGCAAAACGTGCCATAAGGTGTAGTGAACGAAGTGGCCAATTGGTCTGACTTCCTCATCTTGATCTGGTGGTATCCTAAGTATGCATTGAGAAAACACAAAAGCTCTGAGCCAGCCGTCGATTCAATGTATTGGTCAATGCGAGGCAAAGCAAACAGATCTTTGGGACATGCCTTGTTCAAGACGGTGTAATCAACGCATATTCTTAATTCTTTGGTTCCCTTTTTGGGGACAAGTACAGGATTGGACACCCATCGGGTGTGAAGGACTTCTCGGATAAAACTAGCCCTAAGTAACCTAGCTATCTCTTTGCCTATGGCGCGTCTCTTCTCGTCTCCAAAGCGTCTTACAGGTTGTTTCACTGGTTTACATTTTGGATCAATATTCAAGCTGTGCTCACCAAGTTCCCTAGGTACACCTTTCATGTCGGCAGGTTGCCAGGCAAAGATGTCCTTGTTCTCACGGAGGAACTCGGCGAGCGCGCTTTCCTATTTAGTGTCTAGGTTCGTCCCAATGGCGGTGGTCTTGGAGGCATCGCCTACCACAAGTTCCACCGGCTTGGTCTCGATGGCGGCCTTGAATGCTGGAGCAGAGTCAGAAATTTGTTTCTTCGACGCGGGCATCTCCGAGGCATCGACCTTGCTCTGGATATCCTTGAATTTTTCGCTGTAGAGGACAGCTTTCACAAAGGCTGCTTCTCCAATCTCGCAGTCACTTGCCTTGGTAAAGCTTCCGGATACGGTGATGACACCGTTTGGTCTGGGTATCTTGAGCTTGTTGTAGACGAATCATGGCTTGGCCATGAAGGTGTGGAATATGCCGCGGCCGAAAATGACATGGTACACGCTTTTGAAGGGGACCACCTCAAAGGTCATGCGTTCTTGGCGGTAATTATTGACATCGCCAAAAGCGACCTGAAGTGTGATACACCCAAGGGACCAAGCCTCCCGACCAGGAACTACGCCATGGAAGATGGTGCTGGTCTGCCTTAGGTTTGCCTCCATCAAGTTCATCTTGTGCAGTGTATCCAGGTACATGATGTTGATGCTGCTTCCACTATCCACCATACATTTGGTGAACTCATTGCCGTCAATCAGGGGGTTGATGATCATAGCGTATTGGTTCTCCGTAGGGATGAGGTCTAGGTGATCCTTCCTGTCCCAAGTAATTGGAATCTCCGACCAGCGCAGGTATTGGGGATCTGGGGGTAGAGTTGCCATCAGTATCCTCATGGAGGTCTTCTGTTGTCCGACGGTGGGTGTGCCAAGGAAAGTCTGGAAAACTTCCTTCTTCTTCTTGAAGGGGTTTTTGCCCTTGGCGTCGCTCTTGGCGGCATGCTTGGGGTCAACCTACTCGTCCATGTCACTTGAATCCTTGGACTCCTCCTCCTTCTTCTTCCCCTTTCCCTTGCCTCGTGGTCTGTTCTTTCGACTTTGCTTGTAGCCGGACTCTGGGTCCTCCTTGAGGTCGTTGACGAACTTGCAGTGGCGATTGGTGTGGGTGGACTTGCCGTTGGAATCGAGGTGTACGAGGAATGGCATATCACGATATTCCTCATAGGTTTGGGGAACACGGAGTGCTGCCGAGGTAGTTTCACTGCCTCGCTGCTGCCCACGACTAGCTCCCCGTCCTCGGCCACGTTGTCCGCCATCATCCCGTCCTGCAAAAGGTCATAGCGACCATGTTAGAGGTTTGCTTTTCTTCTGGCGGGGTCTTCCGCTTTGTGCTGCTGTTCCGTCGAGCCTGAGTTGGAACGGCCGTTGCCGGTAGGGAGCCGTGAGCATCATCGTCGGCAGCCGCGAACTCACGGGACAACTGAATCATCTGGTTTAGATCTAGCTGATGATTGTCCTGCAGGAGCTTCAGCTTATGTCGGAGCAACATGCCCCTTTCCAATCCATCGATGAAGGCGGCCATGGCGGTCTAAGCGTGCACTCCTGTGCAGGAATTCTTCATATCCAGCCAGCAAGAGAGGTAGGCGCGAGATGTCTCGTCTTTCTCTTACACGCACCGATGTAGATCGCCAATAGTGCAGGGACGTTTGTACGTACCCTCGAAGTTCTTGGTGAATGCTTCTTGCATGTCCAACCAATTGCAGATGGATCTTTCCGGAAAGTCATCGATCCATTGGCGGGCCGTGCCTACCAACATCAATGGGAGGTACTTGACGGTGATGTTGGGGTTACCCCCAGTGATTTCCACCGCGTTTCCATTGTCCCGCAACCAAGTGGATGGCTTGGCGGTGCCGTCATAGGGCTTGATGGTCTTGTCAATCCGGAAACCTTTGGGGTAAGTTGCGGACTATATCACGGGTCCAAAGCAATGTGGTCCCAAGTATGGTCCTTCCCGGGCCTCGTGGATCTTGTCCAGATGTGAACATGCATCGTATGGCTCTGGGCTTCTTTTCTTCTTCTTGCCATCAGGGGATGGGCTGCGTGAACGATGCGGGCCTCCTCCGCCATGGTGGCTGCTTGGTGGCGACGAAGGCGGAGGTGGCGGTGGGTTAGCCTTCTTGCTGTTACCTTCCTATGACGACTCGCGCTTGTCGCGGTTGCTTGTCGGACGCGGAGGATCGTGGCGCGACCTTCTCTTGTGTCCTTGGTTACGATCTCTGTCATGACGGGTCTGCTCCGCGTTATCACGGATGACGATGCCGCTCTGGCTTGGCGGAGGCATATCCGTACGATAGTGAGACTTGGCATCTTCGTGATGTCGGGGGGAGTGGGGCGATGGATATGGGCGACGAGGTTGGGCCTTGCCTCCATGGTCGGAGGATATGGGGATAGTATCCTTCCTGGTGCGTGCATCCCTCCCTCTTCGTTCCGACGATCCCGTCTGGGAACCGACATCAAGAGGAGATCTGTCCCTTGGCGGCTTATGCTGGCTAGACTGGCAAAACGCTGGGTCAGACTCAAGCCTCTGAGAGGTGGCCTTTTCCTGCTGTTTCACCACCTTGCCACTAGGTCATAGACCTGGTTCACCGCTTCGGGTGATCTATCCTACTCCAGAAGGGTCTTGGCGACGGCGAGGTTGAGGAAAGGAGTGGGCATCACCTGCCTGCCTTCACTGTCAATGTATGGCTTGGCCTGTGCCGGCTTCGAGGTAGCCCATCCTAGGTTTCACCGTACACCAGGATCGTTTATGACGCGAGCCAGAGCTTTCTTAGCCTTCTGCTGCTGCAGTAGAGTCTTGTACTCAGCCTCCATTGCTCTAGCTTTCTCTATTGACTTCTGCGCGTTGGCCAGATCTCGATCTAGCTTTGCTCCTTGCTTCGCGATGACATGTGCTTCCTCCAGCAGCTGCTGGCGCTTCTCGTCAAGCTGGACTACATTGCAAATATGAGCCACGGTCATAGGCTCGATGAGGAGATTGTCGTACATCACTCTATCAGCAGGAATGACTTGGGCAGCAATAGACGTAGATGTCGGAGGCGGCAGGTTTTCGGTGTTGTTGTTGCTCGGACCGGTGCTGAGTTCATGCGGCTGCTGCACTGGGTTAGGCGGAGGGGGCATGACATTTGCACGATCATTGTCGGCAGCAACAGGTGGTCCCTTCCCTTTGTCCATCGTTGTAGGCGGAGCTCGTCTGGGATGATCTTCATCCATCGCCGTCCCAATGGCGACAAACACCTCTCGGGACGTGACGGTGTTGTTGGCCTGCTCATCGCATTTGTAATCCTGCTCCATATCCTGCATGGCGGAGTCTAGCTCCTCCGGGCTGAAGTCTATCTCCTCCGAATCTGCGCTGATGTCGGTGTAGAGCGCGTCAAGCACGAAGTCGGAGGGTGTCGGGGCTTCCTCGATGATGGGTGGTGGAGGTGCAACAGCAGCGATGATGACTGGGGGTGGTGGCGCAGCTGCGGCGATGACGACCGGAGGCGGTGGTAGCGGTGGCTGAGGCTGAGGGGCTCCGTGAAGGAGCGCAAGGGCTGTCTGAGCTGCCTCCTTAGCCTCCGCGTAGTTTTTGATGGTTTTCACCATGCTTTCGAAGGTGAGGCGTCATGAAGCCTGATGCCACCTTAGCGTATGTTGGAGAAGCGTACCTTGGTCCAGTCCTTCCACAAAGTGATACATAGCATCGTCATTGGAGTAATGTGCCAGATCGGCCCGTATACGGAGCCATCTGGCAAGGTAATCGCGGGGTTTTCACCCTCTCTTTGAACGCAACGCGCTAGATCGAAGATGGTCACCACTCCGACGAACTTGGATCTCTGCTGTGCAGACGCACGGAAAATCCTGCGGACTTGCAATGATCTTCCACCGTTATATCCTGCACAGGGGCGGTTTGGGTGGGACTTGAATTTTTCCGATCTTTGCCGGAAAACTCCGAGGGGAGATCCGATATCGATCCTTCCGCGAACGTATCTTCATGTAGGCGGTCCGTGCGGGTCTTGATGCTCCTCCGACTCCCAGGGAACTAGCGCCCGAGTCGGTTTCGCCGATGAAGAGGTGGATATCTCCGATGGGGACGATCGAGCATCACGTAGGGTTCGTCTTCGCCGGGATCCAGAACTCGTCGGGAGGGATGATCGGAACATTTCCGGAGAAGAGAACGCGACCGATGGCTACAGTTTCACCGATTCCCGCGAAGATCTTGGTCCTCGCCCGCTGAAGAGCCTGAAGCGCCTCTTGCCCCACGGTGGGCGCCAACTGTCGTGGTATTACCGACGAGTACGCCATGGAGGGTTCCTCACAGTGCGTGTTTAGAGACGTGGGGTAAGGCGGATGGTTGACGGGTATGAGGTAACACAGCTTACCCAGGTTCAGATCCCACAACGGTGGCGGAATCCTACTCCTTCTATAAATCACTATAAGGACAATACACCGAGTTACAGGGATTGGTTCGCTGTGCGAGGTATGAGTTGATTGATACTAGGTTGTGCCCTAAAGGCTCCCATAGGCCCGACTTATATAGTCGCCAGGTCCTAGGGTTACAGGGAAAAGTCCTAGCCGGACAGGTTACAGAGTCCTATACCGCTTACAACTAGTCTAGCGTGTCTTGCACTCCAAGGCTCTGGGTACGTCGGTAACTCCTTCGTCGCCTTCCTTTATCCGGCATGGGCCTCCCTTCTGGATCCATCTAACTGGACCGCCCAACCGGCCGTGGGCCATGCTACCAAGTGTGGGCCACCCGGGTTATCCGGATAAGAGACATGCTATATGAGGATACCCATATAGCATATCCCCAACACCACTAGCCGCGCCTGGGGGGGGGGGGTGCAGCCACCCCAGGCACCCCCGCGGCCTCCCTCTGTGCCTATAAGTTGCCTTTCGACCTAAAAATAGAGGGGGGATCGATAGTTTTCCAGAAAGAGTTCCTCTCTTCCGCCGCCACCAGAAACCAAGATTCGGATCCAGAAACTCCGTTCTAGCACCCTGCCGGGACGGGGAATTTGGAGAGCATCATCGCCATCGTCATCACCAACACATCTCCATCAACCATCGATGTTTCCCTCATCCACTAGTGAGTAATCCCCCGCTGTAGGCTTGGGGATGGTAGGGATTGGATGAGTTCTATCATGTAATCGAATAAGATCTGTTAGGGCATAAAGCCTAGTATCTCTATTAGTGCTATTGAACTTTTTTGCAACTTTTTGTGCTTAATGCTTGTCACTAGGGCCCGAGTGCCATGATCTCAGATCTGAACTTATTATTGAATCATTATGATAGTATTGTTTGTGGTCTTATCTGCAAGTTGTGTACACATATCATTGTCCGGATCCAAAGGCCCCAAAGTGACAATAATTGGGACAACCGGAGGGGATGGTTGGGGTGTGAGGATCACATGTGTTCACAGAGTGTTAATTCTTTGCTCCGGTGCTCTATTAAAAGAAGCACCTTAATTGCCAGTAGTTCCCTAGAGGCCTCGCTGCCACGTGCTGGCTGGATAGAAGATGTTGTGCAAGTTCTCATTACGAGCACGTATGACTATAATTGGAGCACATGCCTAGGATTGTTTAGTACTTGGATACTTGTTATTATTTATCTGCAATACCCTAGATCTTGAAGTCACATGTTTAGACTCGTCCATGCAACGCTCGTCCATCCATCCCTATGCCTACCGCAGTTGAATCCCACTGTTACCGTTACTGTTACTATTGCTCATGTTTCATTGTTGTTGTTGCTTTGCTGTTGCTACTACAAACTGTTGCTACTGATAAACTTCTGAGAGCAAGAACTATTTCTAGGTGCAGCTAAATTGACAACTCAGTTGTTAAGACTTGCAAATATTCTTTGGCTCCCCTTGTGTCGAATCAATAAATTGGGTAATACTACCCGCGAAGACTGTTGTGATCCCCTATACTTGTGTGTCATCAAGACTATTTTTTGGCGCCGTTGTCGGGGAGCATAGCTTTATTTGTAAGTTCACTTGGATCTATTATTGTTCACTGCTACTCCTTTCATCATGGGGAAGCCTCATGATGGAAATTTCCCTATTTTACCATCCAATACAAGAAGAGATACAGTCCTAAACACCTCTGCTGATCTTGATTCACCGTCTATTATAAGTAAGCTTGTTACACCACCACCACATACACATACTACACACACTACTACTACTGAGACTGAAACTGCTTTTGATACTCATGATGTTACTTCTACTGTGCTTGATACGAGTGGTTCATTAGGTACTTTTCTAGATGCTACTATGGCTAGTCTAGGAAATACCGGAACTCCTAGTGAAGACACTGTTACACCTGTTAGCTCACCTGAGTCTAGTGAGAGTTATGATATTAATGATGGTTACATTGAGTTCACCGATGATTTTGTTGAAGAGTGCCGAAACACATGGTACTAGTGCTATTAAGAGTCTCCTTGCTAGAAGTACTATTATGCCTAAGTTGTCCTCTGATCCTAAGTTTGCCACTTCTCCCATAGATATTAAAGATAAATATTATGATTTCTCTCTTGATTTATCTTATTTAGATATTGTTGAGAAAGAACCTTTCTGTGGGACTGAAAATGAGAGTGTTGTGGCTCATATGAATGAGCTTTATACTATGAGTGCTTCGTTCTCTGATGATTTTAAGATGCGCAAGTACTTTGTTACTAAGATCTTCCCTTTTTCACTAAAAGGAGAAGCTGGGGCTTGGTTTAATAGATTACCTCTTGGTTCCATTGATAGCCCTGATTGCTTGATTGCTTCTTTCTTCCAGAAATATTTTCTTCCCAGTGCTAGACATGCTGCTTTGCAGAGACTTTTTGATTTTAAACAGGTAGAAGAAGAGAAATTGACTGAGTCATGGACAAGGTTCTGTGCCTTGATTCATGCACATCCTGGATGTCCATTACCTAAGAATGAGCTTCTTGATATTTATTATAATGGACTAACTGATGATTCTAGGACATACCTAGATAGCTTTGTTGATTGTGTTTTCAGGAAAAGAACTCCTACAGATGCTGAAGAATTAATGGCTAAGATAACCAAGAATTATGATGATTGGACTTCAACTGAGCCGAATGCACCTGAGCCTATTACTCCTGAACCATTTATGCCTGAACCAGTTCCAACACCAACAACAAAGAAGAGGGGAGTTATTGCATGAAATGATGAAGTGATGAAGGAAGCTAAGAAGTGTCTAAAGGAGAAAGGTATTAGAGCTGAAGATGTGAAGAATCTACCTCCTATAGAAGAATTATGTAAGCCAATTCCCCACTCATCTACTATTGAGGTACACTCTCTCCAACACTTTGATGACGGTAATATTCCTTATGGTAAGCCTCCTGATAAATGTTTAGAGGAACTTGACATTTTTATTATTAAACAAGGTCATTTTAATAAACAAGTTCAAAATCATTTATTGGAAAACTCTAGAGCTATCAATGAGTTGAAAGATATTGTGGAAAGAACTTATAATGTTATTAAAATTCTTTGTAAAAACTTTCAAATGGTTCAAACTCAACTTGATCAACTTTCTAAGGTACAAAAGGATATGCTAGTTAATGCTTCAGGGGATAAACATGCTTATGGAATTAGAACTAGGAGTGGTGTAGCTACTCAAGATCCTTTTTATCCTGAAGGACACCCTAAAAGAATTGAGCAGGACTCCCAACAAGGTGAGAGTAGTGGTAGTCCTCGTAAGAGAAAGAAAAAAAACATAAGATAGTTGAGGAACCACTTGAACCTACTGTAGATCCTAATAGTATATCTGTCTCTGATGCTAAAACTGGGAGTGGTAATGATAAAAATGATGCTCCTGATAAGTAGGAAGTTGAGGAAGAACCTGAGAGGCACACTAAGAACACTAGGTACAGAAAGGAAGATTTTATTGCTAATAAACATGGTAAAGAGATAGAACCTTGGGTGCAGAAAACCTATGCCTTTTCTAGGTAAGAAACACAAGTCAAAGGAGGAAGAACACTACAACAAGTTTTGTGAGTGGATGAAACCTTTATTTTTTCAAATTCCTTTGACTGATGCTATTAAGTTGGCTCCTTATTCAAAGTATATGAAGGATATTGTCCCTAATAAAAGGAAGATTCCTAATGAGGAGATTTCTACTTTGCTTGCTAATTACTCCTTCAATGGTAAGGTTCCATAGAAACTTGGTGATCCAAGTATACCAATTATTCCTTGCTCTATTAAGAACAATTATGTTAGAACTGCTTTATGTGATTTGGGAGCCGGAGTTAGTGATATGCCTTTTTCTCTCTACAAGAGACTCCAGCTAGAAAAGTTGATACCAACTGATATATCTTTGCAAATGGCTGATAAATCAACTAATATTATTGTTGGTATATGTGAGGATGTTCATGTTCAAGTTGCTCATAATTGCATGGTTTTAACTGATTTTGTTGTGCTTGAAATGCCTGAAGATGATAATATGCCTATTATTCTTGGGAGACCTTTTCTTAATACTGCAGGTGTTGTCATCAATTGTAATCAAGGAAAAGTAACATTTAATATTAATGACAAAGAGCATACTGTTTATTTCCCCAAGAAGGTTGCTAGAAGCTATTGCCTGAATTCCATTGAAAATATTGAGAGCATCAAGGCTAGAGAAATATATTGTCCCATTCCACAAGAATTTTTTTTGAAACTATTATTATTGGGACCATTGCTATGAAGTATGAGGTAACATAATCACCTTGTGGAATGCAAAGTTTTGCTTCATATAAGATTGTTTTGGTAACAAGACTTGATCAACCTTGTTAACAAAAGGATTTTAATGAACAAAATAATGTTTTCACTATGGTTATACTTGCTTTCTTTTACTTTTCTCCTTCCTAGTCTTTGCCTTTCTTTTGATAGCTTTAGTTTTGCTAGTTGTTTGTTTGTTTGAGTTTCTTAGAGCACCTGTAGTTTGTCTTTTGGTTTGATTTTTATTCTTCTAAAAAAACTATTTCTACGAGAAAATCAATTTTCATACCCTGAAAATTGGCCAAAAATAAAGTTTCCTGAAAACCCCCCAGAAAATTCAAAATAAATTTTTCGTCGAAAAAGGGGCAGAGAGACACCTGAAGTGACCCAGGGGGCCACCCCAGGCCACCACACCCATGGTAGGCGCGGCCTACCAGGGGGTGGCACCTAGGGGGGCCTGGCCCACCTGGGTCCCTTCAAGGTGCCCCCTCACAACCATCTTCTTTAACTCTGCCAAAAAACACCGGAAAACTTGCTCAAGCTCGAGTTCTTGCTGTTCTTGCTCGCGATTTTCGATCTCCTTGTTCAGCCCATCTCAAGTGCTGATTTTTGGAGGGATTGCTCCTTGGTATGTGCCTCCTCCACTTGTCCAATTAGATTTGTGATTGGTAGATTGTATCTTGAGTATTTTGCTGCTATAGGTGGCAGGTTGTTTAAGCTTGCATGCTTGTTCTATGCTTAGAAACTTTATTTTGATGCATGTGTAACCCTCTAGCAAGTTCCTATAGTAGTTGATCATCATTTATCAACTTAGAAATCACTTGGTTTGATGGTTGTCTAAAAATTCCAGAAAGGAAGATGAGTTCTTATCGACTGAATCAATATGACTTGATGGTGCATGAGCCAATGAAGGTTCATCGCGAGGAGGCAGTTTTTCCCTCCATCTATCCATGCCATTAATTTATGAGAACTGCGGGGATCCTCCAAGATTTCCAAACTATGGTTACAAATGAAGGGTTGGAACACTTTAATGAAGGTGAACCATTCCAATATGTTAATCTAACCATGGCTTTTATGCAGGACTTCCGGTTCACTTGGTCTACTTCTAATCCCATGGTCCATTACAAAATATATAATATACCTGTCGACCTGCCATTTGCTGATTTTTGTGCAGCAATTAGAGTACCTCAGTGGGGATCTTGTGAGAATATCAAGGAAAGGCCCAAGTCACTTATGGATTTATATGCTGAGATTTGCCAAGGTTTCGAATTCTCAAAGGAAAGTGGTAAAATTCGGAACATTCAGCTCCCAGCTATTAGATACTTTGCCTATTTCATTACCAAGTGTGTTCTTGCTAGGAAGATTGCTAGAAAGTTGTCTTCTTTTGATCTAGATTTTATCGTAGCTACTCTGAATAGGAATATATCTTATATCCTGGATGCGCTGATAGCTCACCTTCTCACCACCAACCGTGAGAAGGGTGGAATTTGTGGAGGTCTCATTGCTTCTAGGTTGCTAGCTTTCCATGGTTTAGAGCCTCATTATTTAGATTATCAGTTCCCCATAGAGAGGCTTGATATTGAATCCATGATTCAGCATGGTTTTGTTTCCTTGGGGGATAATGCGAGAAGTTTAACGTATGAATTATCTTTTGCACAGCAAGGTCAGAGAAAGGGTAGGACTGAGAAAATAGTTTATTTGCCTGCACCTGCTTTGTTTAATTTTGATAACAGGCAAGGATGGTCTCTTACGGAGGAGGAGGTTGACACATATGTGGCGGAGCTCTCCCAGCAAGAGGAGAATGTTGAAGAGGATGCCGAAGACAATTCGGTACAGCCCTCCAACTTGGGAGAGTCTACATACCAGCAGCCCTCATTTGATTGGGGTGCGTCTTCTTCTTCATCGCAGGCGCCTGACTATGATCATTCCTATGATGACCCACCAGCATGGGGGTACTACCCGCGCTATTGAGCCCCACTTAGGCCAAAAGCCTAAGCTTGGGGGGAGGTAATTCGACATCACGCTCATTTATATATCATATTCGGTCGGTTCTTTGTATATCCATTGTTTCACTTTATTTTTTGGCTCTTTTTGCTTCTTTCTCAAAAACGCAAAAATACCAAAAATATTTTTGTTGTTTCTCTTGGTTTGTTTCTTTGCTTTATTGCTTTAGTTTGCCTTAAAAGAAAAATCCAAAAAGATATTTTCTTTGTTTTCTTTGCTTTGTTTGCCTCTTGTTTGGTTTTTCTTTGCTTGTTTCTAAAAAATCGAAAACACCAAAAATATTTGTTGCTCTTCTTTGGTTTTGTGAGTTCTTTGTAGGGTTCAGTCGTCCTCAGTGGATTTTGGTTTCATGTTATTATTTAAGTCACACAAGTGAAGGGCAATAATGAAGATTAAGACAACTCGAGGTATGGTAAGAGGCTAGTAACGAAATCTATTTGTTTCATTTTTGTACATATACTCATCATTATGAGCATGCTTAGCCTGTTTGTGTAAGGTGTATGCCATTATGGATGCTTAGTAGTTCTTGCTTGTCTATGATTATCTCCAGCTTGCTAATAGTTTGTAGCATGTCATATGAATGTTTTCTTGCATTGTTTTATTCATACTTTGGTATGATATTGTGGTATCCTCCTCTGGCTGTTCATGTGAATCGACTTGGCACATGCTCACGCATGCATATGACTAATCAATAGTCAGTAAGCCTCAATGATTTATTTTTCCTCAGAGTTCTTGTATCACTTTCATGCCATAATTAGTCATGTTTTGTTGCAAGCATGATTATGACAGCTATTGCTCTCTCGTTTGTCGCTCCCTCTCTTTTGCTAGACTCCACTTGCACTGAGTATGAGCTCTACCTGTGTTTCCAAACTCCCAAAACCAATATTGCCAGCTGTGTCCACTATACCTACCAATTAGCATCATTTGCTACTTCAGTGCATATTCTATATGCCGTGTTTTCTTCCAAAATAAAATGTTTGTCTGTTTTGAGAAAGTTAGTTAGTAAAGCTCTCACGAAATTGATGGCACACTTTATTCCTTGTGCTTAATAATCCTGAACCATTGTGACCTATCCATGAAAGTTATATGCTTGCAAATTATATGCTGGGAGTCAGCAGAACCGTGTTGTCACGGGGAACGCTTTCAACACTTTTTGGATATCTCATCCAGTTGATTCCTTGCTCTTTTGTTTGCGGATGTCGACGATGTGAAATAAAAGGGGAGGTTGTGAGTTCATGGAGTTTATACATTTTGTTAGAGAAACACATGGGCCGCTAGCCTAAGCCATGCCTAATCATGGTGGAAACTTGCAGCATCACCATAATGAGCATTTATGAAGCATCCTCAATAAAAATCTATACACATAGTAAATAAAAAGATCGCTGGGATGCTCATTGTCTGCTTGCCTTGTCATTTTGATCATGGGATCGCTCCTGTATCATGTGCAAGGGGTACCCCGTTGGCGGTTCTCTATGATATGCATGTATTTACAATGACAAGAATCTTCAGGTAACCAAAGTTGAGTAGCATGCGGAGCGACCCTCGTACTCAAGGGACTTGGGATTTCCAGTCTATGGTCTGTCAAGCATATGATTCAGAGTGGACCTGACTTTCACCTTAACCACATGAAGATGCCTATGATAGGGCAATGAGAGCTCAAAGCTAATGAGTACCTTCCTTTCAGCATTTGGAAGCCTTTCAAACCTTTCAAAACCGTTTTCACAACCTTGTTGAGTCACCACTTATTCTATGAGCACCCTCTTGAGAGCATAGTTTTCATTCTTGTGTTTGTTCCAAAACTTGGTTAATTATGTCATGAATTTGATGCGTGTATCTCTGATATCTTTACTTCTAGTCTTCATGTGAACTTCAGAGGTGCCTTGGCATTTATATGTGCTCTTCAAACAAAGGCAAGCGAGATACCACTCTATCATACCTTACTATGAGCATTGCAATGTTGCTTATGTTTATGTTTCATGCTACTTATTATTATTGAGTTGGTTTCTCTTCATAGCTTGCAATGACTATTGAGTAGACTTAGTTGCATACTCTTTATTATGAATTGTCTAAGCATCTACTCTTGTGCTAAGAATGTTTACATCATGTGAAGCAAATGTGTTCGTGAAAGTTCTTTTATCGCACTCAGTTTTCAACTGAATTGCTCGAGGACAAGCAATAAGCTAAGCTTGGCGGAGTTGATACGCCCAAAACGTATCTACTTTCTCGAACACTTTGCTATTGTTTATCCTCTAAACTTGTGTGATTTGGATACAACTAACACGGACTGACGCTGTTTTCAGCAGAATTACCTTGGTGTCTTGTTTTTGTGCAGAAAGTGAACTATAAGGAAAAATCCTAGAAAATATGCCAAAAATTATATTTCACCAGAAGATCCATGGAGCCAGAAGACGAGACGGAGAGGAGGCCTGGGGGGCCCACACCCATGCTAGGTGCGGGCCCACCACTGGTCGTGCCTGGGGGGTGCAGCCACCCCAGGAACCCCCTCGGGCTCCCTCTGCGCCTATAAGTTGCCTCTCGACCTAAAAACCAAGGGGGGTTCAATAGTTTTCCAGAAAGAGTTCCGCTCCGCCGCCGCCACCAGAAACCAAGATTCGGATCCAGAAACTCCGTTCTGGCACCAACGCATCGTCATCACCAACGCATCTCCATCATCAACTGATGTTTCCCTCATCCATGAGTGAGTAATCCCCCGATGTAGGCTTGGTGATGGTAGGGATTGGATGAGTTCTATCATGTAATCGAATAAGATCTGTTAGGGCATAGTTCCTAGTATATCTATTAGTTCTATTTGACTTTGTTGCAACTTGATGTCTTAATGCTTGTCACTAGGGCCCGAGTGCCATGATCTTAGATCTGAACTTATTATTGAATCATTATGATAGTATTATTTGTGGTCGTATCTGCAAGCTGTGTACACATATCATTGTCCGGATCCAAAGGCCCCAAAGTGACAATAATTGGGACAACCGGAGGGGATGGCTGTGGTGTGTGGATCACATGTGTTCACGGAGTGTTGATACTTTGCTCCGGTGCTCTATTAAAAGGAGCACCTTAATTGCCAGTAGTTCCCTAGAGGCCCCGCTGCCAGGGGCTGGCTGGATAGAAGATGTTGTGCAAGTTCTCATTACAAGCACGTATGACTATATTTGGAGCACATGCTTGTTATTATTTATCTGCAATGCCCTAGATCTTGAAGTTACATGTTTAGACTCGTGCATGCAACGCCTGTCCATCCATCCCTATGCCTACCGCACTCGAATCCCAGTTACCGTTACTGTTACTATTGCTCCTGTTTCATTGTTGATGTTGCTTTGTTGTTGCTAGTAGAAACTGTTGCTACTGATAAACTTATGTGAGCAAGAACTATTTCTAGGTGCAACTGAATTGATAACTCGGTTGTTAAGACTTGCAAGTATTCTTTGGCTCCCCTTGTGTCGAATCAATAAATTGGGTAATTCTACCCTTGAACACTTCTGCGATCCCCTATACTTGTGGGTCATCATCAGGGTCGACAGCAATTCCTCCTGCCGACACGATATGTCCTAGGAATCCTACTTCCTGTAACCAGAAGTCACGTTTGCTAAACTTGGCATGCAACTGATGCTCTGTATGGGTTTCCAGGGTGGTCCTTAGGTGTAGCTCATATTCTTCTTCTTATTTGCAATAGATCAGAATGTCATCGATGAAAACAACAACATACTTCTCCAGGAAGTTCATAAAAATCTTATTCATGAGGTTCATGAAATAAGCGGGGGGCATTGGTTCATAAAAGTCTAGCTTTGGTGGTTGAAACAGGTATTTGAACTATCATAACATGCTTCAATTTTGTTGGTTGAACCTTACTAGTGCATGCAAATTCTTCTGTAACAAATGAGTGTGATGCTCCATAATCAAACAACACTCTTGCAAGTACCGAGTTAACAGAAAACATACCCAGCACGACATCTAGCGCTTCCTGGGCTTCTTGAGCATTCATGTGAAACAGACAGCCGTTGCGGTTGAGCAAATTTCCTAGGGAAAATCTCCTTCTAGGCTGAACACGGCACTGCTGTTGAGCTGGGGCATTCACATTGGTGGTTGTTGCAAGCTTCTTGGGGCACTCGTTGGAGTAGTGACCTTTGACTCTACATTCAAAACAAGTAACTTGAAACTTTTCTTTTCCTGCAACAGGCACAACATTGCTTCTAGTCCTTGGGGCAGTATTGTTGTTGTTGGCGTTGTTGAACTTGGGCGGTGCAAAGTTGAAATTGTTGGAGTTGTCGGGGCTGTTGTGGTTTCCTCCGGGCCTTGGGTTTCCTCCTCCACGGTTGGGATAGTTCGGACGGGTCATCGGGGTTCTATTGTTTCTCGGGGCATATCCTGCAGACGGGTTGGGGCGATACTTCGGGGTATGGTGGGTTCCTGGTTGATTCATCATTCGGCGCTTGCAATTCTCATTAGCTTGGTTGATATTGCCTTCCATCTGGATTGTAGAGTCCACTAAGGCTTCAAGGTCAGCAAAGGGAATGTTGACCAGCACTGTCTGCATCTCATCATGCAGACCATTCAAGAATCTCTCCTTCTTCTTGGCTTTAGTACTAATCTCATCAGGGACATACCTAGACAGAGATAGAAATCGGTCACGGTACTCTACCACAGTCATTCTTCCTTGCTTCAGTTCTTTTAATTCATCCCTCATCCGTAGAATCAAACCCGGTGGCACATGGGTTCGGCTGAACTTGAGTTTGAATTCATCCCAAGCCATCATCTGTCCTCCATTCATGGTGCGAATGCTATTCCACCAAGCTCTTGCATCTCCTGACAGATAATGGGTGGCAAACAATACTTTTCTCATTGGCCTCCACTCCTGCGACTTCCAAGTTGTTCTCCAAAGTCCGCAGTCAGTCATCAGCATCTAATGTCTCTTCAGACTTACTAAAAATGGGTGGATTGGTGTTTTGAAAGTTCTTGAGCTTGGATCCATGGTTGTCCTGGTTTCCATGGCCTTGATTATTCTGGGTCATCTGAGCTATCTGTTGAAGGGTGGCTAAGTTTGCTTGACGTTTGGCTCTTTTAGCTTCACGGTCATAAACCAACATTTGCAAGATTTGCAGCATTGGGTCCTGAGATGAGATGCTCCCTCTGCGAGGCATCTGAAGATTGAGATAGATCATGAGACAAGAGGGAAATTTCTAAGGTTCATGGATTTGTTTTTGAAAATATTTTTAAACTTTGAGTTTGACTCTGGTTTTGCCAACTAGCAACTTGTTTTTCATTCATTCATTCATCCATAGCACCCAATACAAACACACACCACACTAAGGTAACAAATGGTTTTAAGAACCATTATGTGAAACTACGATACAGTGGGACCGGATACAACTCACACCTATAGTACTGCTCAAGTGCTACTACTCATCAGAATCGGTGGCTTCATCATCATCAATGAAGGCAAAATCATCATCATCAGTGTGGAAGTCCATGGCTTGATCCTCCAGGTAGTCATCATCATCACTGAGGTATGAGTAGGGATCTCCACGGATATCTTCCCATGCATTCTCCCTTTCCCCAAGCTGCATGTCCCGCTCATGGATGGTCTCCTCCAAGTCTGACACTTTGTGATGAAGGCGAGCAATGATGTGATCGTTTTTGTCACGCAGACGGCAAAAGGTCTTGCACTCCTTTGCAAGGATGGCGAGGGTATGGTCCTTCTTGACTGCAATGGCATGGTTGTGGTTGGCGTAGGAGCGGGCATTGTCCAACTCCTTCTGCCTATCATACAACATGAAGCTGAGATGATCCACCTGATGCTTCAGCTCTGGGTGGTACGGCACCTCCAATGGCTGTCCCATAGCATCACGCTTTGCGTAGAACTCAAAGCGGGTGACCTTGATCTGATTGATGCTTTTCCCACATAGAAGGGCAAGAGCTTCTTGCATAGCCCTAGCAAGTCTGTCTAGCCAGTTTGTCTCTCTTAAGATGAATTGGATCGCCTCTAAGGTGGGTGCCTCCATCTTTCCTCTGAGGTTTGCAACTATCAGCCATTGTAATTCTACTCCTTGCTGATCATTGAGTTGTGCTACGAAGAACTCGGGGTGTGGGTGCTCAAGAAGTTCCGAGAATTGGTCTAAATCGCGCTCAAAGATGAGCTCTCCTCCATTGCCCAACTGGTAGAACTTGCTATACTTGACCTCCATCTATAAGAATGTAGGATTAGTAAGTTAGTAGATTGATCAAGTGTGTCAAATTTTATGTAAGATTTGCAAGAATTTTTTAGGAACATGAATTTTTCTTGCAAGAATCTCGGTGATAAGAATGAGAATAGGTTTTCATAAATACTCACTTCTTTTGGTTTTGAAACGAAGTTTTTGATTCAAGCGTCCATCCTAACTAGGGTCTCCTATGGTCAGGATGGCTCTGATACCAACTTGTCAACACCCGAATTTTTTATCCTAGGTGCATGTTATTCCATACATCGCAATCCCAGGATTACCATTTTTGCGAGACATAACAGATTGATACCATATTTCATCATCCATTACAAACCATAATAACGGTCTTACAAAAAAGGATCGCATGATCAAGTCTTAATACAATCAACGCAGCGGAATAATAATAAGGGTAGCTTGGTCGAAGCTCCATCTTCAGGGTCACAGGCAATGCTGGCGATGGGAGATGATCCTAGTTGTCATAGACTTCCTGCTATCCATCATCCTGGTAGTCCTCCTCATAGTCTGGCCATAGGAATAGCCAGCGACAAAGCCATGGGTACTCTTTAAGTACTCACAAACTATCACTAACAAGTAAGTAGTTTGAGTAGGAACATAAGATCTAGGTTTATTTGCAAAAAGCCATATTTATCTCTAAATGAGTTTAGAAGTAAAGAAAACTAGTTTAATGTTCTACAACACCTAAGTGGGAACTTAGTTTTCATGTTCACAACCCTGTTGTGGTTAAGTCAAAGTCATACTTCATTTCACAAGTCATTTTGAAAGCATCTGACGACAGAACAGTATGTTCACTCCAACTGTCCATAACCGCGGACGTGGCTATTCAATAGTTGAACACTCTGCACAGGTGGTACACTTTCACCACAACATTCGATACATCCATCAGGAACAATCCTGAATCACCATACTCAGTATGCGTATAATAAATCCTAAAATTTCAATTACACACCCTAGTATAGGCACCTCCCCTATGTGTTTGGCCTCCAAACCATGACCATCTGTCATCTTGGGAACTACATAGGTGGACAATCATCACGAGGTAGCCTCAGCTCAAACCTCTTTCGCAAGGGAACCCATACTAAGATATATAAACTTCTAGTCAAACCCTACCCAAATTCGGGTATTGTGGTTGTATGGTAAGATTGTAATGGTATCGCATCCGAACCTAACCATCAGTTTTATAAAGGGCTAAGGCTCATGCCTCAACATTTTCATCATCAAATCATTTGGTGTTCATAACACATGTCAAAAAATTTCATTAGAATGACTCATCATTACAAGGTTTTCATAATCATTTTCACCAAGTATTCCCATCTAAAGTGATCTAGTTTATGCTTAGCACTAGCCACTAAAGTTGAGGGTAAACACTAATGAGGGGTGCTAATCAAGTGTGACTATCCAACTCTAGATCTCATGCCTCAGTATGACATCTAGTTCTATCTAACTTAGGCCAAGTTTTATGCTCTTTATGCTACCACTAATATCTTTCCAAAATTCACAAGTCACTAAGTAAAAGTAAAAAAGAGATTTGATAAAGAAATAAAAGATTAAATCTTGCAAGTAAAACTGGGATTGGTATAATCAAAGTTGCCTAAGGTCTCTAGTTTGCATAGTTATCATGCAAGGATTAGCTTGCATAGTGTAGCTTGCGTTAAGTAGTGTAGTGATTAAAGTTCTCTTCTTCTTCTTCCTAGTAGTCCCCTTCCTCGTCGTATCCTTGGTCGGCACTAGCGTCTATAAATAAATATGAGGTACACAATCACCAAACAATACTTGACTACTTATATTTATCACACAAAGGTTCACACTAGATGATCTAGCATCATCACAATCATCACATGAGTCAAAGACCTAGTCTTATTTATTTTAATTTCGAAAAGTAATTTATGCTCATTGAAAACTACTTAAGATTTAATATTCTCCAATTAAAATATAGGATCATGTTGACACATGTCATCACCACATATTCTAATACTTGGGAATGTGATTTAAAGTGGTGTCATAATTTAAAAAGGTTTAACATTATTATTTTAATTAATTAAAGTGACTAGAAATGCCTATAGGGCATTCTTTTAATACTTGTCCAAGATCACTGCATGTAAACCTAAATATTTATATATATTCAGAAAGATCTTGTCAAATGTAATTTTTGAGAGTTGGAATCAACTCAAAAGCATTTATGGTTGGTTTTTGAAAATGTTTGAATGTAGAAAAGTCTCTGTCTTGTTATTTTTACTATAGGTTATCTATAATTTTAAATGGTTTGAATCCAATGGGCTTGGATTAAAAATTTCAATACCTTTCTAACAAAATTGGTTTCATGCAATTTGGTTCAGCGAAACTCTTTGAATTGATTTTTAAAGTTATTGTATGAACTAGGTTTGAACTAAATTGAAAATATTTATTTGAATTACTGGGCAGAGCGTGGGAACTAAACTGGGCCGGCCCAACTGCACAGCGCGCGCAGCGGGCTGCTTACAGAGTGGTCCCACGCGTCAGTGGCTCTATCTATGCGAAGCGGTAAGTTTCCATCTGGGTCATGCGATTAGACTAGATCCTACGGTTGTGGTTCGTCGTCTTCGTCGGGCAACGCCGGCGAGACTAAACCCTAACGCGGCGGTGGGGGTCGTGTGAGGCTCACCTGGGCTCGAGCTAGGTTCAGCGATGGGGGCGAATGACGTTGTCGATGACGGCGGTTCGAATGATGGTCGCGGCAGCACCTGGGGTGGCTCCAATCAACGACCCTTAACCTCCTCTGCAGCGGTGGACTCCGGTGAAATTTCGGTGCTGCGGATCTCGCCTTGTTTCGGGGAGAGGTGTGGGAGGTTCTGTGAGAGGTAAGGAGTGATATGGTGTGGTGAGTTGAGGCTGGGATGGCCTCCTTTTATAGCCGAGCGAGAGGGGCAGTGCGACATGGGCAGAGCTCGACGGGGTCGACGGCACATCGAGCCATTGGCATGGCAGAGGGTGTAGGCCGGTGCGCAGTCTCCTGGCGATCCTCAAGGGCTTAATGGCCCGGCAAGGGGCGGTCGAGGTTGGTCAGAACGGGTCGACGCTCTGAGCGGCACCAACGGCATTTTTGACGATGCACAGTTGATACGGGTCGCGCAGCGGCGAACGGGCATGTCTAGGGGGTAGCTGGTGTTGCGGTGACTGTAGGCATGTGCGGCAAGCTTTGATCACAAACAATAGAAGTTAGGCAGTGATTACTGTGCTCACCATCTGTTTGATGAAATGGCCGCATGAAATTTAGTTTTGAATTTTTGAATAAATTTTGGTGAGTGCTCTGGTCACATGCTTGGTAGTATCTGGTTGTTTGGGTTTGTCAAGGTGAACTGGTTTGAATGGTTTTTGAGAAATGGTGATCTTACTACCTACACTTGATTTAGTTTTGAATTGTCATTTGAATAGATTTGAAATGTATTTCTATTGGTTTGTAAAGTGGGCTTGGGTTCACTTGTACTTGGTCTAGCAAGGGGTGAAAATAATTGGATTTATTTCTGTTAGAAACCTTGGACTAGAAACACTCAAAGAGATCTAGTGAACAAGTTTGGCCAAAATGACCATTTGCTTATATTGTTTGTTATTTATTTTCTCTTCACTTGGTTCTGCTTGGAAATGATATAGATGATGTTGTTTTCATCTTTAAACCAATCCTTGCCATTCTTAGCAATCAAACAAGTCATTGCAAGCATTCATGCATTCATCACACACACACATGTATTCAGAATGATTTTAATAACAAAATTTTTTGTTAACCCTAAACTTGGGTGATTAGAACTTGATAATCTTGATTAATATTTCTGGGATGTTACAATTATGTCTCAAAAACCTTTACAAAATGACCAATCTCATTCGAGGTTTCCTCGCTTTCGGGTCAAATGACCAATGTTATGGCTATAATCAAGGAATAGTTTGTGATAATGTTTCCATATTATACATACATGTGCATCATGGGATGGCAAACAATGTTGTAGGATGAAGTTTTCCTTTTCGTCGCACCAAAAAGCCATTTTCCATTTTCTGAGTGCAAAAAAGGGCGGTTTTGTGAAGCAACCACCAAATAGATAATTCAAAATGCTACCACCATTTTTTCAACTTACATGGAAAATGTCCTAACAGGGGATCTCAAACATTTTCTTCTATCCATGGTAAAAAGACAAATTCCTGCCGAATCGGCGTGAAGTGGGTCAGATATGAACTACAGATACATGATCTAATGCTCATGATTTTTTATAAAAATCATTTTAGGTTCACAATATGTTATTTCATCAGACATCCACTTCAATTTTAGCGAGTCTCAGCCCCAAGCTAAGAATCTGCATGTCCGCCGTTTGACAAAGTTTGACAATAGTTTAAAACGGGCATAATAATTCAAAAATGATCCAAACAATAAGAAACCTTCGCGTGGTGGCATATTTTGTGACATAGTTAGAAGTAAAAATATCAAATTTGGTATATTGATTATGTCTCAAAAAAACCTTCACAAAATGACCTATCTCATTCGAGGTTTCCTTGCTTTCGGGTCAAATGACCAATGTTATGGCTAAAATCAGGGCATACTTTTTGATAATGTGTCCATATTATGCATACATGTGCATCATGGGATGGCGAACAATGTTGCAGGAGGAAGTTTTCCTTTTCATCGCACCGAAAAGCCATTTTCCATTTTTCGAGCGCAAAAAAAGACGGTTTTATGAAGCAATCACCAAATGGATAATTCAAAATGCTACCACCATATTTTTCAAAAATACTAGACCACCTTACATGGATAATGTCCTAACATGGGGATCTCAAACATTTTTGTATATCCCTGGTAAAAAGACAAATTCCTGCCGAATCGGCACGAAGTGGGTCAGATATGAACTACAGGTACATGATATGATGCTCATAATTTTTTACAAAAATAATTTTTAGGTTCATAATATGCTATTTCTTCAGAGATCCACTTCAAGTTTAGCGAGTCTCAGCCCCAAGCTAAGAATCTTTATGCCCACCGTTCGACAAAGTTTAACAATAGTTTAAAACGGGCATAAGAAATTCAAAAACGATCCAAACAATATGAAACCTTTGTGTGATGTCATATTATATGACATAGTTAGAAGGAAAAATATCAAACTTGGTATATTGATAATGTCTAAAAAACCTTTACAAAATGTCCTATCTCATTCGAGATTTTCTGGCTTTCTGGCCAAATGACCAATGTTATGGCTAGAATCAAGGCATGGTTTGTGATAATGTGTCCATATTGTGCATACATGTGCATCATGGGATGATGAACAATGTTGCAGGAGGAAGTTTTTCTTTTCGTCGCACCAAAAAGCCATTTTCCATTTTCCGAGTGCAAAAAATGGGCGGTTTTGTGAAGCAACCACCAAATGGATAATTTAAAATTCTACCACCACATTTTTAAAAAATACTAGACCACCTTACATGGATAATTTCCTAACAGGAGGATCTCAAACCTTTTCGTCTATCCCTGGTGAAAAAGACAAATTCCTGCCAAATCGGTAGGAAGTGGGTCAGTTATGAACTACAAGTACATGATGTGATGCTCATGATTTTTTACAAAAATCATTTTTAGGTTCATAATATGCTATTTCATAAAATATCCACTTCAAGTTTAGCGAGTCTCAACCCCAACCTAAGAATCTTTATGCATGCCGTTTTAAACGAGTAAATGAAATTATGGCTAGAATCACAACATATTTTGTGATAAGTTGATATTGATATCATATTTGGATTCCTCTCATTTTTCTGATCAATTTATAAATATTATTTGTCTAATTCCGATTTAAATATATTAATTATTCCATATTATACAGAAAAGTAGAAAAAATCATTATATTTTTATTTGAATTCAATAATATTTTTAGTTATTCATTGTTTTACTTAAATAGATGTTTATAATTTCATAAAATGCAAACATGTGACATGATGATATAAGAGTTAATAGGATTTATATCATAGTATTGACAACAATGTATAAATTGCTTTGCGTAAACAGATTCTGAAGTAACGGGGAAGTTAAGCGTGTTGGAGGTCGAGTAGTGAGGATGTGTGCCCGACCAGGAAGTTTGACCAAGATTGCAATTTGATCAAATATTAAATGTAATTAGTGTTAAAATGTTCAAAATGAGAGATTAACGAGTCAAACAATTCAAAGATAAAAAACTGAAATTATTTTTGCAACCGGTCGTTAGGCTATGCCGACGGCATGGCTCTTGGCGTAGAAGGCCGACGTGGAGGGCTCATGCTACTCCTGGGATGGGCATGTGCCGACGGCCTGGCCATCGACATAGCTCCAGGGTTGGGCCGTTATCAAATGGTCGTCGCCTGACATCGTGGGGCCCACTTCAAGCACTATGCCGAGGGGATCTTCTATGCCGACGGACGAGGGGGCTATGCCGATCATTTCATACGCCGAAGGGGCTATGCCGACGGCCATCGTCGATCTGACCTATGCCGACAAGAATATATGGTGACCGACGTCAGCGCCTCGGCCGATCGCTTCCTATAGTGTCTTGATTTTATTGCTTGATTTTTATGTTGAGCCTCTTGGGCTGTTTATATAGAAGTATATATGGACTTGGAAAGCAAGAAGCCTAATACAGATAGAATTAGATTATAATCTGAAACTACCAAATATGGCCTAATTCGTGATATATTCTAACACCCCCCCCCCACACACACACACACCCGCGCGCGCCCCGGGAGTGGGATCGGTAGTGACGCGAACAACAAGAGCATCGCGGACGGTCTGACTGGAGCATAAGCCAAAGATGCAGACTGGAGAGGAAGCCAATAGATGTCGATGTCGATGCAGCCGGAAGTGGGACGTTGTACTCATGGTTTGATGGTGATGTTGGTGATGTAGTTTCAGCTGATAAAGTCGATGAGATTGATGTTGTCGTCATTATTCCAGAGAGGATTCGTTGTAGCAACGCAGTAGAAGACAGTTTCGGTGGTAGTCGACATGAGGTAGATGTAGCTACAGTTGGGTAGGCAAGTTAGGCGGCATGCCAATCCAAGTTTGTCAGACTCAGGAGCATACCGGGAAAGAATTCATGCTTCGGTGTTGCTAAGACCGGACGTGCGAAAACAGGGACCTTCGTGAACCATGCAGGCAAGAGCTAGAAAGAGCAGCAGAGAAATTCTCCATAAACGGTCGGTGCGTAGAATTAGTCCACCGATGTGTCAGAATAGACGAAGTAGTTGCAAGAAGAAAATTGATTTAGTGCAAAATAAAAATTACTTCAACTTTCCTTGCGAGGTCGTGATGAATCAAGACGACGAAGTAGTTGGTAATGACGATTGAATTATAATAATATTGGATTTTGGGGAATGGACCCGCGCTATCTTCTTGTAGGAGAGCTATGTCGCTGGTGGAGGAGGATATTTTGTTAGCATTCACGTTGATCATGAACGGAGGGGCGGCGGGCCGACGACGATGCTGTGATGTTGTCAGTATTGATGGTTGTCGGCGATGATGACCACAAGCGATATAGGTGTGACCTTGTGTTGATATCGTGGCATGTACTTGGGGATGTGTCCCGAGATCGGTTGATCAGGCCGACCAGCACACTACACGCGAGGGTTAGGACTTCGTGCCGCTGAAGATTGGAGTCGATGACTCAAAGTAGTTCACCGACTTGGTGGTGTAGAATCGTGCATATGCATCTTAGCTTAATATTGGCGTAGAGCTGAGGGGTGGAATCGAGCCGAGCCGAGCCGTCGGCTCGTGAAAGCTTGACAAATTCGAGCTGAGCCAAGGCTCGGCTTGGTACTAAAAACCCACTGTAAAACGGGCTCGTGGCTCGTTCGAACGTCTCGACGAGCCGGCAACTACCCCGAAAAAAATCGCGTCCTCCCCCGAACGTCTGTGACTCTGTCTCTCGCTGTGGCGATTGGAGAGGCGAACCTGGCGGCCTCCTGGTTCCTCCCGTTGGTCGTCGCTCGCCAGGACGCCGCCAAGGACAAGGAAGGCTGCTGCCTCCACGCCACCAAGGTCCGTCGCCGGCTGCCCCCTACTTCCCTTCTTCCTGCTCTGCTCGCGCGCTACTCCAGGCCTCCATCTAGGGTTAGGGTTAGCGAAGCGGCGCTGCTCGTGGGGGGTTTAGGCTCTACTGGGGGCTCTCTGCCGCCGGGCAGCCGCTGACCTCCGGCCGCCTAGGCTCAGGCTGCTGCTGCTGCTGCTTCTCTAGCTTATGAATGTTGGAGGATGGTCTCCCCTGTCTGCACCTGTTGGACTCCAACAGTTGGAGGATGGTGGTGATTCAGTGTTCTGGCAATAGCATTATCGGTCGGCGGTGGCACTTTGCTCCCCTTATGTTTACTCTTGTTTGGTGGCCATGTATCTTGGTGGCCATGTATCTTGCTTGGGATCTGACATTAGTTGTTCTTACTTTAAGCAAGGTTTCTGAAAGTTTGGGGGTGACCAGCCTTTTTTGCACTACTCCCACTTGTGCGATGTGTTCTTTTTAGTGATAATATCTGGCAGTACCATTAATGTGATAATATCTAGTTGTAGGAAATACAATTTTGCTTCTTTTTTGTTTCGTTAGTACCATTGTTGTGATAAAATCTTGCTTCTTTTTAGTCTTTTCAGTAACATTATGACTGTCTAAATTTGTGAAGGATAAAGAAAATGCAACCGGGGCGAGAGAGTGAAGGATCGCAAGCACGTCTGAGGGGTTCAGGCTCTGCTCGCCGGGGGCAGGCCGCCAGACCTCCGGCCGCCTAGGCTCAGGCTGCTGCTGCTGCTTCTCTAGCTTCTGAATGTTGGAGGATGGTCTCTCAATGCACTTTGTTGGACTCCAACAGTTGGAGGATGGTGGTGATTCAGTGTTCGGCAATAGCATTATCGGGCGGTGGCACTTTGCTCCCCTTATGTTTGCTACTGTTTGGTGGCCATGTATCTTGGTGGCCATGTATCTTGCTTGGGATCTGACATTAGTTGTTCTTACTTTAAGCAAGGTTTCTGAAAGTTTGGGGGTTACCAGCCTTTTTTGCACTACTCCCACTTGTGCGATGTGTTCTTTTTAGTGATAATATCTGGCAGTACCATTAATGTGATAATATGTAGTTGTAGGAAATACAATTTTGCTTCTTTTTTGTTTCGTTAGTACCATTGTTGTGATAAAATCTTGCTTCTTTTTAGTCTTTTCAGTAACATTATGACTGTCTAAAATTGTGAAGGATAAAGAAAATGCAACCGGGGCGAGAGAGTGAAGGATCGCAAGCACGTCTGAGGGGTTCAGGCTCTGCTCGCCGGGGGCAGGCCGCCAGACCTCCGGCCGCCTAGGCTCAGGCTGTTGCTGCTGCTGCTTCTCTAGCTTCTGAATGTTGGAGGATGGTCTCCCCTGTCTGCACCTGTTGGACTCCAACAGTTGGAGGATGGTGGTGATTCAGTGTTCTGGCAATAGCATTATCAGTCAGCAGTGGCACTTTGCTCCCCTTATGTTTGCTACTGTTTGGTGGCCATGTATCTTGGTGGCCATGTATCTTGCTTGGGATCTGACATTAGTTGTTCTTACTTTAAGCAAGGTTTCTGAAAGTTTGGGGGTGACCAGCCTTTTTTGCACTACTCCCACTTGTGTGATGTGTTCTTTTTAGTGATAATATCTGGCAGTACCATTAATGTGATAATATCTAGTTGTAGGAAATACAATTTTGCTTCTTTTTTGTTTCGTTAGTACCATTGTTGTGATAAAATCTTGCTTCTTTTTAGTCTTTTCAGTAACATTATGACTGTCTAAAATTGTGAAGGATAAAGAAAATGCAACCGGGGCGAGAGAGTGAAGGATCGCAAGCACGTCTGAGGGGTTCAGGCTCTGCTCGCCGGGGGCAGGCCGCCAGACCTCCGGCCGCCTAGGCTCAGGCTGCTGCTGCTGCTTCTCTAGCTTCTGAATGTTGGAGGATGGTCTCCCCTGTCTGCACCTGTTGGACTCCAACAGTTGGAGGATGGTGGTGATTCAGTGTTCTGGCAATAGCATTATCAGTCAGCAGTGGCACTTTGCTCCCCTTATGTTTGCTACTGTTTGGTGGCCATGTATCTTGGTGGCCATGTATCTTGCTTGGGATCTGACATTAGTTGTTCTTACTTTAAGCAAGGTTTCTGAAAGTTTGGGGGTGACCAGCCTTTTTTGCACTACTCCCACTTGTGTGATGTGTTCTTTTTAGTGATAATATCTGGCAGTACCATTAATGTGATAATATCTAGTTGTAGGAAATACAATTTTGCTTCTTTTTTGTTTCGTTAGTACCATTGTTGTGATAAAATCTTGCTTCTTTTTAGTCTTTTCAGTAACATTATGACTGTCTAAAATTGTGAAGGATAAAGAAAATGCAACCGGGGCGAGAGAGTGAAGGATCGCAAGCACGTCTGAGGGGTTCAGGCTCTGCTCGCCGGGGGCAGGCCGCCAGACCTCCGGCCGCCTAGGCTCAGGCTGTTGTTGCTGCTGCTTCTCTAGCTTCTGAATGTTGGAGGATGGTCTCCCCTGTCTGCACCTGTTGGACTCCAACAGTTGGAGGATGGTGGTGATTCAGTGTTCTGGCAATAGCATTATCAGTCAGCAGTGGCACTTTGCTCCCCTTATGTTTGCTACTGTTTGGTGGCCATGTATCTTGGTGGCCATGTATCTTGCTTGGGATCTGACATTAGTTGTTCTTACTTTAAGCAAGGTTTCTGAAAGTTTGGGGGTGACCAGCCTTTTTTGCACTACTCCCACTTGTGCGATGTGTTCTTTTTAGTGATAATATCTGGCAGTACCATTAATGTGATAATATCTAGTTGTAGGAAATACAATTTTGCTTCTTTTTTGTTTCGTTAGTACCATTGTTGTGATAAAATCTTGCTTCTTTTTAGTCTTTTCAGTAACATTATGACTGTCTAAAATTGTGAAGGATAAAGAAAATGCAACCGGGGCGAGAGAGTGAAGGATCGCAAGCACATCTGAGGGGTTCAGGCTCGTCACGGGGGGCAGCCGCCAGACCGGCCTAGGCTCAGGCTGCTGCTGCTTCTCTAGCTTCTGAATGTTGGAGGATGGTCTCCCCTGTCTGCACCTGTTGGACTCCAACAGTTGGAGGATGGTGGTGATTCAGTGTTCTGGCAATAGCATTATCAGTCAGCAGTGGCACTTTGCTCCCCTTATGTTTGCTACTGTTTGGTGGCCATGTATCTTGGTGGCCATGTATCTTGCTTGGGATCTGACATTAGTTGTTCTTACTTTAAGCAAGGTTTCTGAAAGTTTGGGGGTGACCAGCCTTTTTTGCACTACTCCCACTTGTGCGATGTGTTCTTTTTAGTGATAATATCTGGCAGTACCATTAATGTGATAATATCTAGTTGTAGGAAATACAATTTTGCTTCTTTTTTGTTTCGTTAGTACCATTGTTGTGATAAAATCTTGCTTCTTTTTAGTCTTTTCAGTAACATTATGACTGTCTAAAATTGTGAAGGATAAAGAAAATGCAACCGGGGCGAGAGAGTGAAGGATCGCAAGCACGTCTGAGGGGTTCAGGCTCTGCTCGCCGGGGGCAGGCCGCCAGACCTCCGGCCGCCTAGGCTCAGGCTGCTGCTGCTTCTCTAGCTTCTGATTGTTGGAGGATGGTCGCCCCTGTCTGCACCTGTTGGACTCCAACAGTTGGAGGATGGTGGTGATTCAGTGTTCTGGCAATAGCATTATCAGTCAGCAGTGGCACTTTGCTCCCCTTATGTTTGCTACTGTTTGGTGGCCATGTATCTTGGTGGCCATGTATCTTGCTTGGGATCTGACATTAGTTGTTCTTACTTTAAGCAAGGTTTCTGAAAGTTTGGGGGTGACTAGCCTTTTTTGCACTACTCCCACTTGTGCGATGTGTTCTTTTTAGTGATAATATCTGGCAGTACCATTAATGTGATAATATCTAGTTGTAGGAAATACAATTTTGCTTCTTTTTTGTTTCGTTAGTACCATTGTTGTGATAAAATCTTGCTTCTTTTTAGTCTTTTCAGTAACATTATGACTGTCTAAAATTGTGAAGGATAAAGAAAATGCAACCGGGGCGAGAGAGTGAAGGATCGCAAGCACATCTGAGGAAGTCGCAAGGGCAGGGAAAGAGGCATGCATACAACAAGGCGATGCAATCGCGGACTGCAGTTATGCTCGGCATATCTTCAACTATACATGCATCGTCTCAACCAGTATTACCTAATTTTTCGCAGCCGGCAGCAACCAATTCGCCTCCACAAATGGTAATTTTGTTTCACCTTTTTGTAATTTAACCCGCAACAGTAGTACATCTATTGTCTTGATTTAATCTTTGTGATTACTCTATGTGCAGGCTCAAACAATTGAGACCGATGAGGAAGAAAATTCTTATGACAAGAATGATGCCATGTCGGATGAAGATGTATTTGTTAGTGGTCATATTGACATATCCGATGATGGGAATTCTGCTGGTACTGATGGTGGGGTTTCTCAGAGAGGGAAGAAGCGACAAAAGGGAATGAAGGTTGGTCCGAAGGTTATCGTTGAATCGAGTGTCAAGTCTAAGTCAGTTGTATGGGAGAACTTCGACAAGGTTCCTCGGCCATCCAAAGAGGATCCTACTGTTGAGGTGATAATGGCACAATGCAAGTATTGCAAGAAGTATTTCTCCTACAACAAGGACAAAGGGGATCCACTTCCCATCTGCTGCGACACTATAGCAAAGCATGTCCAGATTATAAGGTCGCTATGGCAAAGGTGGCTAGTCAAACCCTTCTCAACTTTCAGCCATCTAATGCAAGTGATACCGGTATTCCTGTTTTGAAATCTTCTAGGGAGTATAGTCAAGAAGAAGCTAAAAAATTAATTGCTAAAATGCTGATTTGTCATGATTATCCATTTAAGATGGTAGAGCACACATGGTTCAACATAGTGATGAAATATTTAAATCCTCGGTATGAGTTTATTGGTAGAAAAAACATTAGAAAGGAATGCATGAAGGTTTTTGAATCTGAGAGAGATAGCCTTATGAAGGTTCTTAAAGGTGTGGATAACATAGCTTTAACTACTGATTTGTGGACATCCAACCAAACACTTTCCTACATGTGTTTAGTTGCACATTTTATTGATAGAGATTGGAAAATGCAATGTCGTGTGCTGAATTTCGTGGAGTTGGACCCTCCATATAGTGGAAATGTGATTTCTCAAGCTGTGTTTGAGTGTGTGGCTGCATGGAAGATAGAAGATAAAATCATTTCGATCACTCTAGATAATGCAGCCAACAATGATGTAGCTATCCGCAATTTGAAGGCTATGTTTGCTGCTAGAAGCTCCTATTGTTTTGTTCCTAAATATTTCCATGTTCGCTGTTGTGCTCATATTATTAATTTGGTGGTCAGTGATGGGACTGCAACCATCTCCCCTTTAACAACCAATGTGAGGGAATCTGTTAAGTACATCAAGAAGTCGGTATCTTGATTGCACAAGTTTGTAGAAATTTGTCGGTTTCTTGCAATCACAATTGGAGAGGGGCTGAAACTAGATGTGACCACAAGGTGGAATTCAACTTACCACATGTTAAGAACATCCATTACCTATAGAGATGCAATAGATTCTTATGCGGACAGCGATGCAAATTATAAATGGAAGCCATAAAATGATGAATGGACATTGTTCAATACCATTACACCTATACTTGCTTCTCTGGCTGAGGTGTCCACTGCATTCTCTGGCTCTACATATCCTACTTCGAATATATTTTACCCTCACATTGTCAATGTCAAGATTACACTTATAGAGGCATGTAGATCCACCAACCCAGCTTTGAAAACTATGGGGGAGGCAATGTTGGACAAATTCAACAAGTATTGGGAAGAACCCAATAATGTCATGGTGATTGCTACTATTCTTGACCTAAGGTACAAGTTGAAATACATTAAGTGGGGTTTTAGAAAGATCTATTCTAAAGAGAAAGCTACTACTGAATATAATTTGATTGAGACCGAGTTGGCAAAGCTGTATGACACTTATGATATACATCATCGTTATGAGAAAGCTGATTCTTATAGATCTGTTGCATCCTCATCTACACCTATGGATACAAGTTCATCTTTTCCATCAAGTGCCAGCGAGTTTACCTCATACTTAAGTGAGACTTCTGTGGAGACATTAAAGAATGAGATTGGTAAGTATCTTGGTGAGGCAAATGAGAGCTTGCTAAACAAAAAATTTGATGTGCTATTGTGGTGGAAGCTGAATGCCCATAGATACCCCGTCGTGTCAAAGATGGCAAAGAATTTCTTGTCTATACCGGCGACTTCTGTGTCTTTGGAGTCTACTTTTAGCACCGGGGGGCGAGTTCTAGATGACTATAGGAGATCTCTAAACCCAGCGATGGTGGAGGCGCTGGTGTGTGCTTCTAGTTGGATTAAAGGTGCTCACAATGACAACAAAGTCTCGCTGGATATGGTATGTGCCTTGCTGATTCATTTTGTTGCTAGTTAGTCTACTATACTATGTCTTATGCATACCTAACTTTCATCATTTTCACTCTTTTAGGAACCAGATGATATTGATGATGTCGAGTGTATTCCATTTCCAAAAAGCGTGGTGGGGAGCAACTAGTAAGTATATAGTGCTATTTTGTTTCTCTCCTTGCTGTAATTTTTTGTACAAGAACACAAGTAATGTAAAACTCATTATATAATGCCATTTTGCTCACTTACTGTAACATATCTGATGCAAAACCATGTATGTGATGATTTCTTTTTGTCTTTGTGATAAACAGATTCGACATATGAGTGTATGAATGAGCTGCAGGAGATGGCAGCAAGGGTAGAGGCCAAGGAGATGTTAATGGTTGATGTTTATGATCAGATTTATGATACCATGGCTCCTGTTACTTTTGTTGAAGTTGAACTATGTTCCTGTGTTTGTCATGTACTCATGTATGAGACTCCTGTTGGACTAAGTGGTCAGTTTGTGTTATGAAACTTGTGTTGTAATGGAACTATTATGGTTATTGGTACTTTTTTTAACTTGTTAGACTATTTTGTTGACGTATTTGTGAACTCATGATCAAATCTTGTATAAAACTGTGAATTCTTACAATTTCAGCAAAGGTCATGGCGAATTTTTTAATTTTATCGAGCTTTCGAGCCGGTTTGCAAGCTTCACCGAGCCGGCTTGTCGAGCCTCGAGCCTGAATAACAAGGTTCAGGCTTGGCTTGACCATCCTTCAAGCCGAGTCGAGCCCGAGCCGAGCCTTGTCAAGCCCGAGCCGAGCCTCGAGCTGCATGTCCACCGCTGGACCAAATGCATGTTCTTGTTCTTGCATGCATAGTTGTGCATGCAACTTAAAGCGCTGATGCACCCGTCTATGGAGAGGATGCCTGATGTCCAGCATGTGTGCAGCCACTGGCCAGGAAGGGGAGCTTGATGCGGTTTGTGGTGTAGGCTGGAGTCGATTGGAGGGAGTTAGATTGTCGCACCAGCAAGAAAAGATATTTTGACAGCTAAACATGAAAGATCTAATTGGGAAAACGAGATTTGATAAAACAATGAAGTGATCTTTTGTAATTGGAAGAAAAGGTATCTAAAATATGTGATGCCCCCGACGGAGATCATAATGATCGATCTCGCCGGGGGCGGCATAGAAGCGGTGGTGGCTAAAATCTAGACCAAGGAGCGAAACGCTCTAATACCATGAAGAATGGTAGAAATATTAATTGTATTGCTTGATTGTTTATATTAAGTCTCTTGGGCTGTTTATATAGAAGTACAGACTTGGAGAGTATTAAGTCCGGACAAAATTAATCCATATAAAAAAGAGAAAATATAAATAACTCTCGAGACAAAGAACAAAAACTATCTGATTTGAGAACAAATTTTAGAGAACAATTGCATAAATGAGAGGACCTAGCGATGGCAGTTGTTTATCTCTCATCAGCACAAAACATGTGGGACCTGACACCCTTATCTCTAAAACCATAGCTGCAAAATGATGATGTAGTAATGTTCACCACATCTCTGTGTTTTTCCTTTTTGAGAATGACATATCTGTAGTTTGAGCAGGAGAAGCACTACATAAAAAAACACATTCACCGGCCGCCAGTACCCACATAAAAAACTAAGTTCTAATAGTTTCAAAAGTGCACAGTTTTTTATTTTACACTTTATTGTGTAGGAATTGCTCAAATATAGAAAGAAGTCCTTCGTTATGTTGAAATTCAGAGTTTCCTGAAATCTGTCTCTGCAGGACAGTTTCTAAAGAGGCCTAGATCGTGATGCGAAGATGATGTCAAACATAAAAAAGTTTGGCATTAAAATTGTTGGAAATTTTATGATGATTTTGTTTGATATAAAAAACGTCCAAAACGAAGTTCATATGCGACTGTGGCGCCCTTTTTACTGAAGAGTGCAAAATCAGTTTCAGCAATCCGAAACTTTATGGCGGGATTGACCTTAACTCTTCTCATACTTGATGGATTATACCATGGTCGGTTCGCTGGACTCATGGGGACAGAGAGAAGGCCTATGAAGGTTTTAGAGGTGCCCATGAACCCTTAAACAGAGGGGCATCAATCGCATGGTCAAGATTGCATCTCCAACTCTACATATCGAGAGGAAGCCATACTTTTGTGGGCAGCCACCAAAAGCCACGAAATTCTCTCCCCCTTCTATCCCATATACAAGGCGAATGACTCCTCTAGGCCTCCCCCTTCGAATCGACAACAATACTCTATGCGTAAAGGGATTCATATAGGGTATGTCAAGAAATTCTTGGCGGGCTAGGAGATTTTAATTAAACAAGGTTCTGAAGATACAATTTCGCCTCTCCCACCTTTAGGTTTTGGTATAGAATTTATAACACGAAGAAAAACCTCACCGAGTGTCGTGGTGGTGGCACGGCAGATGCCATGGGTTGGCTTAAGTTGGGGGCCGAATGGGTGCTTGTGGTCACCGGGAAGGGATTGCACGGTCGAGCCATGCACGAAGAACAAGAAGAACTATCCACGCTTGACAATTTGATTGATACCCCCAAAGATTACAAGTGCTCCTTCTACTACTGCAGCTCATTCATTTGCTTGAGTACGTAGCACCTGTTCTCTACTTGCTCCAAGCTCCTTCTACTACTGCTATGCCCTCCCTTATATAGGCAGTGCTAGCTAGCTAATACCCCTTTGGGTTCTAGGGTTTACTGTTTGGATCTTGGTCCCTACAATATGGGCCGGGTTATGGGCTTTCCTTAAGCCCATAGGCCCGGTCCATAAAGCTTGACAGCTAACGGTCTTCTGGTATGCTGTTTCTTGTTCTTTTTGGCGTCACACTGTTACTTTGTACGTCAGCGCTTGCTTTGGGCGTCACCCGGCTCCTTTTGTGTCACCCGGCGTCGCCCTTCTCTTTTTACCATGCTTTACCATGGTCCTTCCCGAACCTTACTCGGAAAGGTGCCACGTGTCCTTCTTGACTCAGCCCTTCCTCAGTTAACTCAGCTCGTTGGTACCTGCAAGGGTTACAACTTTGTCTTATACGGGCCGAGATAGTTTGTATCTCGGCTCTCATGATTATCTTTCCCGGCCTGGTTCATTTTTTACTCGAAGCCAATCCAGTTGCGCTATGTTTCCCCTCTCGTGACCCTACCGGGGGTTATCCCCCCGACATTAGTCCCCGAAGCTGGTGAGGTCTAGCAGTTCAAGCTGTTAGGCGTCTCCAGATTCCTTTTGTGTGAAAGGAACTTATTTTTTGTCTTTCATCTATCTCAGTTTCGCATCTTGTCGGGTTAGTCTGACAATTTCGGGTCAGTTCTCTGACTTCTTGGCTCATTCTTGCCTAGAGCCGAGTTATTTTAGCCAATTCCGGGTCATTTTCGGCGTACTTCAGTCACTGACAACTAGTAATCATGATTACTTGCCTCAATTTTTGTTCCAAGTTCTGGCGGCACAGTGACGGCTGTGCAGTTATTCCCCGTCACTGTGGCAGTTCCATCGGTTTGCGCCTCTTGTCCTTCCAGCCGTGACGTGGCACTGGATTTTTCGTGTATCTTTGGCTACGTGGGGCTCGCTGACTGGCTCACCCGGCCTGGTACACGGCCACACGCTGGCCGCACGGCACAGTTAGATCCCGCTACGGGGATTTTACTGCCCTTAAGTAGGGGTTGGGGGTTTCCACTTCCCCCTCGCCCGTTTAGTTTCTTTAGACTTTCTTCTTCCTCGCGCCTGCAAGATTGAACTGCCTCCTTTGCGATTCCTTCTCCCTCTTGCTCTAGTAATGGGATTGCCCCTATCTTCTTTCAATTCCAGCACGGGTCCTCGTTGTTCCATGCCTCTCCTTACCGAGGAGGAGACAGACTCCGACGACCTCATGGATGCTCGCGACGGTGCTGATGGTGTCGAGGAGCAGGAGGTCCCTGCCGGCGAGCGCGGTGGCTGGGAAGGCTCAGAGGTCTCCACCGAAGAAGTGGAGTGGCTCCGTTCCACCAGACGCATCCCACTGCAAGTGGATTGCCGCCTCCCCTCCGGTGAGATCTCCCCAAACCTCAAGCCAGTGAGCGGGTGGTTTTTCTTTCCCACTTTGAACGTGGTTTCGCTCTTCCTGTGAGAACTTTCTTTTCCTCGTTTCTTTCTACCTTCCGTCTGCAGACCCACCATCTTCCTGCCAATGCAATTGGCTCTCTCTCTCTCTTGTTCCATCTCTGCCTGCGAGGCCTATCTTGGGATTTGTCCTACAGTTCTCCTGTGGGCCAAGTATTTTTGCTTCAAATTTCAGGTTGTTCCCCAGCCTGAAGTTCCCCGTGCCGAGAAGAAATCTACTCGGTGCAGTGCTGCCAGCATCACGCCCAGGAGGGATTCCACCTTTCCTCGGGTTGCTGGTATCGATTCTTGCAATAAATGGCATAGAACCTTTTTCTATGTCAAAAACAGGGGGTCCACTGACAACATCCGGCTCCCCCCTTTCTCGGACGAGGTCCCCCACAAGAAGCACTGGCATCTTGACCCGCGCGACGAAGACGCCACGGTGAACGAAGCCAACGCTATCCTGAAAAGGATGTTGTCACCGGATGAGAACTTTCACCTCGTCGACTCTGACCTCATGTGCACCTTCATCTCACGTCGGGTATGCCCCATCCAAGCCAGGATCCACAAGATGTGCTTCATGAGCGGTTCCCATGATCCCACTCGACATTCCACTAAGGAGCTCACCCATGACTCCATTGCCTGCCGAGTAAGCTCAATCTTCAAAATGAACTTGGCGGATGATTGGGCTTGGAGTTGCCCACCGTTTAGCCGGGTCAGGCCTGTCCCCTAGGTAAGTTTTCCGAATTACTTTCTCGCTGAGTAGGCTTTAGCTCTTTTGCCACTCCTAGCTTAGTTTTTAGTTTCTCATTCTGTTTGTCCTTCGCAGAATCTCCTTCACCAGGTTGTTGATAGTACTGTCCCTCCTGCTGGCTATAACAGGGATCGCTCTGACTCGGACGAGTTCGAGTATGATCAGGAATGCTTCATGCCCATCCCGCACATTGCAGCTGCTTCGGCTTTGGGTAAGAGTCAATCTCGCAATCCCTTGCAAGATTGGTCTGACGATGATGAGGATGATGATTGTACGCTCTTGGAGGTATTTGTCTTGTGAGCTTGGTCTCTTTGCTTATCCGAGTAAGCTCATTATTTACTTATGCAGCTGGCCAGGTACATGACATTCCTCCTCTCGCTGTGGGAGGAGTTGGCAAGGTCCCCGTCGCCAAGCCGAAGCGACGCGGAGCCTCCTCCAGCACCCAGCCGGCCAAGAAGAACAAGCCCAATCCGGCAGCTCCTGTTGCCCCTGCTGTTGCCAGCCTGGGTGCGACTCGCCAAGCTGCTGGGCGCCGAGTCACACGTCGGGTCGCCCGTGACCCGGTCGTCACCGGGTAAGTTTGTTTTTACTTTGACTTCTCTGTTCTTTTCTTTTTCATCCTTGATGTTCTCTCATGTATGTCTTGTTATTTTCAGTGTTGCACCTTTGACAGCGAATCAGGCTGCTTCTAGCATTGCCTCGCCGCTTAGGCCTGCACCTCCTCCAGCTGACTCGGCAGCGCCGAGTCCCGTCCGGGTTGAGGCTCGCACTGTTGAGGCTCACGCTTCTCAGTGTCAGTCAGACCCGGTGGTTCATTCGGCTAGCGCCCCTGACGCTGGTCGGGAAAAACTTCCTGATCTTGGTGCCCACAAGTCTGGAGCCGAGAAACCCTCTGCCCCCAGTTCCTCTGGAATCAGCCCTCAGGCTGATGTGAATGAACAACTTCCTGATCTTGGAGCCAGAAAAACTGCTGAGCCCAGTCAGGAAGCTCCACGTTCTTCTTCAAATCCTTCTGCTCGCTCTCCAGTTCTGTCCAAGGGCCAGACACATCCCAAGGTTTCTGGTTCTACTCGCCCCTCTTCTGGCAAATCCACCTCTTCCAAGCAAGCAACTCTAGTTTGCGCTCCGGGTTCTGCTCCTCAGATTCGGCCTCCTACGTCGGCGACCGTGTTCGCTTCAACGGGTAAGGGGGACGAATCCGCGTCTGCCGGGTCAGGTGATGGATCCAAGGCTTTTACCCTCCATACTTCTACCGCTGCAACCCGTGCCACTGTGGGAACCGCCCTGAAAACGGGCCGAGTTCTCACTCGGACGCTCAGTGGGCAGAGACTTGGTTCGGCTGAGCCTTACGCCGTGCCATGGAATGCAGCAGGCGAGCAAGAGGTCAGCACTCATGCCGGGAACAAGCTGAAGCTGGGCCCCAAGGTCGTCTTCGACATAACCCAGCAGGCCATTACTCTGATGGCCCGCGCCGATGAAATAAACAAGGTAAAATAACTTCTTACTCTTTTGTACTGTTGAGTATTTCCTTTATACATATCACCTAGTCCCCGAGGTTACAGTTGAGTAAGAGACTTACTCGGCTGTAAGCTCTTCAACTGTTTGATTTCTTTATGACAAACTCATGTTAGAGCTTCAATCCCTAGCCCTCGAGGTTACTGCCGAGTAAGGAACTTACTCGGCTGTAAGCTCTTAAGCTCTTTGATTTCTTTATGACAAACTCATGTTAGAGCTTCAATCCCTAGCCCTCGAGGTTAATGCCGAGTAAGGAACTTACTCGGCTGTAAGCTCTTAAGCTCTTCTTTATTCGGATGGTCGCCTGTCTTGACTCTTCCTTATTGTCTAACTTCTTTGATTATCTTACACACAACGAGCGCACCAAGGTGCACCAAGCTCTCGTCCTGGCGCACCGCAAGCTCAAACTTGCTTATGAGAAGCTGCAGACTGGCACCTACGGCCAAGGTAATATCTTTGCTCTTCCTATTTTTTATTTGGTGTAATTTTTCTTAGTCCATCTCCTCATTTTCCTCTCACTCTTGTTCCACAGCCACTGCTCAGTATACCATCAACGATCTTCACTCGCAAATCAGCGAGGCCGAGAGTAAATTTCCTGCCTTCCTAAGCCAATAGTTGAAATTTTTCTGTTGGTACTGACAAGTATTTGTTCTGAATAAGCAGAGAAGCACCAAGCCGAACTCCAGAAGGAGCGCGATGAGGTGACTCGGCTGAAGAAACTGATGGCCGAGACGGAGCAGAAGCACATGGCCGAGGTGAAAGGGCTGAAGGAAGAACTTGCTAAGAAGAGTGAGCAGCAAGCCACCAGCGCCGAGAAGACCAAGAAGCTTCTTGACGAGGCCGGGTCATTGGTTGAGTCGGCAAACCTGAACCTCGACACCCTCCAAGCCAAGACCAAGACTTGGCATAGCAAACTCGCCGCCATCAACTTTTTTCTCGGTAGTGAGTTCTTACTCTTTTTACGCACTGTATGGGTCCTTCTTGGATTTCTCCATCTACCCTTGCTATTCGCTAACTTCATCTTTTTGCTTGCAGAGAACTTTCTTGAGGCCAACATGTTTGCCATCCGAGCCATGAAGAAGGTGAGGGCCGAAGCTGGTGCTGCTGCTGACGGCGATGTGTCCATGGAGGAGCTCCTTGCAGCGGTGTCTGAACGGGTCAAGACCCTCAGATCTTGCGGTGTGGACTTGCTCAAGTCAGCTATCCATGCGTTTCGCATTCTCTGGCCGGATGAAGACCCACCCGAACTCATCGAGCCACTCGCCGACAGACTACTTCTTACGGAAGACCGGCTGGATCAATGGCGTGAGTCGGCCGGCCGAGCCGCAGCGGATAAGACTCTCTCCTTCGTGCTTTCATGGTACGAGGACATCAACCTTGATGTTCTTGCTCGCATAAGGGGAGATGGAAAATGGTTGAACGACCCGGAGCTAATCAAGAAGCGCCAGGAGCGAGCTTATGCCATGATTGAGTACACCATGGTGCATGCTTGGTGTGAAGGGCCCAACTTCCTTGACCTTGGCGACCCGCTCGTCGAAGTTCCTGCTGAAGAAGGTGGCGACAGCAAGGCGACCGAGTCAGATGATCCAGATGACCCGGCCGCAGATGCCCCTCACCCGGCCGATGCCCCAAGCACTCCTGGCTCCGAGAATGCTCCTCCGAGTTCTTCTTCTCCTTAGGCCAACAAATACTTGAACTTTTATTAGATCCCCGGTATGTCGGGTACAGATGTAACATACATTGCACTTTAAAGTTTGACTATGTGCCTTTTGATAGGCTTTATATGTTTGCATTATGCTCTTAGTGCGAACCATTCAAGGGCAAGTCCCCGAGTTTCATTTTGCCGTGTTACCTTTCCTTGCCTCTGGCCCTTGTCTACCTTTTTTCGGTGTTCGACATTAGGATCTCAAAGTACAAAGGATATAGTTAGCGGGTATGAAACTTGGATAACTTGGCCGAGATTACTCGACACATAGTATAACAAGACCTGCAGAGAGTTAGGAAAAAATTAAAGCCGACTCGCGTTTCTCCCTTGTATTTATCCGGCGTTCGTGTTTACCCGTCTTAGATATTTTTCTCTTGCTTGCCATGAAGCCGTGTTTTCGGACAACAGCATAGTCGAAGAGTTGATTTCTTCCGAGTAAACACTACTTGTTCCGAGATAAATATCGGGTATCACGCCAGCCGACGTAAAAGAATTGAAATGGAAAGCCTAAGGGGTAGTCCCCGAGTCAGTTTTTCAAATCATACCATTTTATTATTGGCACCTAGCCGGCAAATACGTCCGACATATGAGAGTTCGACTGATACATGCACTACTTCTCCTAAGTATAGAAGGGACGAAGAAGTGCCACATTCCATGGCCTTTTGGTTTCATCTCCTGACCTGTCCGCCTTGTTCTTTTGCGCTTCACGAGCGTCTATGAGATAGTAGGAATCATTGTGCAATGCTTTGCTTACAATGAATGGACCTTCCCATGGAGGTGATAATTTATGCATTCCAGTTGTGCGCTGCACCAGCCTTAGCACAATATCTCCTTCTCGAAAAAACGAGGTTGCACTTTCCGGCTATGGTAGCGTCGGAGATTTTTGTTGATATATAGCGGATCTGGAGAATGCCAGTTCCCTTGCTTCTTCGAGTAAATCTACTCCATCTTCTCGAGCCTCTTTTACCTCGGCTTCCAAGTATTGCCTTATCCTTGGCGAGTCATATTCTATGTCGGCAGGAAAAACTGCTTCAGCCCCATATACAAGGAAAAATGGCGTATAACCAGTTGATCGATTCGGAGTAGTTATTAAGCTCCACAGTACTGAGGGTAGTTCCTCTATCCAACAACCAGGTGATCTCTGAAGTAGTTCCATTAAGCGGGGTTTTATCCCGGACAGAACTAAGCCATTAGCCTGTTCAACTTGTCCATTTGATTCTGGATGGGCGACTAATGCTACGTCGAGTCTTATTCGGTGCTTACCATAAAAGCGAGAAAAAGCTCCTTCGGAAAAGTTCGTGCTATTGTCAGTGATCACACTGTGTGGGTACCCGTATCTGAGTATTATATCCCTTAGGAATGTTACGGCTGTTTTACCGTCCAATTTATTGATTGGTTTCACTTCTATCCACTTCGTGAACTTATCAATCATGACCAAGATATGAGTCATGCCTCCCCTTGCTGGTTTGAATGGTCCTACCATATCCAGGAACCATAACCATACTGCAAAAGGCCAAGTGATTGGTATAGTCTTCAATTCAAACGCTGGTAAATGTGACTTGGACGCATAGTGTTGACAACCACTGCATTTCCCGACTAACTCTTGCGCTTGTGCCAATGCGCTTGGCCAGTAGAATCCATGTCGGAATGCATTGGATACCAACGCTCTTGATGACGCATGGTGCATGCACTCTCCCTGATGGATATCCAATAAGATCTCCTGGCCTTGCTCTGAGCTGATGCAACGCTGCAGTACACTTGTCACACTTCGCTTGTAGAGTTCCTTGTTGATTATGGTGTATGCTTTTGCCCTTCGCGCCGTTTGCCTTGCCAGTGTTTCATCACTCGGCAAGGTTCCATCTCTCCAATAACTGAATATTGGATGTGCCCACATTGGTACTAGTGGTTCCGGGTCTGCTTCAACATCAATGTCCATTGGTTCCGCCGATATATGTTCTGCCGACATAACCTGAGGAGTGCCCGAGTGTGATTCGGCGACCCCTAAACTGAACGGATCAGTCCCCGAGTGACCCGAACCTACCCCTGAGTCAATGTCCATTGGCACTGCCTCTGATTCCTGACTTGCCGGGATGATCCTGATTGATTTAGACTCTGGTGACGGATTGATCGATGGCTTCCTGAGATGCTCCAATGCTACCCCTGGTGGTATTGCTTGCCTAGATGACCCTAGTTTGGATAATACATCTGCTGCCTCATTTTCTTCTCTAGGAATGTGATGAAATTCACAACCATCAAAATATCCTGAAATTTGTTGTACGTGGAAGCAATATAATGCCATGTTTGCGTCCAATGCATCCCAATGTCCAGACACTTGCTGAATCACCAAATCTGAATCGCCAAAACACATGATCCTTCTGATACCAATTTCCTTGGCTACTTTAATGCCATGGACAAGTGCTTCATACTCGGCAACATTGTTAGAAGCAGCAAAATGAATCTGCAAGACATACCTCAATTGATCCCTCTTTGGAGATGTGAGCACTATCCCGGCGCCCAGACCCATTCTCGTCTTGGTCCCGTCAAAATGCATTTTCCAGTAATTTGGATCTGGCAGTGGTGGTTCGTACTGCATCTCCATCCATTCTACAAAGAAATCTGCAACGGCCTGAGATTTTATTGCATCCCGCCTATCATATTGTAGAGTGTATGGTGTCAGTTCAATGGCCCATTTGGCTACTCGGATGCTGGCATCTTTGCTGCCCAATATATCCGAGATAGGTGCCTCGCATATTACCTGGATTGGGTGTTCTTGAAAATAATGTTTCAGCTTCTTTGCTGCCATATATACCCCATATGTCATCTTCTAATAATGCGGGTAATTCTATTTCGAGACAGAGAGCACTTCGCTCAAGTAATATACTGGTCTTTGGACTGATTTGCCCCCTTCTTCACGTTCAACCACTATTACTGCACTTACAACTCTGTTGGTTGCGGCGACATAGAGAAGCATTGGCTCCTTGGATAGTGGTGACGCTAATATTGGTGTTGTTGCCAACATTTTCTTTAATTCATGGAAAGCGCTATCAGCTTGCTGTGTCCATGTGAATTTGTCTGATTTCTTCATCAGCTGATATAGTGGTAGGGATTTTTCGCCTAGCTGACTAACAAACCTGCTCAACGATGCCAGGCATCCAGTAAACTTCTGGACATCATTAAGGGTTTTTGTCAATTCCATTCTTTCCATGGCCCTGATCTTTGTCGGGTTGGCTTTGATTCCTCAGCTGGATACAAGGAATCCGAGTAACTTGCCAGCCGGGACACCAAATGTACATTTTTCCGGGTTAAGTTTCATCCGGAATCTTCTCAAGTTTGCGAATGTTTGATGCAAGTCCTCAATTAGAGTATGACTTTGTTTGGTTTTTATTACCACATCATTGACATATACTTGAACATTTTTGTCCAATTGATCTTGTAAGCATTTTTGCATGCATCTTTGGTATGTTGCGCCTGCATTTCTCAATCTGAATGTCATGGTGCGATAGCAATAAGCCCCGTACGGGGTGATAAAAGTTTTCTTTATTTGATCATTTGGATTCAGCGGAATCTGATGGAATCCTGAATATGCATCCACAAATGACAACAACTCACACCCAGCAGTAGAGTCTATGACTTGATCGATCCGAGGCAGAGGGAATGGATCTTTTGGACACGCCTTATTAAGGTTCGTGTAATCAATACACATGCGCCATACCACTGCCACGTTCAGGTCATCTTTCTGCTTCTCGACTAGGACTGGATTTGACAACCAGTCCGGGTGCAGCACTTCCTTGATGAATCCAGCAGCTAAAAGTCTTGCAATCTCGACAGCTATTACTTTCTTCCTATCTTCGGCGAAGCGGCAGAGGGGTTGCTTCATCGGCCTTGCATCTGGTCTTACATGAAGAGAGTGCTCAACGAGCTCCCTAGGAACTCCTTGCAGATCTTGAGTGGACCATGCAAAGATGTCCCAATTCTCACGGAGGAAGCTGGTGAGCTCGCTTTCCTATTTATCTGTAAGGCCAGCCCCGATGGTCACTGTATGCTCTGGGAAAGTTTCATCCACCTGCACCTTCTTGGTTTCCTTGGTAGCTTGAAATGACACATTGCCATGCGGGTTAGTGAGTGCCGGCATGGACATTTGTGCTGCTTTGGCCAATGTTGCCACCTCCAACATCTAACTTTTCTCTTGTTCTATGACGAGTGACTCGGCCAGAGAAGATCCGGCTGAAGCACAAGCAATAGATCTCTTGTAATCTCCTTCCACTGTGATCACCCCACATGGGCATGGAAGCTTCATTTTTAGGTATGCCAAATGGGTAGTAGCCATGAATCTTGCCATAGCCAGCCTGCCAAGTAAGGCGTGATATGAGCTGACCAGATCTACCACCTTGAACTCTATAGCTTCAGTGCGACAATTTTCCCTGTTGCCGAATAAGACGCCGACCCAGATCTTGCCAATTGGCTCATAGGACAATCCCGTGGAAAGTGGTCTTAGTCGGCTCCAGCATGTTCATGGTAATGCCTAACTTGAGCATTGTATCCTTATACATGATGTTGATGCTACTGCCACCGTCAATCAGTACTTTTGAAAATTTCACGTTGATATCTGGGCCCATGAATGTTGGATCCAACACCAGAGCGTATCCTCCAGGGGTTGGCATGATCTTGGGGTGATCTTTTATACTCCAAGTTATCTCTTGCTCAGACCAATGCATGTACTTGGGAATTGCCGGCATCGTGGCATTCACTTCCATCATTCGTCGCTGCTGGCTCTTCTTGTCATTTGGCTCTGTGAAAAAGACAACATAGCTCTGGTGATGTTCTCTGTACTCATTTCTGGTTCCTGGCCGACATGAGCATTGTCACTTCTTGGATTGTGCACCTGGTGCACAGCTTCTCTTCTTTCCTGATTCTGATATCTTGGCTGCCTGTTTTCATATATGTTATCTGCTCCTACTGCTTGAGCATTTCCTCCTGTAAGTGGTGGAGGGGGAGGTGGTGGAAGCTGCTTATTCGGCGAGTCCACTCTGTCTCCTTTCTGAAACCAAGTGCATTGCCTTGTTGAGTGATTTGCCGGCTTACTCGGACTAGGCGTGTGAAACTTACACGGCTGATCCAGCATCATCTCATAGGTGTATTTTTGTCGGTCATGATACTGTTTCCTCTGATCGTATGGCCTTTTGCCGTCATTCTTTGGCACCCGTTGTTGTTGACCATTGGTGCTTTGATGCTGACTGCTTCCAGCATCTGGATGATCCTGACTCACTGCCACAACCTGAGCCGAACCATACTTGTAATCCGGCCTCTCGTCTCTTCTCTTGCTTCTGTATTCAGATCTCTCCTAGAGCCTTTGCGACCCGGCAGCGTCATAGATATGAGTCTCAGTCATCCCGTATGCCGACATGAGCAGCGGCTGAGTCGGATCTCCTAACGCATACGAGTCGGTGATTCTTATCGTCTCTGCCAGGCTTGTCGACATATCTCTTTGTAACCTTTGCCATAGCACACTCCCATGTCTACATCCTTGTGCAAACAAAGCGATTGCTTGGGACTCGATTACCCCTTCACAAGAGTTACGCATCATACACCACCTTGTGAGGAACTCCCTGTCTGTCTCATTCGGTTTTTGCTTGCACATTGCTAGTTGCTGTGGGCGATTTGGCCTCTTGTAAGTGCTCGTGAAATTGCTCATGAAAGCGTCGTGAAAATCAATCCAACTGTTGATGCTTCCGGGTGGCAAATTGTTCAACCATACCCGAGCTAGTCCTTCCAGCATCTGCGGTATGTAATGTACTGCCCATCTCAAGTTTCCCCGCGCGATCTTCACAGGCGTTCCATAATCTATGAGCCAGTCCTATGGTTTTATGCTTCTATCATATGTTTTTGTCCCTCTGGCCAGCTGGAAATTTGGCACCGGTGGCTCCTTCATGATCCTTGGGCCAAAGCACGGTGGACCCTGCGGACCTTGTGACTCCATTATCTCCGCCATTTTTATGCGGTCAAGCTTCAGCCTGGCATCATCCGGCTGAAGGTTCCTACCTCCGTATCTCGCTCCCGTTGCTTGATATGCATGATCCGGCAGCTCATACCCGTCATTTACCATGGCCGAGTAACCATCATTATACTTATTCGCGTTCGGGTCAGCTGGTTGTTGAACTGCTTTTCCCGAGCTCTGCTGTCTTCTTTCCGGCTGAGCTGGTGCGTTATTCGGAGCTGGATTTCCTCCTCCTGCTGAGTGAGTTGCGCGCCGAGTATGAGGCGCAAAATTTTTCCCTCCGTTGTCATTTCTCTGTCCAATTTTTTCCTGGTTTTCATTTTCTCGGGGATTATTTCTTTTTGCCCCTTGCGCATGCGCCGGGTTTCCTTGAATTACTGCCGGATCATAGGCAACCATCTGCTTGTTTCTTCCAGAATCCACACTCTTTTCTTTTCTCGGCCTAGGTGCCGCTCCGGGTGAGGACGCCGTGTGCCCAGCCGATCTTGCCGGGACAGGAGTCGCCAAGTGAACCAACTGTGATATCCCTGCTATACCCGGATTTGCTCTGTAATACGCCTCATTCAGCATGCTGGCTGCTTTTACCAACTCATTGACTCGTTCTTGCTGGCTTTTCTTTGCTTCCCCCTCCAAGTGGGGTAGTTCTTCCATTGCTGCTTCTGCCGCTCGCAGATTAGCTGCTTCTGTGTTGTATGTTGGACGCATAGCCGTCTCATTGCTGTTCTTTGGTGTCATCTTCGAAGTCGCATCTGCCAGTTCTTCGTTGAGGTCCCTTCCTCTCAATCTCGTTGCATCAAGCCGGGTCTTTGCGCCCTTGACTCAATTTGCCGAGTTAAGCTCTCGGATAGTGATATCCACATCCTGCTGTAACTGTGCTAGCTCCTTTGCCTTCTCCATGACTTTTATCCTGGCTTCTTCTAACTCGGCTTGCACACGCGTCAGGTCAGTTGCTTGTGCCACTGGCTCTGCCAACTTGTCTATCACTTCCTGGAGCTCCTTAGCTCTTTTGCTCCTAGCTATGTTCTCTGGTTTTTCCAGCGGCGCCTTTGCTATTCTTGTAGCCCTTGGTGTTTCCTCGTGATTTCCTTCCTCTACGTTCTCATTCTCTACTGGAACTACCGGGGGAGCTGTGGGGTTTGGGGCTGTCATCATTACCTCCATGGAGACGAGTTGGAGAGGTTTCCCAGCGACTGGAGCCGTTGGAGGATCCGGCGCCAGGACGACGTGCTCAGGATATGCGCGCTCCACGCGCACTACAACGTAGACCTGGTGCTCGCCGAACTTGATGAAGTGATCGCCCCTAGGGAACGGCTTGGTCCCGAAGCAGCCCGCGTTGTCGCTGATGAAGTTGAGCGCTCCAAACCTCTGGATGAGGCCGGAGTAGACGCGCTCGCCGGTCTTGGCGATGATGTTACCCGTCCGGATGAAGACTCCATGAAGCACCTACTTATGCCCCACGGTGGGCGCCAACTGTCGTGGTCGTGGCACGGCAGATTCCATGGGTTGGCTTAAGTTGGGGGCCGAATGGGTGCTTGTGGTCCCTAGGGAGGGAGTGCACGGTCGAGTCATGCACGAAGAACAAGAAGAACTCTCCACGCTTGACAATTTGATTGATACCCCAAAGAATACAAGTGCTCCTTGAGCTGTATTGGCTTGAGTACGCAGCACCTGTTCTCTACTTGCTCCAACCTCCTTCTACTACTGCTATGCCCTCCCTTATATAGGCAGTGCTAGCTAGCTAATACCCCTTTGGGTTCTAGGGTTTACTGTTTGGATCTTGGTCCCTACAATATGGGCCGGGTCATGGGCTTGCCTTAAGCCCATAGGCCCGGTCCATAAAGCTTGATAGCTAACGGTCTTCTGGTACGCTGCTTCTTGTTCTTTTTGGCGTCACACTGTTACTTTGTACGTCACCCGACTCCTTTTGTGTCACCCGGCGTCGCCCTTCTCTTTTGACCATGCTTTACCATGGTCCTTCCCGAACCTTACTCGAAAAGGTGCCACATGTTCTTCTTGATTCGGCCCTTCCTCGGTTAACTCGGCTCGTTGGTACCTGCAAGGGTTACAACTTTTTCTTATACGGGCCGAGATAGTTTGTATCTCGGCTCTCATGCTTATCTTTTCCGGCCGTTCTTACCCGGCCTGGTTCATTTTTTACTCGGAGCCAACCCAGCTGCGCTATGTTTCCCCTCTCATGACCCTACCGGAGGTTATCCCCCCGACACCGAGCAACTATTTCTGCTACTTTTACAAAACACATCTCTTTTGACGCTAACTAATAACTCTATTTGTGTTGTGTTCCGTCCCCCGTTGTTGTTGTAGTTTCTTATGAATGACACTAAGAGACAATAAAACTCATCTCAGCATTCTGGTCCATCTTGGGCTTTTCCCACTGCATGTCTCCTGCGTGCTATGGGTGGGGCAGGGCTACGTAGATGACATGTTGAGGTTTCCCTAAAAAAAGATGACATGTTGGTTGCTCGAGTCTTTACCTTAGATTTCTTTGGTAAGGTTGGTATTATGGATACATGGATCTTCCAAAATGTTGTTACTTGTAGGTTATCGCATTGCATGATCATGTACCGTTTCTTATTTGCTCATTTGCTTACGAGCGTGACAATTAGTGGCAGAGTTAGGGATTATAGCACCACGGTACCTATCGGTGCCAAAACAGGGAAAATATATATGTTTAGGGGTGCACATGTGGTAAAAAAATGCAAAGAAAAAGTTTCATCCCATAATCTAGTGCAACCCCTTGGCTCCAAGTAGATACACCACTAGTGACAATGGGCCAACCTTATAAATGTGGTCATGTTCGCTGTCGTTGATTATCACCTGAGGTGCTCTTAAGGAGAGATTGTAAAACCCTAATATTTTTTCTTGTATTGATTTGGTTGACCCTCTAGGGGTATATATAGAAGTATACGGAGGAGGGGATAGTCTTTGAGTATAAGAAGGTGTCTAGTATTGTAGTCTATCTCTAGTCGTATACGTATTCTAACATTTCTCCTCGGTCTTAGCGGGAGAGAAGCAGACTTTTGTGACTGGATTTGAAGTCCGTCGTATTCTCCTCGTTGTCATCATCAACCGCGTATCCCATGATGGCCAGCACCTAGGGGCGGTGACTGTGTCCCCTTCTAGTTCATCTCTTCCCTCCCGCAGTCACAGCGGGAGTCACCTAGACCGCATACCTGATGCGCACATGAGACTAGTTCACTTTATGGACTACTGGATGACCGAGTCCTTTTCAATAGGTGTATTGTTTAGGTCACTACCTCCTAGCTTCAAAGGACATATCCGGACCTGCATCATGAGAGGTGATGCACAATAGATGGATTTCTATGAGTTCGCAACACATTTTCGAAACGTGAAGGTTGAACCCATGGCTAGAGAAGTCGTCGATGACGAAGGTATATATGATATATAAAGTGAAAGGACATTTATTGTCTTAATCAATTTTGTTGTTCGTTAACAACTTGTAGATCATTTTACAGTGTGCTAATGTCTACATGATCATACACTGAAAAGTGAAAACCCATAAATCAATGGATATGTCCCTACAAACATTCTACAACTTTCTGGGAACTCCAGACCGGAGTCTCCAGCGTGCAAACACCAGAGTCTCTGGTGTGCAAACACCAGAGTTACCCCAAAAGTCTCCGGAGGGGCCTCCACAAACTTTCCTGGGACATTCTGTATGGGGGTCCGGAGATGGACCGGAGGCAGACCGGAATCTCTGGTGAGTTCACTCAGACCAGAGTCTCCGGTGTGGATACACCAGAGTCTCCGGTGTACACTACGGTCCGGAGTTTTTTGAAGAGTATCCGGAGGGGGTTTCTCCAATCCAGCTGGGACAGTCTGTATGGTGGTCCGGAGACAGACCGGAGTCTCATGTGTAAACTGGAGTCTCCGGTGTAGACCGGAGTCTCCGGTCTACAGTCCGGAGTCTCCGGTGTGACAGTTGGTACAACGGTCAGAAAACGGTTCATATTTAGTGGTCCTATAAATAGGGGACCTCATCCCCTTCCGCCAGATTCTCGACGCAGTCAAGAACTCCAACACCATTTGATCCACCAAATCAACAAGATATCTTCATCCAACCATCCAAAGTCATTGATCTTTGGAGAATCGAAGGAGGAGGCCTTGATCTATAGCTTCACCAAGAGAGATCTTCATTTCCCCCTCATTCACTTGAGGCCCCTTGATCTAGTGTTTCTTTGGAAACCCTAGCTCTTGATTTGGTTCTTACAAGCTTGTCTTTGATTGTTTGACAGCTTGCTTGTATTCGGAAGCCTCCAATTCAGTTGTGGATGTGTGCCTCGAACTTGTTGTAAAGGTGTTGGATTCCACCTCGAAGGTTGTCGATATAGTGGAAGAGGTTAATCGAACCCTTTGGGGTGAGGTTCATCGGATAACAAGGGAGGTCTATCGTGGCGTTGGTGGTTTCAAACCACCCCTCTCCAAACACAGACGTACCCCTCAAAAGGAAGGAACTGCGGGAAACAAATCCTTGTGTCTCCGCATGCTCCATTTTGGTTACTTCTATCTTTTACCGCACTTTACTTATCTTGTTCTTGCTTAGTCTTGTGCTAGGTTGACATATAGGTAAATTCACCATAGTTGCATAATCTAGAGAATTTACCTTTTGTGTCAAACCCTAACTTGAAAAGGAGTAAAATTTGAAGTAGCATCTATTCACCCCCCTCCTCTAGGTGCCCATACTATCCTTTCAATTGGTATCAGAGCCTCAGCTCTTTATTCGGGCTTTACCGCCTAAGAGTAAATGTGTAGACAAGATGGAGAAGAAGGTGGTGACTCTAGTAACACGGTGTCCATGGAGGATCTCAAGAATTTAGAATCAAGCTTGAGCTCCTACCTGGGCAACAAAATCAAACAATTGCACGACCTAGTTGAGCAACTTGTTAAAGATAAATTTGCCTCACCACCTCCTTCTCCTCGAGAGGAACTTCGACCACTTACAAAAGGGAATGCCTCGACATTTCCCACGGTTGTGGTGGTGGGGGTTAAAGACAACACTAATTCCTCCACCAAAAAGGATGATGGGAAGGTAGAGCACCATGAGGTTCCAAATTGGTACTCTCCTAACCCACATATCCCTCACCCACACATAAACAATAGAGGTGACCCACCTAAGATAGCTGCAACTTCCTTTACTCAATGGAAATCATTAATGAAATCTCATGTGTGCAGCTCTTGCATTGAATTGTGGAATATCATTGCAGAAAGACTCCGAATTGTGGATCCAGCCAACTTGACAAGAAGAGAAGTTGTCAATAGTCAACTCAATGTCACCGCGTTGCACATGATTCAACAAGGTTTGGGTAAAAAAGATTACCCTCACATTGAACACCTCAACACCACCAAGGAAGCTTGGGATGCTCTTAGTAAGTTATATGTTAGAAATGAGAGCATGAGAAGAAACTGGTATGATGCACTGAGCAATGAAGCCGAAGGATTCTATATTTTTTTGAACACTTAAAAGGGTCGGTATGACCCAGGAAGCTGCAAATTAAACGTGGCAGGTACCGGGACAGAGGAAACCCCTAAATGCACAAAGCACCCTAGCCAGGCTAGAAAAAGGAAAAAGGGGCTTCCAAATTACAACAAGAACCTCAGGACTAAAGGTAAAAAAGCAATCAAGGCTTCTATATGAAGGATGGTAAAGATTATGCAGACATGTATCAAAGGCTCAAGTCCACTACCACCGCCTTTAGGAATGTTGGTGCCTCACATGTGGATGATGCTTGGATAAAAAGTAAATATGTGAGTGCACTCATGCCCTTTGATCCCACTAACTTGAAGAGTCTACAAGTAAGACAAAACTACCATATCATGACCTCCAATGAAGTTATGCAAGAGATGTCCACTTTCAAGGTTGCTGCCAAGAATGCCAAAGATGCCTATGCTCGAGCTCTTGGAATGAGCAATGGTGTCAACCTTGCCTTAAAAGCCAAAGTTGTGGAGCATGTGGATGAAAAAGAGAGTGATGGAGGCTTTTCTATGAGCCACCCTAAAGATGTCAAGGTTGCTCATGGTGATTATATGGCCTTCTATGCAAGAAACTTTTGGAAAGACCCCACCAAGGCCAAGATGGAGATGCAACGAAGAAGCAACCCAAATGGGAGAAGAGACAATGCCTCAAAATTGAGAACTTGCATCAATTGTGGTGACCGCTACCATTTTGTTGCCGGTTGTCCTTATGAGAAATGAGGATATCATGGGGGGGGGTAAACTTGTGTTAAAGAAAAACTCCAAGGCTCTCTTCAAGAAGCCCTTCATCAAGAAGAAGCCCTTCATCAAGAAGAATCCCACCAAAAAGAAGTCGGGTGACATTGTCTTGATAACACATGAAGAATTCTCCTCCGACCATGAAGATGATGAAGAGAAAACATCAAGTGGTGTGTCTGCTCTTTCCACTACTTCTACTCCCACTTTCTCTCTCTTCGACTCTCCAAATGAGAATATCTCCAACAAGAACGTCACTTTCCTTATGGCAAGAGGAACGGAGGTATTATCATCTTCTCACCCCTCCTGTTTGATTGATGATGAACTTGATGATGAGATATCTCTTGAGTTCAAAGAGGAATTAGTTGTTTTTGATGTGTTTATGACTAAATTGCAAAGGGACCACAAGAAGCATTTTGTGAACCCCTTAAATCAACTTTCTCACACACAAGAGCTTCTTGATAAAAGATGTAAACTTGGGGGAGAGCATATTAGTGAGATGGATGCTTTAAATAATGCTCTAGAGGAAGATCAAGAGAATAGGGTGTATCTTGAAGAAAAGCTTGAAGGCCTAGATGAGGCAAATAATCAAATTATTAATAAACTCATAAAGGAATGTGATCGTGCCATTGCCAAGTACAAAAAGGCTAAAAAGGATAAGATTGAGTTTGGTGTTGTTCATGAAAAACTTTCCGAGGACTTTAGGAAACTTATCAAGGCTCACAAGGCCTTGGAGTGTGAACTCTTGTCTCTCACAAAGTCTCGTGAACAACTTAAAACTCAATTGACTAATATTGCTTCACCTACCACTACTAGGAAAACGGCCTTTAGTGGCGCACCTGAAACCATCATCTGTGGCGCACCTGCAGTGCGCCACGGGCCTTGCGCTACGGCTATATCTCAGCCGTGGCGCACTGCCTAGTGCGCCACGGTTGTGTAGAGATAGGCGTAGCGCACCTCTTAGTGCGCCACAGAAGTTTGGCATGGTGCGCTACCCCTTGGATCTTCTGTGGCGCACTACCTAGTGCGCCACTAAACTTCCATGGTGCGCTTTAGGTGTAGTGCGCCACAGAAGGTAGACCATGTGCGCCACAGATGTATTTTTTGTTTTTTTTAATTTCCAAGCCAGATTATATGCAATACAGATTATATACAATATTACAACAGATATACACACACAGATACAAGATATACAATTATATATATAAATACTCAATATGAAAAACAAGATTGAAACAAATACATATAGATAAGTCTCATACATGAATACATAGTCTAAGTTACATTGTTTTGATCATGTTACAAAGTAGTAGTTGGTGACATGCGAATACATGTGTCGATCGAACAAGTTAGAGCTCGAAAGCTCGCCTAGACATCTAAACTAGCTAGCTAGACACAAACGCGGGATAAATAACCAAAGAAGATAAGCATGATCACCGCCGCGACGAAGGTGTAGGTCTTCATCCGGTTCCTTGTCCTAACTACCGCTAGATAGAGCGTGTATCTAGCTTCCGCCTCCGCCATAGTGTTGTACCCTTTGTAGCTATTGCATGAAGCGGTGCACTGTCTCCGGCAATCTTCCCAATCATCGAGACTTCGAACTCCCCTTGTACACGACGTACCACGTCATCTACAATTTGACAATAATAACTAACCGGTGATTGAAAAAACATGTATAATTAAAGTCGCATATGAAGATACACTTATAGAAAGTACTCTTAAATCAAAAAGAGCAAACTCAAAAAGCATGCCTCATATATAACTAGGTTGTTGGACACAGGAATATGCTATGAGGGGACTGTTAGCCAAGTAGGATGCACAATTCCTGGACGTGTGCATATCACAAGGCTAACAATCCCGTCATAGCACATTCACGTATATATTGTGCCACGACATTTCAATCATCGGCATATTCTCGAAAAAGACAAAAATAACTCAAAAAGAATGCCTCATATATAACTAGCTAGGTCGTTGGACACAGGAATATGCTATGACGGGACTGTTAGCCAAGTAGGATGCACAATTCCTGGACTTGTGCATATCACAAGGCTAACAATCCCGTCATAGCACATTCACATATATATTGTGCCACGACATTTCAATCATCGGCATATTCTCGAAAAAGACAAAAATAACTGGAAAAGAATGCCTCATATATAACTAGCTAGGTCGTTTTGGACACAGGAATATGCTATGACGGAATTAGCCAAGTAGGATGCACAATTCACGGACTTGTGCATATCACAAGGCTAACAATCCCGTCATAGCACATTCACATATATATTGTGCCGACATTTCAATCATTGGCATATTCTCAAAAAGACAAAATAACTCGAAAAGAATGCCTCATATATAACTAGCTAGGTCGTTGGACACGGGGAATATGCTATGACGGAATTAGCCAAGTAGGATGCATAATTCTGGACTTGTGCATATCACAAGGCTAACAATCTGTCATAGCATATTCACATATATATTGTGCCACGACATTTCAATCATCGGCATATTCTCGAAAAGACAAAAATAACTCGAAAAGAATGCCTCATATATAACTAGCTAGGTCGTTGGACACGGGAATATGCTATGGCGGGATCATTAGCCAAGTAGGATGCACAATTCACGGACTTGTGCATATCACAGGCTAACAATCCGTCATAGCACATTCACATATATATTGTGCCACGACATTTCAATCATTGGCATATTCTAAAAAAGACAAAATAACTCAAAAGAATGCCTCATATATAACTAGCTAGGTCGTTGGACACGGGAATATGCTCTGACAGACGATCGACCAAGTAGGATGCAATTCCTGGACTTGTGCATATCACAAGGCTAACTATCCCGTCGTAGCACATTCACATATATAGTGTGCCACGACATTTCAATCATCGGCATTATTCTCGAAAAAAGAGTAAGGAAAAAAAGAAGGACCAAATTGAGCAAAGGACCAAAGAGTAAGCAAAAAACCAAGCATTGATTGATATATAATAATAATAAGCAAAATAAGTAAGCGATGATTCATAAACCTAATAAGATAAGTACACTTGTCCACACACACACAAAGGTCATCTATAGTTTGCAACTACAACTAGGCCAACATCAAGCCTTACGCTCGGCTTAGGGAACGGAGGACGCATACTGTCTCGTCATGAACTTCCTATAGTCACCTGCATCTCTAGGCGATCTTCTATGTCACGGTTATTCGGGATATTTCCTCCGTAGAAGATCCCCCCAGAATTCATGACATCACGAAAGATGATTGCCCCAAACTGCTGCTGGATGCGATACATCTCTTGTCTAATATCCGAATCATTGATCTTGGCCTTTGCTTCGGCCCACTGTTTGAGATGATCTGGCAGCGTAGAATTCTCTGGTCAAGTAGGAACGCCCTCATGTGATGGAGTGCGAGTAGGCTTCCTTCTTCGTTTTCCGCTGCTTCACGCAGGGAACTCACATGCGTGGTTGAAGACGTGCCTGCCGAACTTGACCTTCTTACGCACGAAGCTGGTGCCTTTCGTCGAGGCAAAGCCAGTGAGAGCATCATCCAGAACTTCCTTGATCTTGTCATAGTTTTTCTTCTTTTCTAGACTCCCCGAGTCGAAAATGGCGTGGAATGCTTGGCGATAAGGAGATGGCGTGTCGGGGTTGACCGGGTAGGTCGGAGGCAGGGAAAGGCAGTCTTGTCCCGTCGATTGCCGAACTACGGCCTAGGTCGGCCGAATCATGTATATGTCGGCCGATGAACGGAGGCAAGAAGCTTACGTATAGGTATAAAGTGGTAACCTGGCCGAGTTAATGAGAAACTCAGCCGGGTTACACAAATGATCTCCGTGCAGGTAAGGAAGGCGAATAACACAAGGTAAGGCCGAGTTATCTGAAGCTTGCAGGAGAAGGAGAAGCTTGAGTCAAACCATAGCTGCAGGCTAAAGGAATCTGAACAGGCCAAGCGCAAGAGACAAGGAAGCAGGAGAGAGCGAAGGAGGTCACGGAGGTGGCAGTCTTGGAGCCCGAGGCGTGCGAAGGGGCAGTTGGAGCTTGCCGTCGTTGGAAGGGAGACAGGGAAAGGAGGTCACCCCTTTTGGGACAAGCATATTCCTCGAATATGCTTGCCCGTCGACCTAAGGGCACCCAAGGCACCCCTTTATAAGGGGGGGTTTGGGCCCTGAGGAAAGGGAGAGTCTTTTGAGCAACGTTAGGCTGGGGAAATTCACATAGTTCCCCGATAAACAGCTCGAGGAGCACTTGTAACACATCGAGAGAGAAATAAAGTTCATCACTTTGGCAGCTTGAGTGTAAAGACAGTTGCATCTTCCCTCCCCAGATCCCACTAGCATCCATTGGCCCCATACTTTAGCCTACCCATGGCATCTGCCGTGCCACCACCACGACAGTTGGCGCCCACCGTGGGGCCAGCAGCGGTGCTAGCTGGAGTTGTGATCCGGACGGGAAACTTCATCAACACCGGCGAGCGCGTTGTTTCTGGCGTGGTCCAGAGATTTGGTCTCTGTGACTATGTCAGAGACAATGCAGGGAGCTTCAGGGGGAAAACTCCCCCGCGCAACGGGATCTTTATCGGCCTGGGCGAGCACAGGATCTACGTCGGCGTCGACGTCTCCGATGTTTATCCTCATCAGGTTGTTGTTGCAGGGGAACCACCTCGAAGCGCAGCGAGCTGTCCATCAGGAGAACGTCTGGCCAGCGGCGTCGAGGTGATGGTCGCAGCAGGAGCGCAAGCGGGAGCAGCATTGGCCGGGTCAAGCAGAGAACCCGCCGCAGGCACACAGGCTCCGCCCAAGCAGATCACACTGCAAACCGCTGAGGTAATTCCGCCGGTGACAAACCCGGCCGAGCTACATGACACCACCCCAAAGGCACCAAGAGTGAGAGGACCACCTCTGGAGAGACCAGAGAACATTCTTCAGGCAACTATAGAGAACTTAACTACGCCTGTGGCGCCGATACTTGATCCGGCAAATGCTCAGGCAGAGTTAGAGGAAACCAGGCAAAAGGTGCTGGTAGAGGCCCAGAAAGTATCGGCCCTGAGGGAATCCTTGAACAGGACCCTGAGAGAATATGCAAAAGCTAACAAGCTTGATATCGCACCCGAGCGAGTGGACGAACTGAGATTAAGAGGAAAGAACCTCATGAGTGATATTAACAAAGAGCATGAAGCTCACAGAGCCGAATCAGGCGATTTGGGTTTGCCGAGGTACAATACCCCGGCGAAAAACCTGAGAGCGGCAAATGCTGCAGCATTGGAATTAGAAGGGTTAACAGGGGAAGCTCGGCAAAAGCAGCAAGAAAGAGTGAATGAGCTGGTGCGCATAGCGAACCAGCAAAATGAGGAAATGCTCAGAGTTAACCCGGTGAGACCAGGGGCTTCACGGATGGTTCATTCAGCAGGGGCAGCACCTGCTTTATCCGCCGCAGCGGCATCATCACCAGGAAACAACGCTAGAAAAGAAAAGGCAGTAACCTCAGGGAAGAGGAACAAGCAGATTGTCCCGTATGACCCGGCAATAGCGGGAAAGGCGAATGAGAACAGAGGCAATGCAAGCCGAGGTAATAGTGGGGAGAGAAACCACGGCCGTATGGAAAAGGACGGCGGAGGCCGAGGTAACGGGGAGTACGGCAGGAGAGAACCCGCAAGAGACAATCATGAAAACCAAACCCCGGCCGAAGTAAGGAGAGAAGTGCCGCTCAACCCGCAACCAAGACCTGAGACTCGGCAGGAAAGAGAAGTGAGACCAGCTCGCTACAATCAGATAAATGAAAGGTATAATGATGGATATTCCGAGTTAGAATACGCGAATCAAGGTGGAAACAATCACTATGGAACGCAGGATAGAATCCTGTACAGGGATTTGTCAGCAAATGATGCAAGAGTAAAGTTAGATCGGTTATATCGGTCCGAGCTGTTGGAAGAGCAAGGTCCACCGGGTCCGGCGTGTTTTGGACCACGGATCATGAGCGAACCACCGGTACCAAATTTTCAGTTGGCAAGAGGCACAAAAACGTACAATGGAAGTACCAAGCCACAAGACTGGTTAATTGATTATGCTACCGCAGTAAAAATAGCAGGTGGCAACTTGAGATGGCGATGCGGTATGTCCCGAGATGTTGGAAGGACCAGCGAGTATGGTTGAATAATCAACCAGAAGCGGTATCAACCGCTGGTTAGATTTTGAAGAGATGTTTGTCGAACTTTACCGGCACATACAAGAGACCGAATAGACCACAAAGAACTAGCCATGTGCAAGCAGAGGCGAATGAAACAGATAGAGAGTTTTAACTCGGGTGTAACCTAAGAAACTCATGTGAAGGAGTTATTGAATCGCATAGCGATCGCTTGGTTCGCAAGGCTGCCGTTCTACGGCGGTGTCTTTGTAACGCCTGCAGAGATATGCCAACCACACTGGCAGAAACTATCAGAATAGCGGACTCCTATGTTTTGGGTGACCCAACCCAACCGGAGTTAATGTCGGCGGATCATCGTGAGCAGCAAGACCAATACGCGAGAGAATTGGCCGGGTCGTCTAGGCGTGATTTCAGAGGAAGAAGAAGAGAAGAGAGGCCGGATTATAGATATAATTCGGCCCAGGTGGCAGCTGTGACCCAAGATCAGCCGAGTCACGGAGTAACTCAGCGAGAAAATGGACCTCAACAGTGGACCGCAAGAAATGATGGAAAGAGGCAATGGACCCCAGAGCAAAAGAAGCAATGGCAAGAAAAGCCGAAGTATACATTTGAATCCATGTTGGATCAGCCGTGTAAATTTCACACGTCAAACCCATCTAGACCAGCCAATCATACAACCCGGCAATGTGCTTGGATGAAAAATGCGATGGGTAACCCGGCAGGAGTTCAGGCTCCCCATCAGATGCAACAGCAGCATCAGCCGCAGTTAACTGGAGCAAATGCACAGCAACTGATGTTGCCGCCCCCTCCCCCGAGGTATGATAACTCGGATCGGAGGGATGCGATGCATCAAGTAATGAACGAGGCGGGCGGAAGGATAAATCCGCAAATGCTGGGCCAATGATTACAGGAACATCACCGGTCTTCTGCGTGTTCACAATGTAACAGCAGGACAAGCGAGTGTCTGTGCCGACATATGGAAGTGAATGCAGTTGTACCAGCAGTGCCAAGATACCAGCCATGGTCAGACCAGGAGATAACTTGGAGTATAAAAGATCACCCCAGAATAATGCCGAGTCCAGGATCATACGCACTTGTGTTGGATCCGACATTTGTGGGACCAAGCATCAATGTGAAATTCTCAAAAGTACTCATTGATAATGGAAGCAGTATTAACATCATGTACAAAGATACCATGCACAAGCTCGGTATATCACAGAACATGCTGCAATCCACAAGGACAATTTTCCATGGGATAGTGCCAGGGCTTTCATGTGAGCCCATTGGTAAAGTCCGAGTGGACGTCTTATTCGCATAAGAGATAATCGCAGAGCGAAAACTTGGAATTTGAGGTGGTTGATCTGGAAAGCTGTTATCATGCTCTACTCGGACGGCCCTTGGCCGCCAAATTCATGAGCGATTGTCATATAGGTTATCTAAAGATGAAATTACCGGACCACAAGGGGTGATAACGATCGAGAGGGATTACAAGAAGTCAATGGAGTGTGCCTCGGCCGGGTCAAATTTGGCCGAATCATTGGTCATAGCGAGAGAAAAGAGAAGGATTCAAGAGGTAGCAGCCCTCGCACAGTCAGCACAATTAAGCATGCCGGCATTGGCCAACCCTCATGGCAGCGTTTCTTTTCAACCAACCAAAGAGACGAAGAAATTTCAGATTGATGAGCAATTCCCAGAGCGCACTGTCACTATTGGTGCAGGTCTTGACGCTAAATAGGAAAGCGAGCTCACCAACTTCCTCCGTGAGAATCGGGACATATTTGCATGGTCAACACAAGACCTGCAAGGTGTGCCGAGGGAGTTGGCTGAGCACTCCTTAAACGTCAGGCCAGGAGCACGGCCGGTGAAGCAACCTCTCCGCCGCTTCGCCGAAGACAGGAGAAAAGTAATAGGGGATGAAATAACTCGGCTTCTCGCCGCCGGGTTTATCATGGAGGTGCTTTACCCGGATTGGTTATCAAATCCGGTGCTAGTAGAAAAGAAAAAAGATGATCCCAATGTAGCCATTGTGTGGCGAATGTGTATCGACTACACTAACCTGAACAAGGCGTGTCCAAAAGATCCTTTCCCATTGCCTAGAATAGACCAAGTCATTGACTCGACCGCTGGCTGTGAGTTGTTATCATTTGTAGACGCGTATTCTGGTTTCCACCAGATACCGTTAAATCCGGCCGATCAAATAAAGACTGCATTTATTACCCCGTACGGGGCTTATTGTTATCGCACGATGCCATTCGGCCTGAGAAATGCGGGAGCAACGTACCAAAGGTGCATGCAAAAATGCTTACATGATCGATAGGAAAAATGTACAAGTATATGTGGATGACGTAGTCATCAAAACTAAGGAAAGTAGAACCTTGCTCAAAGATATACGGCAAACTTTTGCGAACCTGAGAAGGTTCCGAATGAAACTTAATCCAGAGAAATGCACGTTTGGCGTCTTGCAGGAAAACTACTCGGGTTCCTTGTGTCCACCGAGGTATCGAGGCTAATCCGACGAAGATAAGAGCAATAGAAAAATGGAATTGAGGTGTTTGAATGATGTACAAAATTCACGGGCTGCCTCGCCTCGCTTAGTCGATTTGTATGTCGGCTAGGAGAAAAGGCATTGCCACTCTATCGGTGATGAGAAAGTCGGACAAATTAATTTGGACTCCCGGCCGACATTGCGTTCCACGAGTTGAAAAAGATGCTAGTTACGGCACCCATTTTAGCTTCTCCATTATCGAAAGAACCTATGCTACTTTATATAGCGGCTACCAATCGAGTAGTTAATCTTTGTGGTTGTAGAACGGCTTGAAGAGGGTAAGTCAGTTCAGAGGCCAGTATATTATTTAAGTGAAGTATTATCCACTTCAAAGCAAAATTATCCACATTATCAGAAGATGGCCTATGGAGTATATATGTCGGCAAAAAAGCTTAAGCATTACTTTGAAGAGCATCCAATCAGAGTAATATGTGAGGCACCCATAGCCGACATATTGAACAACAAAGACGCAAGTGGCCGAATAGCAAAATGGGCAATCGAGTTATCACCGTATGCTCCACAATTTGATAGGAGAGATGCAATCAAATCTCAGGCGCCGACTTTCTCGTAGATTGGGCCGAGGTGCAATATGAGCCACCCTTGCGGATCCAAATTCTTGGACAATGCACTTTGATGGTTCCAAACTAAGGAACGGTTTGGGCAGGAATAGTCTTTCGCCTAAAAAAGATCAATTGAAGTATGTCTGCAAATACATTTTGCGTCCAACAATGTAGCTGAATATGAAGCCTTTGGTCCATGGATTAAAAGTCGCAAAAGAAATGGGAATACGAGAATCCTATGCTACGGTGACTCGGATCTGGTAGTACAAGTGTCGGCACTTGGGATGCATTAGATGCTAATATGGCTTTATCTGATTCCATGTGCGGAAGATCGGTGGATATTTTGAAGGATGTGAATTCCACCACATACCACGAGCGAAAATGACGCACGACACATTGTCAAAATTAGGATCAACTCGGCAAATTGCTCCAGGTATAGCCTCGGAGCACCTCGAAACCATCCATAAAACCATCACCGAATCCGAGTCAATCTTTATCCCGCAAATTCTGCGGAGAATCATACGCCAATGGAGGTGGACCTGAGCGATTCGGAACCCCTAAGCAGGGGACAGCGAGGTAATAACAATCATGGAAAGGGCCGAGGTAAACACGTCGAGAAGAAATGGAGATAGAGCGTGAAATCACTGCAGAAAGAGCAACGCCGATATGGAACAACCCATATTTTAGGTACCTAAAGACGCGATCTTTGCCGAGTAATGAATCTTGGCCGGACAAAACTGTCGAAGAGCAAAGGCTTATACAATCATAAACAATGAGTTATATAAAATAAGCGTAACAAGCATATTGCAAAAATGCATGAGTCCCAGAAGGTCGAAATTCTTCTAGATATACATCAAGGAGAATGTGGGCACCATGCCTCATCTCGCTTTAGTAGCCAAGGCATTCAGGCATGGATTCTCTTGCCAACGTGGCGTTGAAAGAAGCGGCGTAAGAGTTAGTTAAGAAGTGCAATGGATGTCGAGATATGCAACCAGAATACATATCTAGTCGGCCGAGTTAAAAACAATACCCATTACTTGGACATTTTCTGTGTGGGGTTTAGACATGGTAGGACCTTTCAAGCCGGCAAGAGGAGGAATGACCCACATCTTGGTCATGGTCGACAAGTTCACAAAATGGATTGAGGTAAAACCAATCAAAAAGTGTGATGGGCACACAGCAGTGAAATTCCTCAAGGATATCATCTTGAGATACGGATACCCACACAGCATTATTACGGATAATGGCACGAACTTTGCAGAAGGAGCTTTCGCTAGATTTTGCCAAGAGAAACACATAAGACTGGATGTTGCCTCAGTGGCTCACCCAGCATCCAATGGGCAAGTCGAAAGATCTAATGGGCTGGTTTTATCAGGAATAAAACCACGGCTAGTCGAACCATTGCAAAGGTCGGCGGGATGTTGGATTGAGGAATTACCAGCAGATTATGGAGCCTCGGGACTACTCGAACAGATCAACAGGTTACACACCATTCTTTTTTGGTATATGGTGAGGCCGTGCTTCCAACCGACATAATACATGACTCGCCAAGAGTTACTCAATATACATCTTCAGAGGTAAATGAAGTAGCTCGGCAAGATGCCGTAGATCTGTTGGAAGAAGCCCGAGAATTGACATTATCACGATCAGCCATTTATCAACAGAACTTACGGCGTATCACAGCAGGAAAGTGAATCCAAGAGTATTCAAAGAAGGAGATTTGGTACTCCGGCTGGTGCAACGCACGGCCGGCATGCACAAATTGTCACCCCCATGGGAAGGACCATTTATCGTGAGCAAAGCATTGCACAACAATGCATACTATCTGATTGGCCTTGATCACCGGAGAAGGCAAGGCAAGCAAAGTTTGAAGAAAGCAAACGCATCGAATGTGGCTTTACTTCGGCCATTTTACTCGTAGGATTATGTCTCAAGGTCACCAATGATGTACTTGCACCTCGACACCCAGAGCGGTGACTCGGGGACTGCCGAATGTTATATTTATTTCATATCGTGTATGTAAACCTCGGCGCCTGGCGGTTGCTCGGGACCGCCATATGTGATGTTATCTCATATTTGATATTTAAACCTCGGCACCTGCAGCGGTGGCTGGGACGCCATATGTGATGTTATCTCATATTTGATTTTGGACCTCGGCACCCAGCAGTTGCTCGGGACGCCATATGTGATGTTATCTCATGTTTGATATTTAAACCTCGGCACCCAGGCGATTACTCGGGACGCCATATGTGATGTTATTTCATATTTGATTTTTGGACCTCGGCCCGGCTTACTTACTGGGGACTGCCATATGCAATGATTATTAAGTGTTATATGTTTAGGCCTTGGCATCCAGGGCAATAGCTCGGGGACTGCCATATCTTATACTTATCTCTTTCGCGTTACACACTTGAACATTGGCGATCAGAGCAGTAACTCGGAGAGTGCAACATGTTATTTTCTTTTCATGTTACGAATATGCATCTTGGTGCCCAAAGCATTGACTCAGGAATTATCATAGGATTGTCAAATTCATGGACACATAAACTTTAGCACTTAAACCAACGACTCGGAAACTATGAGCCAACAAGGCAAAAAAGTAAATCCTGAAGGATGAAGAAATTATGAGCCAACAAGGCAAGAATTCGGACGAGCATTCACTTAACTAAGAGTCTCAAAGGCACATAGCAAAAGAACCTCGAATCATACGAGTTGATAAATTTTTCGTTTACATTGAACACCGGCATACAGGGATCACGAATAACTTAGGCATCGTTCGTTGGAGGAGGAACCACTTGATCGGGCGGGCACTCCAAGTAGGAGGAACTTCGATGAGGTTACCTCACCTTCCGAGCCAGGGAGTGACTTGGCGTATCACGGGTTGTTCAGAGCGTCGATCTGTGGCAGAATGCCCGGTGCCTTTAGAGGAAGATCGTGCATCACCATTGCTATCTGAGCTTGAGCTAGAGCTATTGGATGTGGCCGAATCATCTTCACCTTCCCCGCGCTCAGCAGAATCATCACCCAAAGCATCTTCAGCCGCGGCCTCTTCATCCGGATCGGGGAGAAAACTCGGCCCTTCATTCCAAGTGTGCACATCGGCATACTCGACGAGCTGGAAAGCCCGAGCTTGCCGAAGAGCAACAAAGGTGGGATCTTCAACCCACCAAGAGCCAGTGCGCAGATTCACCAGAATGTCAAGGGAGATATCTTCATACCATGACATGATTACAGTAAGGGCCATGTCGGCACCAAAGACAGCAGATTCCCTCCAAACACTCAATCGCCTCTCAGATGCCTTCAACCTGGCCACCAATAACTTGACCTCGTCGATATCAGGAGACCCTGAGGTATTCGGCCAGAGTGCATGATAAGCTTTGATAGCAGCCTCCACCAAGTCCCGACCCATGATTTTCATCGGACCGACTGCAGCACCAAAGAACCAAGAAATCCTCCATCCAGTATTCAAAGTCAGCGATAGCTTCACCTCGACGAACGCGAGCCGCAAGAACAGCTCGAGTTCTCACGGGTTTGGACTCGGGGAAGTGACCTACGCAAAACATGGACATGTCAAAGGATAGTAGCGGCGACAAAGAAAAAATACAGTTCGGCCAGCCAAATAACTACGATGGATATAGCTCATCATTATTTGAAGATCCTTAGCCCAAATAGCTTTACTCTTCTCGAACGAGCAATTTCCTCGCTCAAACCGCGAGTTTTAAGTTCGGCAGCTTTGAGGAGTTCTTTGTTCTTCTCGGATCCAGAGTCACCTCTTTTCCAAAGAGAATTCTTGATCAACCTTTTCTAGCTCGGATTTCTGAGAGAGCTTGAGTGTATTCACCTCGGATCTCAGGCGAGTTATCTCATCATCCTTCTCTTGTAGTTGCGCCGAATGAACTGTGCTTTGTTCTAAAAAATGAAGCATCACGTCAGGCATGGGCACGCAATCTTGTTGCGACGCTGCAAAGTCTTGCAACTCGGCTTTACCACAACCCAACGCAATAAGGAAACTCAGCATAGATACTAAAAGAAGAAGAAGCAAGGGGGAAAGGAAACTAACCTTCCAAGGACTTGACCTTCTTTTCAAGGCGGATATTGAGATTATTGATATTACCTATTCAGCAAGAAGTAAGCCGGCGCTCCGCGGACAGGTATATAAGAAAGTTGGGAATAAGGAAAAGAAACTATCAACTTACCAGCTTTCTTCGCGACGGGCAGAACTTTCTCATACTTCTCTTCCAACTTGCGGTGCAAGAAGAGCAACCTCTGGAACTCGGCAGTCCGTCGGTCATGGGCAACCTAAGAAATGGAGCACAATGATAAAACAAAAGTTAGAAGCTATAACAGATCCGAAACAAGCAAAGCTTACTTCGGCTCTAGGTGGCTGGATATTCAAAGCTATACCAGATCCGAATCAAGCAAAGCTTACTTCGGCTCTAGGTGGCTGGATATTCAAAGCTATACCAGATCCGAATCAAGTAAAACTTAATTCAGATCTAGGTGGCTGGAGATTCAAAGCTATACCAGATCCGAATCAAGCAAAGCTTAATTCGGCTCTAGGTGGCTGGATATTCAAAGCTATACCAGATCCGAATCAAGTAAGACTTAATTCAGATCTAGGTGGCTGGAGATTCAAAGCTATACCAGATCCGAATCAAGCAAAGCTTAATTCGGCTCTAGGTGGCTGGATATTCAAAGCTATACCAGATCCGAATCAAGTAAGACTTAATTCAGATCTAGGTGGCTGGAGATTCAAAGCTATAACAGATCCGAATCAAGCAAATCTTACTTCGGCTCTAGGTGGCTGGATATTCAAAGCTATACCAGATCCGAATCAAGTAAGACTTAATTCAGATCTAGGTGGCTGGAGATTCAAAGCTATACCAGATCCGAATCAAGCAAGACTTGATTCAGATCTAGGTGGCTGGAGATTCAAAGCTATAACAGATCCGAATCAAGCAAATCTTACTTCGGCTCTAGGTGGCTGGATATTCAAAGCTATACCAGATCCGAATCAAGTAAGACTTAATTCGGATCTAGGTGGCTGGAGATTCAAAGCTATACCAGATCCGAATCAAGCAAGACTTAATTCAGATCTAGGTGGCTGGAAATTCAAAACTACGCCAGATCCGAGTCAAGAAGGACTTAACTCGGCTCTATGAAAATATAAATTAAAAGCTACGTCAAAACTAAAACAAACTATGAGCTAGGTGGCCGAACTAATGGAACCTTAGAAATAAAAATACGTCAAACTTCCAAGCATACAACAAGTTATTTCCTTGCAAGTTTCGGGGACTAGAGAGTATGATAACATGTGGAAAATAATTTAAGACCCGGAGATAAAACAATTACCGCATTCATCTTGTTCGTATCAACGATAAACTGGGCGGCTTGGTCAAAGCGGCCACTGATGTCAGAAAGCTGGAAGGGTTGATTGACTGGATTGCCCTCAAACTGATCAGCGGCATTCCAGTTGTTGGCGAATTCAACCAGCGCTCCGAGGCTGTTACCGCTAGCTGTCCGGGTTAAAACTTTACCCCGGGCAGGCGGTCCAACCGCGACAGTCGCAGGACTCTTATGAAGAGCAAGCTGACTGCCAGTGGCCGAGGTAACAGTGCCTTTGGCAGATACAGCTCCTTTGCGCAGTGCCTCTGCAATACTTGGCTGAGAGGTGCCGGCAAGACTTTTCTGAGAAGAGGTCTTGACGGCGATAACACGTTTCTCCTTAGAAGAAGCACCGGCAGGACGTTGCGTCTCCGAGGTAGGGACGGAATCCTTAGGATCAGTAGAGGTTAAGCTCGCAGAGGGCGCCGGGGTAGCGATCTTCTCGGCAGAGGTCGGTGCGACCGTAGGAGCTGCCGGAGTAGATGGAAGCTCAATTGTAACGCTGGGGCCCATAGAGGGGCAGCTGGCTCAACGAAAACATCGGAGGCGGATCGGATCCGGATCAATGGGAGAGACCTCGGGGCATCACGGCAGGCGAATTATCGTGGAGCGGGGGAGAAGCAGGACGAATAGGACTAGGAACTCTCGTGTCATCAGCGGGAGGAGGAGATGGCGGCCGGATCGGACGGCTAGTCATACTAGGACCGCCGGGTTTAACAGACAGAGCAACGCTGCAAAAGTAAGAAAGAAGATTCGTCAGAATGAGAAGCGAAGAGGAGAGCGAAATATAGGCAAAAGAACTTACCCAGCAACCCCGGGCATAGTCTTGCGCCTGGGAGGATTCGGAGCGGATTTCTTTACTCGCTTCTTAGGAACCGCATCCGAGGCACAGGCGGGAGCCCCGCGTTTCCCCGAGGTAATGGGAGGCCGAGAAGCGATAGGTTCGGCGTCATGAATCTGACCGGCCGGATTAGCTGGGAAAGCAGAAGCCGGAAATGCATAAGAAATAGGCATGGCGGCAACTACCTCAAGAATTTGGACCTCGTCAATCACCTTCCTCCTCTGCTTTGAAGATTTGCATGAGTCCGAGGGAGTGGGATCGACTTAGGGACGAACTCCTCGGAGTCCGCTCGCCAAGATCCGGTACTCCTATCTGCGGGCGGGAGCTGCAGAACTGGCATCCTCGTCTTTTTGTTGGCGAACCTCTGCGTGACAAGGAGAGAAATCATGAAAACCAGACTATAAAACTGAGGAAAAGCAGAGTGATGAGGATTGGGCTTACCTCGGGAGGAGGATTGTCGGGTGAACGGTTTCAACCCCAGGTCCAGTCATCGCATCTCCGTCTTGAAAATAGCTCAGACGCTTACAGATGAGGTAGTTGTCCAACTCCAGTCGAGACTCGGTTAGGGTCGAGGGACCGCTCATGTAACACAGCTTGTGGGTCCTTTGTTGGAAGGGGCAGATCCGGCTACTAATAAAAGTGGCCATCAAGTCCTCTCCGCATAACCCGGCCCGAATCAACTCCTTCAGCCGAATCTCGAAGGCCTCGGCTAGGGCATGAGTCTTCTTCGGATTATAGAGCCAGTTCACTTTGGAAGGTGGACCAATTGAGAATGGGGGGAGCCGAATCTTGTCTTCCGCCCCTCTGTTCTTGACGTAGAAGAACGATTTGTGCCATTTCTTACACGACTCCAACCCGGTAACACGGGGGAACACGGATTGCCTCCGAGGTGTGATGGATGCCGCCCCACATTGGGTGAGCAACTTCTCGGAAGGATGCAGAGATTTGTCGGGCACGACGTTGGAGCGAATCTGGAAGAATTTTGACCAGACATGTACTGATGGCCACAGGCCGAAGTAACCCTCAGAAGCGGAGATGAAAGCGGAAAGAGAAGCTATGGCGTTCGCGGGAAGGTGATGCGGCTGAAGGCCGAAGTAATCAAGAAATTCTCTAGCAAAGTCGCTAAGAGGAAGACCAAAGCCGCGGGCGAAGTGGGACATGAAAACCACATATTCGCCTTCTCTGAGAACTGGAGAGGACTCGCTGCCGGGTAGACGACAGGAAACCTCGGCAGGAATCCGACGAGTTCTGAGGAGCCACTCAATCTCGCGGCGCGTAACCGAGGAACCCTGCCACGATCCACGCTCGGGCCCAGAGCCAGCGTCATCGTCCTCAACTAAAGCACCACTAAAGGAACTAGACATAGTTCCGCCGGAGAGATCGCCGGAGGAAAAACTGGCGGCGGAGGAAAGCTTAGAGCTACAGGGCCCCGTCGGAACCTAGCGCGAAAACAATGGCGAAAAGAGGAAAAACTGTCGCCTGAGTACGGAAGTTGTGCGGATCGATCTAGGGCAGAGACAAGACAAGACAAGATGGCCAGAAAGGACTCACCGGCGGCGGGGCCACGGCCGTGGAGCGCGGGCAAGAGAGGCCGAACGGCGCGGTGGAATCCTCGCCGGCGGAAGCTCTGGCTGGTGAGCGACGGCGGAGCGGCAAGAAAGCACACAGGCGAAGGAAAGAAGGAGAGCAGACGCGAACGGTAATGAGAAAGAAGAACCCAGAAGGGCGCGTTTCCCCACTTTATAGACGAAGCGATGAACGGGGGAGTGGGATCGTGGGTGTGGCAGTTACCCGCGTAGATCGTGGAGAAGCACGAACGCGCGACGGTGAGTGGAGCCACACCAGAGGCCACAGAAACGGAAAAGTTGTTACAATCCCAAGCGGAGCGGCTCACGAGGCGTCGTGGCGGCAAGCAGGCTGTGGTTTATCAGAGCTTGTCAGTAAATATTATAAGAGGACCTGAAAACTAGGAAAGCAATGATGGGGTGACACGTAGGACTTAGCGTATGATGGAAGGAGCGAGAGAACCTCGGGCGAGGCCTTAGCTCGGAAACAAGACAAAAAGAAGGTGTTGAAGCTGATATAACCCGGCCAAAGTAATTGACAGGGCCACACCAGCTTCGGGGACTAATGTCGGGGGGTTGACCCCGGGTAGGTCAGAGACGGGAAAGACAGAGGTACATCCGTCGATTGCGAACTCGGCCTAGGTCGGCCGAATCATGTATATGTCGGCCGATGAGCGGAGGCAAGAAGCTTACGTATAGGTATAAAGTGGTAACTGGCCGAGTTAATGAGAAACTCAGCCGGTTACACAAATGATCTCCGTGCGGGTAAGGAGCCGAATAACACAAGGTAAGGCCGAGTTATACGAAGCTTGCAGGAGAAGGAGAAGCTTGGAGTCAAACCATAGCTGCAGGCTAAAAGGAATCTGAACAGGGCCAAGCGCAAGAGACAAGGAAGCGCAGGGACAGAGGAGCAGAAGGAGGTCACGGAGGTGACAGTGCTGGAGCCCGAGGCGTGCAGAAGGGGGGCAGTTGGAGCTTTGCCGTCGTTGGAAGGGAGACAGGGAAAGGAGGCCGCCGAATTACCCCTTTGGGACAAGCATATTCCTCGAATATGCTTGCCCCGTCAGCCCTAAGGGCACCCAAGGCACCCCTTTATAAGGGGGGGTTTGGGCCCTGAGGAAAGAGAGAGTCTTTTGAGCAACGTTAGGCTGGGGAAATTCACATAGTTCCCCGATAAACAGCTCGAGGAGCACTTGTAACACATCGAGAGAGAAATAAAGTTCATCACTTTGGCAGCTTGAGTGAAAAGACAGTTGCATCTTCCCTCCCCAGATCCCACTAGCATCCATTGGCCCTATACTTTAGCCTACCCATGGCATCTGCCGTGCCACCACCACGACAGCGTGCAGTGTTCATCTCTGCGCAAAAAATTCAAATGGAATGTGTTGAAAAAAGAATGATGATGATCTAATAAAGCCAATCGACGGTGGCGGTGAATAAACTACGGGGAAAGTAGGGAAAGGCGGAATGTATTCCTTTTGTTGTTGTTACCACGATTTTTTTTTTTAGGTCTGAGGCCACGATCGTCGTTCGGCGGGGAACCCAATCAGCCGTCACGCATGTAGTAGGGGTCCACTATAGCGATGCCGTGTGTTCTCTCTAATGATCTGCGTGGCGGTGAGAGAAAGAGCGGACCATGGTATAGTGCAGCGGGTATAGGTGGAACATATTGAAGATTTCCTCGAACCGTAGGAAGAACAGATCCGGGGCAGTGTCGAGAAAGCCCAAGCCTGGTGGCACCTTAACCACGAATACCGGGTGCGAGGGATCTTTCTCCGATAGAAGGCGTCTCTCTATCGTCAGCACGCCGTCATGCACACTCTGCAGTTCCGAACTGGCGAGCTTCCGCAAATTCTTAGGTAGCATGGGCTCACCCGCCACATGAATCCTCCACATAATACCCTCGGGTCTTGGTGGCCCGTCCCGAAACCTGATCGGATTCGCAGTTGTTGACGCCACCGGCTGGCTCGAGCTGCTAGATTTTCTTTTCCTGCCCTTTTTTCCTTTTGGAGAGCGGGCAGGCACCGCAATCTGAGCACCGGCCGCCCTATGTAGTGTGTCAGGGCTTAGAATAAAGGGTCGGTTGGTTGTATCAGCTGGCTCTGTAAAGGCGCAAGCTGGAGGCGTCTCCTGAGAACCAAACAGACGCTTGGTGATAGTGGCTTTCTCTGTGGGGCCACCAACTCGGTCTTCTTCGTTGCCAAACTGAGTGCTGAAGAAGTGATCATTCCAGTCTTCGTCGTCCTCGGCCGGATCCTGCGCCATGTGCATATCATCAACATGATCATCCGACCCACCGCGTGGAGGTGACAGCGAGGGCGGTAAGGGGGCCTTGCCACCGCTTGTCGCCGCACGAGCGGTGCTGTTGTTCTGGGCGTGATGGCCCCGCCGTCCCCAAACGGATCATGCTCTTTGGCCATAGCAAGAACAAGCGAAGCAACCGAGGAGACGACTCTTCTTCATCCGCTCACAGGGGTTGAATGGGAGGTTCGGTCGCCGCAGCCCCTTAGCACCGACTAATTTTAACCCATGCACGCTATCTCGCATCGGCTTTGAGTGGAACGCGCGCTGCAAGGTTGAACGATGGTACCCTTGGCAACATCCCTCAGCTCGTTGTTCACGTAGCATAAGAGAGTGCAAGGAACATCCGTCTGCAGAAAACATGTACGGCGTCGTCAGAGCGAGATGCCACAAGAGTAATATATAGATGGCATGAAAGGCGGTAATTAAAGCAATTTGTTTACCGTGATGGCGTCGAGATCGGCTAATGTCGATGCACCGCATACGGCGACGGGCGTGCAAGAGACGGAAGGGCTGCTTGATGGCGCGGTGCTGGCCGCCGGTGTATTCTCCCTACCGACGGGTGCTTGGAGCTCCGGTGCCGCCGCGACGATGGCAGGGGGGGCACCAACATGTACTCCGGCGCCGCGGTGATGGCAGGGGGAGTCACCAACACTTGCGGCGCCGCGGTGCTAGCGGGCGGAGTCACGAACACGTAGTTCGCCTGATTCGTCGGCGCCGCGTTGTTCGAGTGGCTGCTGACCATGCTTGGAATCGGGCACGGCCCTACTCGACCACCCGCACTCCAGTTCTCTATTGACTCCACCAAGGTAGGCAGGAAGGACGTGAGGGTGATTGTCGGTTGTCTTGACGATCTGCGATCCGCGCCACTTGTGCCTTAAGTTCTTGAACCTCTCGGTTTTCCTCCTCGCTCCTTCCCGACGGGCGCCACATGCGTCCTCGGCGGTGGACCAAAATGATCCACCCAATTCTTACCCGAGGCCGGCGGGACGCCACCGACGATGGCTTCTTCGTAACCGGCTCTATTTTCTTGGCCCGATTCATCGCCCTGTTAAAAGGGTTATCCCACCGGGTGGCCGTCGTCGACCCCTGGGATGAGGAACCCTGGGATCCATGACTAGCAACAATTTCCTCCTCCTGCAGAAGAAGTAACAGTGAATCATTTAGATCATCGATTAGATTGCAATCGTGTTGATCCACGGTAATTAGATTATACTTACCACAATTTCCTCGAATTCCTTCACCGCAGGATCCGCGGTGAGTTGTTTGGTTTTTGGGTCCACATGGTAACGGGCCCTGATGATGTTTCGAACCTGCCCGGGTTCGAATTTAGCAAAGGGGTTTTCTATCCCCTTGGATATATACTCTTCGTCCTCCTTATTCCATTTGGCCTCCGCGGTTCTGTATCCACCAGATCCGAGATGGTGATGACCTATATTCATCGCCTGCAGCACCTTTCCCCGATTACTACTGGCCAGGGCTCTTTCGGATTCACACCTCTCCTTGAACTCCGAACTGATCTTGGTGATCTGCGGGTCAATCTTCCGGATCTCCTCGAGACTTTTGCCTTCTTTATAGATCTTCTTCTTTATCCGGGTTCTCCAGCTAGCAGCGGTGCTCATCTTTGTGAGGGCGGATTTGTTTACTGCTCCCATGATAATTTGTGTTCGATACTTAGCGGGAACTTGTATCCGGCGTCACTTCTCGAAGAGGAGTGCGCAGTGGCCATTATCTTTATGCCGAGATTCTCGGTGTTGATCGAGATGGTTGTCCGGTGATCGCCGCCACTTGCCCACCGCACTTTGACGACAAGGGCGGGCTCAAAGGAACCCCCGATGGGCTCACTTGATTTCCTCCTGGCCGTGCCGTGTTCGGGCGCCGGTCCTTCGGCTTCTTCTTCTTCTTAGGAGGGTTGCTACCACTCCCTATGCCCTCGCCGCCATCAGTGGTTTCACCGTCCGCCGTTCCTTCAGCTTCTTCCTCCGCGTCTTCCATCTCATCATCCTCGCTCTCCGAAGGATGGTATTCTTCATCGTCTTCTAGACGCTGGGCCGCCTCCCAGAATGTCAATTGTTTATTCGAGGTCTCGAGTTCTCGCTGATGTGCTTAGAACATCCAGCCTCGTCGTTGTCACACATCTTTGCACTAATAAAAAACAAATAATTGGTTAAATGCACGGAAAAATCCGGCATGACCTTTGCTAATTTTCTTAAACTAGGAGTGCCCGATTTCTGCCAAAACGTAAGTTAATCAACATTCCGGCAAAAATCGGGACTCATTTCATACAAGAACCTGCATATATATGGCCAGCATATCTAGCACACAATAAATGGCCATCATAGCCAGCACAACCAGAAAACAATAAATGGCCAACACAGCCAACACATAATCTGGTCACATAGGATAATTTGGCCAACAAAGCCAGCACATAAACATCTAGGTAGAAAACACATTGGTTAAGAATGCATCAACATGCCCAGCCACATCAAGCAATGGGCATTTACAGTTATCATCTGGATTCACCAGGCACCAAGCATATGATGGAAAGAAAATAACTAAAGCCTGCTAGGTCTCTTGAAAAAATAAAATAACACATATGAGCATACACAGCAGCAACTAAAACCCAAGCATACATGTTCTACAACCCAACTGATGTTCTACCAGAGGCATGCCTCCATACGCATAGTTGTAGCTGTGTGTCGACAATAGAAGGCTATTTGCAAGATATGGACTTACGGAGCCTATGCAATGGTTTGATTAATTCAGTCAAGGCCCTAGCTACTAACTCTGGTTATAATTGCATATGATCTATTCTTAAAATTTGGACTGAGAAGTTATAACTGCGGGTCCTGCAGTATGGTTTTTCTTGCTAGGATAATGGAATCACTAAGTTGATAATTCTAATATCATAGCACCTAGTCTATCCTAGGCATAAGTTAGCTCTGGTCATAAGCATGTGTATCTATCACTCAAAACAGTAAATCAATAAGCTTAGCCTGATGGTTCCCTGGAAACTAAGTTCTGTTGCCAAAACTGAATATATGCTATGGTAGTGTTGTTACTTTTCTGAACTGAATGGCCAAGTAATATAGTAGTAAGATCTTCTCTACTGAAAAATAGTTCCTTTTTTTGAAAATAATGGTCCAGTGTAGTGAAATTGTGGTACCGACAGGCATTTGCTTTTTTGACAGTAGCAATCATGTGTTGTTCAGTTCCAGGTTCCAAAGCGCAGCCATCTATCTGACTAAAAGGATCATGTACTTTTTTATCTTTTTAACCACACAACACAAGAATGCAACAAGATCCTGATCTTTTAGTTCAGTTTATCTTTTTTGACAGTATCAATCATGTGTTGTTCAGTTTTCAGAGGCAACAAACACAAATACTAGCAGCTAAGACCATGTACTATGTGTGTTCGATTCAAGGAATAACCAGGGGGAGGAGCTATAGTTCCAGGAGTTCCAGGGCCTCCTCCTCCTCCTTATAAAAATCATCTAGTTCCAGGAATAAATAGTATAACATCTATAAAAATCATCTGTATATCATTAATCCATGTTATGAAAGTCACCATAAGCCAAATACATTAGTCACTTTCCTAAAAAATTCATTTAGGAGCCAATTTTTTTCTCTCTAAGATCATTGCAGCAAATATTTCAGGTTTACTGCTAACTGAATAAAACTTGCATAAAAACAGAATTATTTCAGGTCTTTTACTGCTAACTGAATCTTGTTTACTGCTAACTGAATCTTGAATCTTGTTTACTGCTAACAGAATTATTTCCAATTCTAGTTTACTGCTAACTGAATCTTGAAGAAGAGAGGGAGAGAGGGAGAGAGGGAGAGACAGGGGAGGGAGAGAGGGAGAGAGGGAGAGAGGGAGAGAGAGGGAGGGGCTACCTCTGACGGGCGGACGACGACGGGCGGCGGCGCGATCCTCCTCCTCCACAAGCGGCGGGCCTCCTCCTCCACGGATCGGCAGCGGCCTCCTCCTCCACAAGCTGGCCTCCTCCTCGAGGCCTTGGCAGCTGGCCAGTGGCGGGCGGTGGCGGCGGCGGTGGCGGTGCGGCCTCGAGAGCAAGTTCTGTGAGATGCAGCGGTGCGTGTGGTGCGTGTCTGTGAGATGGAGCGCCCGGCGCGGTTGACTAGCTAGCGTCCAACACACATAGGTGTAGCGCACCCTCGCCAAGTGCGCTACGGATAACCGTAGCGCACTTGGCCAGGGTGCGCTACGCCTATGTGTGTTGGACTACCAGATAAGAGGGCGGCCACCCCTTCTATTAGCACTAAATCTTGTCATAGCCCACCGGTTACGCCCTTAGCTCTATTCTAAACTATGAGCACCTGTGTTGAACTGGTGCTCCACTTTTATTTTTATTTTAAAATACTTTTAAATGTTCCAAAAAATGTCCAAAAGTGGTGATACATGCCATACAAATTTTGTTTTGTTTTTAAAATACTTTTAAATATTCCAAAAATGCCCAAAAGTGATAATATATGTCATAAAAGTGTTACAAATATGATTCGAAGTATAACTAAATTTCATAATACTTTGTCCATGAATATTACAATCTTTTTCGACCACGCGTTTTACAATATTTTTGAGCTAGCGTTTTACAATCTTTTTTTCCTTCTTTGTCGCGGTTGAATAATTTAGCCCCGGCACTTTAATGTTTCTTCTTTCGAACGGGCTACCTTTTTTTGGGTAGGGTTGTCCTTTTTCTTCTTGTGATGTATGTTGCTGCATCGTAGTCGTCGTCATATTCAATCTTTGGATCGCCGTACTGGTCGAAGTCTTTCTCGGCGACTCCATCCATTCCGATGATGTTTCTTTTCCTCTCCTCACGACAACACGGCTAGGCTTTGTCGGGTCGGTAATGAAAAACATTGGTCCACTTTGGTAGCCGTACCCATGGTTCATTTTTCGCCACGTTTGCACCGTGACCTTGGATTTGGCTGCTGGGTGGGTATAACCATGGTTGTGAAATACCGGTCTTCTCTTCGACGCTCTTTGCCCATCGACACGGAACATCGCACCTTTTCTCCACGTAGTCGAGCTCCCAGATCTCCTCGATTCTTCCGTAGAATCTTTCCTTCACGTTGTCATCGGTGTAGAATTCCGACGTTACGCCTGAGTTCTGATAATCACACTTGTTGTCCTTTTCCTCCGTGTAGAATGTGTAGTCGTTGATATCATACCCCTGATAGGTCACCAGGTTTTGCATCGGTCCCTGCGACAAGGTGAATATGATCTTTTCCGTGTCAGAAGAATGCGAGCGCGGGGGATTATCAAGGAGCGTCTGCCTAAACCAACGTGTGAAATCTGAGTTGTGCTCTTTGATTATTTCTCCCTGCGTCCTCTGTATGCCCCGGTCACTGTACTTCTTCTCGATTAACCTTTTGTGCTTCTATACCCAAGGATCGACCAGTTCTAAATCTTTGTAGCGACGAGGTTTGCTCGATCAAAGTCTGCGTCGAAAATCGAAGTCCGCATGCGATGTCGGCGACCCTCTCGGTGACCAGATCCGTCGAGCTTGCCAAGGTGTCTGTTGACGGGAAGACTGACAGGGTTCTCGATGTCTAGATAATTCGTGCAGAAAGAGATGCACTCTTCGGCCAGAAAGCCCTTGGCTATGCTTCCATCTGGACGGGACCTATTGCGAACGTATCCTTTGATGTGTTTGTTCATCCTTTCGAACGCCATCATGCTGCGGAGGAACATCGGCCCGAGTTGTACGATGTCCTCCACGGCAGGGACCAGCAGATGCACCATAATGTCGAAGAATGCGGGTGGGAAGTAGACCTCAAGCTCACATAGTATCACCACGATCTCCTCCTGTAGCCTTCCGAGCTGATTCAAGCCAATCTACTTCCTAGAGATGATGTCGAAAAACTTGCATAGGCCAAATAACGTTTCACAGACGTGCTCGTCCATTATCCCACTTAGTGCGACCGGAAGTACCTGCGTCATTAGCACGGCACAGTCGTGAGACTTCATGCCACTGAACCTCTGCTTCGCCTCGTCTAGGTATCTGCTTATCTTGCCCGCGTAGCCGTAAGGAAATTTGACTCCTAGAAGGCACTTGAAAAACTGTTTGATCTCATCCTGGCTTAGAGTGAAGCAAGGAGGGCAGTAATATTCGTTCTTCTTGAACTTTTTACCCTTCCGACGACCTTGTGTCGTCTCCGACTCATGATCATCGTCATCTTCACGATCATCGAGTAGTCGTCCTCCGTGAAGCTCCTTCCGGATACCCAAGCATATCAGTCGTGCCTTGCTTTCGGACCATCTTTCGTCCTATCTCGGCATGTTGATTATGGTGGCGACCGGACTCGCACACGTTTTTCGTGATATGCATGATGTCGAGGCTATCGGTGCGGAGAAACTTCCAAGATGGCAACTCGAGCAGACCTTGTTTTCCATACCTTCATCGGCTTGTCTTGTTGCTGCCTCTTTCGCTTCTTTCCGTGCTTAGGACAATCTTTCCGGTTTTTCAGAACTCTTCCACTTCTTCGCTGCTCCTACGCTGGGATTCCTCGGTCTCGATTTGCCATCGAACAGGTCTCCACGTTTTCTCCATGGATCATTCTTGCCGAGCCACCTCCGGCGCCATGAACACGGTTTTCGATGACCGGATCTTTCTCTAGTTGGAGATAGCTTGTGTTATCCATGCACCTAACGCATGCGCAGAATCCTTGGATAACCTGCCCGAGATATACCCAACCTGGATAGTCTTGCACCGTAGTGACCAACGCGGCTCTCATAGTGAAATAATCTTGCGACGGCGTCGTAAGTATTGGCTCGATTCCCATAACGCGTTAGCTCCTCTTTCAACAGCCCGAGAGACAGATTGATGTCGGTACCAGGTTGTTTCGGCCCTTGAATTAGCATACTCATTTGTATGTACTTCTTCTTCATGCACAACCATGGAGGGAGGTTGTACATCCATACAAACACGGGCCAAGTGCTGTGCGTGCTGCTCTGGCTACCGAACGGATTGAGTCCATCGGTGCTCGCACCAAGCCTGATGTTCCTCGAATCTCCACCGAATTCTGGGAATTCGAGGTCCAATGCTTTCCACTGGCTAGCATCTGAAGGGTGCGTCAGCAGCTCATCCTTTTCGGGGTCATCATCATCTCCTGGCTTCTTCCTTTCCGCATGCCATCGCATGAGCTTCGCTTCCTTAGGGTCCGCGAAATAGCGCTGCAGACGAGGAGTGATAGGAAAGTACCATACCACTTTTCGAGGTGCTTTCTTCCCTTTCTTGTATCGACTCACGCCGCACACCGGACATGTGGTTTTCTCCGCGTCCTCGCCCCGATAAATGATGCAATCGTTTATGCATACGTGATATCTAACGTGCGGCAGATCGAGAGGACAGACGATTTTCTTGTCATCCTCGATACTAGTTGGACATGTGTTCCCCTCCGGGAGACGATCGTGCCAGAATGCCATCATATCGTCGAAGCTTGCGTCGCTCAATTTGTGCTTTGCCTTCATCTCCATAGCCTTGAGCGTTACATTCAACCGGGTATCATCGGGCCTGCATCCTTCATACAATGGAGTAACCACGTCTTTCTCAAGTTGCGCAAGCTTGGCTTTCTCTCTAGCGGCAGCCCTGGCGTTACTAAATGCGCTTGAGAAGCAGCTCTTGCACATAAGGGTCCCACACCGGCACCGACGTTGTTCCATCGCCAATACGCTCCTCCGCATCTAGATCATCATCATCCCGCTTCCGCACCTTCACCATCTCCAGGAGACTCTTCATCATCTCGCCCGTTCTTGCCGTGATGATGATCATCGTCATGTTGGCCACCTTCTTCACCGTCTCCATCATCTACGCCATCGCTTATCCAACGAGTGTATCCATCCATGAAACCATGGCGGAGCAGTGCGCGCAGATTCCGGAACTGGGTCGATCACCAGTTGAGTTTGCATCTTCGCACGGACATCTTATATCTGTCTTGTTATTTCGTATCATGTCGCCGTCGCACACTTCAAAAATCTAGCCACAATGCCTTCGCTCATTATGCGGACCATTTTTGCCTGCACGATGTACACGGTACAATTTTGAAGTCTATTAGAACCACATAATGAATGCATGCATGAAATGGTCGATAGAAAATTTCGGCATGACCTATCCTAAAATTAGGACCTTTATGAATGCCAAAGTCTTGCCAAAATGGAAATGAATCAACATTTTGGCAAAACAAATGGCAACTTGTTCACATACAAACACAAGAGTGAGAGAGAGACCGATCCATACACACATGAACATATCATTATCCTCTCCATACACACATGCATGAGCATCATCGATACTCTCCATATACACACACATATGACCATCGATCCTCTCCACACATACACACATCATGAGCATCGATCATCTACATGCATATGAGCACATCATCCATATAAACATGAACACATCCTTACATGGACAACTTACCGAGATGAGAGACCGATCGCGAGAAAGATGGAAAGGAGAGGTGCGCGCGTCGACCGGAGAAGGATAGATGAGAGACCGGAGACCTCCTCTATTACTTATGTAACATCCAAAGCAAGTTTTACATGCTAAAAATGGTGAATGTGTGGAGAAATTGAGGTGGGAAGGAGAAGATCCCGACTAGATCTAAGGAGGAAGAAGAAGGGGAAAGTGAAGTGTGGGGTGGTGGATGTGTGGGCACACATGTGCACATAAAGTGTTGTCCTAAAAGAATCGACACATCCGTGGCGCACATGGCCCTAGTGCGCCACAGGGAGTACAAACTTCTGTGGCGCACTCGGCCGAGTGCGCCACAGATGTTTGTGACCGTTTCACAGCAGAGGGGGGCGTGCGCTTAGGCGTAGCGCACCATGGCCCCATGCATACAGATGACACAAACAACCATGGCGCACATGACTGTAGTGCGCTACAGATGTTTGGCGTGCGTCCAACAGGGCCCTGGACCACACACATCTGTGGCGCACTATAGTCATGTGCTCCACGGTTGTTCTAGTTACTAGTAGGGCACTGCCCATAGGTGCGCCACGCCTGTTTTAGCCGTGGGGCACTTCAACCATGTGAGCCACGGATGTGCTGATTACCTATAGCCATTTTCCTAGTAGTGTACTACTTTCATTACTTCTAGTAGTACAAATACATGTTGAAGGGGATCTTGCTAATGCCTCCTTTCCCAAAGGAAACAAGTCCATTGATGACCTTTTGAGTAAGCAAAGGACAAATGGTGAGAAAGGGGTCATTGGCTTTGTCCCCAAAGACAAGAAGAAGAACAACAAGAAGAAGAATTCCAAGCCTGTACAAGCAAAATACAAGGCCATTGTGGGTAGTAATACCACAAGTGGCAAAACTATGTCACATGATGACTTTGTGGGAAGTGCTAACCCTCACTATGTCTTAATGCGTTATTATTATGGTGATGTTTATGCACAATATGTTGGCCCGTTTGATGGTTATATTGCTTGGTCTATTTGGGTTCCCAACACCCTTGTTTCTAACAAAAGAGGACCCATTGAAAAATGGGTACTTAAAAATTAGTTTGATATCTTGTAGAACTACGCTTCCGGAGGGTCAAAGTGGGTGCTTGATAGTGGATGCATAATTCATATGACCGAAAGCAAAACTATGGTCAAGGAGTTGAGACCAAATGATGATCAAATAACCATGACATATGCCGACAAGTCAAAGTCTAAGGTATTGGGTTTTGGCAAAGTTGTGGTTGCTCACGATATTACAATCGTGGACATCATGCTTGTTGAGACCCTTGGATATAATTTACTTTCAGTTTGTTCTCTTGGAAAGATGGGCTTTGCCGTATTTATTGATAATGAGATTGTGGTCCTCTTGTGGAGCAAGTCTCTAAAGTTCGCTTTTGTTGGGTACGTTGAAAATGACTTGTATGTGGTGGACTTTTCGGGGGAAACCACTACAAGTGTGATGTGCTTATTTGGAAAGGCCGATGTGGGTTGGATGTGGCATCGCCGTATAGCCCATGTCAACATGAGAACTTTGCAAAGTCTCCACAAGGGTGGCCATATTGTTGGATGATGGTGGCTCAATTGATGTAGAACCTGTTGGGAAACCCCAAGAGCAAGGTATGATGAGCACAGCAGCAAGTTTTCCCTCAGTTGTGAAACCAAGGTTATCAAACCAGTAGGAGAAAGAAACAGCTCCCAAGGTGTTGCTAGCAACGTGGAACCTGCACAACACAACCAAAATACATTGCCCCAACTTACAGTGAGGTTGTCAAGCTCACTGGTTTTGCTGAAAACAAAGGATTAAACGTATAGTGTGGAAGATAGTAATTGCTTGTAGTAAACAGTAGATAGTAGATGGAATATCAATGGGAAGGAATGGACCGGGGTCCACAGTTCACTAGAGGTGTTTCTCCATAAGATAAATAACATTTTGGGTGAACAAATTACAGTTGGAAAATTGACAAATAGAGAATGCATAACTATGCATGTACATGACATGATGATCACTATGATATTCGTTTGGGAATTACAACATAATACATAAACCATAATCCAACTACATCTATGACTAATAATCCACCTCCGGGATATCATCTGAACAAACCTCTGGTATTAAGTTGCAAGCAACAGATAATTGCATTAAGCAAAATGTGTAAAGTAAACAATACAATTTCCCTTGTACAAAGGATTGTTGTTTTCTCCCTAGTAGCAACAGCACATCTACAACCTTAGAGGTTTCTGTCACTCCCCCATATTACTAGAGGCATGAACCTACTATCGAGCATAAATACTCCCTCTTGGAGTCACAAGCAACTACTTGGCCAGAGTAACTACTAGCAACGGAGAGCATGCAAGATCACAAATAACATAGACATGATAGAATCAATAATCAATCTTGACGTAGTACTCAATATCCATCAGATCCCATCAAACACAACATGTAGGATTACAAATAGATGATCTTGATCATGATAGGTAGCTCACAATATCTAAACATGATAGCACAAAGAGGAGAAACAGCCATCTAGCTACTTCTATGGACCCATAGTCCAAGGATGAACTACTCACGCATCACTCCAGAGGATGGCATGGTGATGAAGAAGGCCTCCGGGATGATCTCGCCTCGCCGGCAGGGTGCCGGGAAGAGCTTCGGATCCCTCCCGATCTAGGGATGGATATGGCGGAGACTACGGACTTTTTCGTGGAATTCTGATCGGGTACTTAGGGTTTTCTCCTCGGGGGTTTATATAGGCGAAGGGGTAAGGTCGGTAGAGGTCCAGGGGGGCCACACCATAGGGCAGCGTGCCCCCATGGCCGCGTCTGGGCCAGGTGTGGCCGCCCTGGGGTGCGCCTCCCTCTGGCCTCTAGACTCCGTGTTCACCTCTGAAAAATAGGAAGTTTGGCTTTTGTTTCGTCCAATTACGAGAATATTTATTTACTAGCTTTTCTGAAACCAAAAACACCAAAAAACAGGAACTGGCACTCTGGCATCTTGTTAATAGGTTAGTTCCAGAAAATGTATAAAAAAATGCCTCAAAGTGTAGATAAAACATAAGATAGTTGGTACAAAACAAGCATGGAGCATCAAAAATTATAGATACGTTTACGACGTATCATTGGACTAAAAGAAAATGTTTGTTTTGCCAAAGATCGTGTGTGCAGAGCTTGTGTTGAAGGAAAGATGCATGATTCTACCCACAAGCCAAAGAACTTCATCAAGTCCAAGAGGATCTTGGAGCTCCTTCATGTGGATCTCTTTGGTCCTCCATCTCATGCAAGTCTTGGTGGGAAGAAATGTTGTTTGGTGATTGTTGATGAGTATTCAAGATACACGTGGGTATACTTCTTCAAGTTGAAGTGTGAGACCCAAGAAAATTTCATCGACTTCATCAACATGGTTCAACATTAACACAATGTCCCAGTGTTGGTAATAAGGAGTGACAATGGCACCAAATTCAAGAACTACACCTTGAATAGATTTCTTAGTGATGAGGGGATAAAACACCAATATTCCGCTGCATATACCCCTCAACAAAATGGTGTAGCTGATAGGAAGAACCGAACTCTAATCGATATGGCTAGGTCCATGTTGGCGGAGTTTAAATCTCCCTACAACTTTTGGGCTGAAGCAATATCCACCGCATGCCATGCTTCAAACCGACTCTACCTCCGCAAAGAATTGAACAAGACTCCATATGAAATCCTTACCGGTAACAAGCCCAACGTTTCATACTTCCGGGTGTTTGGTTGTAAGTGTTTCTATCACATAAAGGGTGTTCGTTTGTCCAAATTTGATTCCAAAGAATTAGAGGGTATTTTTTTGGCTATGGTCTCGAATCCCACACTTATAGAATCTATGATGAACTCTCTTGAGTTGTCATAGAATCTTGTAGTGTGGTGTTCGAAGAATATGATGGCCCCCAAGGGGGGCGTGTTGATGTCTGTGATGTAGATGATGAAATTCCTCAAGATTCCATAAGAAGAATGGGTGCGGGATTCATTCGCCCCGTTGAGGAACCCCTTGTGGCAGATTGAGAAGAATAATGCTCTACTAAAGTGGAGACTAATACGTCCATTTTGCATCACTATTTTATATCATAATTTACTATTATTCATTGATATATTTCATATTAAGAGATGATACTTATGTTATTTTATCAATTTTGCATGTTTGATGACTTTTGGAGGATAAACCGCCAGAGTCAGGCTTCTGATTGAAAAAGCGCTATCTAGATGCAATATTCGCAAAGATCAGAAAATCCCAGAAAATATACGGAAATTCCTATTTTTTCAGAAGACGAAGGAAGCCAGAAGGAGGAGTGAAGATAGGCCACAGGGGCCCACACCACCCCCAAGCACGGGTCCCCCCTAGGCCGCGTCACCAGGTGGTGTGGTCACCCTGGCCCATCTCTGGCATCGCCCTTTGGCGTATATAATCCTCGCGAAACCCTAAGACTTGGGGAGCGATCACAAAAATATTTCGCTGCCTCTTGATGACTCCTTGATGGCGCCAGAAAACTTGGTGGCTGATGTGGAGTCTTGTTGGAAACCCCAAGAGCAAGGTGTGAAGAGTACAGCAGCAAGTCTTTCCTTAGTTGAGACCGAGGTTATCGAACCAGTAGGAGGAAGGAAACGTCACACAGGTGTTGCAAGCAACCGAAGACCTGCATAACACAAACTCAAGACTTTGCCCCAACAATTCAGTGAGGTTATCAAGCTCACCGGTTTGATGTAACAAAGGATTAAACGTATGGTGTGGAAGGTAATGGTTTGCAGCAAGTAAACAGGTAACAGTGGATGATGTATCAATGGTAAAGATTGGATCGGGGTCAATAGTTCACTAGAGGTGCTCTCCTTAGATAAACAACATGGCATGAAGGGTAAACAAATTACAGCGGGGCAATTGACAGGAACTGAGCAAGGCATAACAATGCAATTACTAGCTAGAAAGATCCTATGAAGTTGATTGGGCAATACAACAATATACATAGACCGTAATCCAACTACATCTATGACTAGAAGTCCACCTTCAGGTTATCATCCGAACCCCCTCCAGTATTAAGTTGTAAGCAACAGACAACTGCTTTAAGCAAAGTGTGTAAGGTAAACAATCCACATGTTCTATGAATAAGAGACCGTTGTTTTCTCCCTAGTAGCAACAAAACATCTACAACCGAAGATATTTCTGTCACTTCCCTTGGAAACTAGAGGCATGAACCCACTATAGAGCATAAATACTCCCTCTTGGAGTCACTAGCAACTACTTGGCCAAGATAACCACTAGCAACGGAGAGCATGCAAGATCACAAACAACACATACATGATAGAATCATAAAGATAGAACCATTAATCAAACCAACATAATAATCTCAATATCCATCAGATCCCCGCAAACACAACATGCATGATTACAAATAGATTAGATCTTGATCATGAACGGAGCTCACAAGATCTATACATGAAAGCACAAAGGAGGAGATACAAACATCTAGCTACTACATGGACCCATAGTCCAAGGTGGAACTACTCACAAATCATACCGGAGAGAAGGCCTCCGGTATGATCTCCCCTCCAGCAGGGTGCCGGGAAGAACTTCAGATCCCCCCGATCGAGGGACGATGGTGGCAGCGGCTACATACGGTTTCGTGGATTTCCGATCGGGTACTGAGAGTTTCTGTATCGGGGGCTTCTTATAGGCGAAGGGGCGAGTCCGGGAGGCGACCAGGGTCGCCAAACCCTACCCAGGTGCGGGTCCACCTGACCCCGCGCCTGGGGTTGGTCTGGCCCGCTGGCTAGCCCCTCCGGCTCTCCTCTGGACTTGTTGTTCCCCACAGAAAGTTATTGACTTTGGCGTTTGTCCAGTCCAATTCCGAGAATATTTCTTTAGTAACTTTTCAGAAACCAAAAACAACAAAAAACAGGCTTCTGGCAATGTTGCAACTTATTAATAGGTTAGTAACAGAAAACATGTAAAAGGCACCTCAAAGTGTGGACAAGTAAAGCAAACTAGATACTAAACAAGCATGGAGCATCAAAAATTATAGATACGTTTCCAATTTATCAGCATCCCCAATCTTAACTCCTGCTCGTCCTCGAGTAGGTAAGTGATAAAATAATAATTTTTGAGGTGACATGCACCCGCACAATAAAGATCCAACCATTTGCAAGCATTGAAAGCTGGGATCAAAGAACTCTAAACATGTGCATGAAAGATGGAGTTCTAACAACAAGACATAGTAATTATGCATGCAACATGGCAAGCTACAAACAAAGATCATGAATAATATGCATTGAAAAATGTTTGTTTGTTTCACATGCAGAAAACATAGCATAATGGCAATCAGCTTGTCCCTCATAGAGTAGCAATATAATGCATAGGACACCTTCAAAGTTCACAAGGGTGACTAGAAACAAATAGCACATGAACAAGTAATAACACAATATGCATCAATTAATAAGCTTTGGAACATTGCACACAGAATGAAAACTATGCTCTCTTAATGGTGCCTAAAGGTAGAAGGTGGAGACTCAATAATGGTGGAAGAAAGGCCTTTTGTAAAGGAAGCAAGGATTACAAGTTTCAAAAAGAGCTCCCAAAAATTATGGTACTTATTAGCTTTCAGCCCTCATTGCCCCTATCATAAGCGTCTTGAAGTGGTTAAGGTTAAAGTGGCAAAGCTGGAGTATATGCTTGACAAAGTATAAGTTGGAAATCTCAAGTCCCTTGACTATGAGGGCTACACCTCATGGATACTCAACTTAGGGCCCAAGCAAGTTCTTGTCACTATAAGTATTTGCATATCATTGAGAACCGCCAACGGGGTACCCCTTGCACATGGTATAGGAGCTTTCCCATAACCAAAATGACAAGGCAAGTAGACAATGAGCATCTCAGCAATCTTTTTATTTACCATATGCATAGCTTTTTATTGAGGATGCTTCATAGATAGCTCACTATGGTGATGCTGCAAGTTTCCACCATGATTAGGCATGGCTTAGGCTAGCGGCCAAGGCGTTTCTCTAACACAGAATACAAACTCCATGGACTTACAAGTTCCCACTTGAATTCACACTGGTAACATCCATAGACAAAAGAGCATGATATCAACGGAGTACAAAAAAGTACAAGTGCAATGTTGAAAACGTTCCCCGTGACAGCACGGTTCTGCTAACCCCAACTTATAAGTGCAAGCATATACAACAAAGTTTCCTCAATGGTTCAAGTTTATTAGGGGCAAAGAATAAAATGTGCCATCAAGTTCGTGAGGGCTTTAATCACTAAGTTTTCACATAACAAAATAGTTTTTAATTGGAAGATACTTGAAAACAAGAATATACTTGGAATGGTGTAACACACCATGCATAGGAGTTTATAGTGGAAACTTTGGAATAACTTGGTTTCTTGGGAGTTGGAAGCATGAGTAGAACTTACTCATACAAGTGGAGGCTAACAAAAGATTGGGAGCAACCAACTAAGAGAGCAATAATGGCCATAATTATGCAATGGAACAAAGCAAACTAATCAAAGCAAAGAGTGGTACTATAAGTCAAGGACTAAATGATCATAGAGGCTAATGGTGACTTTTCATAGTCATAACATGGTGTGAGCATGTTCCAAGTCAACCCAAGAAAAACATCAAAGGAGAATACCACAATATTATGCTTTTGCATGCTAAAACAATGCATAATTTCTTCAAGGCACACTAAGCAATCCCAATTGTTTGGAATAAGACATGCTACAACAATAATCACTAAGCATAATGCTAAAACAACACCTATCATGTCATGCTAAAGTCTTAGTCATAGTCAATGCAAGCTCCTCTTGCACTTCAAGTAAGAACTTACTACTCCTTTCCAAAAACCAAGCAAACTTATTTGCAAAACAACACAACGAGGACGGGGGTCCAAACTATTAAAGAAAACTAAACAAACTAAGCAAATCAAACAAAAACTAAGACGCTCCAAGAACAACACAAATGTGCATGAAACAATAAAAGTGAAGTGTCTAGACAGACCTGAGCTTTTTATTGATGAAGAAGGGGATGAATTGGGCATCCCCAAACTTTGAAGCTTGTACCTCTTGGATATTTGTTGGGGTGAAACCATGGTGTCATCCCCAAGCTTGAGCTTTTTTCCATTCTTCATCTCATTTCATCATTCTCTCTCTACACATGAATTCTTTCCTTCATACAAAACTTCACACAATCTTCATTAGCAACACTAGCTTATTCAAAAGATATTAGACCATGGGAAAATCTTTGGAACATCAAGGCTTTTCACTCAAAACACAATCTAATGAAGTAACTCCTTCAAAGAAACTCAATATACCCGAAGAGAGCTCAAAAAGGAATCAATAAGAAGCAAATGCAAATAATGGCACAAATCTGTCAAAACAGACCAGCAGGTAGAAAAGAATTTTTTCGAACATCTTATGTTGCTCAAATCAAAAAGTTTTGAACTAACGAAAGTTAGCCAACATACTAGGGGATTTATTCGTACATTTTTAGCTCAATCCGAGTTACAGAGACTCCTCACGAACTCTTTTGGTGGAGGATATAAATCTATTTCGGGACAGCAACTCCCCAAATCTTACTTCCCTCTCATTAGAGGTCATTATTGGCACAAAAGGCAAACAAAAAGGATAAGGAGAGGTAATTACAGTAGTAATAACTTCCAAGACTCAAGGAAACTCTTGGCTTATCTCCCAACAAGTACATTTCTTTAACGCCTTTATCTTAGGCACAAGAAGCAAGAAGAATCAAGTGTTTTCAAATGAAGAAGCATGAACATCAAATCTTGCTTTCAAAGGAGGAGAAAAAGCAACTTCTGTCTCCTCATAGGTAAGTGTTCAATACCTTTCTTGAATGGAAAATGATATTTGATGGTGCCTTCTTTCATATCAATGATGGCACCAACTGTTCTAAGAAAAGTTCTTCCCAAAGTAATAGGACAAGAAGCATTGTATTCAACATCCAAAACATAAAAATCAACAGGGACATAAGCATTGTTAACCATAATGAGAACATCATTAATACTTCTCATGAGTTTCTTCTTAGAATTATCATTGAGTGGGACATTCAAATAACAATCTTCTAATGGTGGCAAATCAAGCATTTCATAAATCTTCGTAGGCATAATAGAGACACTAGAACAAAGATCACATGAAGCTTTGAGATCAAAGTCATTCACTTGCATATTAATAATGGGTTCCCAACTATCTGCTACTTTCCTAGGAATAGAAGCTTTATGTTTTAGCTTCTCTTCCTTAATCTTAACAAGAGCATCTGTAATGTGTTTGGTAAAGGCAACATGCATATCACTAGCATCAGGACTTCTAACAAGCTTTTGCAAGAACATAATCACTTTAGAAATATTGCAACCATTAATATCAAAATCAAACTTAGCATCACTAGTAGTAGGATCAATTGTCTTAGGCATGGTAGGAGGAGGAATAGGGGCTACTTGTGGTTTAGTGGTTATAGTGCACACACTATTGTTTCTATCAATTTCAGATTCCCTTTCCCACCTAGCATGAAGTTGAGCTAACAACCTAAAATTTTCATCAATAGTAACTTGTATGGCATGAGCAGTAGCAAAGGTGTTTTCCATAGTTTCAAGTTTAGCAGCCATTTTATTAACCAAGGAAGTTTGAGCTTCAGACAAATAGGATATATTTTTATCAACAGTTAAAAGCTTTTCCTCTATAGTCTTATTGAAAGTGGTTTGTTTACTAATAAAGTCCTTGAGCATGACTTCAAGTTCAGAGGGGGCACTTCTAGCATTATTGTAAGAGCTTCCATAGGAATTGCCATTATTAGGAGGATAAGGCCTATAATTATTGTTGCTACCAAAATTATTCATGTAGGCATTGTTGTTGAAATTGTTGTTTCTAATGAAGTTCACATCAACTTGCTCTTCTTGAGCAACCAAAAAGGCTAAGGGAACACTATTAGGATCTAGAGGAGCTTTCCCATTAACAATCATATCCATAATAACATCAATCTTTTCACTCAAAGAGGAAGTTTCCTCAATAGAATTTACCTTCTTACCATGTGGAGCTCTCTCAACATGCCATTCAGAGTAGTTAACCATCATATTATCAAGGAGCCTTGTTGCAGCACCCAAAGTGAGTGCCATAAAAGTACCTCCAGCAGCAGAATCCAACAGGTTTCTTGAGGAGAAGTTCAAACCTGCATAAAAAGTTTGGATAATCATCCAAGCAGTGAGTCCATGAGTAGGGCAACTTTTAACCAAAGATTTCATTCTTTCCCAACCAGGAGCAACATGTTCACTATCAAGCTGTTTAAATTTCATAATGTCACTTCTCATAGAAATATCTTAGCAGGAGGATAGTACTTTCCAATAAAAGCATCTTTGCACTTAGTCCAAGAATAAATATTATTTTTAGGCAAGGATAGCAACCATTCTTTAGCTTTTCCCCTCAAAGAGAAAGGAAAAATCCTGAGCTTAATAATATCTCCATCTACATCCTTATACTTTTTCATCTCACAAAGTTCAACAAAGCTATTTAGATGGGCAGCAGGATCATCAGAACCAGCACCAGCAAATTGCTCTATCATCACAAGATTCAACAAAGCAGGATTAATTTCATAAAAGTCAGCATCAGGAGTAGGTGGAGCAATAGGTGTGCTTAGGAAATCATTGTTGTTGGTCCTAGTGAAGTCACACAACTTAGTGTTCTCAGCAGAGTTCATTTTGGCAAAGGTGGGCAAGCCAAAAACAGCAGCAGCAGCTAGAGCAAGAACTAATTTTTTTGTGTTGTTGAATAAAGCAAGCAAACCAAACTAGACTAAATTTTTTTGGGTTTTTTGGAAAGAGGCAAACAAAACTATCAAAAGAAACTAAGCAAACTAAAACAAAGTAAAGAGAAAGGAAGTGAAGGACTCCCCTAGTGAAGACGTCCTTATCCTCCCCGGCAACGGCGCCAGAAAACTTGTTGATGACTCCTTGATGGCGCCAGAAAACTTGGTGGCTGATGTTGAGTCTTATTGGAAACCCCAAGAGCAAGGTGTGAAAAGTACAACATCAAGTCTTCCCTCAGTTGAGACCGAGGTTATCGAACCAGTAGGAGGAAGGAAACGTCACACAGGTGTTGCAAGCAATGCGGAGACCTGCACAACACAAACTCAAGACTTTGCCCCAACGAATCAGTGAGGTTGTCAAGCTCATCGGATTGCTGTAACAAAGGATTAAACGTATGGTGTGGAAGGTAATGGTTTGCAGCAAGTAAACATGTAATAGTGGAAGATGTATCAATGGTAAAGATTGGACCGGGGTCCATAGTTCACTAGAGGTGCTCTCCTTAGATAAACAACATGGCATGAAGGGTAAAGAAATTATAGCGGGGCAATTGATAGGAACTGAGCAAGGCATAACAATGCAATTACTATCTAGAAAGATCCTATGAAGTTGATTGGGCAATAAAACAATATACATAGACCATAATCCAACTGCATCTATGACTACAAGCCCACCTTCAGGTTATCATCCGAACCCCCTCCAGTATTAAGTTGCAAGCAATAGACAACTGCTTTAAGCAAAGTGTGTAAGGTAAACAATCCACATGTTCTATGAACAAGGGACCGTTGTTTTCTCCCTAGTAGCAACAACACTGTCACATCCCAAAATTTTCCAAATTTTGAAATGTGAAAATTAAATAAACAAAATAAAACTTTGTTGAAATTTAGGGTGAGAAGAAACTTTTTGATTCCAATTGGAAACATCAAAACCTATTTTGATCAAATAAAATCCTAAAGGGATTTAAAAAGATAATCAATTAATAAATAAAACTATGATAGTTGGAATTACTATTTTTGGATCTTTTAATAAAAAGATTTGATTTTCAAAAGCAAAGGTAGAATTATAAATAAAGATTATTTTATAGAGCCAAATTAAATCTTGGCCAAGCTTTTGAAATAAAATATTTCTATTTGATAAAAAGAGTAAAGGTTTATTTAAATAAAATATGAGGATTTATTAATATCCAATTTTATTAAAGTAAAGGCTTTTCCTTTTTAAATAAACACTAAAACTTATTAATTTATTTTAAATAAGTTTTCCAAGTGTTCTATTTATTCTAATAAAACCTAGTGAAATTATTTTGGTATTATTTAGATTTCAAATTGGTTTTTAAATAAATAAAATCCTATTTGAATTAAAGACTAAGGTCTAATTTATTTAATTATTAATGGATCTTAAAAAAAATTGTTTTTGGACTGTGATTTGTGTTGTTAAACAGAATTAAAACCTACACAAGTTTGGCAAAGGTTTGAAATCATTTGGGTGTTTGAATTGTTTGAATAAAATCAAAACAGAAATTCAAATTGGAAAAAGAAAAGGCTTCAGTATAAAAAAAATGAAACAAACACGACCCAACCCAACAGGCCTAGCAAGGCCCAATCCAGCCCAACTAACCCCTCCCCGTAGTGAACCGTTTTTCACTGAATATCGCACCCACACAGTCACTGACGCAGAGGCCCCACTCCCACTCTCTCACTCTCACAGACAGACGGACCCCACTGCCTCGTCATCGTCATCAACCGCGCGCCAGCCGTTTCCCCCTTGTTCGTCGCCGTTCTGCCGCGAGTTAATCCCGTTAAATTCGAGTAAATGGATGACTTAATCCTTGCAGTGACCATGCTCGTTAAATCGCCTCGCCCTCCTCTCTCTTTCCCCCCAAACAGCGCCTCCCCTCTGCCCCTAGGCTGCTCTAATTCGAGCTCGCATTCCACTTGTCTCACGGCGTCCCGAGCAATTTCGCCACACCCGCCCCTCTCTCTCCCCCTTCAGACGCGATCTAGCTCCCACCTCTGGTGCATATCCCGTGCCACTCGTTCGCCATGAGTGCCCGTAAGCGTCGGCCGTCCTCACCGAGCACCGCCAGCGTCGACTTCGTCTCACGAAGTTCCTGGTAAGCCTCGACCACCCCAGAGCCTCCTGTTGATGCTCCCATCACCCCCAGATCAGTACGCGTCTAACTGTGCCCCTATCTTGCCTTAGGGCGACCTGCAGCCTCACCTCCGACAAAGAAGCAGTCGCCGTCTGGGAGCTACTCCAGCGAGAAATCGTCGCCGTTCCTGAGCGCCCCTTGCCAAGACGACCACACGTTGAGCTTCAGCATCTCCCTGCGATCACGGTGAGCATCTCCGTTACCTTCCTTCCTTCCTTCTTCGCCAGAACCACCGCGAGCAGAGCCGCGCTGCCGTTCGCCGCCGCGCAGCGCCGCCAGTGGATGGTCAAACCCCTGTGAACCGTCAGATCGTCATCCAGTGTCTTATACAGAATAACTTATCGAAAGGGTATGGTGCAATCTGAACCGTACGATACACTATAGATCTAACAGCTCACAGAGGCTGATCCGCATGAAGCGGTACCGGCCAATAGAATTACGCCACGTGCACATGGTTCTGTTTAAAACAAAATTTTGAATCTGATTGATATGCAAACTTGTAAAATTCATAACTTTAATTCTACATGTCCAAATTTTCCAAATTTTATATCAATGGAATCAGCAAGACAAATCCTACCCATCCATGAACTTTGTTTAATGTTTTGCTTCTAGAAAATTGGTTGAATTTGCAGAAACATGTGTAATCTTATTATGAATATAAAAATTGTTCTAGATATATTTTTAATGTGAAATCTTTGCAAAATGGTTTGTTGTGAACCTACTGACCCTAGGAACCAACTTATGGATTTAAAAATGTATTTTGTGAAGTTAAGGAGTAAATATTTGAAATAGCTCATTTCTAGTCAAATAAAAGTATTGATTTTGGTTTAGAATTGAATCTTGAATAAAACCTTTGGGAAATGTTTTGATTCAAACCTTCTGACCCTAAACACCAAGTTTTGAGAATTAAAGTATATTTGGTGAACGCTTAAAAGAATATTGCTTTGCTAAAAGCATTTTCAACCACATAAAATAATGATTTGTTTTAAAAATGGTTTATAGATAAAACCGTTTGCAAATGGTTTTACCACTTTAGAAAATGACCACTTTGAACTTTATAATGTTTAGATCCTAGTAGAAACCACCTTTTCAAATAAAACTATCTTATGCATGCTTGCATGCATGACCTTGTTTTTGTTATTTTATGTGTGAGAAGTTATTTGGAATGCTAGTTGAATCTATGTTTGCTTGATTGAATTGTAGTGGAATTAGAAGAGTGTGATATTTGCAAGATCAAGAAGTGAACCAACATTCTCTACTAAAAAGGCAAGTGACACTATCATCCAAGTCCTACTATTTTCATTGCACTTAGTGGATTTTTGTAACATGCATGATAAGGATTACTATATTTTATGCTATGCTAAATCCTAATAGGATACCCTTATATCTCCCTTACTGGAAACATTGTAGTTGTAGTATGCTTAGCCCAGCTATATATTTGGGATGGGATACATGTTATGAATATATGTTTTATATAATAAAACAAGTACTCAATGAACCACCTAGGTGGACAAGGATACTCAAGTTTTGGACAAGGTGGCAACAAAAGGAACCATGTTTATATGGCCATCTCTTTTTGTATGTGCACTAGAAGCAAACCACCCAGGGACTTAGAGATTGGACACGTTTCTCGTACAGTGGCTTCCGTGTACAGCCACATGTTAAATGGGCTCTAGCTTAGTCAACTACATAGTGGAAGACCCATGCATTGGCATCTTCAGGTTAACTAGACTTGTGTAAGGGAACTTGAAACCCTACATTGGTGCCTGGATGACAAGCTAGCATTGTGTATTGGGAGGACTTCTATGGAAAGACTTTGTCACATTCTCAATCTGCCAGTACTCCATCTTGGTGAGTACTTATCCAGTGACCTTTGGTGGCATCAAGATGAGATTGTGTCATGTGGGTAAAGTGTACAACTTCTGCAGAAGATCAAAATTCTAAGTACTTAGCCGTGTCCCCGGTTATGGACAATACTGAGCAACTAAGGCCTGAAGCTATGGAAGATCTCGACATTCCAATTTCTCAAAGTAAAACTTGATGGTGACAACAAGGGATTAGAAGCACTTGGAGTTTTCCAAGAAGTTCAGAAAGATTTGACAAAAGATCAAAACTATTTGAAAAGATAGGATAAAACTATATTGCTTTCTGCAAATGAGCCTAAACCCTACTTAGCCAAATATGGATGTAATGATAGGATCCACTTATTTCTACATAGTAGTGAAACTTGCCAATACAATTCAAATGTATTGACCCTTGTGGCTGTAACTTATTATGTTGCAGGTTTGTTTGATGTTAGTGAAGTTTATTGATTAGGATTACAAGTCTACAACCAACATGTCTACATGTGGCACTTTGAAGATGAAGGACCCCATGCTATTGTTATATTCTGCTGCATTGTAATGAGATAGCCAAATGAGCTATGTAAGATGTAATAAATTACTTTATTCCTGATTATAAAGTTGTATTATGACCTTTGTTTCTTGATATTACATCTTAACTGTGGATGCTAGCTATTGATCCAGGGACTAGCATTGTAAACACAGGGATCTCTACCTTATTAAAGGTTGGGAACCTTACAGATGGTATCAGAGCATTGTGTTGCATGTAGGATTGTAACCCCAGGATTGGACAAACCCTTAGAGAAATAGGAGTTGTGTTTGTTCCAAAACTTATTTACAAACAATCTTGTAAACTCTTTCCTCAACCATTTTGGTTTTGATTCTACATCTCTTCCTTTTCAACTTGATGGATAAAGCCTTTTCCATGGCCAAAGACTTCACCATGTGCAAAAGATTTCATCAACTCTAATGACTTCAACATCTTCAAGTGATTTCAACTTTAGTTTCACGAAAGATTTCAAACTTAGACATCACTAAGGACTACAAGTGAGAACCGAGAGACATTAGAATGCCTACCAAATACAATGATATCATTTTAGAGTATGGATCATATTGACCTATGAGGTATGACTATACTAGGTTATTTTATTTCAAGAAAAACTTGTTGTTTCCTTCAACTCATGAGTTAAGCTCATAAGTTGTTAAGTAAATAGTTGCTTGTTGATTGTTTGTTTGAACTTGGTTGTTTTGAGTTGTGTGTTAGAACTTCTCAAAAACCTATCCGTCATTACTCATCCCTATAAAACCAAAAGATGCCTCCCCGTCGTGCCAACCCCAACCAAAACAACAACATTCCCCCTGAGATGCAGCAGATGTTGGCAGCTCAGACACAGTTGATGCAGGAGATGACCACATTCATATAGAATCAGAACAACAACAACAACAACAACAACAGCAACAAAGAATAAAGAATAAAGAAGCAAGAATAAAGAATAAAGAATAAAGAATGAAAGAAGAAGAAGAAAAAGAAGAAGCGGAAGAAGAAGAAGAAGCAACAACAACAACAACAACAACAACAACAACAACAACAACAACAACAACAACAACAACAACAACAACAACAACAACAACAACAACAACAACAACAACAACAACAACAACAACAACAACAACAACAACAACAACAACAACAACAACAATCAGAATAATCCTCCAGCACTTGATATGCTCACCAAGTTTCTGAAACTTAGGCCTGCAAGATTCTCTGGAACAACTGACCCAATGGTATCCGATGATTGGTTACGTTCGGTGAATAAGGACTTAGTGACTTTTGGCTGCACCAACAAAGAAAAAGTAAGGTTTGCGGCATTTTTGCTTGAAGGACCAGCAGCAACATGGTGGGACAACTTTAAGATCACCACTTCCCTTGAAGATGTGACTTGGGCTATTTTTGAGGATGGATTCAGAACAACTCACATCTCACCTGGAGTGATGTACTTGAAGAAAAAGGAGTTTCACAATCTGAAACAGCGTCACCTCAGTGTGGCTGAGTATATTAAAGAATTCAACAATCTGGCACGCTATGCACCGGATGAAGTTGACACGGATGCTAAGAGAAAGGAGAAATTTCTTGAAGGACTTAAAGATGAGTTGAACCTGCAGCTAGCTGTTGCCTATGTCCCAACTTATGAATCACTCTGTGACAAAGCCACCATTTTGGAAAACAACATGAATCAAGTTGAGAATAGAAAGAGGAAGCATAAACTCAAGAATCACTCAGGATCATCAAAGAAGAAGCATTCATTTAAAAAGAGCAATGAAGATTCTGAACCACATCAGTATCACCACAACAGCAATGGAAGTGACAATAATGGAAATGATACTGACAATGGAGATGACCTTGGTCAGAACCAACATAACACTTTCAATAAGAAAGACATTAGCCAGTTGCAGTGCTATAATTGTAAGGAACTTGGACACTATGCATCAGACTGCCCTGAGAAGAAAAAGAAAAAGGATGCTAGAAGAGCCAATGGAAATGACTCCAATGTGACCCAAAAACGACATGTGAACCACATTGACATGGATGGAAACTTTGAAGAGATAGAAGAAGTGGATGTCAGGAAGTAGTTAACTCAGAAGAGTCAAATAAGGATTCCTTGTCTGGATATCAAGTGTTGAACCCATAGTCAAGTGAACCATCAATGTAACCCTATGAGACTTTATTTTAAGGGTGGTAGTACCCTAGTTTCCTTGAAGCCAACTTGTAACCCTAGCCTTCCCAAATCTCGGGACGAGATTTATTTTAAGGGTGGTAGCCTGTCACATCCCAAAATTTTCCAAATTTTGAAATGTGAAAATTAAATAAACAAAATAAAACTTTGTTGAAATTTAGGGTGAGAAGAAACTTTTTGATTCCAATTGGAAACATCAAAACATATTTTGATCAAATAAAATACTAAAGGGATTTAGAAAGATAATCAATCAATAAATAAAACTATGATAGTTGGAATTACTATTTTTGGATCTTTTAATAAAAAGATTTGATTTTCAAAAGCAAAGGTAGAATTATAAATAAAGATTATTTTATAGAGCCAAATTAAATCTTGTCCAAGCTTTTGAAATGAAATATTTCTATTTGATAAAAAGAGTAAAGGTTTATTTAAATAAAATATGAGGATTTATTAATAACCAATTTTATTAAAGTAAAGGCTTTTCCTTTTTAATAAACACAAAAACTTATTAATTTATTTTAAATAAGTTTTCCAAGTGTTTTATTTATTAAAATAAAACCTACTGAAACTATTTTGGTATTATTTAGATTTCAAATAGGGTTTTTAAATAAATAAAATCCTATTTGAATTAAAGACTAAGGTCTGTTTTATTTAATTATTAATGGATCCTAAAAAAATAAAAATTAGTTTGTTTTTGGACTTTGATTTGTGTTGTTAAACAGAATTAAGACCTACACAAGTTTGGCAAAGGTTTGAAATCATTTGGGTGTTTGAATTGTTTGAATAAAATCAAAACAGAAAGTCAAATTGGAAAAAGAAAAGGCTTCAGTATAAAAAAATGAAACAAACACGACCCAACCCAACAGGCCCAGAAAGGCCCAGTCTAGCCCAACTAACCCCTCTCCGCAGTGAACCATTTTTCACTGAATCTCGCACCCACACATTCACTGACGCAGAGGCCCCATTCCCACTCTCTCACTCTCACAGACAGACGGACCCCACTGCCTCGTCATCATCATCAACCCCGCGCCAGTCGTTTCCCCCTTGTTCGTCGTCGTTCTGCCGCGAGTTAATCCCGTTAAATTCGAGTAAATGGATGAATTAATCCTCACAGTGACCACGCTCGTTAAATCGCCTTGCCCTCCTCTCTCTTCCCCCCCAAACAGCGCCTCCCCTCTGCCCCTAGGCTGCTCTAATTCGAGCTCGCATTCCACTATCTCCGATGACGTCCCAAAGAAATTTCGGTCGCACCCCGCCGCCCCTCTCCTTCCTCTGCACGCGAGCTAGCTCCCCACCTCCTGGCGCATCTCCCCGTGCCACTCGTTCGCCCGCGAGTGCCCCGTAGCGTCGGCTTCGTCCTCACCTGAGCACCGCCGCGTCTGACTTGTCTCCGACGAAGTTACTTGGTAAGCCTCGATCGCCCCAGCGCCTCCTGTTGATGCTCCCATCACCCCCAGATCAGTGCGCGTCTAACTGTGCCCCTATCTTGCCTTAGGGCAACCTGCAGCCTCACCTCCGATAGCAAACAGAGCCGCCCGTCGTCAGGAGCTACTCCGGCGAGCAATCGTCGCCGTTCCTAAGCGCCCCTTGACAAGACGACCACACGTTGAGCTTCAGCATCTCCCTGCGATCACGGTGAGCATCTCCGTTACCTCCCTTCCTTCCTGCTTCGCCAGAACCACCGCGAGCAGAGCCGCGCCGCCGTTCGCCGCCGCGCAGCGCCGCCAGTGGATGGTCAAACCCCTGTGAACCGTCAGATCGTCATCCAGTGGCTTAGATAGAATAACTTATCGAAAGGGTATGGTGCAATCTGAACCGTACGATACACTTTAGATCTAACAGCTCATAGAGGCTGATCCGCGCGAAGCGGTACCGGCCAATAGAATTACGCCACGTGGACATGGTTCTGTTTAAAACAGAATTTTGAATCTGATTGATATGCAAACTTGTAAAATTCATAACTCTAATTCTACATGTCCAAATGTTTCAAATTTTATATCAATGGAATCAGCAAGACAAATCCTACCCAACCATGCACTTTGTTTAATGTTTTTCTTCTAGAAAATTGGTTGAATTTGCAGAAACATGTGTAAGCTTATTATGAATATAAAAATTATTCTAGATATAATTTTAATGTGAAATCTTTGCAAAATGGTTTATTGTGAACCTACTGACCCTAGGAACCAACTTATGGATTTAAAAATGTATTTTGTGAAGTTAAGGAGTAAATATTTGAAATAGCTCATTTCTAGTCAAATAAAAGTATTGATTTTGGTTTAGAATTGAATCTTGAATAAAACCTTTGGGAAATGTTTTGATTCAAACCTTCTGACCCTAAACACCAAGTTTTGAGAATTAAAGTATATTTGGTGAACTCTTAAAAGAATATTGCTTTGCTAAAAGCATTTTCAACCACATAAAATAATGATTTGTTTTAAAAATGGTTTATAGATAAAACCTTTTGCAAATGGTTTTACCACTTTAGAAAATGACCACTTTGAACTTTATAATGTTTAGAGCCTAGTATAAACCACCTTTGCAAATAAAACTATCTTATGCATGCTTGCATGCATGACCTTGTTTTTGTTATTTTATGTGTGAGAAGTTGTTTGGAATGCTAGTTGAATCTATGTTTGCTTGATTGAATTGTAGTGGAATTAGAAGAGTGTGATAATTGCAAGATCAAGAAGTGAACCAACATTCTCTACTAAAAAGGCAAGTGACACTATCATCCAAGTCCTACTATTTTCATTGCACTTAGTGGATTTTTGTAACATGCATGATAAGGATTACTATATTTTATGCTATGCTAAATCCTAATAGGATACCCTTATATATCCCTTACTGGAAACATTGTAGTTGTAGTATGCTTAGCCCAGCTATATATTTGGGATGGGATACATGTTATGAATATATGTTTTATATAATAAAACAAGTACTCAATGAACCACCTAGGTGGACAAGGATACTCAAGTTTTGGACAAGGTGGCAACAAAAGGAACCATGTTTATATGGCCATCTCTTTTTGTATGTGCACTAGAAGCAAACCACCCAGGTACTTAGAGATTGGACACGTTTCTCGTACAGTGGCTTCCGTGTACAGCCACATGTTAAATGGGCTCTAGCTTAGTCAACTACATAGTGGAAGACCCATGCATTGGCATCTTCAGGTTAACTAGACTTGTGTAAGGGAACTTGAAACCCTACATTGGTGCCTGGATGACAAGCTAGCATTGTGTATTGGGAGGACTTCTATGGAAAGACTTTGTCACATTCTCAATCTGCCAGTACTCCATCTTGGTGAGTACTTATCCAGCGGCCACTGGTGGCATCAAGATGAGATTGTGTCATGTGGGTAAAGTGTACAACTTCTGCAAAAGATCAAAATTCTAAGTACTTAGCCGTGTCCCCGGTTATGGACAATACTAAGAAACTAAGGCCTGAAGCTATGGAAGATCTCGACATTCCAATTTCTCAAAGTAAAACTTGATGGTGACAACAAGGGATTAGAAGCACTTGGAGTTTTCCAAGAAGTTCAGAAAGATTTGACAAAAGATTAAAACTATTTTGAAAAGATAGGATAAAACTATATTGCTTTCTGCAAATGAGCCTAAACCCTACTTAGCCAAATATGCATGTAATGATAGGATCCACTTATTTCTACATAGTAGTGAAACTTGACAATACAATTCAAATGTATTGACCCTTCTGGCTGTAACTTATTATGTTGTAGGTTTGTTTGATGTTAGTGAAGTTTATTGATTCGGATTACAAGTCTACAACCAACATGTCTGCCTGTGGCACTTTGAAGATGAAGGACCCCATGCTATTGTTATATTCTGTTGCATTGTAATGAGATAGCCAAATGAGCTATGTAAGATGTAATGAATTATTTTATTTCTGGTTATAAAGTTGTATTATGACCTTTGTTTCTTGATATTACATCTTAACTGTGGATGCTAGCTATTGATCCAGGGACTAGCATTGTAAACATAGGGATCTCTACCTTATTAAAGGTTGGGAACCTTATAGAATTTGTAACACCCCCGGTCACTCCGGACCGATGGCTGTCACTTCTGGCAGCTCAATAGGATCTCTAGACTAGCCCCACAGACCAACACTAGTCTTTTCTACGCACTTTTTCCTCACTCATGCGCACCCGGTTACCCACTTCCCGGTCGGTCACCCATCCTAGAATTTCTCTAGGCCAAGCACGCTTAACCTTAGAGTTCTTTTCGAATGAGCTTCCGGAAAAGAAGTTGCAACTTGTTGGTATGGGTTTCCTATCAATCCTATTGAGCCATGCGCCAGGGTCTCACATACACACCCATCCTTAGAAGATCGACGTCCTCGTCGATCAACCACAAGCCAGGAACGTCCCCTCTTGGCACACGTCTGTGCGTCCAGTGCCGGCACATGTGCCATGCCGTGTCCACTCCGGGCCACACGCTCCATGCTCCACATGTCCGCCACTAACCCGCACACGCCCGTTTAACCGCGAGGGTCGGCTCTGATACCAATTTGTAACACCCCTGGTCACTCTGGACCGATGGCTGTCACTTCTAGCAGCTCAATAGGATCTCTAGACTAGCCCCACAGACCAACACTAGTCTTTTCTGCGCACTTTGTCCTCACTCATGCGCACCCGGTTACCCACTTCCCGGTCGGTCACCCATCCTAGAATTGCTCTAGGCCAAGAACGCTTAACCTTAGAGTTCTTTTCGAATGAGCTTCCGGAAAAGAAGTTGCAACTTGCTGGTATGGGTTTCCTATCAATCCTATTGAGCCATGCGCCAAGGTCTCACAAGCACATCTACAACTGAAGATATTTCTGTCACTTCCCTTGGAAACTAGAGGCATGAACCCACTATCGAGCATATATAATCCCTCTTGGAGTCACTAGCAACTACTTGGCCAAGATAACCACTAGCAACGGAGGGCATGCAAGATCACAAACAACACAGACATGATAGAATCATAAAGATAGAACCACTAATCAAACCAACATAATAATCTCTATATCCATCAGATCCCCACAAACACAACATGCATGATTACAAATAGATTAGATCTTGACCATGAACGGAGCTCACAAGATCTATACATGAAAGCACAAAGGAGGAGATATAACCATCTAGCTACTACATGGACCCATAGTCCAAGGTGGAACTACTCACAAATCATACCGGAGAGAAGGCCTCCGGGATGATCTCCCCTCCGGCAGGGTGCCGGGAAGAACTTCAGATCCCCCCGATCTAGGGACGTTGGTGGCGGCGGCTATAGACGGTTTCGTGGATTTCTGATCGGGTACTGAGAGTTTCTGTATCGAGGGCTTATTATAGGCGAAGGGGCGAGTATGGGAGATGACCAGGGTCGCCAAACCCTACCAGTGGTCCACGACCACTGGGCTGGGTCCGCCCCAGCCAACCCTCCGGCTCTCCTCTGGACTTCTTGTTCCCCTGGAAAGTTATTGACTTTGGTGTTTGTCCCGTCCAATTCCGAGAATATTTCTTTACTAACTTTTCTGAAACAAAAAACAGAAGAAAACAGGCATCTGGCACTGTTGCAACTTGTTAATAGGTCAGTACCAGAAAACATGTAAAAAGCACCTCAAAGTGTGGACAAGTAAAGCAAAGTAGATACTGAACAAGAATGGAGCATCAAAAATTATAGATACATTTCCAACGTATCACCTCTGCGGGGCGAAAACTACAGAGAGAGAAAGAGCTCTCCGGCAAGCAAAATTCTGTCGTGGAAATTACTCCCCGAAGACGGGAGATCGTCGCCATCAGCACTGTCATCGAGCTAGACTTCATCGGGATCATCATCATCATCCTCACCATCATCTCCACCAGCACCATCACCACCACGCCATATCGCTATAAAAATTGGGTTGAATCTTGTAGATTTCTTAGGGGAAACTTTCCTTGTGTTGATTACTTGTTGTAGTTGATGCTATTAAGTGGAACCATTGAATTATTGTTCATGCTCATATTGTTAATTATCATTATTTCATCTCTAATCTTGATCCATATGATGTCTCATGAGTAGTTCATTTAGTTCTTGAGGACATGGGAGAAGTCATGTTGTTAGTAGTGTTGAAGTAATGTTTAGTGGTTTGATATTTAAGTTGTGGTGCTATTCTTCTAGTGGTGTCATGTGAACGTCGACTACATGATACTTCACCTTTATGGGCCTAGGGGAATGCATTGTGTATTTAGCTACTAATTGTGGGCTTGCCAGAGTGACAGAAACCTAAACCCCCGTTAGGAAACCATTGCACAAGGGAGTGTAGGATCTGAGAGTTTAATGATGTGGTTAGGTTTGTATCTTAATTACTTTCTTGTAGTTGCAGATGCTTGCAAGGGGTATAATCACAAGTATGTATTATTCCAAGTAAGTTCGGTACATTAGCATAGGTTCACCCACACAACACTTGTCCAACCAAAGAAGATTAATCAACTATATGAAGCGAAAGCACTTGACAATATTACCATGTGTTCTCGAGAACGTTTGGTCATCTCAAGTAATACAACCAGCTTGTCCTTTGATAAATAAAAGATTGGGCCACTTGCTGCAATTATTATTATTGTCTTTTATTTACTCGCACTTTATTTATTGGCATTATCAAATAACCCTAAAAATCCGTTTGCTAAGTATTTACAGTGAATCCTTGATCCAAACCACTTGTCAACACCTTCTGCTCCTCGTTGGGTTCGACACTCTTATTTATCAAAAGTACTACGATACACCCCCTATACTTGTGGGTCATCAAGACTATTTTCTGGCACCATTGCCGGGGAGTGAAGTGCTATTGAAGAGTGGAACTGGTAAAGGAAATTTCTACCGTGAGTATTGTTTTTTTTGTTTGTTATTTTATTTCAATATGGATAATTAACTTAGTTTCCTATTTTTGGAAAGATACTACCACTACTAAGGTAGTATATGAACCACCACCTATTGAATTAGATCCTTTTAAAATACCTACAAAAATTGTTGATCGTGTTATGGATAACTACTATTTTGGAGATGGAACTATCCATCCTGGTGATCATTTGCTTTTTACACATGAATTATGCGGATTGTTCAAGAGTGCAGGTATTACAATGGATAAAGTTAAGAAAAATTTATTCTCTATCATTTAAAGGCGGAGCTGGGGAATGGTATAAGCTGCTGAAGAATGGCCAATCTATTGAATGGGAGGAAATTGTACCTCTCTTTTATTCTAAATTCTATCCTCCTAGTGAGATTCATAAATATCGAAATCAAGTATATAATTTTTGGCCTCATGATGGAGAGAGTACAGCTCAAGCTTGGGGGAGATTGAAGTTACTAATGCTCAAATGTCCCATTCATGAGCTCCCCAATAATATTATAATTAATAACTTTATGCAAGGCTTTCTCTTCATGATAAGGATTTATTGGATGCTTCTTTTGCTAGATCGTTTGCACATATAAAAGAAGAAGCTAAATGGGATCTTCTAGACCGTATTCAAGAAAATACTGAAGCATGGGAGAATGACAAAGGAAGAAAGTCAGGTATAAATTATGATTATGAATGCATTAAATATTTTATGGGAACTGATGACTTCCATAATATTAGTATTTCTTATGGTCTTGATTATCAAGTTCTTGCAAAAAAATAAGGCTTTTGCCTCTTATATTGAAATTCCCAAAAAGGAATGGAACAAGTATCATGCGCCATATAAAGATATTGTTAATTGTGTTCCTGGTAGGAATATTGAAGTTTGTATTGTTGATCGTATTTTGCCTGAACCTTATATTGAGAAAATACCTTTCCCTGCTAAGGTAAAGGAACATTCTATAATAACTAGTGTGGTCAACAAAATTACAAAGAAAGCTATAAAACCTAATGAACAAATACATGTTGAACTTGTAGTAGCAATTGTGAAAGACCTTGTCACTAAAAATGTAGAAGATGGACACATTATCTTTTGTGAAGATGCTTCTAATATTGTTTCACATCCTAGTAGAACTAGGAAAGATAGTGTCTTGTGCTTTATGTTAGAATAGGTGATCATTTCTATTATGGTTTATGTGATATTGGTGCAAGTTCATGTTATTCCTTATGAGCTTTACAAAGAAATTATGCATGAAATTGGTCCTTGTGAACTTGAAGACATTGATGTGGTTATTCACCTTGCTAATAGAGAGACTATCTCTCCAATTGGTATCCCCTGAATAAGTCAGGCTCCGTTAGCCTGGGCTGAGATGGGTATAACGAGTCGACGATTGAAGCCCCCAACGTTCTGCCAGACACTGGACAGGGGTAAGCTCTGTAAATGTGTAGAGCCAAGTGTAGTGTGGTGTAGTAGTAGGCACTTCTAGGCCCTTCCGGCCATCTTGGATCACTCCAGTGCTTCGGGTACTACGGACCCTCTGCCATCCATTGCAGCAGAGCCGTTTCATGAGCGGGGGGGCTAAGCGCAGTTCTTTGAATCAAAGGTTTCATGAAATAGAAATCGATTCTTTTTTAGATATCTGGATAGATGGATGGATCTATAATGCATTTCACCGCTCCACCAGAAATTCCCTCTGCCCCTACCGTACTCCATCTTGGTAGTTTCCACCGCCTGTCCAGGGTTGAGCCCTGGGATTTGACGGCGGTTGTAAGAGATGTGGAAGTTATTTTTGGTAAAACTAAATATCCTGCTGATTTTCTAGTAATTGGTTCAGCTGCTAGCAAGACTTGTCCTATCATTTTTGGTAGACCTTTCTTGAACAATTGTGGATATATTATAGATTGTAGGAAGGAGATAATTTTAACTAAATTTGATGGAGAATATTATGAGTTTAATTTTTCCAAATTTGCTAAAGCTCCTTATGAAAATGAATTGCCTGATGAGGATTTTAGAGTTGAACAACTTGCTTGTATTTCTCTTGCTCCTAACAATGCTTTGCAGCAATATATGGAAGACCACGAAAGTGATGTTTTCATGGAAGAAAGAAATGAGATTGACGAGGTCCTCCTTCGTCAACCCAAGATGCTTAAGCATAATCTACATGTGGAAGATTTGGGTACCATATTACCACCTAAAAAGGATTCGGTTTTCGATCTAAAACCTTTAACTAATGATCTTAAATATGCTTATATTGATGATAAGAAAATATATCATGTTATTATTAGTTCTAAACTTTTAGGAAAGGAAGAGGAAAGATTATTAGAAGTATTGAAGAAACACCGAGGAGCTATGGGTTATACTCTTGATGATTTAAAAAGGATTTCTCCTACTATATGTCAGCATGCTATTAATATAGAACCTGATGCAAAACTAGTTGTTGAACATCAACGTCGTTTAAATCCTAAGATGAAGGAAGTGGTAAGAAATGAGGTACTAAAGCTCCTTGATGCTGGTATTATTTACCCTATTTTTGATAGTCAATGGGTTAGCCATGTTCACTGTGTCCCAAAGAAAGGAGGAATCACTGTTGTGCCTAATGAAAATAATGAGCTTATTCCTCAAAGATTAGTAGTTGGTTATAGGATGTGCATTGATTTCAGAAAGGTTAACAAATTTACTAAGAAAGATCATTAGTCGTTACCTTTTATTGATCAAATGTTAGAAAGGTTGTCTAAGAAGACTCATTTCTATTTTCTTGATGGTTATTCTGGATTCTCTCAAATTGCTATTAAACAAGAAGATCAAGAGAAAACCACTTTTACGTGTCCCTATGGAACTTATGCTTATAGGCGTATGCCTTTTGGTTTGTGTAATGCTCCTGCTACTTTTCAAAGATGCATGTCTTCTATCTTTCATGGTTTTTGTGAGGAAATTGTGGAAGTATTCATGGACGATTTTTGTCACATCCCAAGGTTTTCCAAATCTTGTAATGTGAAAAATAAATAAACAAAATAAACAATTGTTGATTTTTAGGGTGAGAAGAAACTTTTGATTCCAATTGGAAACATCGAAACCTATTTTGGTCAAATAAAATCCTAAAGGGATTTACAAAGATAAACAATTAATAAAGAAAGTTAAAAGTTGGAATCACTATTTTTGGATCTTTTAATAAAAAAGATTTGATTTTCAAGAGCAAAGGTAGAATTATAAATAAGGATTATTTTATAAAGCCAAATTAAATCTTGGCCAAGCTTTTGAAATAAAATATTTCTATTTGATAAAAAGAGTAAAGGTTTATTTAAATATAATAATAAGGATTTATTAATATCCATTTTTAATTAAAGTAAAGGATTTTCCATTTTAGATAAACACTAAAACTTGTTAATTTATTTTAAATAAGATTTCCAAGTGTTTTAGTTTTCAAATAAAACCTACTAAAAATATTTTGATATTATTTAGACTTAAAAAAGAGTTCTAAAATAAATCAAAACCTATTTGAATTAAAGACTATGGACTATTTATTTAATTATTTATAGATCCTAAAAGAATAAAAGCATTATTCTATTTTGAACATTGAAATATGTTGATAAAAAGAATTAAAACTCACCCAAAGTTTCGTGGTGATTTGAATTCAAATGGAGATTGAATAGTATTATTAAAACTTATTTTAATTAATTCTAGAGACTATTTTAATTAAAATACCCTAAAAAGAATAAATAAATTATTCTAAATTTGACTTTGGAATGTGTTGTTAATCAGTATTTGAATTTACACAAATTTTTGTTGAGGTTTGAATTGATTTGTTGCTTGAATTATTTGTTTGAAAACCAAATCAGAATATTCAAAATCAGAAAAGAAAAAGGTTTGTATACAAAAAAATGGAAACAAACCCAGCCCAGCCCAGCTAGCCCACTAAGCCCATCAGCAGCCCATCTCCCTTCTCCGCGAGAAAAACGCTTCGTACTCGCGAATAGACCCGCAGCGTCACTGACCGCCTAGACCCACTCCCCCTCTCTCCCTCACGCTGACAACGGACCCCATCGCCACGTCGTCATCGTCTTCACCCACCCCGCTGACCACGCTCCTCTGGCCGTTTCTCCGATGATGAATGCCGGTGTAAATCTCCATCAATCCCGTGGTAAAAGCTCGCTGTGACCGCGTGTATTTAGTCGCCCCTCTCTCCTATACCATTCCCCTCTGCTCTCGTTTCCCCTCTGCCTCTAGGTTGTCCCTGATTCCGTTTACAACCTCGCTGCCCCAACGAACTACTCCGGCCAAATTCCGACAACTCCGTCCACCCCTCCGCTCCCAGTACCCACTGGATTTCTCCCCACCTTCCTACGAACCACCCAGTAACACTAGCTCACTCGCGCGTGTGCCAGAACGTCGGCAACATCTTCACCATAGCGCCACCGACGACCCCCGCAACTCCGGTGAGCTCTAGAACTCGACTCCGTGCGCGCCTCGACCAGTGAATCATGCCATTTGGTTCGCCTGTGTCTTTTACATCTCCAGATGCTCGCCAATCACTCGGGCGTGGTCTGCCTCGCCTCCGACGAATCCCGAACAAGCTGACTCCAGGAGCATCTTCAGCGAGGAATTCCCGCCGCATCTGTGTGCCCCCTGCCACCTCTCGGACACGTTGAGCATCGCCATGTTCTCATGAACTAGGTGAGCCACTCCTTTTACTCTCTCGCTTCTTGCATCGCCGGCGACGCCATAGCCAGAGCCAGCGCCGCCACCTGTCGCCGCCAGCGCCGCCACTCGATGGCAGGTGTGTTGTGCACCGTCCGATCTAGACCGTAGCGTCGCGATAGAACTTAACCAAAAGGGTATGGATAGATCTGTGCCGCACGATCGTCATTAGATCCAACGCCTCACAGTGCTGATCCACGCGAAAAGGTATGCACCAGTAGGAAAGCGCCACGTGGCCCTGTCTGTTTGAAATAAAAACAGAAATGTCTATTAGATGTTCCAATTTGAAAAATTCATAACTTTCAAACCACACGTTCAAATTTTAAAAAAATTATATCAATGGATTAAGCAAAACAAGTACTTTCTGACCATGCACTTTGTTCAGTAAAATGTTTCTGTTAAATTGATTGTTTTTGCAGAAACTTGTGTATGCATGTTTAGGATATAAAAATTATTCTAAAATGATTTTTGAGATGAAACCTTTGGAAAATAGTTTGTTTTGAACCTACTGACCATAGAAATCACTTTGTGGTTTCAGAAATATATTTGGTGAAGCAAAAGAATGAATCTTTGATTTAAACCATTTCTAGTCAAATAAAAATAATGTTTATTTATTAAAAATGCTTTTGGGAGAAAATCTTTGGAAAATGTTTTGGAATAAACTCTCTGACCCCAAACACCAAGTTTTATGATTTGAAAATGTATTTGGTGAACCCTATAAAACTATTACTTTGCTAAAAACATTTTCAACCACATAAAATAATGACTTGGTTTAAAAATGGTTTATGAAGTGAAATCTTTTGCAAATGATTTTGCCACTTTATAAAATGATCATTAGGTGTTTTTAAAATGTATATAACCTATTATAAACCACTTTTGTAAATAAAACAAAGTTTCATGCTTGCATGCATTGTTTTGTTTTTATCATTTTATGAGATGTTTTGCTTGAATGGTAGATTGAAATTGTGCCCTTGCTTGATTGAATTGTAGTGATTTGAAGAGTGTGATCATTGCAAAGACAAGGAGTTAACTTATATTCTCTACCAAAAAGGCAAGTGATGCTTCATACTTTTGTCCCATTATTTTCACTATGTATTAGTGATATTTCTAAAGTAAGACTTGCATGGAATTTTGCTAAGTATAAACTATGCCATGGGAAATCCTAGTAGATGAAACCTTAGTAGAAATTTCCTGAGTTAAGATTCCTACTACTATCATGCTTAGCTTAGCTAGTAGAAAACAAGGGTGGAATATATATTCATGCTATGGAATATTTCTAAGTCTGAGGACTTATGTTTTGTTTAATAAAACAACTAAGTGAATGAATCACCTGGGTGGAATGGAAGGAATGGTTTATGTTGAGTGGTTCACAAGGCCCATTTCTATGGTTTACCTTTGTGTATCTCACTTGTGGATGGCCACCCAGGAACAAAGAGATTTGAGATGTCAAATGTTGAGAAGCTTCAAGTGCAGCCAATTGGCATTATGGGCTCTGCCTAGATCATATAGGTTGCAAAAACTTAGCCAAATGTACAGTTGGTGGTAGGGGATTGATAGGTTGGAGCGCGTCCATTCTGGTCTAAGGGAAGGCTTCTGAAAGATCTTGTCTTGGTGAAACCAAGTCTTGTGGGGAAAGTTCACCACCTCTGCAGATTGTAAAATCTAACTACTTAGCCATGTCCCTGGCAAAGGACAATTTGAGCATCAAGACATGGAAGCTATCAAGAATCTCCTCATCCCAATTTCTAAGTTAAAAACTTTTGGTTGAACAAGGGTTGAAGGATCACCAATTTCTATTGGGAGATGCCTTGGGTGATTTTGTCAAGCAAAAACTTAGTGTTTTCAAATGATAAGGAAAATCTATTTTGAGCAAAGAAAGCCTAAGCTCCACTTAGCCAAATGCATATAGATGATAGACTCCACTATACTACCATAGTATCACTTGCCAATACAATTCAAATCTATTGACCCTTGTGGCTGTAACTTATTATGTTGCAGGTTTGTTTGATGTTAGAGAAGTTTATTGATTAGGATTACAAGTCTACAACCAACAAGTCTGCCTGTGGCACTTTGAAGATGAAGGACCCCATGCTATTGTTATATTATGCTGCATTGTAATGAGATAGCCAAATGAGCTATGTAAGATGTAATAAATTACTTTATTCCTGGTTATAAAGTTGTATTATGACCTTTGTTTCTTGATATTACATCTTAACTATGGATGCTAGCTATTGATCCAGGGACTAGCATTGTAAACACAGGGATCTCTACCTTATTAAAGGTTGGGAACCTTACAATTTTTCCATCTATGGAACTTCTTTTGATAATTGGTTGCACAACCTTGATGAAGTTTTGCAGAGATGCGAAGAAACTAATCTTGTTCTTAATTGGGAGAAATGCCACTTCATGGTTAATGAAGGAATTTTACTTGGACATAAAATTTCTAAAAGAGGTATTCAAGTTCATAGAGCCAAAGTTGAAGCAATTCATAAAATGCCCTGCCCTAGGGATGTTAAAGGTATTTGTAGTATCCTTGGTGATGTTGGTTTCTATAGAAGGTTTATTAAAGATGTCTCCAAGATATCAAAACCTCTTACTAATCTTCTCCAAAAAGATGTACCTTTTGTTTTTGATGATGATTGTAAGGAAGCTTTTGAAACTTTAAAGAAAGCTTTTACTACTGCTCCTATTGTCCAACCACCTGATTGGAATTTACCCTTTGAAATTATGTGTGATGCTAGTGATTTTGTTGTAGGTGCTATTCTTGGACAACGAATAAATAAAAAGTTGAATGGTATCAATTATGCTAGTAAGACTCTTGATGCTGCTCAAAAGAATTATGCTACTACTGAAAAAGAGTTCTTAGTTGTATTCTTTGCTTGTGATAAGTTTAGATCTTAGATTGTTGATTCAAAAGTTACTATTCATACTTATCATGCTGCAATTAAATACCTTATGACAAAGAAAGATGCTAAGCCTAGGCTTATTAGATGGGTGTTGCTTTTACAAGAGTTTGATCTACATATTATAGATAGGAAAGGTGTTGAAAACCCTGTTGCTGATAATTTGTCTCGATTGGAAAACATTTATTTTGATCCTATGCCTGTTAATGAAAGTTTTCCAAATGAACAGTTGGCTACAATAAAGATAAGCTTGCGAGAGAGTCCTTGGTATGCTGATTATGCTAAATTTATTGTTTCCAAGTATTTGCCTCCAACCTCTATAGCCTACCAAAGAAGGAAATTCTTTTATGATTTGAGTCATTATTTTTAGGATGGCCCACATTTATATAAAGAAGGAGTGGAGTATTATGCGAAGATGTGTTCTAGAATATGAACAGCAAGAGATATTGAGAAAATTTCATGGTAGTGCCTATGGAGGACATCATGCTGGAGATAGAACCGCACAAAAGGTTTTACAATCAGGTTTCTATTGGCCTACTCTTTTTAAAGATGCAAGAAAGTTTATTTTATCATGTGATGAATGTCAAAGAGTTGGTAATATTTCTAGACGCAATGAAATGCCTATGAGTTATTCTCTTGTTATTGAACCATGTGACAGTTGGGGATTTGACTTTAAGGGTCCTTTTCCTCCTTCAAAAGGTTATACTCATATTCTTGTTGCTGTTGATTATGTCACTAAGTGGGTAGAAGCCATACCTACAAAAAGTGTTGATGGTGAGACCTCTTTAAAAATGCTTAAGGATGTTATTTTTCCTAGGTTTAGTGTTCCTAGATATCTTATGACTGATGGAGGTTCTCATTTTATCCATGGTGGTTTTAGCAAGACCCTTGATAAATATGATGTTAATCATAGAATTGCTTAGGCTTATCATCCCCAAACAAGTGAGCAAGTATAATTATCAAATAGAGAAATTAAAAATATCTTGCAAAAGATTGTTAATAGATCTAGAAAAAATTGGGCTAAAAAGTTGAATGATGCTTTATGGGCTTATAGAACTGCTTATAAAAATCCTATGGGAATGTCTCCTTACAAAATGGTTTATGGGAAAGCTTGTCACTTGCCTTTAGAATTAGAACACAAAGCTTATTGGGCAGTGAAAGAACTGAATAGAGATTTTAAACTTGCTGGTAAGAAGAGACTGCTTGACTTGAGTTCTTTAGATGAGCGGAGAAGTGAAGCTTATGAAAATGCTAGAATCTTTAAAGAAAAGGTAAAAATGGCATGATAGGAGAATTCTCAAAAGATAGTTCCATGTTGGTGAGAAAGTTCTTTTGTATAGGTATCGTCTCAGATTTTTGCAGGAAAATTACTCTCAAATTGGGAAGGGCCCTTTATCATTGAAGAGGTGTATCGTTCAGGTGCAATTAAAATTTCCTCATTAAGAGACAACACTACGCAAGTGGTGAATGGTCAAAGACGCAAATATTATATTTCTAGAGATTCTTATAATGAATATATTGATATTATTCAAGTGGTGACTCTGGAAGAATTCATTAAAGACCAAATTCAGGAACCCGCAGAGTCCGTTTTCGAATAGGTATCAGTTCTAGTAACAAAAGGTTCACGAAAAACTATCCAATTTATTGCAGTTTTTATCTAATATGAAAGATAATGAGTCAAAAGAGGGACGAAGACGGAGTCCTGGGTGGCTCACACAACCCCGTGGCGCGGGCCCACCTGGCCGCGCCACCAGGTGGTGTGGCCACCTTGGAGCTCATCTCTGACCCGTTTACTCCAGTACCTTCCTTTTGTCGTTAAACTTTATAATATATAATCCCCCGGATCCCTCGAGGTATGTATATCATGTTTTTGTCGTGTTTTTGTTTCGATTTGTTCTGCTCAGATGTCGTTCAAGTGTTCGTTTTCAGAGGACTATGAGATGTGACGCCGGCGCAAGCTCCTCCGCGATCTTGAGCAAGGGACTTTCATTGGATGGGTGGAAGAAGAAAGGATCACAGCTGGCGTGAAGACATGGATCGGAGCGTCAAGGAGAAAGTAAAGAACATGTCAGCAAGCACTGAGCGACATATCGCTGCAGTACCAAGGGCAAGAAAACCTACTCTTGTAGGGGCAACTAACACTGGTCGTGCTTTTTCTCATAATATGCAGGGGCTAATACCACTAGTTCCAAGCCTCTGTTCCTACCCTGCAGCATTGGAATCCCTTCGATCCACTGATGAGTTTTGTGATAAGTATCGAATTATGAGGGCAGAGGTGGAGATACTTCAAGAGGAGAATAACAGGCTTCGCAAGATGCTGGAGAATTTTCTCACCCCGATCATGAAAACACCACCACCATCAAAGGAGTAATTCATCCTCAGGTTTTGGCATCCCCTTGGTTTGTTCCAAGATTGGGGGAGTGTTGCGGTATCACATCATTATCTTTCATATTTTTACCTTTTTAGTAGAGTCATATCATGAATGGAGAAGTTATCATATAGGATGGTTTGCATTGTGGAAGTATCTCTCCTCTAGTTGGTTATCTATGTATCCCTTCGTGTGAGTGTCGCTATAGAATTTTAATGAGAAGACTCATCATTTACTTTTTGCACATCTTATTTTAGTTTGCAGTTTCTGTTATATGATTAATCTTGTTGTTAGTATTGGTATCACTTTGGGAGCATCAAGTAAATTTAGTTGGTTTTGGCAAACCTAGCTTTCGTAAGTAGCAACATTACTTTGAGTATTGAATAGGAAAATAGAAAAGTACTTGTAGATATATTATTTAATTTTCTTTCTTGATTGGCTCATAAGCTTAGTATTCCCAAGTTAAGATCTTTTGTGTTTCCAAGGAAGATTGCATGATTGTTTCTATCACTTGTATGTTTGCTTGTTTCCCTCAACTCTTATGATTTCTACCCGGCCTTGTTAGCCAAAAACCTGTACTGAGAGGGAATGCTTTTCGTGCATCCAAGCCTTGAACTAAAACCTATGCCATTTGTGTCCACCATATATACCTATTAGCATTATTGCTATTCCAAGTAAATTCTCGAGTTTTATCTATCTTCCAAATTTAAAACTTTTTTATGTGAAAATTAGTGATTAAAGCTCCCACGAACTTGATGGCACACTTTATTTTCTTGCACTTAATAAACTTGAACCATTGTGCCCATCTATGTTTCTTATATGCTTGCAAATTATAAGTTGGGAGTTAGCAGAACCATGCTGTCATGGAGAATGCTTTCAACACTTGTACATATCTATCCAGTTGATATCATGACCTTTTGTTTATGGATGTCAGTGGTGTGAAATAAAAGGGGAGCTTGTAAGTCCATGAAGTATTGTATATGTGTTAGAGAAACGCCTGGGCGGCTAGCCTAAGCCATGCCTAATCATGGTGGAAACTTGCAGCATAACCATAGTGTGCAATCTATGAAGCATATTCAGAAAAAAATATAGAAAAAAAGAGAGAAAATAAAAAAAATCACCATGCTCATGGTAAATAAAAAAATCGCTGAGATGCTCATTGTCTGTTGCCTTGTCATTTTGATATGGGATAGCTCCTGCGTCATGGGGCAAGGGGTACCCCGTTGGTGGTTCTCTATGGTACACATATACTTACAATGACAAGAACTTGCTTGTGACAAGAACCTCATGCTAAAGTTGAGTAGCATGAGAAGTTTTGGAGGGTTTAAGGGAAGTTGGCCTTTGTTTGAGTGTGTTCTTAAGCATTTGCCTCTCATGCTCTTGCATCTTTGTGTTTGCTTTGCATGTTGAATATATAGAGGAAACTCAACCAACGGTAATGGTTGGCAATCTATGCAATGAAATTCAAGTTCATCACACATGCATAGATTGTGGGGGAATTTGCTCTATATATTGTGGTTGTACCAACATCACATACTTTTGTAGTATTTGATGTTGGGGCAACCGCTTTGGGATTGTCATCAATTACCAAAATGGGGGAGATTGAAAGGGCATGTATGCCCCCATGTGTGGTTTTGGTAATTAATGACAATCTCTATGGACTAATGTGTAAATTGAGTTTCACTTGTAGGTTTGTCCATTGGCATCGCTTGGGCCATGTGTTGGTCTCAAGGTTGGAAGATGAAAAAATGTCCAAGGCCTTTGTGCCCATTGGAATCATGAAGAAAGAAGGAGCTTGAAGGTCGATCAAGTCATGTGCAAAGAGTTGCATCAAGATGGATCAACCTCAAGTAAGGATGAAGAAGGACGAGCTCAAGATGCGCCATCTCTAGAAGATCTCATGCTTGAAGCTTGCCATCCTCGTGCTCATGGAATGATGAAGACAAGTTCAAAGAAGAGGTTTCCCCATGGAGTATGGGGGAGAATTTTGCAAGTCTTCATCAAGCAAGAGCGAGAAAGAGCAAACAAGAAAGGTGTTCCCACTATAGAAGAACAAGACGGTCTACATCAAGTTCAAGTGGGACGCTCAAGGCAAAAGTATGTTGATAGGGCTTCTCTTTTGCCGGTCTCGTGTTGTTAGTTGGGAGACCGGGTTTAGGATAGATAGCCGTACTATCAAGAGGGGCTCTCAAGCGGGTGTCTCGTTTGCATCGTTCGGAGAGAGCTCAAACCTTTGCATTCATATCATCATCTTTCTTGGTTATTATTTGGTTCTTGTCCATGAGAGGATCTAGAGCTTGTGGTCACCATCATAACAAGCTATAGCTCATCATCTAAGGATTCTATTCGTCGTAATCTTTCCAGTAAAATTGGTTTCATCCCGTTTGGAGTTCGGATGCAAAAGTTATTGCGTTTCTGGTTTTCTGGTTTCTGGAATTTCCCTGACCGGAAGTTCCAACTTCCCACCGGAAGTTCTGCTAGGGCATCTTTGCCCCCGAAAGTTCCGGTTGAAGTTCCGGGTCTTCTTCCGCTCACGCTCAGTAACCTTCTGTTTTGAAGCGTTCTATTTTCCGGAACTTTGTCGGAACTTGCATCGGAAGTTCACCGAAACTTCCGGTTGCGCTGCTGGAGCGGGCGTCAACGGTCTGATGACCGTTGGAGCCAGGCTGGGCAAAACTTCCGCCCAGAGCCGGAAGTTCCGGCCATGATTCGTTTTTTCAGTTTCTCGCTCCGCAGTTTTCGACCGATGGCTGGGTGCCACCGGAACTTCCGGCCTCCCACCGGACGTTCCGGCCAGGTGTCGCGAATGCCCATAACAGGCAGATCTGGGAGCCCTTTAAAAGGGGCTCCTCTTCCCCTTCGTGGGCACTAGCTTTTCTTCTTGGTTCTTGGCTTTCTCTCTCTCCTCCATTGTCAACCTTGAAGAAGCTTTCCCTCTCCCTTTCCCCTCCTATGATTCTTGCATCTTTTTGAGGGATTTGAGAGAGGAGATCTAGATCTACAATCCCCCAAGTCAAATCCCTTCTTTGTGAAGGAATCATTGGGATCTAGATCTTGGAGAGTTTTGTGTTCTCCTATTGTGTTCTTCCTCCCTTATTCCCCCAATAGCTTTTGTAGCTTTGTTGGAATTTGGGAGAGAAGGACTTGCCCTTGCATTTGGTGCATAGGTTTGAGTTCTACTCTTGTGTTCTTCCTCCCTTATTCCCCCAATAGCTTTTGTAGCTTTGTTGGAATTTGGGGGAGAAGGACTTGCCTTTGCATTTGGTGCATAGGTTGAGTTCTCCTCGGAGATTCGGCGAGTTCAAGCTTGTGAGCTTGTTTCTCTTGGGTTCCTTGGAACCCAAGACGGTTGTGTGGTTGGATTGTTGACCTTTTCTGGTCTTGTTGACCTTTTGTGGTCTTGTATCCTTTTGTGGCGTTGTTGGACTTTTGTGGAATTGTTGGCCTTTTGTGGCTTTGTTGTTGGGAGCCTCCAATTGAGTTGTGGAGTTAGCCCCAATCTTGTACGGGTTCGGTGACCGCCCTCAAGCGTCCCATAGTGGAGCAAGTGCCCGCCTTTTGTGGTGCGCACTTGGGAGAATAGGGTGAGCCTTTTGTGGTGAGTTGCGTGCTTCGCATCGGGTGAGGCCTTGTGTGGCGTTGGGTGTGCATCGAGCCACCACGCCTCGAGGTGAGCCATTTGTGGCATTCGGAGAGCATTGCGCCATCGCACCTCTCCAACGGAGACGTAGCTTCTTTGGAAGTGAACTTCGGGAAAAAAATCTTCGTCTCCGCGTCCATCGGTTATCTCTCAACCGAACCCTTTACTTATGCACTTTACATTGTGATAGCCATCGTGCTTGAAGTATTTATACCTTGCTATCACCTTGTTGCTTGTATTGCTTAGCATAGGTTGTTGGTGCACCTAGGTGAACTTAGTGGCTAGGTTTTGTGCTCAATAAATTAAACGTTAGTTTTATTCCGCATTTACTTGAGCCTAAACCGTAATAATTTTAAAAGCCTATTCACCCCCCCTCTAGGCGACTTCCTTTGTACTTTCACTTATACTCAAGGGACATGAGATTTTCAACCTATGATTTTTCAAGCATATAACTCATATTTGTCTCAGTTTAACCTTAATCACTTCAATATGCTTATGATAGGGGCAATGAGAGCTCAAATCTAGTAAGTACCATAATTTTTTGGAAGCACTTTATGAAACTTGAAATCCCTGCTTCCCTCTGCGAAGGGCCTCTCTTTTACTTTTATGTTGAGTCAGTAAACCTATTCCTTTCTATCTCAAGCAAGCATTTGAGTTGATGAGATTCAATCATCCATATGTTGATTTATTCAATCTTGTTTATTATGTTCCTTGTTTTGCACAATGCTCTTATCTGAATGAATATGACTTTGAAAGCTATCTTTGTAGGTGAAAAGACCGTTATGTCTGAGCAAGAGACTCCTGCAATATAAATTCCATTATAAAAAGCTTTGCTCAGAACTAAGAATGATTTATTAAATGTTCTCTCACCAAGAACAAAGTTTGTCATCACCAATTATGATTTTCTTTGTGCATCTTTATTGTGACCCCCATAATCGTTGCAAGTTAAGTTATATAAGAGTGATTGTTTTCTATTATGATTTTGTATTGATAAATGTGATGCTTCTTGTCTGTATTATCTTTATCGGCACTTCACTCCATAAACCTGTGGTCATGTTTACTAAGTTAAGTTTTCGCGTGGGGACAAGTGAGGTCTAAGCTTGGGGAGTTGATACGTCCATTTTGCATCACTATTTTATATCATATATACTGTTATTAATTGATATATTTCATATTAAGAGATGATACTTATGTTATTTCATCTATTTTGCATGTTTGATGACTTTTGTAGGATGAACCGTCGGAGTCAGGATTCTGATGGAAAAAAGCGTTGTCTAGATGCAATATTTGCGAAGATCAAAAAATCCCAGAAAATATATGGAAATTCCTATTTTTCAGAAGACGAAGGAAGCCAGAAGGAGGAGTGGAGATGGGCCATAGGGGGCCCACACCACCCCTAGCGCGGGTCCCCCTAGGCCGTGCCACCAGGTGGTGTAGCCACCCTGTCCCACCTCTGGCATCGCCCTTTGGCGTATATAATCCTCCTGAAATCCTAAGACTCGGGGAGCGACCACGGAAAGATTCCGCCTCCTCTGCGAGGCAGAAACTACAGAGAGAGAAATAGCTCTCTGGCAGGCAGAATTCTGCCGGGGAAATTCCATCCCGGAGAGGGGAGATCATCGCCATCAACACCATCATCAAGCAAGACTTCATCGGGATCATCATCATCGTCACCATCATCTCCACCAGCACCATCACCACCACGCTGTATCGCTATAACAATTGGGTTGAATCTTGCATAGTTCTTAGGGGAAACTTTCCCTGTATTGATTACTTGTTGTAGTTGATGCTATTAAATGGAACCATTGAATTATTGTTCATGTTCAGATTGTTACTTATCACTATTTCATCTCTGATCTTTATCCATATGATGTCTCATGAGTAGTTCATTTAGTTCTTGAGGACATGGGAGAAGTCATGTTTTTAGTAGTGAAATTATGTTGAAGTAATGTTTAGTGGTTTGATATTTAAGTTGTGGTGCTATTCTTCTAGTGGTGTCATGTGAACGTCGACTACATGATACTTCACCTTTATGGGCCTAGGGGAATGCATTATGTATTTGGCTACTAATTGTGGGGTTGCTGGAGTGACAGAAACCTAAACCCCGTTAGGAAACCATTGCACAAGGGAGAGTAGGACCTCAGAGTTTAATGTTGTGGTTAGGTTTCCATCTTAATTACTGTCTTGTAGTTGCGGATGCTTGCAAGGGGTATAATCACAAGTATGTATTAGTCCAAGTAAGTTCGATACATTAGCATAGGTTCACCCACACAACACTTGTCCAACCAAAGAAGATTAATCAACTATATGAACCGAAAGCACTTGACAATATTCCCATATGTCCTCGAGAACGTTTGGGCTTCTCAAGTAATACAACCGGCCTGTCCTTTGCTAAATAAAGGATTGGGCCACTTGCTGCAATTATTATTATTGTCTTTTATTACTCGCACTTTACTTATTTGCATTATCAAAAACCCCTGAAAATCCATTTGCTAAGTAATGCACAAAGAGATTAACAACTGTGAGAGAAACAAAGTATGGAAGTTAGTTGAAAACCCAAAGATTGCTACAGTGTTATTGGTACCAAGTGGATATTCAAGAACAAGCAAGATGAGCATGGAATCGTTGTGACAAACAAGGCAAGATTGGTTGCACAAGGGTTCTCTCAAATAGAAGGCATTGATTATGGAGAGACATATGCACCCGTGGCTCGCCTTGAGTCCATCTGTATCCTTCTTGCTTATTGATACGTTGGAAACGTATCTACAATTTTTGATGTTCCATGCTTGTTAGTATCTACTTTTCTTTGCTTTGTCTACACTTTGAGGTGATTTTTACATGTTTTCTGGTACTAACCTATTAGCAAGTTGCCACAGTGCCAGTTGCCTGTTTTCTATTGTTTTTGGTTTCAGAAAAGCTAGTAAGGAAATATTCTCAGAATTGGACGGGACAAACGTCAAAGTCAGTAACTTTCCATGGGAAACAAGAATTCCAGAGGGGAGACGGGGAAGCGGGCCAGGGCGCCTAGAAACCCCCCCCCCCCCCCACTAGGCGCGGCCAGGGCCCGCGCTTAGGCAGGGTGTGGGGCCCCTGGCCGCCTCCTCGGCCTCCCCCTTCGCCTATAAGAATCCCCCGATGCAGAAACCCTAGGCACCCGATCAAATCTCCACGAAACCGTCTATAGCCGCCGCCACCGTCGTCCCTAGATCTGGGGGATCTGAAGTTCTTCCCGGCACCCTGCCGGAGGGGAGATCATCCCGGAGGCCTTCTCTCCGGTATGATGCGTGAGTAGTTCCACCTTGGACTATGGGTCCATGTAGTAGCTAGATGGTTGTATCTCCTCATTTGTGCTTTCATGTATAGATCTTGTGAGCTCCGTTCATGATCAAGATCTAATCTATTTGTAATCATGCATGTTGTGTTTGCAGGGATCCGATGGATATTGAGATTATTATGTTGGTTTGATTAATGGTTTTGTCTTTATGATTCTATCATGTATGTGTTGTTTGTGATCTTGCATGCTCTTCGTTGTTAGTAGCTATCTTGGCCAAGTAGTTGCTAGTGACTCCAAGAGGGGGTATTTATGCTCGATAGTGGGTTCATGCATCTAGTTTCCAAGGGAAGTGACAGAAATCTCTTCGATTGTAGATATGTTGTTGCCACTAGGGAGAAAACAACGGTCTCTTGTTCATAGAACATGTGGACTGTTTACCTTACACACTTTGCTTAAAGGAGTTGTCTGTTGCTTGCAACTTAATACTGGAGGGGGTTCGGATGATAACCTGAAGGTGGACTTCTAGTCATAGATGCAATTGGATGGTGGTCTATGTATCTTGTTGTATTGCACAATCGAATCTCATAGGATCTTTCTAACTAGTAATTGCATTGTTATGCCTTGCTCAGTTCCTATCAATTGCCCTGCTGTAATTTGTTTACCCTTCATGCCATGTTGTGTATCTAAGGAGAGCACCTCTAGTGAACTATGGACCCCGGTCCAATCCTTACCATTGATACATCTTCCACTGTTACTTGTTTACTTGTTGCAAACCGTTACCTTCCAAAGCATACAACCTCACTAATTCGTTGGGGCAAAGTCTTGAGTTTGTGTTGTGCAGGTCTCCGCATTGCTAGCAACACCTATGTGACGTTTCCTTCCTCCTTCTGGTTCGATAACCTCGGTTTCTTACTGAGGGAAAACTTGCTGATGTGCTCATCACACCTTGCTCTTGGGGTTTCCAACGAAGTCCTCTCTGTGAGGCAACAAGCTTTTCTGGCACCGTTGCGGGGGGACAAAGAAGAATAAACTCACACGTCAACGAGGCGCCATCAACAAGTTTTCTGGCGCCGTTGCCGGCGAGGCTAATGACATATTCACTAGGGAGTCCTCCACTTCCTTCCTCTTTACTTTTTTTGTAGTTTGCTATGTTTCTTTTGCTTGGTTTATTTTGCCTCTTTTCAAAAAAACCCAAGAAAATTATTCTAGTTTGGTTCTCTTTCTTTATTCAAAAACACAAAGAGATTAGTTCCTGCTCTAGCTGCTGCTATTGTTTTTGGCTTGCCCACCTTTGCCAAAATGAACTCTGCTGAGAACACCAAGTTGTGTGACTTCACTAGCACCAACAATAATGATTTCCTTAGACACCTATTCCTCCACCTGCTCCTGATGCTACCCTTTATGAAATTAAGCATGCTTTGTTGAATCTTGTGATGAGAGAGCAATTTTATGGTGCTAGTTCTGATGATCCTGCTGCCCATCTCAATAGCTTTGTTGAAATTTGTGAGATGCAAAAGTATAAGGATGTAGATGGAGATATTATTAAGCTCAAGCTTTTTACTTTCTCCTTGAGAGGAAAAGCTAAAGAATGGTTGCTTTCTTTGCCTAAAAATAGTATTGATTCTTGGACTAAGTGCAAAGATGCTTTTATTGGAAAATACTATCCTCCTGCTAAGATTATATCTATGAGAAGTGACATTATGAAATTTAAACAACTCGATAGTGAACATGTTGCTCCAGCTTGGGAAAGAATGATGTCTTTGGTTAAGAATTGCCCCACTCATGGACTCACTGCTTGGATGATTATCCAGACTTTTTATGCAGGTTTGAACTTCTCTTCAAGAAATCTGTTGGATTCAGCTGTTGGAGGTACCTTCATGGGCCTCACTTTGTGTAGAGGTCCCAACCTTTAATAAGGTACAGATCTTGTGTTTACAATGCTAGTCCCTGGATCAATAGATAGCATCCACAGTTAAGATGTAATATCAAGAAACAAATGTCATAGTACAACTTTATAACCAGGAATAAAATATTTCATTACATCTTACATAGCTCATTTGGCTATCACATTACAATGCAGCAGAATATCTATATAGCATGGATTCCTTCATCTTCAAAGTACCACAGGCAATCATGTTGGTCGTAGACTTGTAATCCTAATCAACACACTTCACTAACATCAAACAAACCTGCAACATAATAAGTTACAGCCACAAGGGTCAATACATTTAAATTGTATTGGCAAGTTATACTATGGTAGAATAGTGGTACCTATCATCTATATGCATTTGGCTAAGTGGAGATCATGCTTGCTTTGCTCAAAATAGATTTTCCTTATCATTTGAAAACACTAAGTTTTTGTTTGTCAAAATCACCCAAGGCATCTACCAGTATACATTGGTGATCCCTTAACCCTTGTTCAACCACAAGTTTTTAACTTAGAAATTGGGATGAGGAGATCCTTGATAGATTCCATATCTTGATGCTCAAATTGTCCATTGCCGGGGACACGGCTAAGTACTTAGATTTTACTCTCTCGAGAGGTGGTGCACTTTCCCCACAAGACTCGACATGCATCGAGACAAGATCTTTCAGAGGCCTTCCCTTAGACCAGAATGGACGCGCTCCAAACCTATCATACCCTACCACCAACTGTCCATTTGGAAAAATTTATTGCAACCTATAGGATCCAGGCAGAGCCCATAATGCCAAGTGGCTGCACTTGAATCTTCTCAACATTTGACATCTCAAATCTTTTGTTCCTGGGTGGAATTCCACAAGTGTGATACACAAGGTTCACCAGTCCCCTGGCCTTGTGTAACCACTCAACAAAAATCCATCCAAGCAATACCAATCCACCCAGGTGATTCATTCACATAGTTGTTTTATTAAACAAAACGCAAGTCCTTGACTTAGAAATATTCCAGAGCATGAATATAATCCACCCTTGTTTTCTAGTTGCTAAGCTAAGCATGATAGTAGTAGGAATCTTAACTTAAGGGAAATTCTACTAAGGTTTCATCTACTAGGATTTCCCATGCCATAGCATACTTAGTAAAAATTCCATGCAAGTCCTACTTAGAAATATCTCTAATGCATAGTGAAAATAATGGGACAAAAGTATGAAGCACCACTTGCCTTTTTTTGTAGAGAATATAAGTTCACTCCTTGATCTTGCAATAGTCACACTCTTCAAAGTTCACTACAATTCAATCAAGCAAGCAAATATTCAAACTAGCATTCAAACAATTCATCACATAATTATTAAAACAAAGCAATGCATGCAAGCATGCCAAAGATTGTTTTATTTGGAAAAGTGGTTTCTAATAGGTTATAAACATTTTAAAACACTTGTTGGTCATTTATAAAAGTGGCAAAACCATTTGATATTAAGTTAGTGAAAATGGCCACTTTAAATCATTTTTGTTTTGTTAGAAATGATTTAAATCAAGGTAATAATTTCAAGTGTTTGACAAATATATTTTTAAACACAAATGTTAGTGTTTTATGGTCAAGTGTTTATTATTAAAACCATTTGCAAAAGTTTTTACCTATAAACCATTTTTAAATCAAACAACATTTTATTTCATGAGAAATGCCTTTAAACAAAGTAATAATTTTCTAGGGTTCACCAAATATATTTTTAAATCCTGAAACTTGGTGTTTAGGGTCATATAGTTTAATTCAAATCATTTTCCAAAGGTTTTAATCAAAAAGCATTTTTAAAACATAAACAACATTTTTATTTAACTAGGAATGCTTTTATTCAAAGATTTATTCCCAAGTGTCACAAAATATGTTTTTAAGTCCAAAAGTTGGTTTCTATGGTCAGTAGGTTCAAAAAAATCCATTTACAAAATATTTTACCCTAAAAACATTTTTTTAATAAATTTTATAATAAAAATAGGCCTACAGATGTTTCTGCAAATACAACCAATTTTACAGAATCAAATTACTAAACAAAGTTCATGGTTGGATAGAATTCTTTTTGCTAATTCCATTGATATAAAATTTGCAAAATTTGGACGTGTAGATTTAAAGTTATGAATTTTGCAAAATCAAACATCTAATAGATCCATTTCTGTTTTTAAATCAAAACACTGGCCACGTGGAATGATCTTATTGGCTCATACCCGTTCGCGTGGATCAAGCAATACTGGCCGTAGGATCTAAAGGGCAACGCACGGATCAGATCGTGTATACCCCTTCGTTTAAGTCATCTATTCCTCACCCTACGATCTGGACCTAACGGACCAAAGAGCAACGGCCATGTTCTGGCGGCGCTTGGCGACGGTGAGCGGTGGCGCGGCTCTGTCAGAGGCGGTCTGGCGCAACCAGGAAGCAAGGGAGGAAATAGAGGGGATTACCGTGCTCACGGGATCGCAGTGAAGCTCAAGGTACTCGTCGTATGTCGAGGGGCGCACGGGGTCATCCGGAATCGCTCGCCGGAGTTGCGCTTCTCATCGGGCACAATCTATCGTCAACGGAGACGAGGCTACAAGGCTCGGGAAGGCAAGGAAAAGGGTTCGTTAGACGCGCAGGTGAATGCTGATTACACGAGTGTCAACGAGGGGGAGAGGCGCGGTCAGAACTTACGGGGAGGGGTCGTCGGAGTCAGAGTAGTCCGTGGTGGCGCTCGGACAAATATGGCGCCGGCATTCTAGGGTGCGCGCGAGCAAGCTGATGATGCTGGAAGGTGCGCACAGTTAAGGCGAGCAAGCTAGTGCGGGCTAGGGGCCGGGTAATGACTGGGCTTGCCGGAATTGTGCTGCAGCTCGTTAGAGCCAGAGGTGTCGCAAGTGGAAATTGGGGCAGCCTAGGGGCTCCGGTGGCGTGATGACTAGGGGAAAGGGAGAGGGGAGGTGGGCGTTTAAGAGGGAAAGGTCGTGGGGCAGAATTAGCGCAGCGTTATTGCGAATTCAAGTCGAGAAATCAACGCACGAACGGTAGCGACAATTTGGGGAAAGAACTGGTCGCGGGGAAGACGATGACGAGGCAGTGTGGGGTCTGGTTGTCAGCGAGGCGAGAAGTTACGCGTGGGGTCGCTCGGTCAGTGGGCGAGTGGGTACGATGCGCGGTGAGAAAACGATTCGCGAGGGAAAGTGAGGAGCTGCCGGGTGGGCTGGAAATGGGCCTGCTGGGCTGGGAGTTGGGTAGGTTTAGTGGGTTAGGTCTGTTTCTATTTATTGTCTTCTGTTTTCTTTTTCTTTTTCCATTTCTATTTTCTGTTTTGAATTCAAACTATCATTTGAATTTATATTTCATTTTCAAATCTTTTCCAATATTCAGTATGTTTCTATACTATTTTTAAATAGGTATTTGAAGTCCATTTTAGAATAATTCTTTTATTCGATTATGGTTCTATCCTTTATTAAAATAAGCACTTGACTTTATTCAAATAAGTTTTTATTTATATTTTCAAACTCTTATTTAAATCTTACTTTTACCAAACCCTTTTCAGTAGGTTTTATTTATTTATTAGGGTGTCAAATAATTCACTTTGAATTATTTGAAATATTTTTAATATGATTTATTAATCATTTAATTTGAGAATTTGTCTTTATTCAAATAAAATATGGTTTTAATTCCATATAAATTTTATTTAAATAATTCCTTTAAATTAATTAGATAACTTTTTAATCCACTTTGGTAAATTCCCATTTATTGTTTTCTCATGATTTAATTAATCATTTATCTAAGGGATTTTATCTTTATTCAAATAGAATAGAATTTGGTTAATGTCATATTATTTCATTTGAATATTCCTTATCCCTTTATTTTATTTGATTTATCTTTATTCTATTTGCTTATGGATTTGGAAAATATTTAATTTGTCTTTAAAATATTCCTTATTTATTTATTTCTTTCTTTGTCTTATAAAATCCATATCTTTTTATTTATAGATCCAAACTTGGTGATTCCAATTTGTAAAATCTTATTTAATATTTGTTTATCCTTTTAAATCTTTTTAGAATTAATTTCTCACAATTTGGTAGGGATTTTAGATAGGAGCTTTATTAGCTTTGGAAATTATTTCCTTGCATCTTATTAAATTCATAAGTTTTTATCTATGGTTCCAAATTAAGTGAAACCAATTTCTATGGTTTTATAATATTTTTATTTGTCATTTTGATCCCTTATAAATGTTTGTTGACAAATTTTTATATGGATCAAATCTATAGGCTTGGAGTAATCTTGGAAATGATTTTCTTCCATTAAGGTTTTGGGTTTTGGTTTATTTTTCCCAAGTTTGAATTTCTAGATACATTCATTGATGAATGCATTACACTTGATTTGAATTTTGTTGGATTCCTTTTTATACAAAATTTATTTAGGATGGGTTTTGATGTTTCCATTTTAAAACAAAAAGTTTCTTTTCACCCTAAATTTCAACAATTATTTATTTTGTTTATTTAATTTTCCCATTTCAAAATTTGGAAAATTTTGGGATGTGACAGTCTACCACCCTTAAAAGAAATCTCGTCCCGAGATTTTGGGAGGCTAAAGGTTACAAATTGGCTTCAAGGCAACTAGGGTACTACCACCCTTAAAAAGGTTTTCAACTAGATTACATCTTGGCTTACTTGGGATCTTGATGTATCTTCTTTGGACACTTGTTTGCATAATGGCCTAGCTCTTTGCATTTGTGGCACATCACTTGGCTATTATCCTTCTTCTTCTTTGGTATCATTGCGTCTTGTTTATTTCCTTGGTTCTTCTTCTTTTCTGGGCAATCACTAGCATAGTGTCTCGTCTCTTTGCAATTGTAGCATTACAACTGGCTTATTTCCTTCTTCTTATTTTTGGGTTTCTCCAAAGCTAGGAGTTCTTCTAGTTCATGCTCTTCATATTTCACTACAAAGGTGGGAAATATTTCTCTCTTCTTGCGGCATTTACTAGAGATATGACCTTCTTCTTCATAAGAGTAGCAACACTTTGTGGTCACTTTGAATTTGGCCTTATGAGGCATGGTTCTGACTTTGCCTTCATCCTTATTGGTAGAAGTTGTTCCCTTATGGAGGTTTACAAACATTTGATGCATTCCATCTTGCTTCATTTGTTGAACTATAGGATTGATGGGGCATTGGATAGGGACATGATTATTTCCTTCACATAGGAAACAAGACACTTGAGATGTGGGGCATTGTTTAGTTGGATGTTTCTTTTCATAATTAGGGCATTTATCCTCATGCTCTTTAGAAGTGTGATCCATGTCTCCACAAATATTGCAAGCTTGAGTTCCTTCTTTAATATCATCCTTGATATCATTGTTGTCACAAACTCCTTGGGAAAGGTTGTCTTTCATGTTGATCATTTGAGTGGTCATCCCTTGCAACAATTGGGATTGGATTTCCAAAAACTTTTGTATGGTTGAGTCTAACTCTTTATTGTTGGCTAAAAACTGAGTTGTCATCTGACTCAACTGGGTTTGGTTTGCTAGTAGTTGTTCTCTCATGTGCATCTCTTGGTTGTTGGTGTCACCATTCTTGATGTTGGAGTCCCTTGGAGAAGTCATCTGTTTGGGTTGGATTGGGATTAGAATAGGCAAAATATTTCTAAGGAAGAAGTCTATCACACACACAACAATTCACACAAGCAATGTGCAAGCAATCACAATCAAACATTCCACTAAAACAACAAGTTCAAGCACATTTTAGGCAACAAAATATTTTTTCTACACCACATAAGTTGGTGGGTTTAAACTAATCATTAGTATGGTGGTCCAACTATATGGTTTTTCTTGAGATCATTCCATTCTTCTTAGTTGTTTCTTCTTGAACAAGATCATTGTATCCTTGGAAAAATTCTTGTGTCTAGGTCACAAAACTTCAAAGGTAGTGATGATTTCTTCTAAGTTGTGTTTCCTTAGTCTTCAAGTCTTGAGTAATATTTCTTGTCTCACTTGTAGTCCTTAGTGATGTCCAAGTTGAATTCCTTGATGATACTAAAGTTGAAGTCATTGGTGATGGTGAAGTTGAAGTCATTTGAGTTGGTGAAGTCCTTTGCTCATGGTGAAGTCTTTGTTCATGTTGAGGTTTTGCTCATGGTGGAGGCTTTATCCATCAAGTTGAAATAGAAGAGATGTAGAATCAAAACCAAAATGGTTGAGGAAAGAGTTTACAAGATTGTTTGTAAATAAGTTTTGAACAAATACAACTCCTATTATTCTAAGGGGTTTTGTCCAATCCTAGGGTTACAATCCTACAGGCAACACAGTGCTCTGATACCATCTGTAGAGGTCCCAACCTTTAATAAGGTAGAGATCCCTGTGTTTACAATGCTAGTCCCTGGATCAATAGCTAGAATCCACAGTTAAGATGTAATATCAAGAAACAAATGTCATAGTACAACTTTATAACCAGGAATAAAATATTTCATTACATCTTACATAGCTCATTTGGCTATCACATTACAATGCAGCAGAATATCTATATAGCATGGAGTCCTTCATATTCAAAGTGCCACAGGCAATCATTTTGGTTGTTCGACTTGTAATCCTAATCAACACACTTCACTAACATCAAACAAACCTGCAACATAATAAGTTACAGCCACAAGGGTCAATACATTTGAATTGTATTGGCAAGTGATACTATGGTAGAATAGTGGTATCTACCATCTATATGAATTTGGCTAAGTGGAGCTTAGGCTTGCTTTGCTCAAAATAGATTTTCCTTATCATTTGAAAACACTAAGTTTTTGTTTGTCAAAATCACCCAAGGCATCTACGAATAGACATTGTGTAACACCCTCAGAATCGGTCCTATGCAAGTTTTAGCAAAACTCGCCAAACCTGCATAGCAACGATTCGAAGGTGCCCACCAGGCACTTTCGTGCGGGTGGAAAACAAAGTAATAACATTACACAACAGTCCTCGAAGGGACCCAATAATGTATATATATACAACACGACTAAAGAGTCAAGAATACAAATATTTGGTACAAAGATCCAAATCACCAGAACGATACGGCGTCCGACTACGGACAAGATGCAAATGGGCTAAGAGCCTGAAGAATAACCAATGGCCCATAACCCCTGCCAAAGCCGGAAGTGTAACCTCGCTAACGGCGGCGATCTCAAACCTGCTTAAACAAAAAGGGTGCCGACAAAGGGCAAAGGAAAAAGAAGGAGCGCCAAGATCGAGGCCAAGACACTGAGGCTAGAATTGGCGGTCCTCGCCACATAGGTATGGTGGATCGAGGCGGCAAAGATGCACTAAACAACCTATAGAGACTCGATACAACCGGGCGGATATCGAGAGGGTGAGAAAGCCCTATTCGAACCAACTCGATACTATCATCAAACAAACCCATCTCGTGTTTCCTCGACCAAACGAGGAAGTCAACCGAGGAACTCACATGTTGCGTTTTACTTATTCGATTATAGTTGCGGCACTTTACTAGTCAGGTTTAGATAATCATCCTGATAAAAATAAGCAGTGGGCACTTTTAGTTAATCATTCCGTTATAGTGGCAACACTTACTAGTCAGACACAATTATCATGAGATAACCACAAAACCCAGCAGTCGTTGGTACTTTTACTTAGCCATTCCGTTGTAGTGGAGCTGATTACTAATCATATCGGAAACAAGTCAATTTAGAACAGTAAACTTTAGTTATAGTTGTCTATGATCAGACACTGTGCTCCAAGTCGTCCATAACCGCGGACACGGCTTCTCGAAAAGATTAAACCCTGCAGGGGTGCACCAAAGTATCCACAGGCACTTCGACCCTTTTTGCCAGATCAGTTAACATACACCCATCGGTATGTCGGCGGGGCCTAAGTCACGACGTTCCCAGACCCAAAGCAAGCACGGGGGGCCACCCCACCAAGTCGACACCCGCAACGGAATCGGCCGGTCTCCCAGACGGACTCAGGGTTTGCGTCAGTGGCAGTATGCGACAGTATGCCCCCAAACAGGGACTGCCCATACCGCGAAATCACTCCGCTTCCTAACAATGCGACAAAGCGTTACCGCACAATTTAAATAAAGCAGTAAACATGGCATAAGTACATGATAGTAAAACACCTCAAACTAGTTGTGGCCCCCAGTACAATACTTTGAAATCAGGTAATTATCAATGGGGGGCCCATATCTCCCCACCTGTGGTTAGCGCGCTCGATCTCGGAACAGGTGTCAAGAACTCGGGTCCTACGGGACACAAGTGGGCGGTCGGAAACCAAATCTTATCTATCACCCACCGATGCCTCTGCTTAATTCAATTTTAGTTGTTAAACAGGAATTAAAGTGAACAATAATTAAAGCCATGATCATCTCCAACGTCAACATGCGGCAATTCCTCCAACAATTGTGGTACTTGACGACAAGAAAAACACTGGAGCAAGCGACTACGACACGCGGGTCCAACTATCTACCAAACAACAGGTAATAGGATGTGTCCAGGGCTATATATGGCTGCAAGGGGATATCACGGGTACGAAAACTAGAGCATCGCAACACAGATAGCAAAGATCAACAGGAGGGAAAAAATACTAGAAAGTAAGATAGGTAGAAAGGGGAAGATGCTCGCCTGAAAACATTGTCGAAGGTTCAACCGAAGATTGGGGCGAAGCTCACATCAACTCAACGGCCTTATCCGCGAAGAAGCAAAACACTAGAAGAACACCGGATGCAATATTTAATACAACGGCAGAAGATCGGCATGATGCATGAATGATGGATGGCATGGCAAAGGTGCGATGCAATTAGGTCAAATTAAGCGGAACCGGGGTCCCGACAATTATTAGATGGTTCAAGTTATTTAGAACCCCCGTAATTTAAATGTTGTTTCCACAAGGCAAGATAAGATACCGGTTCGCTACACAAGTTTAAATGAGGCCAATATAAGGCTAGATTTGCCCGCATATGGGCCCCATATTTATTTATTAGGTGAATCGGCATAAGGCCCCCAAACCACAGATATGCATGCGAGTATGACAAATCAATATGCAACAAGTTGTTATTACGTTATAAAATAGGGTTTCGGAAAGGGTTCACACATTAGGGTTCGGCGAGCTTGGGGTTCCGGGGTTCGGGGTCGGTCTCAGGGTCCAGGGTTCTGACGGGTCGTTCTCGCACTCCGGGGTTAGGGTCTCGGATCGGGGTAGCTCTTGTCGCGTCCTCGCGTCGGGTCGGTCTTGGCGGTATCGGGGCGTGTCGGATTCTTCCGGGCCGATGCCGTTCTTGTCGCCGCGAAGGCCTTGTCGGGTCCGCGCTTCGGATTCCGTGCGGCGATCTTGGCGTCTCTCTGGTTCGGGTTTTGGCGTCCGAGGTAGTACTTGGCGTTCCGGGAATTCCATGTCGTATCCGTGTCGTTGACCTTGGCGTTGCCGAGCGGAAGTCTTGATGATCCTCGGTTCCGAGAAGGTCTTGACGCACGGTGTAGAACTTGGATGGATCCAGCTTAGGTGGTTCTTTCGGTAGCACCACCCAATGTCATTCCCACAGCCAACGCTTGTACCTCTGCAATTGTAACCACCATTAGGTCTCGCATGCAGAGATGAAGTACGATGCAGAGCCTGTGCTTGAGCTCGGGAACTCAAAACAGGGTCGTGCACGCGCAGGAGTTGGAACCCGCCGTGTAGCGTGGTTGGACTGAACCAACAGGGCATCCGACGACAAGGAGTTCCGAGGAGGCGCGGGCGCCCAGGCTCGCGGACACACGCAGGGCGGAGGTGGGGAAACCGACAGTTTGGAGAGGTGACGCCGAGGACGGCCACCGCGACGGGGGAGGCGAACTGGTCCCCGAGCAGCGCGGCCGGCGCGGTTGCGGACGTCGGCCGAGGAGGCGCTGGAGACCAGAGGGAAGGGCGGCTGGCGGTCCGGCGTGGTGGAGGCGAGCTCGCGGGGGCGGTCCGTGGTTCGGTGGCGCGCGTTGGAGGCTCCCGTGGCGAGGCGGCGGTGGGCCGGGCCGACGGGAGGCGGCGCCGCAGCGGGCGAGGCCGGGCGAGGTTGGCGGGCTGGCGACGCTGGCTGGGCGGAGCACCGCGGCGGGCAGCGAGGACCGGGGCCGGAGAGGGGAGGCCGGCGGACGGGTGGGGTCGCGAAGGCGAGATGTCCATGAGGCGACGGCGGTGCAGTGCCTGGCGCAGCGCCGGGGAGCTGGCCGAGCTGAGGAGGAGCGGCCGAGCAGGTGGGGAAGGGCGTCGGTGGTTGGAGGAGGAAGAAAGTGGGGAGGAGAGAGGTGGTTCGTGGGGAGATGGGGCCGACTGGTGGGCTGTGGGGTCCCATGGGGGGCCAGGAGATGAGTGGTGGGTGGTGGGCCTGGTGCGTGCGTGTGCTTGAGTGGAGAGAGAGAGAGAGAGGGGCAGGGTGAGGGGTGACGTGGCAGTGCGGTTGGGTGAGGGATAGGGAGAGGGTGAGGTGGCGCTCGGGATAGGAGGGTGATGTGGAGGGTTGGGTTTGGGTAGATTTTAGGTAGTCAGGATTCTGTGGTGGACCGATTATAAAATCTGGGGCGGTCGTTCGGGTCGGGTTGGCCCGTTCGACTGCCCCTACTAAAACAATTAATTAAATATTTATTTTCAAACAGCGTTTTTGCAATCCGACAACGGACAAAACAAAAATATTCCGGGGACCCGGTTTTCGGTGTTTGAATAAGATGGGGCGTTTGGAAAACAAATCGGGGTTTGCAAAAATAATTTTGGCAAACAATGCATGATGATGACGATGCAATGCACAAATTCAACGCGATTTTCTAGTAGTGGTTTTGCGGGATGCCACAATTCGACACCACTAACAATGGATCTCGCCCTCGAGATCCGCCTCATGGTACCGGAAGGAAGGTCGGCGATCTGCGTCTTCTCACTTCGTGTAGATCTTTGCGACACCACTAACGAGGGTTCATCCTCCATCTTGAAATCGGCGACACCACCAACAAAGGGTCGTTGTTCCTGATCGTCGAGAGAACACTCCGGAGAAACAAAGGACGAAGGTAGAGGTATCAAACGATAAGGCCACCTCTAACTTCCATGGACGGAGTAAAACCGCTGGATCCACTGATTCGACGTACAAGAGCGAATGATAAGAGCAGTGGTAGGGTAGCTACTCCATCCCACACTCAAACCATTACTCTGCACACGAATAAGCGGATTAAGCATCCAACTCTCGGAATTAGACTGAAGATCTTCTTGGATGGTATCCGGAACAAAGGGATGATGCCAGCAAAATCGTTTGAAAGACACAATGATTAGGTTTCGCGATGGTTCCATTGGCATGAACAACACATGTTCAAGGTATACTCCAACTTCACCAAGGCTCGTCCTTCTCATATGTTTTTCAACGACACTGATATCCAGCAAGGAACACATATGGATAAAGATCCCAAGAACAAAAGATCGGATGTAGGACACAACAGACAAGTTGCAGATTGATGATCATAGCACCTCCGTTACAAAAGGGGAGAAAGAGAAACCCTGAAGGTACGACGGAAACCCAACCACGAGAATTCCTGGACTCAAAGAAATAGACGAGAGCGGATTCAAAACACGTAGAGATAAGAGGAGAATAGCAGAGGGTAAGGAGTAAAATCAGACCTAATCAGAGCTATCCAACCGATTTTCAAAAATAGTTTTGACACTCTACTTCGGCCGTTAGCTAGGTTATCCTACAGGCTGGACTTGTGGGGTATCGCAACTGCTGAGCTCTGATACCACTCTGTAACACCCTCAGAATCGGTCCTATGCAAGTTTTAGCAAAACTCGCCAAACCTGCATAGCAACGATTCGAAGGTGCCCACCAGGCACTTTCGTGCGGGTGGAAAACAAAGTAATAACATTACACAAAAGTCCTCGAAGGGACCCACAGAACAGATATATATACAACAGCGACTCAAAGAGTCAAGAATACAAATATTTGGTACAAAGATCCAAATCACCTGTAAAACGATACGGCGTCCGACTACGGACAAGATGCAAATGGGGCTAAGAGCCCTGAAGAATAACCAATGGCGTCCATAACCCTGCCCAGGCCAAGCCGGAAGTGTAACCCTGCTAACGGCGGCGATCTCAAAACCTGCTTAAACAAAAAAGGGTGCCGACAAAGGGCAAAGGAAAAAAGAAGGAGCGCCGATCGAGGCCAAGACAGGCGAGGCTAGAATTCGGTCCTCGCCTACATAGGTATGGTGGATCGAGGCGCAAAGCATGCACTAAACAACCTATAGAGACTCGATACAACTGGCGGATATCAGAGAGGGGTGAGAAATCCCTATTCGGAACCAACCTGATACTATCATCAAACAAACCCATCCTGGTGTTTCCCCCTCGGGACCAAACGAGGAAGTCAACCGAGGAACTCACACAGTTGGCAGTTTTACTTATTCAGTTATAGTTGCGGCACTTTACTAGTCAGGTTTAGATAATCATCCTGATAAAAATAAGCAGTGGGCACTTTTAGTTAATCATTCCGTTATAGTGGCAACACTTACTAGTCAGACACAATTATCATGAGATAACCACAAAACCCAGCAGTCGTTGGTACTTTTACTTAGCCATTCCGTTGTAGTGGAGCTGATTACTAATCATATCGGAAACAAGTCAATTTAGAACAGTAAACTTTAGTTATAGTTGTCTATGATCAGACACTGTGCTCCAAGTCGTCCATAACCGCGGACACGGCTTCGAAAAAGATTAAACCGCAGGGTGCACCAAAGTATCCATGTGCACTTGACCCTTTTGCCGATCGGTTAACATACACCCATCGGTATGTCGGGGCCTAAGTCACGACGCTCCTGCACCCAAAGCAAGCACGGGGCCACCCCACCGAGTCGACACCATAGAACGGAATCGGCCTCCGAGACGGACTCGGGGTTTGCTGCTGGCAAGATATCGACAAGATGCCCAAACGGGGACTGCCCATACCGCGAAATCACTCCGCTTCCTAAACAGTACAGTGTGCAGTACCTCGCACAATTTAAATAAAGCAGTAAACATGGCATAAGTACATGATAGTAAAACACCTCAAACTAGTTGTGGCCCCCAGTACAATACTTTGAAATCAGGTAATTATCAATGGGGGACCCATATCTCCCCACCTGTGGTTAGCGCGCTCGATCTCGGAACAGGTGTCAAGAACTCGGGTCCTACGGGACACAAGTGGGCGGTCGGAAACCAAATCTTATCTATCACCCACCGATGCCTCTGCTTAATTCAATTTTAGTTGTTAAACAGGAATTAAAGTGAACAATAATTAAAGCCATGATCATCTCCAACGTCAACATGCGGCAATTCCTCCAACAATTGTGGTACTTGACGACAAGCAAAACACTGGAGCAAGCGACTACGACACGCGGGTCCAACTATCTACCAAACAACAGGTAATAGGATGTGTCCAGGGCTATATATGGCTGCAAGGGGATATCACGGGTACGAAAACTAGAGCATCGCAACACAGATAGCAAAGATCAACAGGAGGGAAAAAATACTAGAAAGTAAGATAGGTATAAAGGGGAAGATGCTCGCCTGAAAACATTGTCGAAGGTTCAACCGAAGATCGGGGCGAAGCTCACATCAACTCAACGGCCTTATCCGCGAAGAAGCAAAACACTAGAAGAACACCGGATGCAATATTTAATACAACGGCAGAAGATCGGCATGATGCATGAATGATGGATGGCATGGCAAAGGTGCGATGCAATTAGGTCAAATTAAGCGGAACCGGGGTCCCGACAATTATTAGATGGTTCAAGTTATTTAGAACCCCCGCAATTTAAATGTTGTTTCCACAAGGAAAGATAAGATACCGGTTCGCTACACAAGTTTAAATGAGGCCAATATAAGGCTAGATTTGCCTGCATATGGGCCCCATATTTATTTATTAGGTGAATCGGCATAAGGCCCCCAAACCACAGATATGCATGCGAGTATGACAAATCAATATGCAACAAGTTGTTATTACGTTATAAAATAGGGTTTCGGAAAGGGTTCACACATTAGGGTTCGGCGATCTTGGGGTTCCGGGGTTCGGGGTCGGTCTCAGGGTCCAGGGTTCTGACGGGTCGTTCTCGCACTCCGGGGTTAGGGTCTCGGATCGGGGTAGCTCTTGTCGCGTCCTCGCGTCGGGTCGGTCTTGGCGGTATCGGGGCGTGTCGGATTCTTCCGGGCCGATGCCGTTCTTGTCGCCGCGAAGGCCTTGTCGGGTCCGCGCTTCGGATTCCGTGCGGCGATCTTGGCGTCTCTCTGGTTCGGGTTTTGGCGTCCGAGGTAGTACTTGGCGTTCCGGGAATTCCATGTCGTATCTGTGTCGTTGACCTTGGCGTTGCCGAGCGGAAGTCTTGATGATCCTCGGTTCCGAGAAGGTCTTGACGCACGGTGTAGAACTTGGATGGATCCAGCTTAGGTGGTTCTTTCGGTAGCACCACCCAATGTCATTCCCACAGCCAACGCCTGTACCTCTGCAATTGTAACCACCATTAGGTCTCGCATGCAGAGATGAAGTACGATGCAGAGCCTGTGCTTGAGCTCGGGAACTCAAAATGTGGTCGCACGCCAGAGTTGGAACCCGCTGTAGCGTGGTTGACCGAACCAACAGGGCATCCGACGACAAGGAGTTCCGAGGAGGCGCGGGCGCCCAGGCTCGCGGACACACGCAGGGCGGAGGTGGGGAAACCGACAGTTTGGAGAGGTGACGCCGAGGACGGCCACCGCGACGGGAGGCGAATGGTCCCGAGCAATGGCCGGCGCTATGACGGCCGAGAGGAGGCGCTGGAGACGGAGGGAAGGGCGGGGCGGTCCGGGCGTGGAGGCGAGCTGGGCGGTCCGTGGTTTGGTGGCGTTGGAGGCTCCGGCGAGGCGGCGTGGACGCGGCCGACGGGAGGCGGCGCCAGCAGCGGGCGAGGCCGGCGAGGGTTGGGCTGGCGACGCTGGCTGGGCGGAGGAGCACCTGGCGGGCAGCGAGACCGGGGCCGAGAGGGAGGAGCGCGGCGACGAGGTGGGGTCGCGAGGCTGAGCTGTCCATGGCGAGGCGGCAGTGCCCGGCAAGCCGGGAGCGTGAGCTGGGCGCTGGCCGAGAGGAGGAGCGCCGAGGTGGGGAAGGAGGCGTCGGTGGTTGGAGGAGGAAGAAAAGGGAGGGAGAGGTGGTTCGTGGGGAGACGGGCCGACTGGGTGGGCTGTGGGGTCCCAGGAAGGGGCCAGGAGATGAGTGGTGGGTGGTGGACGCGGGTGCGGCGTGTGTGCTTGAGAGAGAGAGAGAGAGGGGAGGGTGAGGGGTGACGTGGCACGGTTGGGTGAGGGATAGGGAGAGGGTGAGGTGGCGGCTCAGATAGGAGGGGTGATGTGGAGGGTTGGGTTTGGGTAGATTTTTAGGTAGTCAGAGGATTCTGTGGTGGACCGATTATAAATCTGGGCGGTCGCTCGGGTTGCTGGCCTGCTCGACCGCCTACTAAAACAATTAATTAAATATTTATTTTCAAACAGCGTTGGTAATCCGACAACGGACAAAACAAAAATATTCCGGGGACCCGGTTTTCGGTGTTTGAATAAGATGGGGCGTTTGGAAAACAAATCGGGGTTTGCAAAAATAATTTTGGCAAACAATGCATGATGATGACGATGCAATGCACAAATTCAACTCGATTTTCTAGTAGTGGTTTTGCGGGATGCCACACATTGGTGATCCCTTAACCCTTGTTCAACCACAAGTTTTTAAATTAGAAATTGGGATGAGGAGATCCTTGATAGCTTCCATGTCTTGATGCTCAAATTGTCCATTGTCGGGGACACGGCTAAGTACTTAGATTTTACTCTCTCGAGAGGTGGTGCACTTTCCCCACAAGACTCGACATGCATCGAGACAAGATCTTTCAGAAGCCTTCCCTTAGACCAGAATGGACGCGCTCCAAACCTATCATCCCCTATCACCAACTGTCCATTTGGCTAAGTTATTGCAACCTATATGATCCAGGCAGAGCCCATAATGCCAAGTGGCTGCACTTGAAGCTTCTCAACATTTGACATCTCAAATCTTTTGTTCCTGGGTGGAATTCCACAAGTGTGATACACAAGGTTCACCAGTCCCCTGGCCTTGTGTAACCACTCAAAAAAATCCATCCAAGCAATACCATTCCACCCAGGTGATTCATTCACATAGTTGTTTTATTAAACAAAACGCAAGTCCTTGACTTAGAAATATTCCGTAGCATGAATATAATCCACCCTTGTTTTCTACTTGCTAAGCTAAGCATGATAGTAGTAGGAATCCTAACTTAGGGAAAATTCTACTAAGGTTTCATCTGTTGGAATTATGCCCTAGAGGCAATAATAAAGATGTTATTATTATAATTCTTGTTCATGATAAAGTTTATATTCCATGCTAGAATTGTATTGAGCGGAAACTTTGATACTTGTGTGGTTTATGAACAACACTGTGTCCCTAGTACGCCTCTATGGACTAGCTCATTGATTAATGATGGTTAAGGTTTCCTAACCATAGACATGAGTTGTCGATTAATAATGAGATCATGTCATTAGGAGAATGATATGATGGACATACCCAAATTAAGCAGAGAAATTAGATCGTGTCATAGTGTTCATCTTTGCGAAGCTTTTTCCTATGTCATATATTGTATTCCTTAGACCATGAGATAATACAACTCCCTGGTATCTGAAGAAAGCTTTGAGGTCATCAAACGTCATCCTATGTGAGGGTGATCATAAAGGTGTCTCTCAGGTGATCGGAAAGTACTTGTTGGGTTGTATGTATCGAGATGGAATTTGTCCCTCCCGAGTCGGAGAGATATACTTCGGGCCCACTCGGCAATCGATATCAACACCGCTTGCAAGCACGTGGTTAAGGAGTTAATCACAAAGTGATATCGGATTACGGAACGAGTAAAGTACTTGCTATGAACGAGATTGAACTAGGTATGCCGCTACCAACGATCGAATCTCGGGCAAGTAAAATATCGCAAGACGAAGGGAATACATATATGGGATTAATTGAATCCTGGCATCATGGTTCGTCCGATATGAACATCGATGAATATGTGGGAGTCAATATGGGTTTCCAGACCCCGCTGTTGATTATTGATAGAAGATCATGTCTGCATATTCTCGAACCCATAGGGTCACACACTTAACGTGCTTCGACGCTAGGATAGAATGGATAATTGGTTAATGAGTTTTTTTCGGAGTCTCGGATGAGATCTAGGACATCACGAGAGGTTCCGGAATGGTCCGGAGAATAAGATTCATATAAGGGAAAGCGGTTTTTGGATTTCGGAATCGTTTCGGAGTATTCGGTATTGTACCAGAAGGTTCTAGAAGGTTCCGGAGTGGGATCAACGTGGGCCCACTTATCGGGGGCCTGCATGGGCCTAAGGGGAAGTGCCCTGGCCGCATTGGGCTAGGGGCACAAGGCCCCAAAGTCCCAGTCGGCCAGCCTAGGGGAAACCCTAGGGCAGATCTTCTAGAAGGAGGGGGGAAACTTGCCCCCCACTCCAACCCTTGGGACCGCCGCCCTAGGGCTTGGAGGAGGGGCCAAGGGGGCCGTCCAGCCCCCTATATAAGGTGGGAAGGGCCCCACCCCTCCCCCCACTCCTCCAACCCTAGCCGTCCTACTGCTGCCCTCCATCTCTCTCTCTCCCGACTGCGTGTAGGCGAAGCCCTGCTGCGGAAATTCTCCACCATAAGCACCACGCCGTCGTGTTGTAGATCCAATCTATTTCTCCACCCCACTTGCTGGACCAAGGAAGGAGGAGACGTCGTGGCACCGTACATGTGCATCTCTCGGAGGCGCCGTCACTTGTGGCGTTGGATCGGATCGGGTCGCGAGGAGGAGAAGGCTAGTTCGACTACATCACCCACGTTCTGTTGAACGTTTCCGCTGTGCGATTTCTTCAAGGGTATGAAGATCTCATCTATCTATCTCGTTGATTGTATCTCCTATATTAGATCTTGGCTTTCTCGTTCGCATCCGTAGAATTTTTTTGATTTACTATGCTGCGAAACCCTTCAGTGGTATCAGAGCTAGATCTATGCGTAGATGTGTTTCACGAGTAGAACGCAACATGCTTATTGCGGGCGTTGATGTTTTCTGTTGCAAGCCTCTTGTTGTGTATCTCTTATGGCGCGGCATAGTGAGATCGAAGCGGTCCAGGCCAACTTTACGCGACCTCGTTCACGAGACCGGCTCCGCACTTAACGTGTGGCTTGTTCCATACATGCGGCTGGTGGATGCCAGTTTCTCTCACTATAGTAGTCATGGGATTTACACCGGATGTTGGCAACCATAATATCACCATTGTGGCTTTCCGTAGGTAAGAATCGTTCTTAGCTTGTTACTCCCATAAGCCACGTAAAACATGCAACAACAAAGTAGAGGCGTCTAACTTGTTTTGCAGGGAGCGTTTTGTGATATGGTATGGCTCAAGATATGATGTGTATGATGTATGCAATGATCATGTTTTGTAATAGTTCACGACTTGCATGTCGATGAGTTCACAGCCGGCAGGATCCATATGGTTGTCTTTATAATTGTGTATGACCCGTGTGTCAACTTCCTATACGCCATGTAATAGCTTTACTTTATCGCTAAGTAGTTAGCAATAGTTGTAGTTGCTATTCGTGGTGGAGGCAATCATGATGGAATGATGGAGATCATGCTGGCGCGCACAAGATGGAGATCATTGCGCGGAGATTGGCTATACCATGTCACATAAAATTATATGCATGTGATGTTTATCCTTTTATGTATCTTATTATGCTTAGATCGCGACGGTAGCATTATAAGATGATTCCTCACTTAAAGATCAAGATAAAATTGTGTTCTCCCCATGTATGCACCATTGTGAAAGTTCGTCGTGTTCAAGCACCTCGTGATGATCGGGTGCTATAAACTCTACGTTCACATACAACGGGTGCAAGCCAGTTTTGCACATGCGGAAATACTTGGATTTGTCTTGACGAGCCTAGCATGTACAGACATGGCCTCGGAACACACGAACCGAAAGGTTAAACATGAGTCATATGAATGATATGATCGACACTTTGTTGTCCACCATTGAAACCACATCTCTTCTCGTGAATATCGGATTAGGTGTGGTGAATTTGGATCATGTTCACTAAACAACTTAAGGGATGTTGAATTTAGTGGGAGTTCATCTAGTAATTTGATTAAGTTGAACTAGTTATCATGAACATAGTCTAAATTGTACTTGCAAATTTTGTAGATCAAATGGCTAAGTCCAACTTCAACTTCAACGTTTTTTCTGAGAAAGAAAAGCTTAAGAACAATGGGTCTAACTTCACCAACTGGTTCCGCAATCTGAGAATCATTCTCGCTGGCGGACAAAAGGACTATGTACTAGAGAAAGCGCTAGGTGACGCCCCTGCTATTGATGCGCCGGCTGATAAAAAACTGTTTATCAGTCGCGCAAAGATGATTATGGAGTGATTAAGAGTACCATGTTGTTTGCTATGGAACCGGATCTTCAAAATCGTTTTGAGGAGTTCGTCGGGCCCTTTGAGATTCTTGATGAACTGAAAACCATGTTTCAGACTCAGGCCCGTTCTGAGAGATATGAGATCTCTGAGAAGTTCTTTAACTGCAAGATGGAGGAAGGGAGTTCTGTTAGTGAGCACGCCATTAAGATGTCAGGCTACACTCAACGTCTTGAGCAACTGGACTGCAAGATTCCAGAAGAGCTCAAGATTGACAGAGTTCTGCAATCACTTCCTCCCAGCTACAAAGGTTTTGTAGTTACTCACAATCAAATTGGTTCCACTGATACGATCACTGAGCTCTTTTGCTAAGCTGAAAGCTGTGGAGGTGGATATCAAGAAAGATAATCATGTTTGATGGTCAACAAGGCCCCTAGCTTTAAGAAAGGTAAGGGTGCAAGGAAATCCTTCAAGAAAGGCAGTGGCAAGCGTGTTGCCCCTGCTGAGAAGAAGCTCAAGTCTGGAACTAAGCCGGACACTGAGTGCTTCTATTGCAAGGACAAGGGTCACTAGAAGCGAATCAAGTACTTAGCGACAAGAAGGCTGGCACCATTAAAGGTATATTTGATATACATGTTATTGATGTTTACCTTACTAGCGCCGCTAGTGCCCGGGTATATGATCGGTTCGCTTGCTTATATTTGTAACTCGAAACCGGAGCTACGGAATAGACGGTGGCTAGCAAGGGATGAGGTGACGATGCGTGTTGGCAATGGATCAAAAGTTGATGTGATGGCCGTCGGCACGCTCTCCTTAGTTCTACCTTCGGGATTAGTTTTAAACCTTAATAAATGTTATTATGTGCCTGCGTTGAGCATGAACATCATATCTGGATCGTGTTTATTGCAAGACGGTTATTCATTTAAATCGGAGAATAATGATTGTTCTATTTATATGAATAACATATTTTATGGTCATGCACCTGTTGTGAATGGTTTATTTCTTCTGAATCTCGAAAGCGATGAAACGCACATCCATAACATTGAGGCTAAGAGGTGCAAAGTAGATAGTGATAATCCAACTTATTTGTGGCACTGCCGTCTAGGTCATATTGGTGTAAAACGCATGAAGAAAATCCATTCTGATGGACTTTTGGAGTCTCTTGATTTTCAATCATTTTACACGTGTGAGCCGTGCCTCATGGGCAAGATGATCAAAACCCGGAATAATGGAGCGAGCAACGAACTTATTGGAAATCATACATATCGATGTATGCGGATCAATGAGTGTTTCGACGCGTGGTGGATATCGCTATTTTCTCACTTTTAATGATGACTTAAGTATATATGGGTATATCTATTTAATGAAACATAAATCTGAAACGTTTGAAAAGTTCAAAGAATTTCAGAACGAAGTGGAAAACCATCGTAACAGGAAAATTAAATTTGTACGATCCGATCGTGGAGGTGAATATTTGAGTTATAATTTTCTCACGCATCTCAAAGCAAGCGGAATCGTTTCACAACTCACGCCACCCGGAACACCACAGCGCAATGGTGTGTCTGAACGCCGGAATCAAACTCTATTAGATATGGTACGATCAATGATGTCTCTTACAGATTTGCCGTTATCATTTTGGGGTTATGCATTAGAAACCGCTGCATTTACTTTAAATAGGGCACCATCTAAATCCGTTGAGATGACACCGTATGAACTGTGGTTTGGTGCTAAACCTAAGTTGTCGTTTCTTAAAGTTTGGGGATGTGAAGCTTACGTCAAGAAGTTGATGCCGGACAAGCTCGAACCCAAAGCGGAGAAATGCGTCTTCATAGGATACCCTAAGGAAACGATTGGGTATACCTTCTACCATAGATCCGAAGGCAAAGTGTTTGTTGCAAAGAACGGATCCTTTCTTGAGAAGGAGTTTCTCTCGAAAGAAGTGAGTGGGAGGAAGGTAGAGATAGACGAGGTTATTGAACCTTCTCTCGAGTTGGAGAGTAGCGCAGCACCTGAAATTGTTCCAGTGCCGTCTGCACCAACAAGAGAGGAAGCTAATGATGAGGATCATGAAACTTCGAACGATGCTACTACTGAACTTCGTAGGTCGACAAGATCATGTGCCACTCCTGAATGGTACGGCAACCCTGTCTTACCAGTCTTGTTGTTAGACAACAGTGAACCTGCGAACTATGAGGAAGCAATGATGAGCCGAGACTATGAGAAATGGCTAGAGGCCATGAAATACGAATTGGGATCCATGAGCGAAAACCAAGTATGGACTTTGGTGGACCCTCCTAGCGACCGTAAGCCCGTTGAGTGCAAATGGATTTTCAAGAAGAAAACGGACGCGGATGGTAATGTTACTGTCTATAAAGCTCGGCTTGTCGCAAAAGGGTTTCGACAAGTTCAAGGTGTTGACTACGATGAGACTTTCTCTCCCGTAGTGATGTTTAAGTCCATTCGGATTTTATTAGCAATTGCTGCATTTCATGATTATGAAATATGGCAGATGGATGTCAAGACTGCGTTCCTCAATGGCAACATTGATGAAGAGTTGTATATGATGCAGCCCGAAGGTTTTGTCGATCCTAAGGATGCTAATAAGGTGTGGAAACTTCAGCATTCCATTTATGGACTGAAGCAAGCATCTCGGAGTTGGAACCTTCGTTTTGATCAAGTGATCAAGAGCTTTGGATTTGTTCCAAATTGCTACCAAGCTTGTATCTACAAGAAAGTGAATGGGAGCTCGGTGACATTTTTAGTACTATATGTGGATGACATATTGATTATTGGAAATGACATCGGTGTGCTTAACGATGTGAAGAGTTATTTGAATAAATGTTTTTCAATGAAAGACCTAGGAGAAGGTGCTTATATATTAGGCATCAAAATCTATAGAGATAAACAAAGACGCCTAATAGCTTTAAGCCAAAGTACATACCTAGACAAAGTTCTGAAAAGGTTCAGAATGGATAAAGAAAAGAAAGGTTCATTGCCCATGTTGTCAGGTAAAATATTGAGCAAGGCTCAGTGTCCATCTACGGTAAACGATAGAGATACTATGAGGAAAGTGCCTGATGCCTCGGCCATAGGTTCTATCATGTATGACATGCTATGTACTAGACCGGATGTGTCCAATGCTCTTATTTTGACGAGCAGATACCAAAGTGATCCAGGAGTGGAACATTGGACAGCCATAAAGAACATACTAAAGTATTTAAATAGGACTAACGAAATGTTCTTAGTCTATGGAGGTGATGAGCAGCTCGTCGTAAAAGGTTACATCGACGCTAGTTTCGACACCGACCTGGATGATTCTAAATCTCAGAGAGGATACGTTTCTATTTCGAATGGAGGAGTTGTGAGCTGGAGAAGCTGCAAGCAAAGCGTGATCGCGGGATCTACAACAGAAGCGGAATACATGGCTGCTTCAGAAGCGTCAAGTGAAGGAGTTTGGATCAGGAACTTCATCAGTAATAACGAGGGATAAAATATTTCATTACATCTTACATAGCTCATTTGGCTATCACATTACAATGCAGCAGAATATCTATATAGCATGGAGTCCTTCATCTTCAAAGTGCCACAGGCAATCATGTTAGTTGCTAGACTTGTAATCCTAATCAACACACTTCACTAACATCAAACAAACCTGCAACATAATAAGTTACAACCACAAGGGTCAATACATTTGAATTGTATTGGCAAGTGATACTATGGTAGAATAGTGGTATCTACCATCTATATGAATTTGGCTAAGTGGATCTTAGGCTTGCTTTGCTTAAAATAGATTTTTCTTATCATTTGAAAACACTAAGTTTTTTTTTGTCAAAATCACCCAAGGCATCTACCAATAGACATGGTGATCCCTTAACCCTTGTTCAACCACAAGTTTTTAAATTAGAAATTGGGATGAGGAGATCCTTGATAGCTTCCATGTCTTGATGCTCAAATTGTCCATTGCCGGGGACACGGCTAAGTACTTAGATTTTACTCTTTCGAGAGGTGGTGCACTTTCCCCACAAGACTCGACATGCATCGAGACAAGATGTTTCAGAAGCCTTCCCTTAGACCAGAATGGACGCGCTCCAAACCTATCATCCCCTATCACCAACTATCCATTTGGCTAAGTTATTGCAACCTATATGATCCAGGCAGAGCCCATAATGCCAAGTGGCTGCACTTGAAGCTTCTCAACATTTGACATCTCAAATCTTTTGTTCCTGGGTGGAATTCCACAAGTGTGATACACAAGGTTCACCAGTCCCCTGGCCTTGTGTAACCACTCAAAAAATCCATCAAGCAATACCATTCCACCCAGGTGATTCATTCACATAGTTGTTTTATTAAACAAAACGCAAGTCCTTGACTTAGAAATATTCCATAGCATGAATATAATCCACCCTTGTTTTCTACTTGCTAAGCTAAGCATGATAGTAGTAGGAATACTAACTTAGGGAAAATTCTACTAAGGTTTCATCTGTTGGAATTATGCCCTAGAGGCAATAATAAAGATGTTATTATTATAATTCTTGTTCATGATAAATTTTATATTCCATGCTAGAATTGTATTAAGCGGAAACTTTGATACTTGTGTGGTTTATGAACAACACTGTGTCCCTAGTACGCCTCTATGGACTAGCTCATTGATTAATGATGGTTAATGTTTCCTAACCATAGACATGAGTTGTCAATTAATAATGAGATCATGTCATTAGGAGAATGATATGATGGACAGACCCAAATTAAGCAGAGCAATTAGATCGTGTCATCGTGTTCATCTTTGCCAAGCTTTTTCCTATGTCATATATTGTATTCCTTAGACCATGAGATAATACAACTCCCTGGTATCGGAAGAAAGCTTTGAGGTCATCAAACGTCATCCTATGTGAGGGTGATCATAAAGGTGTCTCTCAGGTGATCGGAAAGTACTTGTTGGGTTGTATGTATCGAGATGGAATTTGTCCTTCCCGAGTCGGAGAGATATACTTCGGTCCCACTCGGTAATCGATATCAACACCGCTTGCAAGCACGTGGTTAAGGAGTTAATCACAAAGTGATATCGAATTACGGAACGAGTAAAGTACTTGCTATGAACGAGATTGAACTAGGTATGCCGATACCAACGATCGAATCTCGGGCAAGTAAAATATTGCGAGACGAAGGGAATACATATATAGGATTAATTGAATCCTGGCATCGTGGTTAATCCGATATGATCATCGATGAATATGTGGGAGTCAATATGGGTTTCCATACCCCGCTGTTGATTATTGATAGAAGATCATGTCTGCATATTCTCGAACCCGTAGGGTCACACACTTAACGTGCTTCGACGCTAGGATAGAATGGATAATTGGTTAATGAGTTTTTGTTCGGAGTCTCGGATGAGATCCAGGACATCACCAGAGGTTCCGGAATGGTCCGGAGAATAAGACTCATATAAGAGAAAGTAGTTTTTGGATTTCGGAACCGTTTCAGAGTATTTGATATTGTACCAGAAGGTTCTAGAAGGTTCCGGAGTGGGACCAACATGGGCCCACTTGTCGGGGGCCTGCATGGGCCTAAGGGGAAGTGCCCTAGCTGCATTGGGCCAGGGTCACAAGGACCCAAAGGCCCAGCCGGCCTGCCTAGGGGAAACCCTAGGGCAGATCTTCTAGAAGGAGGGGGAAACTTGCCCCCCACTCCAACCCTTGGGGACGCCGCCCTAGGGCTTGGAGGAGGGGCCAAGGGGCCGGCCAGCCCCCTATATAAGGTGGGCAGGGGCGCACCCCTCCCTCCTAATCCTCCAACCCTAGCCGTCCTACTGTTGCCCTCCATCTCTCTCTCTCTCTCTCTCTCTCTCTCTCTCTCTCTCTCTCTCCCGACTACGTGTAGGCGAAGCCCTGCTGCAGAAATTCTCCACCATAAGCACCACGCCGTCGTGTTGTAGATCCAATCTATTTCTCCACCCCACTTGCTGGACCAAGGAAGGAGGAGACGTCGCGGCACCGTACGTGTTCATCTCTCGGAGGCGCCGTCACTTGCGGCGTTGGATCGGATCGGATCGCGAGGAGGAGAAGGCTAGTTCGACTACATCACCCACGTTCTGTTGAACGTTTCCGCTGTGCAATTTCTTCAAGTGTATGAAGATCTCATCTATCTATCTCGTTGATTGCATCTCCTAGATTAGATCTTAGATTTCTCGTTCGCATCCGTAGAATTTTTTTGATTTACTATGCTGCGAAACCCTTCATCATCTACTAGGATTTCCCATGGCATAGCATACTTAGTAAAAATTCCATGCAAATCCTACTTAGAAATATCTCTAATGCATAGTGAAAATAATGGGACAAAAGTATGAAGAACCACTTGCCTTTTTTGTAGAGAATATAAGTTCACTCCATGATCTTGCAATAGTCACACTCTTCAAAGTTCACTACAGTTCAATCAAGCAAGCAAATATTTAAACTAGCATTCAAACAATTCATCACATAATTATTAAAACAAAGCAATGCATGCAAGCATGCCAAAGATTGTTTTATTTGGAAAAGTGGTTTCTAATAGGTTATAAACATTTTAAAACACTTGTTGGTCATTTATAAAAGTAGCAAAACCATTTGATATTAAGTTAGTGAAAATGGCCACTTTAAATCATTTTTGTTTTGTTAGAAATGATTTAAATCAAGGTAATAATTTCTAGTGTTTGACAAATATATTTTTAAACACAAATGTTAGTGTTTTATGGTCAAGTGTTTATTATTAAAACCATTTGCAAAAGGTTTTACCTATAAACCATTTTTAAATCAAACAACATTTTATTTCATTAGAAATGCCTTTAAACAAAGTAATAATTTTCCAGGGTTCACCAAATATATTTTTAAATCCTAAAACTTGGTGTTTAGGGTCAGAGAGTTTAATTCAAATCATTTTCCAAAGGTTTTACTCAAAAAGCATTTTTAAAACATAAACAACATTTTTATTTAACTAGGAATGCTTTTATTCAAAGATTTATTCCCAAGTGTCACAAAATATGTTTTAAGTCCAAAAGTTGGTTTCTATGGTCAGTAGGTTCAAAACAATCCATTTACAAAAGATTTTACATAAAAAAAATTTAGAATAAATTTTATAATCAAAATAGGTCTACACATGTTTATGCAAATTCAACCAATTTTACAGAGGAAAATTACTAAACAAAGTGCATGGTTGGATAGAATTCTTTTTGCTGATCCATTGATATAAAATTTGCAAAATTTGGACGTGTAGATTTAAAGTTATGAATTTTGCAAAATCAAACATCTAATAGATCCATTTCTATTTTTAAATCAAAACACTAGCCACGTGGAATGATCTTATTGGCTCATACCGATTCGCGTGGATCAAGCAATACTGGCCGTAGGATCTAAAGGGCAACGCACGGATCAGATCGCGTATACCCCTTCGTTTAAGTCATCTATTCCTCACCCTACGATCTGGATCTAACGGACCAAAGCACAACAACGACCATGTTCTGGCGGCGCTTTGGCGACGGTGAGCGGTGGCGCGGCTCTGTCAGAGGCAGTCTGGCGCAACCAGGAAGCAAGGGAGGAAATGGAGGGGATTACCATGCTCGCGGGATCGCAGTGAAGCTCAAGGTTCTCGCCGTTTGTCGAGGGGCGCACGGGGTCATCCTGAATCGCTCGCCGGAGTTGCTCTTCTCATCGGGCATGCTCTATCATCGACGGAGACGAGACTACAAGGCTTGGGAAGGCAAGGCAAAGGGTTCGTTAGACGTGCAGGTGAATGCTGATTACACGAGTGTCAATGAGGGGGAGATGCGCGGTCAGAACTTACGGGGAGGGGTCGCTGGAGTCAGAGTAGTCTGTGGTGGCGCTCGGACAAATACGGTGCCGGCGTTCTGGGGTGCGCGCGAGCAAGCTGACGATGCTGGTAGGTGCGCATCGCTAAGGCGAGCAAGCTAGTGCGGGCTAGGGGGCGGGGAATGACTGGGGTCGCCCGAATTGTGCCGCAGCTCGTCGGAGCCAGAGGTGTCGCAAGTGTAAATTGGGGAAGCCTAGGGGCTCCAGTGGCGTGATCACTAGGGGAAAGGGAGAGGGAAGGTGGGCGTTTAAGAGGGCAAGGTCGCGGGGCAGAATTAGCGCGGTGTTATTACGAATTCAAGTCGAGAAATCAACGCATGAACGGTAGCGAGAATTTGGGGAAAGAACTAGTCGCGGGGAAGACGATGACAAGGCAGTGTGGGGTCTGGTTGTCAGCGAGGCGAGAGGTTGCGCGTGGGGTCGCTCGATCAGTGGGAGAGTGGGTACGCTGCGCGGTGAGAAAACGATTAGCGAGGGAAAGTGAGGAGCTGCGGGGTGGGCTGCAAATGGGCCTGCTGGGCTGGGAGTTGGGTAGGGTTAGTGGGTTGGGTCTGTTTCTATTTTTTTTCTTCTGTTTTCTTTTTCTTTTTCCATTTCTATTTTCTGTTTTGAATTCAAACTATCATTTGAATTTAAATTTCATTTTCAAATCTTTTCCAATATTCAGTATGTTTCTATATTGTTTTTAAATAGGTATTTAAGGTCCATTTTAGAATAATTCTTTTATTCTATTATGGTTTTATCCTTTATTAAAATAAGCACTTGCCTTTATTCAAATAAGTTTTTATTTATATTTTCAAACTCTTATTTAAATCTTACTTTTACCAAACCCTTTCCAGTAGGTTTTATTTATTTATTAGGGTGTCAAATAATTCACTTTGAATTATTTGAAATATTTTTAATATGATTTATTAATCATTTAATTTGAGCATTTGTATTTGTTCAAATAAAATATGGTTTTAATTCCATATAAATTTTATTCAAATAATTATTTTAAATTAATTAGATAACTTTTTAATCCACTTTGATAAATTCCCATTTATTGTTTTCTCATGATTTAATTAATCATTTATCTAAGGGGTTTTATCTTTATTCAAATAGAATAGAATTTGGTTAATGTCATATTATTTCATTTGAATATGGAAAATGATATGATTCCCCCGGGGGATCCCGTCGTCGCGTCCCTCGGGTCGGGAGCCGTTTGATCGGTTTTGATCCGGCCGTCGTTTTCGCGCCACGTGGCCCTCTTCCTTGCGGTTGCTACATGCTCCTGTGTTATACGGTCGGCTCGCTTGGTTGCAGTTCCAAAACACTCGAGCAAGCGAGCAGTTGAGCGAGGAGAGGCGACGCCCGTGCCGCCGCCCACCCCCTTCGTCCTCGACCGCCGGAGCGCCTCCGTCTCCCGACGCTGGTGAGTATTCTCCTGTAGCCTCCCTCTGTAACCTCCCCTCAACGTCCCCTCCCCTCCGATTTGACCTCTTCTTCCCACAGGCGCCGGACCCCTTCTTCCCACAGGCGCCGCCTACTCCTTCGTCGTCGACCGCTGGCGACCGCTGCCGAGCGCCGCCGACTCCTAGGTTTGTTCTCCCTCTCTCAAATTTGTGACCCTCTCTCATCTCTCTGACCCTCTCCCCTCTCTAACCTCCCGTGCCATAGAAACCCTAGGCGATGAGACCGCCGACGACGATCGTGGCGGCAGGAGGGAGCACCTCCGGCGGCGACAATGTTCAGGTATTGCCTTTTGTGCTTGCAATTATTGCCGTACCGAGGGATTTTTCGAGGATTTTGTGCTTGCAATTGTTGCCCTGAGGGAATTTGGTGTGTGATGTGGGGAATTGATGTGTTGAATTGATGTGCTAACTAGTAGTAGTTGTTGCTTTGTGCCATGTTGTGATCTCTTGTTGATGAAATGTACTCTTGTTGTAGCATGATTATGCTAATTTGGTAGTAGAAATTTGCTAATTTTATAGTAGAATTGTGCTACTCTAGTTGTATCATTTTGCTAATTTAGTAGTAGAATTGTGCTACTCTAGTTGTATCATTTTGCTAATTTAGTTGTTCTTTTGGTAGTAGCATTTTGTTATCAGTTATGCTAGCAAATTTTAGTACTCCCTCCGATCCTAAATAAGTGTCACGGTTTTGAACTAACTCTAGTTCAAAATGGCGACACTTATTTAGGATCGGAGGTAGTAGTAGCATTTTTGCTACTTTAGTAGTAGCATTTTGCTAATTTAGTAGTTGCATTTTGCTATATGTTGCTACCAGTTATGCTACCAGTTGCATTTTTGCTACCAGTTATGCTAGCAAATTTTAGTAGTAGCATTTTTGCTACTTTAGTAGTTGCATTTTGGTGATAGCATTTTTGGTTGGTTGCTACATGTAGCTTTTTTGGAGGTTGAGGTCACACCATAACCATACATGTTTCTATTTTCCTTTTGTTGCAGGTTGCTGCTGTTGATAAGAGCAAAAAGGGAAAAAAGGTTGTTGTGAGCCGCAAGAAAGTTGGCGAGGGAGCGAGTAATGTCAAGGAGGATATTTGGATGTCGAAGGACCGTTTCGGTGCCAAGCTTTTGAGTATCCTTTCGGACAACCTTTCTCCAGCCAAGAAGCAGATTATTCGGTCAAAGAGTGCATTTCAAGCATTGTTGAATGTTGCACAATTTAGGATTCCTAATGAGCTTACGGATTTTGTTGCTGCACATACTTCTGCTCGTCTCCGTGAGTACAAGCTTCGGAAGAACCAGATGGTGTTTACCACGGATATGGTGAGGAAAGTGTTTGGAATCCGCTACGGGAGCAAGCCTATTGATCTTTCTATTACTGGAGGTGCAGAGCTTGATGAGATTCGAGACCTCTACCATGCTGGGAAGAAGAGGGCAGAGTTAGCAACTGCTATCAATATCTTAAAGAATTGTCTTGTCTGATGAGGAAACCATCATTCGCACTTGGGATCTTGTTTCCCTGGCCACTGTTGTTGCTCCAAAAAGCTCGAACCATGTTAACTTGGAATATGTTGGTCTCATGGCTGACCCAACCAAAACAGATGAGTATCCTTGGGATGAGCATTTGTTGGGTTTGTTGATGCAAACTGTGAGCAATATTCAGAAGAAGAAGAAGCAAGCACATGTTCTTCCAAAGGACTGTAGCAAATTTGAGTTTTGGATAACTGGCCCATTCATTATTCTTGGTGTAAATTATCTCCCATCTTTTATATTTGTTTGTAGCGGTTTGCAGAATTTGTTTTGCTACTACTAACTTTATTTGGCCTCTTTTTGTAGATTGCTTATATGGATCATTTGGATTTCCCACCCTGCAATCACACGTTTGACAAGTCATTGCCTAGAGTATGCTCTGTCAAGACCAGTGACTTCACTTTTGTTGTACAAAATGACTCGGATAGGAAGATTTTATCGAACAAAACTGTTTTCGGCAGGCGAGATGTAATGTTCTTTCCAGCACCACAAACATTCTATTCTTTCGTTAATCCTATTAATGTTAACATTACTTTTTATTGTGTGTAGTTCCTCCCATTGTCTGTAACACCTTATGGTACTGCTCCTGGTTATGATGATTTCAACAAACCTGCTCTAGTGGAAGATGTTGATGTTAATCCTTCTGCTTCATTGAATGAATGGCTAAATTTCCCTAGCAGCCAGGATTTGCAGGTATGAAATTGCTACTATACTGTTATTTGTTTGCTACTTCAGTGCATTTGATTTTGCTACTTAGCTACATTGCTCTACTACCTCTTTTTGCAATCAGTGAACATGTATTATAGGTTTTGCTTGTTTAGCTTATAGGTTTTGCTACTTTAGTATATAGGTTTTGCTACTTTAGTGTATAGGTTTTGCTACTTTATTTTAGGTTTTGCTACTTTAGTGTATAGGTTTTGCTACTTTAGTGTATAGGTTTTGCTACTTTATTTTACAGGTTTTGCTACTTTAGCTTTATGAATATGCTACTCCTTATGCGTTAGCCTCGGTGTTAGAATCTGAGTGAGTCGCGTCGACACGATAGCGCGACGCGGCGATTTATGCCCTGCATTCTAACACCCTTCGAGGTTTCGCCTGCATTTACATGGTAGCATCGACGGGCGACAAAACCGAGCCGCTGGACTAGAGTTTACGCTTTATGTATGTTGACGACTTAGGGTGGGGTGGTGGATAAGTTACCCCAAATTATCTACCCGTATGCAAAAGAAGCTTAATAGAATTTTATTGCACCATATTTTTCGAGGATTCGTCGCCCGTACACCGCGATAGCGGCGACGGGTGACGAATCCGAACCGCTATGCTTAGAATTTCATCATTTATCTTGTCTCCGGTTTACTAACTTGCTTCTAATGTTTGCTAACAGGTTCCCTCTTGTTTCAAAGCATTATATGAGAAGCACAAGGCTATTTTTGAAACAGATGTTGATGTGACAATGAAGAACCTTTCTGTTGGACTGAAGCGCATGCAGGCTCAACGCATGGCTGCCCTTTTGGTTGATGTTGAATCATCAAGTAAAGAAGAAGCTGGACCAAGTGTTGTTTTTTCAACCAAAAGTACAGCAGATGATGATGATCAGCTGTAGGATGATGATGGTTCAGAAACTGAGGATGATGAGAAGCTTTATGCTACATCGGAGCCCGAGGACCATGGTGTTGCTGCAGCAGCTGCTAAGGATACTGATGGTGATGCAGATGATGTTGTGGAGCAAGGTGGTGATGTAGATGCTTCTGTGGATCAAGGTGGTCCTGTAGCAACAAAACATGCCGATGTTCCTCAAGCAGCAATAATCATTGATTCTACGAGCAAGGAGCGATGCTCTTGAGCAATGGATGTTGTTAGCCCTGACAGGTCTCCAATTCATAGCCCCAGGAAGGATATTTCTGATGAAGCTTGGGCCAATGCTCCGGACAAACCCCCGTTTGATGTTTTCGAGCCTGGGACCGATGAATATGCATAGTTTTGCATTTCACAGTCTCTCCCACCTTCCTGTGATGCCCCAACCGCTGCCGTGACCACTGCCTCTGATACCTCTGAGAGTATTCAAGCATCACCTTCCACTTTGGTCGATCTTGCACCTTTCGGCTCTACTGATCCTGCGACACCTGATGTTCCCATTGCACCTGGTATGAACATTTTCTTGTAGTTTCTTAGATATGCTTCCGCTTGTTTGCTTAAGACACAATTGTTTTCTCTTTTTGCAGTTTTTGTTAACATTGAGTCAAGTGTTAAAGGAGATGGTAGCTCGGGTTTGTTGACACATGAGACGAAGACAAGGTTTAAGAGGGATGCCAAGGAGGATCTCACACCTCCAAAGTTGAAAAAGATGAAGGTCTCTGAAGATGTAGAACAAACATACTCCACATTTGTGATGAATGGTCGGAAATTCAAGGGCCATCCGAAGGATAGGGCACCGTAAGTTTATGTTTTTTGCTACTCTGAAGTAATGTTTTTGCTACCTTTCATCTAGCTGATTGCTACATGTGTCATTGTGTTTTGCTACTTACTTTTTTCACTTGTAGGATATAGTTTTCCATTGAATCTTCTACAGCTTGAACTACCTGCTACCTTAGTTCATTTTTTTCTACTTTACATTGAACTGTTTGCTACTTTAGTTCATAGTTTTTTCTACTTTAGATTGAACTGTTTGCTACCTTAGTTCATTCATTTTGCTACTTTACATTGAACTGTTTGCTACTTTAGTTCAAAGTTTTTGCTACTGTACATTGAACTACCTGCTACCTTAGTTCATTTATTTTGCTACTTTACATTGAACTGTTTGCTACTTTAGTTCATAGTTTTTGCTAATTTAGATTGAACTGTTTGATACTTTAGTTTATTGTTTTTGCTACTTTACATTGAACTGTTTGCTACTTTAGTTTGTAGTTTTTGCTACTTTAGATTAAACTGTTTGCTACTTTAGTTTATTGTTTTTGCTACTTTAGATTGAACTGTTTGCTACTTTATGTAAAACTATCTACTACATGTGCATTCCTTTGTGCAGGCCAGTTTTTGTGGAGATTGGGCGGTATTAATTTGCTACAGAACTTTCCAAACATCGCTTTGGTCGTGCCAAAATCTAGATAGTGAGTTGATGAATGTCTGGATTGAGAAATTTAACCATGAGTCGGACATTGTTTACAAGAAAAGTGCACGGCAGAAGAGGAAGTACGCTTTCACGCAGCACTTTGTGGTAAGTAGCACTTCTTGATCTTTTACTTGCTCAATATGCATATGACAGGTACTCTGCTACATTATTGTTAATTTCTTTATGCTACTTTATGAAAGGTAGCATTTTGCTACCTTTTGTGTGCTTGCTGAACCAATACAGATATTAGCAAATTTTACTTGCTTTTGCTACTGCCTCATACTACTTTTTATCTTCAACACAAAACAGGAGAAGCTTATTGACTTGTAGTACCACTCTATGCTTTGATTAGTAATGCTTTGTTGCTCTGCATGATTATGGCTATTATGCTCTCTTAGTTGGTTGCTCCCAGTCTTTTGCTAGCCTCCACATGTATGAGTAAGCTCTACTCATGCTTCCAGCTCCCAAGAAACCAAGTTATTCCAAAGTGTCCACTATAAACTCCTATGCATGGTGTTTTACACCATTCCAAGTATATTCTTGTTTTCAGCTATATTCCGATTAAAAAGTATTTTGTTATGTGAAAACTTAGTTATTAAATCCCTCACAAACTTGATGACACACTTTATATTCTTTGCCCCTAATAAACTTGAACCATTGTGTCATCTATGTTGTATATGCTTGCACTTATACGTTGGAATTAGCAGAACCGTGTTGTCACGGGGAACGTTTTCAACATTTCACTTGTACTTTGTACTCAGTTGATATCATGCTCTTTTGTCTATGGATGTCACCGGTGTGAAATAAAAAGGGAACTTGTAAGTCCATGGAGTTTGTATTCTGTTTTAGAGAAACACCTGGGCCGCTAGCCTAAGCCATGCCTAATCATGGTGGAAACTTCCAGCATCACCTATCTATGAAGCATCCTCAATAAAAAGCTATGCATATAGTAAATAAAAAGATCGCTGAGATGCTTATTGTCTGCTTGCCTTGTCATTTTGGTTATGGGAAAGCTCATGTACCATGTGCAAGGGGTACCCCGTTGGCGGTTCTCTATGATATGCAAATACTTACAATGACAAGAACTTACCTGTGACTGAAGTTGAGTATCATGAGGTGTGGCCCTCGTATTCAAGGGACTTGAGATTGCCAACTTATACTTCATCAAGCATATACTCCAACTTTGTTCACTTTAACCTTAATCACTTCAAGATGCTTATGATAGGGGCAATGAGGGCTGAAAGCTAACAAGTACCATAATTTTTGAAAGCTCTTTTTGAAACTTGAAATCCCTGCTTAATTTACAAAAAGGCTTTTCTTCCACCATTACTTGAGTCTCCACCTTCTACCTTTAGGCACCATTAAGAGAGCATAGTTGTCATTATGTGTGCACTGTTCCAAAGCTTATTGATTGATGCATATTGTGATATTACTTGTTCTTGTGCTATTTGTTTCTAGTCACCCTTGTGAACTTTGAAGGTGTCCTATCCATCTATATTGCTACTTTATGAGGGACAAGATGATTGCGACTATGCTATATTTTCTGTATGTAAAACAAACAAACATTTTTCAATGCATGTTATTCATGATCTTTGTTTGTAGCCTTTCATGTTGCATGCATAATTACTATGTCCTATTGTTAGAACTCCATCTTTCATGCACATGTTTAGAGTTCTTTGATCCCAGCTTTCAATGCTTGCAAATGGTTGGATCTTTATTGTGAGGGTGCATGTCACCTCAAAAATTATTCTTTTATCACTTAACTACTTGAGGACGAGCAGGAGTTAAGCTTGGGGATGTTGATACGTCGGAAACGTATCTATAATTTTTTATGGTCCATGCTTGTTAGTATCTACTTTGCTTTGCTTTGTCTACACTTTGAGGTGCTTTTTACATGTTTTCTGGTACTAACCTATTAACAAGTTGCCACAGTGCCAGTTGCATGTTTTCTGCTGCTTTTGGTTTTAGAAAAGCTAGTAAGTAAATATTCTCGGAATTTGACGGGACAAACGTCAAAGTCAATAACTTTCTGTGGGGAACAAGAAGTCCAGAGGGGAGACGGAGAAGCGGGCCAGGGCGCCCAGACCCCCCTAGGCGCGGCCAGGGGTGGTCCCGCGCCTAGGCAAGGTGTGGGGCCCCTGGCTGCCTCCTCAGCCTCCCCCTTCACCTATAAGAATCCCCCGATGCAGAAACCCTAGGCACCCGATCAAATCTCCACGAAACCGTCTATAGCCCCGCCACCATCCTCCCTAGATCGGGGGGATCTAAAGTTATTCCCGGCACCCTGTCGGAGGGGAGATCATCCCAGAGGCCTTATCTCCGGTATGATGCGTGAGTAGTTCCACCTTGGACTATGGGTCCATGTAGTATCTAGATGGTTGTATCTCCTCCTTTGTGCTTTCATGTATAGATCTTGTGAGCTTCGTTCATGATCAAGATCTAATCTATTTATAATCATGCATGTTGTGTTTGCGGGGATCCGATGGATAATGAGATTATTATGTTGGTTTGATTAATGGTTTTGTCTTTATGATTCTATCATGTATGTGTTGTTTGTGATCTTGCATGCTCTCCGTTGTTAGTAGCTATCTTGGCCAAGTAGTTGCTAGTGACTCCAAGAGGGGGTATTTATGCTCGATAGTGGGTTCATGCCTCTAGTTTCCAAGGGAAGTGACAGAGATCTCTTCGATTGTAGATGTGTTGTTGCCACTAGGGTTAAAACAACGGTCTCTTGTTCATGGAACATGTGGACTATTTACCTTACACACTTTGCTTAAAGCAGTTGTCTGTTGCTTGCAACTTAATACCGGAGGGGGTTCAGATGATAACCTGAAGGTGGACTTCTAGTCATAGATGTAGTTGGATGGCGGTCTATGTATCTTGCTGTATTGCCCAATCGAATCTCATAGGATATTTCTGACTTGTAATTTCATTGTTATGCCTTGCTCAGTTCCTGTCAATTGCCCTGCTGTAATTTGTTTACCCTTCATGCCATGTTGTGTATCTAAGGAGAGCACCTCTAGTGAACTATGGACCTCGGTCCAATCTTTACCATTGATACATCTTCCACTGTTACTTGTTTACTTGTTGCAAACCATTACCTTCCACACCATATGTTTAATCCTTTGTTACAGTAAACCGGTGAACTTGACAACCTCACTGATTCGTTGGGGCAAAGTCTTGAGTTTGTGTTGTGCAGGTCTCCGCGTTGCTAGCAACACCTGTGTGATGTTTCCTTCCTCCTTCTGGTTCGATAACCTCGGTTTCTTACTGAGGGAAAACTTGTTGTTGTGCTCATCACACCTTGCTCTTGGGGTTTCCAACGAAGTCCTCTCTATGAGGCAACAAGCTTTTCTGGCGCCGTTGTCGGGGAACAAAGAAGAAGAAACTCCCACGTCAACGAGGCGCCATCACTTATGTGGCACATCATAACTTTAAAGTGCAACAAATGGATGTTGAAAGTTCTTTTCTTAATGGTACATTGCATGAGTTGGTATATTTAAAGCAACCCATGGGGTTCGAGGATCCCAACTTCCCAAACCATGTCTACAAACATGATAAGGCGATATATGGGCTGAAACAAGCCCCACGCACATGATACGAGTACCTTAGAGAGTTGTTGCTAGATCGTGGGTTTGAGGTTGGGAAAATCCATCCCACTCTTTTTACTAAGGTCAATGGGGAACGTTTTGTATGCCAAATATATGCTGATGATATTATCTTTGCCTCATCTAACAAAGCTTTTAATGATGAATTCTCAAAGCTTATGACTAATAGATTCCGGATGTCTATGATGGGAGAATTGAGAGTATTTCTTGGTTTTGAGATCAAGCAAATAAGAGGAGGAACTTTCTTCAACCAAGCCAAGTATACTCAAGACATGCTCAAGAGATTCAACATGAAAGATCTAAATGGAGCTCCTACTCCCATGGCTACCAAGACTCGTCTTGAACTAAATCCAAATGGTAAAGATGTGGATCAAAAGGTATACCGGTCTATGATTGGGTCTTTGCTTTACCTTTGTGCATCTAGACCCGATATTGTGTTCAGTGTAGGAGTGTGTGAAAGATATCAAGCGACTCCTAAAGAAAGCCATTTGATGGCCATCAAAAGAATCTTTCGATGTTTGGTTCATACCCCTAAACTATGGTATTTGGTATCCTAGGGGCTCAACATTATCTCTTTGTGGATACACGGATTCGGATTGGGCTGGTGATAAGGATGATAGAAAATAAACCTCGGGGGCTTGCCAATTCCTTGGTAGGTGCTTGGTGTGTTGGTCTTCTAAGAAGCAAAATTGTAGATCACTCTCCACCGCCAAAGCCGAATGTGTGGCAGCTGCTAGTGCTTGCACTCAATTTCTATGGATGAGGCAAACTTTAAAGGAATACGGTGTCCATTGTGACAAAGTGCCTCTTCTATGTGACAATGAAAGTGCTATCAAGATTGCCTACAACTCGGTGGATAATACAAGGACAAAGCATATAGAGATTCGTCATCACTTCATTAGAGACCATGTTGCACGAGGTGATATTGAGCTATCCTATGTGTTAACCAAAGACCAACTTGCCAACATATTCACGAAGCCACTTGATGAAGCAAGGTTTTTTAATTTGAGGAATGAACTAAATATCATAGATTCAAGGATCTTGACTTGATCACCTTGCATACTCACCTATATCTTGACTCTTATTTTGTTTAGGTGCGGGCATGGATATAGGGGGAGTGCGGTCTTGGTACATTGGGCTATCCCTCCCCTCATAATGCCAACATTAAGAAAATCAATTCTCTTAATATCATTTTGTGATATGTGAGATTCATTGATGAGTAGTGGCTATGAACCCAAGGATAATTCTTCGTGGTGTCATGCCACAAAATCTTACATGGTGGCCTCAGCCACCGCACTCTTCTTGATTGAAGAATTGGTTATTGGTTCATTTGAATTGGAGCTCTATTGAACATCTTCTTGGATTTTTATGGGTTTTCTTGATTCTTCACCGTTTCACATCTTAACCCAATCATTTCCCTTGCTGTAAACCCTCTATATATCATATATGTTCACATACACTCATACCTAGCGTTTTGGTCGAAGAGGACCGGAGTCTCCGGTGTACCCACACCGGAGTCTCCGGTGTAGACCAGAGTCTCCGGTCTGGATGGTTTTCGGGTCCTGACTTAAGGGAGGCTGGGGTGAAGTGAAACGAACAATTTCCTTCTTACACCCCCGACCTCTCCTCTCTCACATGTCGCCTCCTCATCCAAATCGCCGCCCCGGAGGTCACGAAGCCCCCGGGATCCGCCGTGCCATTGGCCAACTTCTTCCTCTCCACCCTTGGGCCCTTCCCACCGGTGGAATCGATCCAATGGACAGATATGGTATCTCTCCTCTCCTCTTGAACTTAGGGTTCATCCCCTTTGTGTATTTTGGACTTTTGTACTGATTTTTTCCACTTGATTCACTTGTTTGCGTGCACACTATCACACTAGTCTCAAATCCTTGCCTGATCTGGTAGATTCAATGCCTCCCGCAGCCTCCTTGTGCATACCCGAGTCTCCAGGCCGGAGACTCCGGTCCCTCAAACCGGAGACTCCGGTCCAAACCAGAGATTTCGGTATGCACAGCGGAGACTCCATTGTGGATTGTCTCTATCACATCCAGCAAAGGTTCGAGGGTATTGTTTTCATATCCAGGACATATATGCTTACCTACATGCTCTACTCCTTGTATTTTCATAGGTGGCTCTGGTTCTCGTCATCCCACTCACACCAAGTCCAAGTCAAAGAGGGTTGATCTGCAGTATGATGAGGATGAAGGTCGGTATGTTGTGCCCCCGTCCAACCGGAGGCAGCAGGCCAGAAATGCAGCATACATGAGACAGGAACGCGAGCGTATTAAGGAAGAGACTCAAGCAAAGAGGGCTAAGTACGAAGATCTGCAATCATTGGTCTCCATGTGAAAGAAGGAGTTCCATGAGCTGCAAGACGCAGTTCTATGACTTGACTCAGACCAGTGATGACCCATGTTATTGGAGGAAGGAGCAAGCAGTATACATGAAAGACATTTACAGCAAGCTCACCAAGTCCCCAGTTTGTCCCAGAAGTACTTGAACATTGAGCATATGCAGAGCTGTCGTGGGAATGGCCACGGCAGATGCTGCAATCGGCGGCGAGTAGTAGAACAAGGGGCAAGGGCGGACAACCATCTGCGGTGCGAGATGAGGGCGGAGACACAAGGGTTTACCCAGGTTCGGCCCCCCGGAGGGTAAATACCTACTCCTTCTAGGTTGTATTGATGAGAGTACAAAGGGCGAGCTCGACGACTAGGCGGCGAGTCGCAGGGGGTGCATGATGGAACGTGTCCTCTATGCGTACCCTAGGGAGGTTTATATAGGCTCACTTCGCTGGGGTTTACAGATCTACAACCGAATTAGTTAAGGATTCAGAGGATACTTGACCTAATCCGACTGGGCCTAGCTACGCCTCTGGGCCTCCATCTTCCAGTCGCATGGCTCCTTGTTAAGTCTTGATCCAGTCGCCGTCCTGCAGGCCCACTCGCTGGCAGCTTGGGCCAGTAGGAAACATCCTGCTGGGTATACCCCACTTGTTATATCCCCATCAGTAGTCCCCGAGGCCATCGTTGATTCGTCGCAGGTGTTCGTTGGCAGTCGGAGTATGCGGGTCCAATTTGGACGCCCAGTCGAATCGGCGATGGACTCCCTAAATGAAAGTGGGAACTTGTTATCTTAGTTGCAATAACAGCGACTAGTCGAATCACAGCTAAGGAGATCTGGTCGGCGAATCGCCGAGTCGTTGAAGCCAGCGAGTCGAGTAGACGAAGTTGGACCGTCAACACTGGTCAAACTAGCCATTGGGTAATCCAATGGTAATATCGACATAATCACCGCACGGTAACAGCTCTCCGAGAATGGCGGGTAACAGGCGCTATATAAGGGGAGTGGAGGGCGACAAGCGGTCATCCCTACATTTCCTCCGATCTCGCGCGTCTCCCAGTCTTCCGTTCCTCCTTAGTGATCAGAGCGACCCAGAGAAATCCGCAACCCTAGATCTTCCGACTGACGGCACCTCCAATGGATCCATGGGGGAGATCCAAATGCATGAAGGTTCTGTTGAAATCATTCAAGGAAGCAGGGATTCTCCGCGCCAGGAGGTGGTGCATCCCCATGGCCGGAGAGGTGGTGCCAGATCCACGTGACGGAGAGTTCATATGCTTCACCAGCCACCTGGAGAGGGGGCTCGGGTTCCCCACCTCCCTCTTCTTTCATTGCTTCTGCGCCTACTATGGCATCCAGCCGTCAGACCTAGGCCCGCACATCATCGAGCAACTCGCCATTTTTGTGGTGTTTTGCGAGTGCTACCTAGGATGCCGGCCGTATTTCCCCCTGTGGCAAGATCTGTTCCACGGGAGGATCGGACGCGAAGAAGCAGGCGGCCCGATGCTGGCCGCGGGCGGCCTTACTTTTCACTTGAAGTCAAAGGCCTCCTTCTTCGATCTGATGCTGCCGAAGAAGGCGACAAACGAATGGAAAAACATTGGTTCTACGTAACCGAGTCGCCGCCGGACGATGAGGTGGCGCTTCCAATGTACTCCGCCGACCGGCCCGAGCCGCGTAGGCTCCAAGTTGCCAAGCTCCCGCACGACCAGCGGATAGTGGTTGATGAGATGCTGCAGACAATCCGCAGCTTGAAGAAGAAGGGCCTCCGGACCATTAATTTGTACAATTGCTGGTTCGGGCGGTGACTAGTGCCTCTGGCCAGTCGCGCCCACTACATGTATCAGTATACGGGCAAGGATGACCCAACAAAGTCCTGCACTGCCGAGTGGAGGCTCAACGATTACACCCTGGCCCTAAAGAAAATCACTGAGGCAGAATACCTCGACGCGAAGGCCAGTGTCGCCCCTTACACCGCGAAGCGCAAGGCTCCGACAGTAAGTCCTTACTTTCTTGTACATTTCGCAGTCGCAGATTTGCAGTCGCGGTTCGTGCTAATCGCATCTTGTCGTTGCAGTTGTTCCAAGTGGTGGAAGGTTGGCTTTCGCCTGCAGACAAAGAAAATTCGAACGAGTCTGCCAAGGATGATAGCGAGTCTTTGTACGACAAGGGCGGCGTTAGAAGTGGCGGTAGCGGAGACGACGACAACGATGATGATGATGACGACGAGGCCATGGAGGTCTCCGCACCCACGGTCCGTAAGACCCGTGGGCAACGACAGCGCGAGCTCGAGGCAAGCAAGAGCCTCGAGGCTCAAGACGAAGATGATGACGGGCTACCCGAGCACACCTCGCAGTGCGAGGTCACGCCATCGAAGAAGAAACCACCACTGAAGAAGAAGAAGGGGCCAACCAAGCCAGCGTCATCACCTCAGTCCGCGAGTAGCTCCGAAGCTACCGGCGCTACCGAGGAAGCTGGGACCAGCGCGCCGGAACAGGCAACTGTGGCGGCCGACGTGGCCGTGATAGAGGGTGAGGTGCCGCTGGCATCACTGCCACCGCCCTTTACCGTCATCATCGGGCTCGGGGCCGCTCCATCCACGGGTGCCTCGCCGCCGAGGGGAGCGGCCGCAGCGACTGCCGCGGACCCTCCTACCATGGCTTCATCCACGAAGAAGCCCTCTGTGACCTGGGTCCAGGGAGTGCTGGAGACAAGTCTCAGCTGAAAGCTGGTGCCATAATTGGAGAAGCCAGCGATTATTCGCACCGGCCTCCGTTTCATCCCAGTCTCCAAGTGAGTACCTCTTTGAATTGTCCAATCACCTTATGTTTGTCAGGCGAACTCGCTGACATCGCCATGTTACAGGACTGGTGTGAAGAAGATAGGCCACCCCTCGGTGGCCAAGGTCCCGTTGGGTGCCCCGGGGGCGCAAGTCGATCCCTCGAAGAAGAGGAAGGGCGATGAAGTCGCGGCGCCTGTTGAAGGCGCAAAAAAGGCAAAGGTCGACGAGGTCGTCACAATTTTGGACGAACCGGTGGTCGCCCCGAGCGAAGCTCTGATTTTAGCAGATGCGGCCTCGAAGGCCATAGTGGACGCGAAGTCGCAGCGGGTGGAACCCGTGGCGTCAGTCGGGCAACGGGACCGACCTCGAGTGGCGCAGGGGCTGCAGTTGCAACGTTCCCTCGCTTTGTAGCGAAGGCCTCTGTGGCGAGTGCGTCAGCACCATCGGGCCAGGTGCCTGAGGTCGTCGGCACAGAGGTCGACCAACGTCGTGGGCGCACACCTTTCGTGCTCCCGTCGGTGGATGCGATGGAGCTTCACGGCATGCTAGGTGCCGCCATCCAGGTATGTCCAGTCCTAGAGGTTCGGGCCGCTGAATTTTAGTGGTCGGATCCTTATTGATTTTGAGGTCCAGTCCCCAAGTGTCTAGTCGCTGAATTTCAGCGGCTAGGCACTTAGGAATTTTTTCGCTTTCCAGTCCCCGAGTGGCTAGTCGCTGAATTTCAGCGGCTAGGCACTTAGGAATTTTTTCGCTATCCAGTCCCCGAGTGTCTAGTCGCTGAATTTCAGCGGCTAGGCACTTAGGAATTTTTTCGCTGTCTAGTCCCCGAGTGGCTAGTCGCTGAATTTCAGCGGCTAGCTCTTTCCAATTGTTTCTCTGATTGGTTGTCATTGTGCAGGGGCTTCAGCGCGAGTCAGCGGAGCAATTGGCTGCCAAGGAACGACTGGAAAAGGAGCTCCACTCTGTTAAAGGGACGAACGAGCAGCTTTGGGCGACTGCTGGTAAGTTCTTGTCATTTGTTGTCGAGGATGTCTTTTGTGAGTTTCGTACTTATGGTTTTATTGACATAGAGGGTCATGTGGCCGCAGTGGAGAAAGCCCGTGAAGGCATGGTCCCTGCGAGCGACCTGACGGCTGCCCAATCTTCCTTGAGTGCCACAGAGAGGCGGATCGCTGACCTGGAGCGGGAGCTCAAGGACGCAAATCCGGAGGCGACCTCAGCCGATGAGAGGGCCAAGGCGGCTGTTGCTACTGCCGAGGAACAAAAAGTGTCAGATGCGCTCGTCGCCGGTCTGCAGGATGACCTTTATGGTCTTCAAGACTTCGTTACGGGGACCTGTCGTCCTTTGATTGGTGAGCTCTTTGTTCCTTGGCGAGTCCCCGAGCGTGTGGGTCTCTTTTGTTTTGTTGGAGCCTTCCTTACTATTTGCTTGTGTGTTGCAGGGAGGATAATTGATGGTGTTGCCGAAGCGCAGTCGTATGACGCGCGGCAATGCGTCACCACGCTGGTTGACTCTGCCGCTCTGTCAGCGACCTGCATTCGCACGTACCTTCAGGAGATATCGCCAACGGAGGTGATTCCCAGTGACCTCTTCGAAGTCTGGCGCTACCTGGAGAAGGCCCCGGCTGTTGTTGGATTCATGTCACGGTCGGCCTTCCGTCGTGGTGCTGCGACTGCGCTGAGCCTTGGGCTCGCGCACTTCCCCGACGACTTCGACCTTGATGATGTCACCAGCCGGTACCCTTCGTCGACGGGCGTGGTCGAGATCGCCGAAGTGTTGAAGCTGACCGAGCGGGCTGCGGTGTACTCCGACCGGGTATGGGCGATGGGTGACCTTATTCCGTACCAGGAGACGATCGTTGCCCCGAACGACCCCGAGCCGGCGCACCGCGACTTCAAGGTGGAGCAGCCGTTCCAAGCGGCCATGGCGGGTGCTCTCACGACGTACCCCTCGAACCCGTGGGTTCCCTTTATCCGCGGCCGCAGGAGTGGTGGCGCCTCGTCGTCGAAGCCCACGGAGTAGATTATTTTGTCGAGTGGTGTTAGTTATAACAGATATGTAACTGCCCTTGTAAGCGAACAGATTTTGCTACCTTAAGGAATGCAAAGATGCTTTTGTCGGTGTTTGATTTGATTATGGATTGTGCGAGTCCCCGAGCACGTCCAACCTTTTGTGTGGTTTATCTCGTTTTTATGTGTATGTATGTTATTAAACTATTAGTAAGTTGAGGTTGACTCGCCATGGCTTGGAATCGCGTGGAGACTCCTAGGGGTGCTCTGTACTTAGCTGTTTTCTCGGGCGTGAACGGGGTCGGGTGGCCGAGTCCCCGAGCAAGGTACTTGGCTGTTCTAGTCGCATGCCCAAGGTAGGTGAGGACGGGGCGCGTTGTGTTAGGCGCGTCGCTCCACCTGATCCGTGGGACCAGTCGTGTGGCGAGTCCAGGACGCGATCTCATACTTGGCGTTTTCCCTAGTCGCTGAGGTTTGGACTGGCATCAATCCCCGAGCGTGGTACTTATCCGTTCAAGTCGCTGCGCCAAGGATGTGGAGGACTAGGTCGCTTTAGGAAGCGAATGTGGTTGTCTTGGCTCGAAAAGCCATTCGAGCGAGGCGACTCCGATGGGGCTCCAGGTTGGCTTTTTTCGTGGACGATACAAGGCCCGAAATTTTTTTGGTGCCCTCATACCGCACTACTTGGCCGTGTCGGTCGCGTGACCAAGGGTTGACTTCTGCGAGTAGCGTAATGCTGTTATTACGAGTGCGAATGGCACAAGGTGTGGAGAGTTGTCACAATTTGTGCGAATTAATCTTCTTTATTTCATAGCGGGTAGGAGGTACATGTCTGGAGTTCTAGGAGTAGAACTTCCGTAGGAGGTTTACATTCCATGGCCGCTTGATGTTGAGTTTTCCGTCGCCTCGGACGTCGATAAGGTAGTAGGCGTCGTTGCCCAGGACTCGCCCGATGGCGAATGGTCCCTCCCAGGGGGAGAGATCTTGTGCATGCCCTTCTTGTCATGTATCAGACGTAGTACCAGGTCTCCTTCCTGGAAGGTGCGACTCAGGACTCGCCGGCTGTGATAGCGGCGAAGTCCTTGCTGGTAGATGGCGGTGCGGGAGCGAGCTAGGTCACGTGCTTCATCGAGCTGGTCGACCCCGTCCTGCCATGCGAGCTCGTTGTCGGCCTCCGCGTAGTTGACCACCCATAGAGAGTCGTGCTCGAGGCCGGTTGGCATGATGGCTTCGGCACCGTACACCATGAAGAAGGGGGTGAACCCTGTCGACCTGTTGACGGAAGTGTGGATGCCCTAGATGACAGAGGGGAGTTCTTTGACCCAGTACCCTGGAGTTCGCTCGAGGGGTACTTGCAGTCGCGGCTTTAGGCCATGGAGGATGCTCTAGTTGGCGCGTTTCGCCTAGCCGTTAGACTCCGGATGGGCGACTGAGGCGAGGTCGAGTCGTATGTGGTGTTCCTCGCAGAATTAGGCCATGGATCCTTTGGCGAAGTTGGTGCAGTTGTCCGTGATGATGCTGTGCGGGAACCTGTAGAAATGGATGAGCTCGCGTAGGAACTTGGTGGCGGTCTTCCCGTCGCACTTGTGGACTGGCTTGGCCTCCACCCAATTTGTGAATTTGTCGACTGCGACTAGGAGGTGGGTGAAGCTAGAAGGGGCCTTCTTGAAGGGGCCTACCATGTCCATGCCCCACACGGAGAATGGCCAGGTGATGGGGATGGTCTTGAGCGCCGAGCTTGGGACGTGGGTCTGGTTGGCGTACTTCTGGCATCCGACACAGCGTTGGATGATGTCGACTGCCTCGGCATGCGCGGTGAGCCAGTAGAAGCCGTGTCGCATGGCCTTGGCGACCAGGGAGCGAGCGCCAGTGTGATGGCCGCAGTCGCTAGCATGGATGTCTTGGAGGATCTTGCGACCTTCTACGGGTTGTACGCAGCGTTGGAACATGCCAGTCATGCTGCGTTTGTGGAGCTCGCCGTTGATGATGACGAAGGATTTGCGGTGGCGTACTATCATCCGGGCCTCCGTCTCGTCAGCGGGTAGGGTGCCTCCCTCCAGGTAGGCGACATATGGCGCGGTCCAGTCTCTTGGCTCAGCGAGCATGGCGACCAGGGCAGCTTCTGGTTGCAGCGGAATTCCGATGTCGATTTCCCGTGGGGGAGAGACAAAAGGCTTGGTGATGGTGTCGAGGAAGACGCCGGCGGGTGGCGTGAGGCGAGCCGACCCGATGCGAGAGAAGGAGCCGGCGGGTGGTCTTGATCTCCTTCGGCGCTTTGAAGATCGCCGGGTACTTTTCACCTCGGATCATTGGTCCGAATCACTGGGAGCCGACTCGGCTGAGCGACCCCCTTGGCTTGCCGCAATGACGGTTCGTGAGGGTATGCCTCAAGTCGTCAGGCTGGCATGCGCGCCAGCTCTGGTTTTTGATGATGTGGGTCCGCGCGTCGACTGCCTGCCCATTGGCAGCGACCATGTTATTCGTCGGCCACGGGTCGTTGATGGAGAGTGCCGCGTTCGCGGGTCGCGGCTGGAGTTGCAGGGGCTCGGGGGTGGGCAATTGAGGGTATTTTCCATTGTCGGGCGGCCGCTCGAGGCCGCCCTGCTTCCTGACGAGCGGGAGTACACGCGTCTCCGCGAGTCTGCTCCCGCAGCTTGTTGCTCGACGGCCTTGGCGAGTAAGGCCCTGGCGCACTAGATCTGCAGGGCTCCTTCCCCGGTTACGTTGATGTTGTCGACCGCGGCTCGAATCGCGATGACGTTGTCCATCGGAGTGAAGAACAGCGGGAGGCCGTTCGCCTCTCGCTCCTGCGCGGAGATCATGATCCTCGGTTGGTTTGGAGGGGCATGCAGCCGGACGGTGGGGGGCGTCATTCACTGACGCGCCTGGTGGTGGTCGAGTGCTTCCTCCTGGTGGTGCGTTCTCGCAGATCACGTGATCAGCCACATGGGCCAGGTCGATATCGTCGTCGAAGTTCAGGACGCAGCCCTGAACGGTGGGGTTCAGGCGCGACCTGATGCGGAGCGGGTGGTAGCGTGAGACCTCCTGCGCTGTTATCTGCTCGAGGCAAAAAAAATCGTGCTCGGCTTGTTCCTTGCGGACCGCCTCCTCCAGTCGCAGGCGGAGTTCTTCGACCTCTGTCACCGTCGCGGTCGGCGGGATCGGCGTGGAGAAGGGGTCTGGTGGGGCATCCGTGCCGCTCACCGTGTAGGTCACGATGTTGCGACCAGTTCCGGCGTGGAAGTCACCGGAGTTCTCCGATCCGGAATCGGAGTCGAAGATCCCAAGTATGGAGGGATCCTCGAACTCCCCCATGTTGGATACTTGGGTGATGGAGCCCGCGGATGGGGAGGTGACGATGGATTTGTTGACTGACGCCAGGGTCGTCGAGTCGGCGTCGTCGTTGAGGGCCGCGTCATCCGCGACCATGCTGGTTTCGGCCACATTGCTATTGGTCGAGTCGTACTCGGAGGCGAGGCGGTGGATGGTGCGGACCTGACTCTCGGAGAGCCGGTCGCGCGGTGGCGACTCGCGGATGCGAGCCGAGTCCTCCGAGACGATGGTGTCGGTGAAGCCGACGAAGAGGTTGATCGTGTCGACCGGCATGATCACGCTGTGCGTGACGGGGCGCGCCGCCGGGACGTAGCTACTCGGCAAGATCTGGAGGATCTCGCCGATCACGATCATGCGGCCGGTGGCGATCGTCTCGTTGATGGGCAGATTGGATCTCGCCGCAGAACACCGGCCTGACCGGCCAGGCCCCATGGTGGGCGCCACTAACGTGGGAATGGCCACGGCAGATGCTGCAATCGGCAACGAGTAGTAGAACAAGGGGCAAGGGCGGCTAGCCATCTGCGGTGCGAGATGAGGGCGGAGACACAAGGGTTTACCCAGGTTCACCCCCCGGAGGGTAAAGACCTACTCCTGCTAGGTTGTATTGATGAGAGAGTACAAAGGGCGAGCTCGACGACTAGGCGACGAGTCGCAGGGGGTGTATGATGGAACGTGTCCTCTATGTGTACCCTAGGGAGGTTTATATAGGCTCACCTCGCTAGGGTTTACAGATCTACAAAGGAATTAGTTAAGGATTCAGAGGATACTTGACCTAATCTGACTGGGCCTAGCTACGCTTCTGGGCCTCTAGCTTCCAGTCGCCTAGCTCCTTATTAAGTCTTGATCCCGTCGCCGTCCTGCAGGCCCACTCGCTGGCAGCTTGGGCCAGTAGGAAACGTCCTGCTGGGTATACCCCACTCGGCATATCCCCATCAAGAGGATCTCTTACTTCACTGGTGCACTATGAATTTCTGAGAAGCTCGGGTTGCAAGGACCGATGGAGCTCCGTCAGGACTATAACATCACTCTTGTGCAGCAATTCTATGCCATAGTGGTGTTTGGGACTGACCAAGAAAGGACAATGACTTGGATCACATGAGATCACCGGTGCACTGCTACTTTCTTTGACTTTGCCAATGCCATCCAAGATATTTTTTAGGGGTGTCCGCTCATATTGGGCACCGCATGCATTCTGCATCTCTAGGTGAGAACAAGAACAAGCTGGCACCACTGTATGGTAGCAAGGGAGTTGTGGGAGGATCCAAGGGCCTCAAGCCCCTCTACAATCTGATGTTGAGGATTTTCCGCCAGACCATTTCCCCCAGTGCTGGAAATGATGATGCCATTAGATGTGGGTTGGTCAACTTACTATACCACACTCACAAGGTTTATTGTGCTGGCCCAGAGGGAGAGGACGCTGCTATTGACATCATGGATTTCATATTTGAGGATATGTATCAGGCCATACTATACAAGAAGTCCCCTCCATATGCACCACTGGTCATGAGACTCAACAACACCCAGGCTCACGTTTCACCTCTTGCTATGCCTCCCAATCTTATGGATCATGCACTTGTGTCTCTCCAGTAGGCAGGACACATGGGGCCAGCTCCTAGACGCTCCTATACTATTGATGAGGATGATATTTCAGAGACCAAGCAGGCTCCCACTCCTCGTAGGGCTCGAAGGAAGAATGCCTCCAATGCACTCATGCCACCCATGACCCGCGAGTATGTTCAGGAAAAGGTCAAGAAGGCCTCATTTTGGGAGAGGACCCTCTGTTGCATGAACGTGGATATTCGCAAGCAACAACATGCCTCCTACAAGATAAATCGTCGCATGGTGAAACTTCTTAAGGAGATCAAGGCTCAGCGAGAAGAGGAGGATGAGGAAGGAGGTGATGAGTACACAAATGAGCATGGAGCTCAACCATCCACTAAGTCTGATTACACACTCTCATTTGTGGCATGGAATGACCAGGAGGATAGCTTAGTTGATTGGAAGATGTTTTCTGAGGTCACTTCTAGTTTTGGGTCTCAGGGCACGTCATCTTCTCACCCCCACGTCAAAGACCCTGCAGCTCCAAGCGGTCTAGGTGAGAACAAGAACAAGCTGGCACCACTGTATGGTAGCAAGGGAGTTGTGGGAGGATCCAAGGGCCTCAAGCCCCTCTACAATCTGATGTTGAGGATTTTCCGCCAGACCATTTCCCCCAGTGCTGGAAATGATGATGCCATTAGATGTGGGTTGGTCAACTTATTGTACCACACTCACAAGGTTTATTATGCTGGCCCAGAGGGAGAGGACGCTGCTATTGACATCATGGATTTCATATTTGAGCATATGTATCAGGCCATACTATACAAGAAGTCCCCTCCATATGCACCACTGGTCATGAGGCTCAACAACACCCAGGCTCACGTTTCACCTCTTGCTATGCCTCCCAATCTTATGGATCATGCACTTGTGTCTCTCCAGTAGGCGGGACACATGGGGCCAGCTCCTAGACGCTCCTATACTATTGATGAGGATGATAATTCAGAGACCAAGCAGTCTCCCACTCCTCGTAGGGCTTGGAGGAAGAATGCCTCCAATGCACTCATGCCACCCATGACCCACGAGTATGTTCAGGACAAGGTCAAGAAGGCCTCATTTTGGGAGAGGACCCTCTGTTGCATGAATGTGGATATTCGCAAGCAACAACATGCCTCCTACAAGATAAATTGTCGCATGGAGAAACTTCTTAAGGAGATCAAGGCTCAGCGAGAAGAGGAGGATGAGGAAGGAGGTGATGCGTACACAAATGACCATGGAGCTCAACCATCCACTAAATCTGATTACACACTATCATTTGTGGCATGGAATGACGAGGAGGATAGCTTAGTTTATTGGAAGATGTTTTCTAAGGTCACTTCTAGTTTTGGGTCTCAGGGCACGTCATCTTCTCACCCCCACGTCAAAGACCCTGCAGCTCCAAGCGGTGATGATGACTATGAGGAGGATGATGATGAGGATGATGACGAGGATGAGGACATGGATGAGGATGATGACGATGATGACTCCGAGTGATCCTTTGGGGCGCTAGCTTAGGTATTTTCCCTTTTCGGTGTTTTGATGCCAAAGGGGGAGAAGACATTATCATTGGGATTTGCATGGGCTAGGAATTTGGCTCTTTTATGCTTTTAAAATTCGAACATTTATTTTCTTTGCTTTGGTTTGCGATGTACTATTTGTGTGAGGACATGTTTGCTCCTATGATATCGTAATCTGTGTGAGAACTATGTTTAGTATCTATTACCTGCCTAGTATCTATTACATTTCGTGCATGCTTTACTCATTTATATTACTACACGTCGTCAGGGGGAGAATTGGTATATCTCATTTAAAATATTTCCACGCAAAATATCATGTTATCATCGAACACCAAAAAGGGGAGATTGAAAGGAATTTTATTGTCTTAATCAGTTTTGGTGTTCGTTAACAACTTGTAGATCATTTTACAGTGTGCTAATGTCTACAGGATGATATGTTAAAAAGGTGAAAAGCCCATAACTCTATGGATATGTCCCTGCAAACATTCTACAACTTTCTGGGAAATCCAGACCGGAGTCTCCGGTGTGCAAACACCGGAGTCTCCAGTGTGGTTTGGAGTTACCCCAAAAGTCTGTAGAGGGGCCTCCACAAACTTGCCTGGGACATTCTGTATGGGGGTCCGGAGATGGACCGGAGGCAGATCGGAATCTCTAGTGCGTTCACTCAGATTGGAGTCTCCGGTGTGGACACACCGGAGTCTCCGGTGTACTACAGTCTAGAGTTTTTTTAAGAGTACCCAGAGGGGGTTTCTCCAACCCAGCTAGGACAGTCTGTATGGTGGTCTAGAGACAGATCGGACTTGGATTGGAGTCTATCGTGTAGACGTGTAGACCGGAGTCTCCGGTCTATAATTGATGACGGTGTTGATGGCGACGATCTCCCCTCTCCGAGAAGGAATTTCCCTGGCAGAAATCTGTCTGTTGGAGAGCTCTTTCTCTCTCTGTAGTTTTTGCCCCGCAGAGGCGGCAGAATCTTTCTATGGTTGCTCCCCGAACTTTAGGGTTTCGGGAGGAAGATATAGGCGAAGGGGCGGAGACAGAGGTGGGCCAGGGCGGCAACACCCCCTGGTGGCACGGCCTAGGGTGGCCCGCACCTGGGGGTGTGGGCCCCCGTGGCCCAACTCCGCATCCCCTTCTGGCTTCCTTCGTCTTCTGGAAAAATATGAGTTTCCATAGTTTTTCTGGTATTTTTCTGATCTTCACGAAAATTGCATCTAGGCACCGTTTTTTCCATCAGAATCTTGACTCTGGCAGTTCATCCTCCAAGAATCATCCAACATGCAAAAATAGATGAAATGACATAAGTATCACCTCTTAATATGAAATATATCAATGAATAGCATCAAATTATGATATAGAATAGTGATGCAAAATGGACGTATCAGTAGTCCGGAGTCTGAGGTGTGACAGTTGGTACAACGGTTAGAAACGGTTCATATTGAGTGGGCCTATGAATAGGGGACCTCATCCCCTTCCTCTAGCTGCTCGACCCAGTCAAGAACTCCAACACCATTTGAGCCACCAAATTAACAAGATCTCTTCATCCAACCATCCAAAGTCATTGATCTTTGGAGAATCGAAGGAGGAGGCCTTGATCTATAGCTTCACCAAGAGATATCTTCATTTCCCCCTCATCCACTTGAGGGCCCCTTTCTCTAGTGTTTATTTGGAAACCCTAGCTCTTGATTTGGTTCTTACAATCTTGTATTTGATTGTTTGATAGCTTGCTTGTATTCGGGAGCCTCCAATTCAGTTGTGGATGTGTGCCTCAAACTTGTTGTAAAGGTGCCAATTTCCACCTCGGAGGTTGCCGATATAGTGGAAGAGGTGAATCGAACCCTTTGGGTTGAGGTTCATCGGAGAAAAAGGGAGGCCTCTGTGGCATTAGTGGTTTGAAACCACCCCCTCTCGTGGCGTTGGTGGTTTGAAACCACCCCCTCTCCAAACATAGACGTACTTCCCTTCAAAACGAAGGAACTGCGGGAAACAAATCCTTGTGTCTCCGCGTGCTCCACTTTGGTTATTTCTATCCTTTACTGCACTTTACTTATCTTGTTCTTGCTTAGTCTTTTGCTAGTTTGACATATAGGTAAATTCACCATAGTTGCATAATCTAGAGAATGTACCTTTTGTGTCAAACCCTAACTTGAAAAGAGTAAAATTTGAAGTAGAACCTATTCACCCCCCCCCCTCTAGGTGCCCATACGATCCTTTCACAAAGTTTTTAAATATTATAATCTTGCAAACACTTGTTGCAGTATTGAAGTATCTGATACTTGTTCTATTTTATGAAAATAGGTCCTTCTACATGAGAGTTGATTGCGAGAGAGGAGGTGACGTTTTGTGTTGATGGAGAGCATGATGATGATGGCTGACGACACTCTCCCTCGAGATTTATCATTTAGTTTGCAGTTTTCAATAATTATTGTAATCGGTGGAATATGAACCTTCTTAGTGTGTCTTACATTTTGTGAGACAATTATTCATACAAGTTTGTAACAAATCAATTGTTCTGGTTTTATCAATGATTTCTATTTATATTCATATGTTATTTTCGATTATGTTTGAATTATTTGAATTAAGAAACTAATTGATGATACATGAACATTTGTACAATGCCTAATTGGCATAAAGTGAGAAATACATATGTCAATAAACCAAATAGCACTAAGTAGCGATAGTAAATACCATTGAATGGAAATGGCAATCACTCATCTAGAATAAAGTAAACCGTCTAGAATTCGTGAAAGATTTTGGGTTTATTTGATGAAACCAAATTAATAATGAATAAGTCCTTGTAAAGCAAATTTCATGACAAGAACCAAAGAAAGGCAAAGCTAGTATTGCTAAAAGTTTGGTGCATTCTCGAGAAAGTGCGTTTATCAATAATAGTGTTAATGGAATAAAGTAAGAGCATGATGAAGGTCTGCGACCATGCATCTGAATATTGAGAAGCGCAACGGAATATGTTCTAGAACGTAACTCTTCATGTTAAAGAAAAAGGGATCAATGATTGTGATCATTGTGTTTTTCAGTTATGCTTTTACATAAGGTAGTAGGATTCGCAAATATTCCCTACACTAGGTATGGTGATAAATGTGAATTGATTGTCACGTTATTGGAACAAGACATACCTACGAACTATAAGGAAATTTATGGTAAATTAAAGTAACAAGAAATCCTGAAATTAAAACTTCACTTGAGATTAGAAAGTAAAATTGTTACTAAATCTTATTGAGTAAAGTAGTTACTTGATATTTCTGAAGGACCACAAGGTCGTAAGAAATAAGTGAAAGTATTAAAAGACAAAGCGCGATTCATCAATAAGTGTATTGGGCGAATTCAAATGAATTTGATTTAGAAATGCTAAAGTCTGGTGGATCTTAGAAACTTGTAAAAGAAAGTCTCGAATTGATAGTTGATCAAGAGATTTCAAATCTGTTTGGAATATCAAGAATATATGCAATTTGCATAAAATTGATGGGAGCTAGAGATCCTTCCTGAAATTAATATGTGATTGACATATTTTTGAGTAGGAGCAGTGTAAAGTTCGAACTCACATATGTAGTTGACATGTTTTGAGTGGGATCTTGATAGGATTCATGTGTGTATGACACATTATGAATGAGGACCAAAAAGTCAATAAATAAATAAATATTGATTTATGGGAATAAAGGTTGAAAGTATATATGACATTGAAATCTTGGATATTGATATAAGTACTGTAGGATTATGTTGGAATGAATTTCTAAATGAGATTCTAAAAAATTCAGAATAGGAATTGGTTAAGGAACTGTCCTAAATCATTCAAACTTAGGAAAATCATTAAGTATAAGCATCAATGATTTAGTAGAAAGAATAGGATGTTTGCACATCCACTATGTTTTGACATAGGATTCTATCTTTGAAATCATGATGAATACTCAACATAATTTGATAAAGGTTCTTAGTGAGAAGAACAAGTTCAGAAATGATTAAGTGTAAATCATTAAACAAATGAGTTAGAATTGTCCGTGGTATCTAGTGAGATCTGTAGACATGTGTCCGGATATGTAAAGACAACATACCTAAAGTATAAAGTGTTATACTGGAAAGGTTATATGATGAATTTAAGAAGGTTAAAAATCCTCCATTAAAGGTTACCTAATAAGGCGCAGTTGAAGCTTGGCGGCAAATATTTGAAATTGCACATAGTGCACTTTGAATTTGAAATCTACATTTATAACAAAGTATATGAATACTACCATGTGTTGTATAAATGTTGAAGCTTTGAGAACTTTTCTCACAGAGTGTGTTCCAATACTTAGTGCCCATGAGAAAGTCCCCGAGATCTATCTAACTTCAGTACTGGTATTTGGAACCAGAGATCCCATTCTGTTGCCAAAACATTATACATGCACAAGAATTTATCATAGAGATAATAAAGGGTATTAGTGTCATATAGGATGACATTAATAAGTTGCAAAGGATTCATAAGGAATGAAATGTCTATTCGCTAGACTTAGACTCTTCCATGAGCAAGCATAATCAGAAGTGCCAAGTTATCTGGTACTGATGATTGAATAACAAATGCATCTAGTTTATTTGTACTCTAGTGCAAGTGGAAGACTGAAGGAAATATGCCCTAAAGACAAATAATAATGTTGATTATTAGCATATTTCATAAATTTTATGATTAAATTTTATATCATGCTATAATTGTATTGAATGGAAACGCCAATGCACGTGTGATATACAACAATCAGGAGTTTCCAGTGCAAATCTAGTCACTAGTTTATTGGTCAACGGATGATCAAGGTTTCCTAATCATGTTGGTGCTTCAGCAGCAATTGATAATGGAGTCATTTAATTAGAGAATGAGATGGTGAACATACCCTATCTATAACATCGTATCATGATCATGTCACAAAGTTCAGGTTACGATGATTAAGAAACATAGTGACTCTTTCCTTAGACCGTGATACCATATCTAATCACTGTCTCCCGAGTATACTCTGATGGCACTTAACATCACTTGGTGGAATGGTGATCATAAGGGTGTCATTGGGTATCGAGAGGAACAGATTGAGGCGTATATGTCAAGAGCGGGATTTCTCCATCCACATGACGGAAGATACTCTGGGCCCACTCAGATAAGTTATCTCCATAAGCTATGCAGCGTGTGACTAGGTCACGAGGGATATCACTTATCAGATCGAGTAAAGAAGCTATTATCAGTAACAAGGTTGAACCTGATATGGTGATGTCATTTGATCAAGCCTCGGATAATACAAGTATCACAGAGACAAAAGGAATAAGACAGAACATTTACGGCTCACCAAAAAAATTCGTGGAATGCATAGGTGGTCATCATGGGCATCCAGGTCCGGATGTTGATCATTGGTCAGAGAGGAGTCTTGACCATGTCTGGAGTATTCTCGAACTATTTGGTAGCACGCTTAAGGTCTTGACAAAGCTTGGAGATCATTAAAGGCTTGTTCGGAATCACTGAAGAAATGAGAAGAGAGAAACCAGAAAAGTTCTACAGAGATCCGAAGATGTGCAGAGAAAGAATAAAGAAAAGGGACCGAAAGGAGTTTTGGATAAATGATAAATTAATAAATATTTTTATTATATGTTAATTATGAATTATATATTCTAAAAAAATATTTCAATAAGGATTTATAAAGGGCATCTTTATTATTAGGCAAAAACCCGGATGGGTTTTACCTAAAAAGAAACGAATGAAATAGGCGAAAGAAAATAGCAAAGGGGCTAGGTTTTTAACCAGCCCAAGTTGGCGACACATACTGCAAGTCGCGCGGGGCAGCATCTGCTACTCGCCGCCGCTACAGCTGCTCTACCCCGTCCCAACGGGAGATCACAGGGGAGCAATCGGGCGGGAGAGCTAGGCCAGCTCGTGGCCCACATGGGCACTGCCGCTTCTTCCCGCCAGGGCGACACGCGCGCTAGTGGTCCAGCCCACCCGGGCCAGTGCTTGCAGCCACCGCCGCCGCCGTTTGCTGGCAGCCCACAGGGGTGGGCAGGTGGCCCACCCGAACAAGCGCCTTGGCTGCTGTTGCTTCCTGGACCGCACGCGATGGGCACTTTGGGACACCCGGCTGGCTGCGGGAATTTGCCCCTTTTCCTATTTGATTTAGTCCCACATGGGGCACCTAAGGTGGAGGGAGCCCCTCCCTCCGCCTATATAAAGGGGTGCACATAGGAGGATTAAAAACACAATAAATACATCAGAAAATACATAAAAGGTCTGTGTAGCCTATCTTTTCTCTTTCTCTTGCGACTGTGGCTCCCTTGTCAGGGTTGTGAGAGCGAGGAGTTCTGTTGGAGATATGCCCAAGAGGCAATAATAAAGTGGTTATTATCATATCTTCATGTTTATGATAAATGTTTACATCCCATGCTATAATTGTATTAACCGGAAACATTAATACTTGTGTGTTTTGTAAACATAAAAGAGTCCCTAGTAAGCCTCTTGTTAAACTACCTTGTTTATTAAAGAATGATCATGCTTTACTGATCATGTATATTATATGTTATTAATAACAAGATCATATCATGAGGAGAATGATGTGATGGACATACTCCTATAGTTAGCATAGCATAAGATCAAGTCATTAGAGTTCGTTTGCTACAAGCTTTCAAATACATAGTAACCTAATCCTTCGACCATGAGATCATGGTAATCACCATCACCGGATGCGTGCTTTTATGACATCAAACACCACTTCATAACTAAGTGGTTATAAAGTTGACATTAGGTATTCTGAAAGTATGGATTGAAGCACATGGATCAAGAGTGGGATTTGTCCATCCATATGACAAATAGATATACTCTGGGCCCTCTTGATGGACTGTCATCCAATTGGCTTGCAAGCATGTGACAAGGTCACAAGGGATGTCACATCACAGTATGAGTAAAGAGTACTTATCGGTAACGAGGTTGAACTAGGTATAGAGATACCGACGATCGAACCTCAGATAAGTAAAGTATCGCGCGACAAAAGGAATCGGTATCGTATGTAAATGGTTCATTCGATCACGAAGTCATTGTAGAAATATGTGGGATCCATATGGATTTCTATATCCCTCTACTGGTTATTGATCATAGAGGTGTCTCGATCATGTCTGCATAGTTCACAAACTGTATGGAGACACACTTAAGGATTCGATGTTGTTTAAGTAGATATGGAATATGAGTTGGAGACCGAATGTTTGGATTGGATCCAGGACATCACCAGGAGATCCGAAATGGTCCGGAGAATAAGATTCATATAAGGAAAGTGGTTTTCCGGTGTTCGGGAAAAGTTTTGGTGTTTTGACCGAATACTTATAGAATGTTCTAGAGGAACCACCGGTGGTTCCACCACCCCGGTAGGGGGTCACTTGGATAGTGGAATGCCCTAGGGGCAAGCCGCACCAAACCCTAAAGAGCCAATTCGTCCAACACTAGTAAAAGGGTTAAACCCTAGTTTGAATAGTCAAATCCTAGTTTGAAAAGTCAAACTCTAGTTTTTGGTAAGAGGGAAGACTTTATGGAAAAGGTTCCAACTCTCCCCTTGGTGGCCGAGTTGGGGGGGGGCATGGCCTGGGCTGGAAACCCTTGGCCGGCCGCCCCCACCTATATAATGAGGGGTGGGGGCGTACCCCCCACACATCCCTTGTCCCTTGGCGCCTAACCCTAGTCGTCGCCTCTCTTCTCTCTCGTCCATCGTCCTGCTCCGGCTTAGGCGAGGCCCTGCAAAAATCTCTCCTCCTCCACCACCACCACCACACCGTCATGCTGTTGAGATTCCGAGGAGATCTACTACCTCCGCTGCCTGCTGGAACAAGGGAAAGGAAGGTCTTCATCGACTATCGTACGTGTGACCGACTACGGAAGCGCTGCTGAAACGTGGCGCCGGAAGGATCATCTACACGATCTTGAGATCGGCAAGTGATCGACTACATCAACCACGAGAATCTGATCTTGTTAAACGCTTTGGATCTATGAGGGTTAGTTCTCTATAATCTCGTTGATTAGATCTTGGCTTTTCCATAGATTGTATCTTGGTTTTATGCGTCCTTGCGGTAGAATTTTAGTTTTCCATGCAACGAACCCTACAAGTTCTTCACCACGGAGCTCCGTCGCACTGCGGGATTCAGAGCCGGGACATCTACTTCCGCAATCTCGACTGGATCGGGGAGAAGCGGGAGTCATCGTCAGGCACCGTACATGTGTGTCTCCCTCTAGCGGCGCCGTACTTTTGGGGCTAGGAGTTGTCGGATCCGTTGGACTTCGTGACCTTGAGGTCATCATAGAGGCGTCTTCTTCAACCACGTTCCTCATGGTACGTTAACCGCGCTCGATATTCAAAGGTATGAATATTGTATCCCCTCTCGTTACTGCATTACTAGTAGATATATCTTGGCATTAGGGTTTCGTTCGGGGAATTTTTTTGTTTTCTGCCCTCGAACCCCAACAATATGTGCGTCGACGGATTAGCGAGGACAAGGTTCAAGTGGCCTCCATGTCACATGTGAGGAGATGGTTGCATGTTGGAGAAGGTAGATACATCCATATCTAAATGAAGTTGAGTCCATTAATTTGGATCAGAGAGGACCCACTATGACGAGCCCAACAAGTCATGTTAAAAACTAAATTAACGAGGATTTTGATTAATTTCGTGATCTAACTGTCAAATTCCAGCCCAGTCTAGTGGCAAGTGTAAGTAATTTTCGGCAAGTGTAAGTAATTTCCAAGAAATCATGTGGGCAAACTATTAATGCATGGTGTAGGCGAAAGACGTCGTGCGCCGGGCATCAATTCCATCACTTTGTAAATTGCATAGTTGCGAAGTGTACGAGCTTACCGAATAGGTCCTAAGTGGCCCTTGAAAGAGAAAACAAAATGATATCACATGCACCATCCCGTGTGATTCTTAGAGTTTGACTAGGATAAAGCAGACATTTACCTTTGATGATTTGCATGAGGGAAGTTGCCACTGCAAACAAAGTCAAGTAGTTTTGAAGAAAAGGCACCGAAGCGGAAATGGATGCCTTACCCTCTCCATGCATAATATCATTGTGGTGGTGCCATGTATGCCATAACATGAACATGAGTTTGACCCGCAATTCTGCCGAAGCATTTGTAGTTAATTGAATGAACCATTCCTTGTCAGACTTACTAAATTCAGTTTCAGGTGGCAGCGACCAGCAACTTCGGAGGCCCTCATGGAGCGCACGCGCCAGCGTGTAGGTAACCAGAGTGTGGTGCTCATCTTCCTCTACTGTCCCACAAACCAAGTAGACGGGGCTCGTTTTGCTGATCCTGCGATGCACATTCTCTAGGACTGCCGGGGTGTTTGTCGCCACCTTACACCCGAACACTCAAATCTTTTGTGGTACATTTGCTTTCCAGATACTGTCCCATACTGGACGGTCACACATCGGGGTAGAGCTAGACTGGCCAATAGCAAGCTGGTCCAGTCGAGGCTCCAGACCCAGTCAGTATGCAGACCGGGTAGTGAACAAACCGTTGTCCTCCTTATTCCAAGCAACAAAATCTTCGAAAAGAACATGTGGCCAGCAGCATACACTTACTCCCCTGCCAAATATGAGCACCATATGAGGGTTGTTTTGGAAGCCAGTCCAGCAGCTATAGAATATCTAAAGACTTGACATCCTAACTTTGTGGAGTAGAAGTAAATTTTTAGCAGCATGCAAATGTGACTATGTTTTGAACAATATTGCTGAATCATTCAACTCTATTATCAGGAAGTTGGGAGGCTTGACTGTTCTTGACCTTTTAGACACTATGAGGCAATAATGGTTCGATGGAGCAAGAGAGCTGGAATAGCTAGGAAATTAGCAGGAAAAAATATTGCCAAGTGTCTGGAATATGATAAAAAACTGGTCAAGGGGGATAGTGTTGGATTCACTCTCTAGGAATTCCGACTTCACGACTGAGGTGGCAGTGAGAATCCATGGCTATAGTTGGAGGCACACCGTTGATTTGGAAAACCGAGAGTGCTCTTGTAGGATATGGCAAATAAGTGGTTTGCCTTGTCTACATGCCATAGCTTTCATCACAAGTATAAGAGGAGGCCATGATATAGCACACTAAGTCCATGATTGTTACTCAGTTTAGAAATTCAGCAATGCATACCAAAGAAGAGTGCCAACCATGACTAACAAGAAGCAATGTCCAAAAGTTAACGCGGGCTTCCACTTGTTCCCTCTTGCGCTGAAAAAAGCTTCTGGTAAACCAAGCGAGAAGAGGATAAAGGCAGCTCACGAGAGCATATCCAGGAAAAACAAAAGTGCAAACAATGCAAGGAATATGGCCACATGATGAAAACATGTCCTAAGCTATATCCTCAAGGAAAACCTTGGAATAGGAAGAGAAAAAATGTTGATTCCATAGACATTGACACAAACCTAGAAAAAAGATGTTGACATAACCCAAGAGCTAGCTGTTGAAAGAAGTGAGCCTAGCTGGTTAGGGAAATAGATGTACAACCCAGACACCCAGGTTCAAGTCCTCCAAGACATAGATTTGGATTCTTATTATTAAAAAACCCATTATAGGGGTTTTATATTATTAAAAAACCCGTTGTAGGGGCTTCCCCTACCGCATTTCTTTCAAGAAAAAAAGAGCTAGCTGCTGACACACATCTACAACAAAACTCCAAAATTTGCAAGGTAATTTTTGTAGCTTTTATGTTCTTCAAGTGTTATATTTTTCAATCAATGCTTGCATGTTCTTCACTTGTTATATCCTTCACTCAATACTTTTTGTTTCCTTGTCAGCTCAAAGGGTAGTGATAAAAGCAAGAAGAAAGGAGGGGCTAAGAGGGCCAAGTTGACCACAACAAGTGTTGCAATCTTCCTCCCTCTCCCGTCACAAGGTTCTCCAATTCATGCACGAGCTAGGAAGGGAACTGATGCTATCACACCTGACAGTCCAGCAAGCAATACAAGAAGCAAAATAAGCAAGAAACGCCCCTACCAGCAACACAAGAATGTTAAGTGAATAAGCTACATTGTGGATGTAACATGAAAGGAATATAATATTTTATTTTGGCTAGATTTGGTTGCAACCTTGACTAGTGTCTTAGCTGGACGTGTTATAAACTTGTGAACATGTTTGTGTGGATGTCGCGTGAACATTGCTTTTGATTAATCTGGGAGAAATCGCTTAGTTGTTTGCTTATGATCTTACAATCATGTATAAAATGCTGGAATTATTATTGTGCTGTTATGATTATAAAATTGAGCATGTTTAATGTTGAAATCACATGTCCATTTCTTCATAAAACTGCAATGTACGTGTGGCAAAAGAGAAATGGACAAAAACAAAGTCTAAAACAAATCGGTTAGCCAAGGATGAAATTGTCTTTTCATGGCAACACTGTCTCAGTTTGACCGGAGAGTAAGGGAAGGGGCAGAAACAATACATTACCAAGAGCTGAGGTGGCAAAAGCAAATTGGCAAGACTTAATGGGCAAAAACAAAATGGGCAAAAACAAAATTTTCCCCCACAAAGTCCAACGTCCGGGGAATTTCGGCAAGCTGAAGGCCTGAAGCGCGGAAAGCTATCCCGAAAATCCCCGGTTAATCCAATCCCTCGGCGAGCCGCGAGCAGCAGCGACAGCGATGGAGCCGGAAGGTGTGCGGCACCGGACGGTGGAGGTGGCGCGTGGGGTGCGGCTGCACGTGGCGGAGACGGGGCCCGAGGACGGGCCCGCCGTGCTGCTCGTGCACGGCTTCCCGGACCTCTGGTACGGCTGGCGCCACCAGATGGCCGCCCTGGCGGCCCGGGGCTTCCGCGCCGTCGCGCCCGACCTGCGCGGCTACGGAGACTCCGACGTCCCTCCCGCCGCGGACTGCTACAGCACGTTCCACCTCGTTGGCGACCTCGTGGCCCTCATCGCTGACCTCGGGCAGCCCCAGGTTTGACCATCGGACCTGGTCGGCCTTCCATTTCCAGATCTCCTCGCGCAGGCCATGCTCCTTGCTAAGCTAGCTGAGCTCTCTTGTTCGTGTGATCCGCGGCCTCACTCGGCAGGTATTCGTGGCGGGGCACGACTGGGGCGCCAATGTGGCGTGGCAGCTCTGTCTGCTGCGGCCGGACCTGGTGCGGGCGCTCGTCAACCTCAGCTTGGTGTACAACCCGCGCCGCTCCGAAGGGACTCCACTCCAGGCCATCAGGGCCTTTTGCGGGGAAGACCACTACATGTGCCGCTTCCAGGTGAAACCCCTTCACCCTTCCTGTCTTGATTGTGGCAGACAGAATCAATGGTATAATGAGTTGTGTTCCTCTGTCCTGTCGACATTATTGGGCAATGTCTTGTTTTACTGTTCGCTGCGGCAAATTGAGCGGATTGATAGTTTTAGGTATAATAATTTTGTTACGTTAGACGATTGTTTGCTTGCTTGGCCTTGGTGCTTAACTTCTCTGATACTTGTTCCTTGTGGGCTGTTCTTGATGCTCGAGAAGGGATTGGATTTAAGGCCATTGCGAGGAGTACACTCGATTATTCATACTAATTGATACTGTAAACATTTGACTTGGGAACTCCAGATAGAACACTGGAGAAATGGCTAATAAACAAAAAAGTAGTACTGTAGTATTGTTTGATTGGAGGTTATATATTGTTTTCAGTAAGAAATTGAGTTATTGGTTCGATGGAAATAGGATACTTATCATTGTCGTTTTTGAAGCCAGAAACTTAACGCTGTCACATTTACGAGATACAGAGTTTGTAAGGATCCTAGTAAAAGCATTGTTTTCTTGAAATATGTCATGTTTTTGTTGAAGTTTTTTTTTTTGCCGCACAACTACACAGATCTTTATCTTCATTCTTATAAAATTCCGATCCTTGACGCCGTGACGGTGGTCGGTTCAGTTCAGGGTATTTTTTGACGAAATTGGCCCCTATCAGCAACTTCTGGCACATCTGGCCCCTGTGAAAAACTATTTGCATATCTGGCCCCATGCTTGGCACCAAAACCACTGGCGCCGAAGTCGTGCTTCTGGGATCCAGTCGAGTTGGAGCTGAATGCCTGTACGGCTGTACCTCCTTCACATTTGAATGTTCAGTTCCATGGCTGTTGGAGGAGCAGAACCCCAGGAAATCGTCGCGTTTCCATTTTGTGCCGAACCTTGGCTTGGTGATAGGCTTGCCCTGGTTAGCTTACTGGTGTCAGTAGCTTTCCTGGTGTCACCGAGGAGCACAAACTGAATCATGCACCAGCCGCTTTGCGTGTGCATGCTTTGCCCCCTACCTGATATGATATCAGTGACATCTCGTGCCGCAGTACCTGATACACTGTTGGCTTGATTGATTCATTTGTATTGGTTAAGTACTACCTCCGATCCATAATAAGTGTCGCTGATTTAGTGCAAAGTTGTACTAAATCAATGGCACTTATTATGGATCGGAGGGAGTACTAGATATGCCTAGTAGCTCACAATGTTAGTGCAGCTATGCTTTCAACCAGCTCCTGTCTTTCTTTAATGGAGGCAAAAAAAATTGGCTCATCATATTAATTAACAATAACGGTTAATTAGGGAAAGATCATCATTGCCCAATGTCACGCCAACGGATCAGTGGTTGTCGCTCTCACATCCACGCGAAGCAAGCCATTGTTTCCTTAGTCGTCTACACCAGTTCTACGATGATGCCTTCAAGGAGACGATGACGCAACCCGAACTTTCTGATCACCATGTCGAAGAAGCAGCGCCACTACACATAGTTGCTGCCCACCAGGTCTAGAGTGGCGACAACATGGCGGCGGATGTCAACGGTCTGCAGAACAAAGGCGAGGAAAGTGGGCGGAGGTGGCATGGTGTTGATCCCTCGTTCCTTCCCCTCTTGAGTGGCGGCAACATGGCATGGTGTTGTCTTGGTAGATCCTGGATACGGGATTAGGTGTGGTGGCTACTTTGGCAACAATGATGGAAGGTTAGTCTAAATGGATCTACAACTACAGAGTCCATGTTGACGGGTACGTCCGAACAGTAAATTTTTTGTTACCTTGGTTTGGAATGTTAGTTCCTCCTGATATTACCTAGTGGGGGTCGAGACGAGACACTCCTCTGTTTCTACGTCCGGCCTCATGTCCTGGCCACCCTGCCTGGGTTCATGGCACCTCGCCTTGCTCCTCCTTCCGAGGAATCGGCATTCTCTTGTGCGGGGTCCTCTGCTTCTTATATACAGTCGCCATGGAGCTGTGTCATGCAAGGCACGAAAAATAGGATAATATAACTTCCTTTCACTGCTTTTTTTTTGTAAACTACCAAAATTTATGTGTGCATGATTATAGGAAAATTATAGAAAGTTGACGGTGTTGACTTGTAATCTATGTGTAAGTACGTTTGTACGCGTGTGTTGTACTCGATTTTCCTTGGAAGGAAAAAAAACTAACCTGATTTGTAGTGTTAATATTGAAAAGGTTTATACGCACTTAGTATGTGTGTGCAAACTTTGGATGAAATACTTGTTTGTATGAGTCTAAGTGTCTAACGAAAAACCAAATAAGCAGCCATGTATATTTTACTCCTGTCTTATTCATGGAGGTGGAGCATGTCGAGTGGCGCAAAGCTAAGTAGTACACCGTGGAGGTGGAGTGTGTCGGCGCCAACTCCAGCAGGGCCGGAATGTTGTCCACCGGCTCCAAGGTCCGTGGTGCCGTGTGGGAGAGTCAGGCTTGAAACTAGTTATCGGACAGGGCCATATTTCGGTTTAGTCGCACGGAAGGGCCAGCTCCTAGAAAAAATACCAGTTCAGGTAACAAGCTAGTTGTAGGAATATAATAATTTCATTATGTTAGCTGATTGTTTGCATGGTGCTTTTGTTCCTTGCGGGCTGTTATTGATGCTTGACAGGATATTTGATTTACAGCAGTTGCGAGGAATAAACTAGTTTTTTTGGAAGCAGCTAATTTTATTGTCAGTCAGTGACTTCGGAATACCATACAGCATAATGGATAAATGGCCAATAAACAAAAATAAATGGCCATGAGTATTATTTATTGAAGGTTGAATATTATTTTTCAGTAACATACTGAGCTATTGGTTCAATGGAACTCGAATACTTACCGTTGTTGATTTTTAAGCCAGAAACTAAATGGCCACAGATATATCTTAGTAAGATACTAAGAGCATTATTTCTGAAAAATGCCTCCAAGTTTTTTTTGTTGAATCATTATTTGCTGCACAACTACAGATGTCCTTTCCAGGGTAAAAACCTTGGTAATTTGACTACCAAAAATTTCAGTATGGAACTTGAGTGCTTGGTTGAATGGAACTCGGATACTTAGCATTGTCCTTTTGTCGAAACCCCAAATTTAACTTAGGACAGCACTAGGTGTCCCCCGGGGGATATGGGGCAAAAATCCCCCGCCTCCCCCATCGTCCAATCTCACTTAAAAGCCAAATTTCGTCTGTCCGATCATTGTAGCAAATTCCATCCTGCAGTAGCGAAATTTGTGCTACTGTAGCACCGTTGCAGCATTTTTTCCTGCGGTGGGTTAAAAACATACGAAAAGCATCGTAGTATTTGAAAACACCAATGTAGCAAAAAATATGAGTATATAGCAAATCCACAACAAATCCTCATCCGCCACAGCAAAAAAAGGATAATATTTGTAGCTGCCCGCGAAAACATTTGGAGCATTGAAGCAAGATTTGCAGTAGACGCCCAGTATTGTCACAGCATCTCGTTCGTGGGTTCGCAGCAAAACTCACAAGAGTTTGGAGCATGTGAGAAATACCCATGCAGCATCAAAAATCTGCGAAAAAACTAACTTTGATTTTGACCTCCGATCTCGCTGTCCGGGCTCGCCGGTGGCGAATCTGGCTCACAGGAGGCCTATCGGTGATAGATCAGGCGAGCCTGTACCCATTCCCATATTCCTTGTTATCCTTCGAGCAGCTCGACGGCATAGAGGACGAGCTCCACACCAACATCCATGGCAGGAGGTCTTCCCAGGAGGTAGGAGGCGGAGGAGGGTCGGAGGTGTGCTGGGCACAGAGGAGCATGGTGGAGGGCCAGGAGATATGGCAATGGAGGATTACGGGTCGACATCTTTGTTAATAAGAGAGAGAAAATAGGATAAGAAGAGGGAGACGGAGTGAGAGCGACCGACCAGGACGATGTGATCGTCCAGGGGTATTGTATCATTTTCCTTTAACTTCTCATGTTATCAACACAATGTAGTTCTTCAAGGGCACCATGTTTTCTCTTGAAGCTTTATTCACTGCACAACTGCACATATCTTCATCTTCATTCTTATATAGTTTTGAAATGCTGACGCCGTGAGGGTGGTCCGATCACTTTCAGGCCACATCACAGTTTTATATGACAAGCGAATGACTTGTGAGCAGATGTAGATGATTTGGTCTTGCTTTAATTTATTTAAATCCGTAGCAATGCACAGAAATTGTGCTATTATCCCTGAGTATCAGGTAAAACATCTCGGTAATGAGCACCAAAATTTTTAGTGAACTTGAACACAGTAACATCTCTCTGCAGAGCTGTAAAAGCTAACAATCTGGTGTATGGCAGTTGGTACAGTTAGCCTTAAAACCTTAAATGACTTTCGTCTCAGAATGTAATGTTCTATCATCTAATCACATGGCCTTTCCCTTTTGAGTATATAATTTGGACCATTCTTATCTGCGGATTCAGGTTAAGTATCTCCTAGTGTGGAATCAGAGATAACTCTTTAATTGTTTTTCTAGGATACAGTTTTATTCTACAACAACATCACTTCAGATTTGGTTTGTCAAAAACAATTGCACATACTAATACCAAATTATGCATGCAGGACCCTGGAGTTGCTGAAGCTGAATTTGCTCTATACGACCATAGGCATAAGTTTAAGGCAATCTTTGGAATGCGCAATTCAGCTCCTATTATTCTATCCAAGGGAAAAACCTTCTTTGATTCGCTTGATTCGGATGGTACTCTCCCTGCATGGTTATCTGAAGAAGATATTTCCTACTACGCTGACAAATTTGAGAAGACAGGGTTTACAGGAGGGCTGAACTTCTATAGATGCATGGACATGTATGTCGTCGATGGCTCATTCTCACTGTCTTGCTTTTACAAATATACGGCTTTATTTATTGTTGTTAGTCAGGAAAGTTATTTTGTAGGATTTACGGGAAAGTTACTTATTTTCAATGGAAAAATCATTTCATCTGGTGACTGATGTCTGTATGCTTTAGAGTTCACATCATATGCTAACTGTAAACTGAAAAGAAAAGAACCTAGTGGCAGATCTGCCGAAATTTCTCTTTTCACCAGCTTTAAGTTGATATATGTACGTCTAAACTACATAACTGTTTGTGCCAATTTCAGTTCAGAATTTTATTTGTGAAGGCATTGGCCAGAGCTAAACGAAGGCATTCATGAGATACCGCTTATCTTCTTTTGTGTTCATGCAGGAACTGGGAGCTTTCTGCACCATGGACTGGAGCTCCAATAAAAGTAGCGACAAAATTCATCATTGGGGACCTCGACGCCTTATACAACGCACCAGGGGTGAAAGACTACATTCACAAGGGTGGCTTCAAGGCGAACGTGCCGAATCTGGAGGACGTGGTCATCCTGGAGGGAGTGGGGCACTTCCTCAACCAGGAGAAGCCTGATGAGGTTTCAGAACACATTTGCGAGTTTTTTAGCAAGTTCTGATGATATAGGCACAGTCGTAGGAAGCCTGCTTGCTCCATTGGTGTTTACATACATTTATATGTTAATGTTGTCAACTATAGATACCAAGATACTAAGTGGTATTATCTAAATAAAATCATGCGAGTCTACATGCTACGGTGTTATATGTTTGAGTTTTTTATATGTTATAAGTTGTTGACTACGCATGCCACAGGTACTGAGTATTCTCTAAATAAAATTATGATCTGATTTTCATCGAAGATTTTTTGTGAACTCTCAGGTTGTCCTAAATTTATCCAGAGGAATAGTGAGCATCTGTGAAATTTACTTGCAGTTACGTGAGATGTTCCGAGCCTAGTTCTGCAGCCAGCAGTGAGGATCTTGGAAAGGGATTCTCCCTCTCCTGGAGAAGGAGAACACTTTCAGGATCGCCACTGAATTCTCGTAAATTCTGGAGTAGGTAATCCTCGTAAAATTCTGGTATAGGGGTTTTTCGCGAGACGGAGGCATCGGTAAAAAGGAAGTCGTGAGGCGAGCATTGAGGCGCTTTGACATGCCTGGCCAAGGGAGGCTCAATGTGGGCTCTCTCCCGGTCCTTGTGGTTCCTCTCGCGTCCCCCAAAGCTGGTGGTCTTCATCTTCCTACATCTGTAGGTCCAGAATGTCCCTAAAACAATAAAATACGAAAAAAAGATTTTATGTCCCCAAGAATCAAATAACAATGCATAGAGATTTTTTAGGAAATCCCGTAAATCATCTTAGAATCAGTAAATAATGCATGAATGATCAAACCTATATGACCAAAAATATATGATACAAAATGAGAGTAACAGTGGAGTACCCATATAAATCATAAGAAGGGTCTATTCGGCAATTCTGCACTCATGCAGATCCTCGGTTCCGTTGTTGCACATTTTCATCTCCACTCCTGACTCTGATAGCACATTCTGGAGAGGATCAAAAAAAGATTGGCTTCTAACTCCGACTCCGAACAATATATTTTGTTGAGATTTTCTAAATGGACTACCATACCCTGTTGGTCGTATGTATGCGGTCTTCAAACTATGTATGGTGGTGTTGAACTACTCCGTTGTTGAAGAACCCTAGTGGGTGATGGGTGAAGCCTTTGCGTTTGTGATGGAGGAGGCCGGCGAGAAGGGGGCGGAGGACAACTCTCAATCAGGTTGAAAAGGAGGTGGTATGTGCGCTGATGGATGGGTGTGACAAGGGTCAACTGGACTCCATGTCACGTGTGAGGAGATGATTGAATGTTGGTGAGAGGGTTAGGCTTGGCGCAACATATTCTTTTTGGGCCGCGAGGCATAGGTCTAGGGGAAGGGCGCAACATGATTCAAGTGGACTCCTGGTCTGTCTTGAACTTGGTTTTATTAATGTGTCAATTAAGTAAAAGGAAGTGGAGGGTCCTATGTTGGAATGTCAGGGGATTAAACTCTGAAGCAAGGCAGCTTGCGGTGCGTGCAAAAAATTGAAGAATATGATTGTGTGTTTGTAAGAAACAAAGTGTGAATTCTTTGATCGGCGCTTTATTCATAAATTATGTCCAAAGCGTTTTGACAACTTTGCATACTCTCCCTCAATTGGTGCTTCGGGAGGAATGCTAGTGTTGTGGAATTCATCTGTCTTTTCTAGCTCGCTCATGGAGATTAAAAGATTTGGCATCACAAATTCAATTTACTTCCTCTCATAATAATGATATGTGGACAATGGCAACGGTCAGGGGTGTTGAGAGAGATCAGTTTGTAGACTGCCTTTACATGTTGGATATCTCAAATAATTATTTGCTATTGGGAGACTTTAATTTTATTCAATCTTAGGATAATTGTAACCGGCCAGGGGGTAATCTTAGCAACATGTTCAAATTTATTGACCTCACTTAAGGATGGTAGTGGGTACCCTTTACCCTACTTAGGACAAAAAAAATGAACTAAGTTTTGGCAAAACACCATTTTAAAAAAAAACTAGTTTATTTTTTAAAACTAAGATAAACTAGAGGGTACCCTAAAGTTTTCAAAGTTTCATCTAACCTCACAGGATACTGGGATTAGTAGAACTGTCTATTAAAGGTCGGTCGTATAGTTGGTTGAATATGCAACATGGTCCTATTAGAGCATCTTGATTGGTTTTTTACTAGTACAAATTAAAGTATTAATTATCCAAACATAGTAGTACCGCCCCGGTCCAAGCCAAAGTCGGATCATATACCTTGTGTGATGAATATTGACACTCACATTCCAAAGGCAAGAATCTTTCGTTTTGAAAATTACTGGACAGATATGCCAAATTTTTTAGACCGTGTTAAGTCATTTTGTGATAGACCGTCTCATAAATCATTTTCAGTGGCTGTGTTGGTGGAAAAACTTAAAGGATTACGCTATGGTCACAAAATATGGCTGATGGGCTCAGATCACTGTAGAGCCTCGTTGCAAAACCCCAACAGCAAGGTGTGATAAACACAACAACAAGTTTTCCCTCAGTTATGAAACCAAGGTTATCGAACCAGTAGGAGCAAGGAAACAATTTCAAGGTGTTGCTAACAACTTGGAACCTGCACAACACAAACTCAATACTTTTCCTCAATTTACAGTAAGGTTGTCAATCTCACTGGTTTGCTGAAAACAAAAGATTAAACGTATAGTGTGAAAGATAGTAGTTGTTTGTAGAAAGTAAACGGTAACAATAGATAATGTATCAATGGTAAAGATTGGACCGGGGTCCACACTTCACTAGAGGTGTTCTCCTTAAGATAGATAACATGCTGGGTGAATAAATTATAACGGGGCAATTGATAGACTGAGCAAGCATAACAATGCAAATATTAGACATCATGATTCCTATGTGATTTGATTGGGCATTACAACAATATACATAGACCATAATCCAAGTGCATCTATGACTAATAATCCACCTTCAGGTTATCATCCGAACCCCTTTCAGTATTAAGTTGCAAGCAACGGATAACTGCATTAAGCAGTGTGTGTAAAGTAAACAATACAATTGTTCCATGAACAAAATGTTGTTGTTTTCTCTCTAGTAGCAACAACACATCTACAACCTTAGAGATTCCTGTCACTGCTCTAGATTACTAGAGGCATGAACCCACTATCGAGCATAAATACTCCCTCTTGGAGTCACAAGCATCTACTTGGCCAAGATAGCTACTAGCAACGGAGAGCATGCAAGATCACAAACAACACAGACATGATAGAATCAATAATCAATATGACATGACAGAATCAATAATCAATCTGACATAGTATCGCAATATCCATCGGATCCCCGCAAACACAACATGTATGATTACAAATAGATGGTCTTGATCATGAACAGAGCTTACAAGATCTAAACATGATAGCACAAAGGAGGAGAAATAACCATCTAGCTATTGTATGGACCCATAGTCCAAGGGTGAACTACTCACGCATCATACCGGAGGCTGGCATGGTGATGAAGAGGGTCTCCGGGATGATCTCTCCCCTCCGGCAGGGTGCCGGGAAGAGCTTCAGATCCCCCCGATCTAGGGACGGTGGTGGCGGCGGCTATGGACTATTTTGTGGAGATCTGATCGGGTGCTTAGGGTTTCTGCATCGAGGGCTTTTATAGGCGAAGAGACGAGGTCAGTTGAGGGCCAGGGGGGCCACACCCTACCTTGGCGCGGCCTAGGGTGGACCCGCGCCTGGGGGGTGTGGCCACCTTGTGTCCCTCATTCGGCTGCCCTTCGGTCTCTGTGTTTGTTCCGGTAAAATATTGACTTTGGATTTTGACCCGTCCAATTCCGAGAATATTTCATTACTAGCTTTTCTTAAACCAAAAACAGCAGAAAACAGGCAACTGACACTGCGGCATCTTGTTAATAGGTTAGTCCCAGAAAATGTATAAAAATACCTCAAAGTGTAGACAAAACATATCAAAGTTGATATTAAACAAGCATGGAACATCAAAAATTATAGATACATTTAAGACGTATCAATGGCAGAAAACTTTATCTAAATTAAAGTTGTTGATTCGGAAATGCAACCATGCTATTTTATACTAGCCTGCCTAAAAGACAAGAGGCCCATGTTCTTAATTGAATTCAATTTTAGGAAAATTGTTAAGTTGCACTTAAAGGATCTTCTTCTTGCTAAGTGTAATTACTGGTGCAAAAGATGCACTGTCAGGTGGATTAAGATGGGGAAGAAAATACAAAAAAATTCATGCCATGGCAACATAACAATTCATAAGAAACAATATTGGTTCTTTGAAGGCTGATGATGGCAGTGATATTTCGAACCATACTATAATGGTTGGTATGATTTGGTCAAGTTATAAAGGAAGAATGGGATCTACAGATGGCATAAACATGAAATTTGATCTAAGTATAATCCTTAAAAGGGTGGATGGTTTGGATGTGCTTTCAAAGCCTTATGATGAAAAAGATATGAATGAAATTATTAAATTCATGTCGGCTAATAAAGCCCTAGGCTAGATGGGTTCAATGCCCTATTTTTAAAGAAGTGCTGTCCCATTATTCAAAATGAGTTCTACAATCTTGCTAATGATTTCCTTGTTGGGAAAGTAAGTCTATATAACATTAATGGTGCTGACATGGAGCACTTCGTTGGAAATGAAGGAAATATGCCCTAGAGGCAATCATAGAGATGATTATATTTCATATGTATCCATGAGTTGTTGTAATGTTCCTTGAATATCCATATCAGGCAACTTGTATTGATTAGCAATTATGTGAATTGTTTGTGAAACTCTTTAATTGTATGGTTATTTAATAGTTGTCTCTAGTCGGAGTTCATGTGAGGACACACGTGAATATTAGACTATCACATCGATTGGTTGATGACTATGTTTCGCAAGTCATAGACATGGAGATGTCAAACCAATGGTGTCGACATATGTTATGAACATGGGGTTGGACTGACCCAACTTGAGACTGGCAATTAGACTTGCAACTCTCTATACACATCGTATACGTTTTGTCCTTAGACCTGAGGTTGTCGCATGTACTTGAGATGTGGATCGACCTACTTTGGGGCTATCAGACACTACTTTGTAACTGTGTAGTTATAAAGTTAGCTTTCGGGTTTTTCCTGAAGCATGCTGCAAGACATGGTCAATCAAGATGGGATTTGCCCCTCTCTACTTGAGAGAGATATCCTTAGGCCCCTCGAGTGATCGGATCTAGAAATGCATGGCCGTGCTACATAAGGTTAAGAGTTAACCTAGTAAAGGGATTCCAAATCACAGTATCGAGAAAGGGAGGTTAGCTTTGTGCTAGACCAAATATCGTGAGGCAAAGGGAAATACATGTACTAAACCTTGTGATGGTTCGTCCGATATGATCTTTGTATGCGTTTAGGAGTTGGCACGTCTTGCTAGAGGCCGCTACCAACTATTGACAGAATAAGTGTATTTGTGTCATGTCTACACGTATATGAACCTATAGGGTCACACACTTAAGGGGCTGGAAGCCTAATGAGGATTGGATCTGAATTAGACCAGGCTTAGGCTACTAATGGGCTGCTAATGTAGAAGACCACTAGGGACGCCTATATAAGAGAGGGTGGGGCGAGCTGACCAGTGTTAGACCATTCCACCCAGCCGCCACACCTCACACATGTGTTGCACGCGCGAACCTAGCAGTCTGGCGTCTGACGCTTCCATCCCGCATGTGTGGATACCTCGGAGGTGCTGCATCTGTGGCACTTGGACGAGCCGTGCAAGGAAAGCTTCTCGTGGGACGAGGACAAGGAGGAGACGTGGAACATCTGCGCTGCCTCTACGCGCTTCATCAATTCCGCAACTGCACATCTAGTGGTAATCCCGTGATCTATGACAACAGTAATCCTGGTTTACGCGGTATAATTTTTTTGATTTGCGCTAGTGTAGCCTACCCGTATCCCTATAGTGGTATTAGATCCGATGCTGTTCTGTTATAGGTTCAGAATGTTTGCATATGGTGAAATGCAGATTGATATGAATGATGTGATCGTTTATATGTCGGTGGTTCAGGATTGATCTGTGATCTTGCTTTCCGTGATCGTGATTATGAGGTTGTCGAACGACTTACCCCTATCGGTCGGTTTCCGCCATCGGGGTAGACAGTGACACATAAATCCTGTTGAATCACGCGAAGATCAATATGATTGATCAAATCGGAACCTAGATCTAAATCGATGTACCGTGATCAAAGGAGTTTGATTGAATCAGAACAATAGTCGGTTTATGGTAAATTTGATTTGCCGATCAAAATCCTTAAAGAAAATTGTGTAGATTCGATCTCTCATTTTCACAGTTTTCCGGACGCCCAGAGATACCGCGAGGAGCGCTGCTCCTTCGAACCCCGCAGAGGGAGACCCCCTAGACCCCCCTTAATCGTAACTCATTTTGTATCTTGTTAAGGTAACTAGGTGATGCGAGTTCACATGATCCAGTAGAATGCGATTCTATGCATAACTTGTTTTTGCAGGATGTGTGTGATTAGTATGGCCCATATATGTATGTGATGCATGTATAAATTTTATCATGACCTGCGTGTCGTGAGTAGGGCAACACGGCTGGAGCCATATGTGTTGCCAATTATTGTAATGGTCTGCGTGCCAACTTGTGATGATCCCAATACTATGTAATTTTGATTACTAGCTGTTAGGAGTAATAGATTGTATTAGTTCTTGGAGGACTCATCACTTGGAGGATGGCTCACATGGAACATGAAGATGGAGATCATCATGGTGGACAGGTTTTATGGCGATGGAGATCACCATGAGAAAATGGGCCATACTGTGTCACATCATATGTGAATGTTATTCTTATGCGTTTTACTACTATGCGTGCTTAGATGATAGAAGTAGAACGATCCCTCACAAAGTTTAAGTTAAACCATGCCCTGTCAACCAAACCTTGCACCATCCTATGCCGTGTACAATCGTTGGTGGGCCTATGAAATTAGGGTGCCGCGGTTTTCCTTGGCTGGATGGGTTTGTATCGGATACCTACACGCATAAGGGTTGGTGAGCTTGACAAGGTCATCTTAACAGTTAAGGACCTTGGGGCATAAAGGTTGGGCGCCTAGTTTTGACATAGAGATGTCACCCAACAACAAGAGTCATATGTGATATAATTAGCAAGTGTTGCTTACCGATTTACCTTGTCTTCTAGCAGTGATGCTAAAGCTCACTAGTCGACTTGTTAATTGTGGATCTTGAATCACTTAGTATCAATATAGGGATATTGATTTAAGTGGGAGTATATGCTATTAAATTGTTTAATATGTTTTACTCTTTCATGGTTACATGGCTTAGTATTTTGCATGTTTTCTGTTGTAGATCAATGGCACCGAACACTACATCACCTTTTTCTTTGCGTTCAATTCTTGACAAAGATAAACTAAATGGGACAAACTATTCGGACTGGATCCGTAACCTAAGAATTGTTCTCAGGTCTGATAAAAAGGAAATGGTTCTGGATACCCCAATCCTCGATGAACCTGCTGATAATGCATATGCTGCCCTCAAGAATGCCTACAAGAGAGCATGTGATGATTCTCTCGAGGTTAGCTATCTTATGCTTGCATGCATGGAACCTGAACTCCAAAATAAGTTTGAGGATCAGGAAGCGTACGATATGATCGTCGCGCTTAAGGACATGTTCCAAGATCAGGCAAGGACTAAGAGGTACAATGTTGCCAAGTCCTTTATGGAATGCAAGCTAGCAGAGGGAGCAGCTGTAGGCCCCCATGTGATCAAAATGGTTGGTTACAGTCAGACTTTGGAAAAGCTTGGTTTTCCACTAGGCCAAGTGTTGGCTACTGATTTCATTTTGGCGTCTCTTCCATCTAGCTATGGGCAGTTCATTTCGAACTACCATATGCATGGGGTGGAGAAGGGCCTTAATGAGTTATGTGGGATGCTAAAAACAGCAGAAAGTGACATGAAGAAGTGTGCAGGGCATAGCCATGTGATGGTTGTGCAGAACAAGCCTAGCTTCAAGAGAAAGGGTACTTCTTGGAAGAAGAAGGGCAGGGCTAAGGATACGATCCCCAAGCCTGCACCCAAGCAAAAGGCTGGACCTGTAGAAGACACTGAGTGCTTCTTTTGTCATGAACATGGCCACTGGAAGAGAAACTGTAGCAAGTACCAAGCTTATTTGAAGAAGAGTGGAAGTAAGAGTACTTCCCACTCAGGTACGCTTGTTGTAAATGTTGTGGACATTCTTCTCGCTGATTCTTATGTTAACTCTTGGGTATTTGATACCGGATCGATTGCTCATATTTGCAATTCGATGCAGGGGCTAATAAGGACTAGATAAGTGCAGAAAGGCGAAGTGGATTTTCACATCGGAAATAAAGCAAGGGTTGCTGCATTGTTCATCGGCGTCATGCAACTTCACCTTCCGTCAGGATTTATTATGGAGTTAAATAATTGTTATTACATTCCTAGTATGGGTCGAAACATTTTATCACCTTCATGTTTGATGAGGGATGGCTATTCATTCGCGAGTGCAAACAATGGTTGTGTAATCTCTAAGAATGCTATGTTTATGGCTGATGCTCCCATTGTGAATGGGTTATTTATTTTAAATCTTGATGATGCATCTGTTTACAATGTTAGTGCTAAAAGGCTTCGGCCCAATGATTTGAGTCCTACCTATTTATGGCATTGTTGTTTGGGGCATATAAGTGAAAAGAGCATGAAGAAGCTCCATGGTGATGGTCTTCTAACGTCGTTTGATTTTGAATCATACGAGACATGTCAAGCTTGTTTACTTGGAAAGATGACCAAGTCGCCTTTTTAGGGTTTACCCGAGAGAGCGACAGACTTGTTGGAACTCATACATACTGATGTATTTGGACCAATGAGCACGACAGCCAGAGGAGGATATCACTACTTCATTACTTTTACGGATGATTTCAGTAGATATGGTTATGTCTACTTGATGAGGCATAAGTCTGAAACTTTTGAAAAGTTCAAGGAGTTTCAGAGTGAAGTAGAGAATCAACGTGGCAAGAAAATAAATGCCTTGCGATCTGATCGTGGAGGTGAATATTTGAGTCACGAATTTAGCGATCATCTTAAGAGTTGCGGAATTGTTCCACAACTTACGCCGCCTGGAACGCCTCAAAGAAACGGGGTCTTCGAACGGCGTAATCGAACTTTGTTGGACATGGTTCGATCGATGATGAGCCAGTCGGATTTACCATTATCATTTTGGGGTTACGCTCTAGAAATGACAACTTTCACACTTAATAGGGTACCATCTAAATCCGTAGTTAAGACACCATATGAGATGTGGACTGGAAAGAATCCCAGTTTTTCTTTTCTAAAGATTTGGGGTTGTGATGCATTTGTCAATCGACTTCAGTCGGACAAGCTAACACCCAAATTGGATAAGTGCATTTTCGTGGGATATCCGAGGGAAACCTTAGGGTATTACTTCTACAACCGAGAAGAGGGCAAAGTGTTTGTCACTCGTAGCGGTGTTTTCCTAAAGAAAGAGTTTCTCACAAATGTAACGAGTGGAAGGTCAGTGCGACTTGAAGAAGTTCAAGATGAGCCAGTCGGGGATGCATCTATGAGTGATTCTATTGTTGAAGAACAAGTTGAGGAACCCGTGGCAAGAGAAGCACCACAACCACGAAGGTCGGCGAGGCTCCGCGAAGCGCGGGAATTATTATCGTTAGACAATGATGAGCATGTGACCTATGCAGAAGCGATGGTGGGCCCAGACTCTGAGAAATGGCTGATCACCATGAGATCCGAGATAGAGTCCATGGGAGACAATCAAGTTTGGAACTTGGTTAACCTGCCTGATGGTTTTAAAGCCATCGAGTGCAAATGGATTTATAAGAAGAAGATTGATATGGATGGAAATGTTCACATCCATAAAGCTCAACTTATTGCAAAAGGTTTTCGACAAGTTCAAGGAGTTGACTACGACGAGACTTTCTCACCCGTAGCGATGCTTAAATCTATACAGATTATTCTAGCCATTACTGCACATTTCGACTATGAAATATGGTAGATGGATGTCAAGACGGCTTTCCTAAATGAAATCCTAACTGAGGACGTGTATATGATGCATCCCGAAGGTTTTGTCGATCCAAACAATTCTTGAAAGGTATGCAAACTTCTAAAGTCCATTTATGGGCTAAAGAAAGCATCTCAGAGTTGGAACATTCGATTTGATAAAGTTGTAATGGAGTTTGGCTTCATCAAAAACGAACAAGAACCTTGTGTTTACAAGAAGGAAAGTGGGAGAGCGCTGGTATTTCTAATCTTATATGTAGATTGAAGGGTTTCGCGGCATAGTAAATCAAAATTTTCTACGGAGCGAACAGAGGGAAAGCCAAGATCTAATCTAGGAGATGCAAACAACGAGAGAGATTGGATTAGATCTTCATACCCTTGAAGATTCGCTGTGCGGCGTTCGTCGGGCGTGGGTGATGTAGTCGTACTCGCTTCTCCTCCTCGCGATCCGATCCGATCTAGCACCACAAGTGGCGGTGCCTCCGTGAGATGCACACGTGCAACACCTCGACGTCTCCTCCTTCCTCGGACCAGCGAGTATGGTGGAGAGATAGATTGGATCTACAACACGACGGCGTGGTGTATATGGTGGAGAATTTCTGCAGGCTTCGCCTACAAAAAGTCCGGAGGGAGAGGAAGGTAGCAAGGTGCTAGGGCTTGGAGGAAGGTGTGTAGTAGGGAGGGCCGCACCCCTCTATATATAGAGGCGGCCATCCCTGCCCCTCCTCCAAGCCTATCTCTAGTTTAAACAATTTAAACTCTCCCTTATCTAGAAATCCTATCTCTAGTTTAAACGATTTAAACTCTCCCTTATTTAGAAATCCTATCTCTAGTTTAAACGAGTTTAAACTTATCTAGGATCGGCTGGGCCCTATGGGGCCTCGTGCCCCTGGCCCAATGTGTCCAGGACACTCCCTCATAGGCCCATGCCCCTCCCGGAAGGTGGGGCCACGTTGGTCCCTTCCGGAAGGTTCTAGAAGCTTCGGTACAATACCGATTAACCCGAACAATTCGAACTCCAAAAACTGCTCGCCTTATATGAATCTTATTCCGAACATTCCGGAACCTCTCGTGATATCCCGGATCCCATCCGAGACTCGAACAAAATTCATAAACCAATTATCCAATCTATCCTAGCGTCGAGATACGTTAAGTGTGACCGCGGGTTCGAGAATATGAGACATGATCTTCTATCAATAATCAAGTGATGCAGGGCACCCATATTGACTCCACACATTCATCGATGATCATATCGGATGAACCACGATGCCAGGATTCAATCAATCCTATATATATTCCCTTCGTCTCGCGATATTTTACTTGCCCGAGATTCGATCGTCGATGCCGTCATACCTAGTTCAATCTCGTTCACAACAAGTACTTTACGTTCCGTAATCCGATATCACTTTGTGATTAACTCCTTAACCACATGCTTGCAAGCGGTGTTGATATCGATTACGAGTGGGCCCAAGTATATCTCTCCGACTTGGGAGGACAAATTCCATCTCGATACATACAACCCAACAGATACTTTCCGATCACCGAGACACCTTTATGATCACCCTCTCATAGGATGACGTTTGATGACCTCAAAGATTTCTTCCGTACTGTGGAGTTGCATTATCTCATGGTCTAAGGAATAAAATATTTGACATAGAAAAGCTTCGCAAAGATGAACACGATGAAACGATCTAATTGCTTCGCTTAGTTTGGTCATCCATCATATCATTCTCCCAATGATATGATCTCATTATCAATTGACAACTCATGTCTATGGTTAGGAAACCTTAACCATCATTGATCAATGAGCTAGTCCATAGAGGCGCACTAGGGACACGGTGTTGTTTACAAACCACACAAGTATTAATGTTTCCGCTTAACAATTCTAGCATGAAACATAAACTTTATCATGAACAAGAATTATAATAATAACATCTTTATTATTGCCTCTAGGGCATAATTCAACGATCTCCCACTTGCACTAGAGTCAATAATCTAGTTTACATCGGCAACAATCTCACACCCATGGCAATCGAGGTGTTGATCATGTTTACACGTGGAAGAGGTTTAGTCGGTGGATCTGCGACATTCGATCCGTATGTACTTTGCTAATCTTGATCTCCATCGCTATATAATCTCGGATTATATGAAACTTGCGGTTGATATGCTTGGTCTTTGGATGATATCTTGGTTCCTTAGCGAGTGCTATGGCGCCAGTGTTGTCACACAATATCTCCAGTGGGTCCAATGCACTTGGAACCACGCCAAGCTCAGTGATGAAGTTTCTGATCCAAACTCCTTCACTTGACGCTTCTGCAGCAGCCATGTATTCCGCTTCCACTGTAGATCCCGCGATCACGCTTTTCTTGCAGCTTCTCCAGCTCACAGCTCCTCCATTCAAAATATACACGTATCCTGTCTGAGATTTAGAATCATCCTTGTCGGTGTTGAAACTAGCGTCGACGTAACCTTTTACGACAAGATGTTCATCACCCCCATAGACTAAGAACATTTCTTTAGTTCTATTTAGGTACTTTAGGATGTTCTTCACGGCTGTCCAGTGTTCCACTCCTGGATCACTTTGATATCTGCTCGTCAAACTAAGAGCATTGGACACATCCGGTCTAGTACACAGCATGGCATACATGATGGAACCTATGGCCGAGGCATAAGGCACTTTGCTCATAGCTTCCCTATCATTTACCGTAGCTGGACACTGAGCCTTGCTCAATATCTTACCTGACAACATAGCACTGAACCTTTCTTTGCTGTGGCATCCTGCGAAAACCACTACTAGAAAATCGCGTTGAATTTGTGCATTGCATCGTCATCATCATGCATTGTTTGCATAAAACTATTTGCAGATAAACTTGTTTTGTTTTCTAAAACGCCCCGTCTTTTATTCAAACGCCAAACACCGGTTCTCCGGAATTATTTTTGTTGTCGGCTATCGGGTTGCGAAAGCCGTGTTTTAAAATAAATAAAATATTTATTATTTTAGCGGGCGATCGAGCGGCGATTGATTGACGACCACCCAGAATTACAATCGGTCCACCCCGTAATCCCAGGGTTATGGACGCCATTGGTTATTCTGGGGCTAAGAGCCCTAAAAAGGATTACGGGGTGGACCGATTGTAATTTCTGGGGTGGTCGTTCAATCGATCGGCCGCTAAAATAATAAATATTTTATTTATTTTAAAACACTTCGCAACCCGATAGCCGACAAAAAATAATTCGAGAACCGTGTTTGGCGCTTGAATAAAAGACGGGCGTTTTAGAAAACAAAACAAGTTTATCGCAAATAGTTTTATGCAAACAATGCATGACGATGATGCAATGCAAAATTCAACGCGATTTTCTAGTAGTGGTTTTTGGATGCCAATTCGACACCACTAACAAGGGATCTCGCCCTCGAGATCCGCCTCATGGTACCGGAAAGAAGGTCGGCGATCTGCGTCTTCTCGCTTCGTGTAGATCCTCGCGACACCACTAACAAGAGGTCGTTGTTCGTGATCGTCGAGAGAACACTCCGGAAACAAAAGGTCGAAGTTAGGGGTATCCACAAATAAAGCCACCCCTAACTTCCGCGGACGGAGTAAAACTGCTGGATCCACTGATTCGATGTACGAGAGCGAATGATAAGAGTAGTCGGATGGTGATCAGTCCATCGCGCACCCAAACCATTACTCTGCAAACGACTAGGCGGATTATGCAATCAACTCTCGGAATCAGACTGAAGATCTCGACAAGCGAGGTTCGGAACAACGGAGGGATGCAGACTCTGCATCGGATCTGGCGTAGAGGATGATGTCGTCGCGTCGGAAAACACCGGAAGGCAGAAACAAGGAACAAAGAATGGTTACACCGATGAAGGATTCCTCGGCAGCATGAACACCGGACGTAGCATCACCGTTACCAAAGGAGGAAACGAAACCCTGAAGGTACGACGGAAACCCAACCACGAGAATTCCTGGACTCGAAGAAAGAGAAGAGAGCGGATTCAAAACACGTAGAGGTAAGAGGGGAATAGCAGAGGGGTAAGGAATAAAATCAGACCTATCAGAACTATCCAACCGATTTTGCAAAAATAGTTTTGACACTCTACTTCGGCCGTTAGCTAGGTTATCCTACAGGCTGGACTTGTGGGGTATCGCAACTGCTGAGCTCTGATACCACTCTGTAACACCCTCAGAATCGGATCTATGCAAGTTTTAGCGAAACCCGCCAAACCCGCATAGAAACGATTCAAAGGTGCCCACCAGGCACTTTCGCAAAGTGGAAAAAAGTAATAACATTACACAACAGTCCTCGATGGGACCCACATAATGAGATATATATATACAATGACTCAAGGAGTCAAGAATACGATATAATATACAAAGATCCAAATCACCTTGAAAAGCGATAGGCGTCCAGCTACGGACAAGATGCAAATGGGGCTAAGAGCCACGAAGAATAACCAATGGCGTCCATAACCTGCCCAGGCCAAGCGGAAGGGTAACCCCGCTAACGGCGTCGATCTCAAAACCTGCTTAAACAAAGGGGTGCCGACAAAGGGCAAAGGAAAAGAGGAGCGTCGATCTTGAGGCCGTACAGCGAGGCTAGAATTGGCGGTCCTCGCCTACATAGGTATGGTGGATCGCGGCGAGATGCACTAAACAACCTATAGAGACTCGATTCAACTAGCGGCGATCGAGAGGTAAGGTAGACCTATCCGAACCAGCTGATTCTAACACCAAACAAACCCTTCCGGTGTTTCCCCTCGAGACCAAAGCGAAGTCAACCGAGGAACTCACACGGTTGGCAGTTTATTTATTCGATTATAGTTGCGACAATTACTAGTCGGTTTAGATAATCATCCCGATAAAATAAGCGATGGGTCATTTTAGTTAACCATTCCGTTATAGTTGCAGCAATTACTAATCGAATCTGGATGGCATGATATAAACCCAAAACCCAAAGTTGTTGGTACTTTTATTCAGCCATTCCGTTGTAGTTGCAGTACTTACTAGTCGGTACAATGGTATGCGACAACTCGAACAAGCAATTGTGGGCGTATTATTTAGCCATTCCATTATAGTGAAGCTGATTACTAGTCATTATAAAGTCAAATTTATAGCAATAAACTTTAGTTATGCTTGTCTATGGTTAGAATCTTGCTCCAAGTCGTCCATATCCATGGACACGGCTTTCAGAAAGCTTTACCCGGCCGGGGTGCACCAATAGCAACACACGCTCGATCAACCTCGGAAAAAACAACTCAAAACCCAACGAGGCTTTCATGACTGAACAATCACAGGATTCAGAAATATTTTAGGGGCCACCCTTAAGATCCATAGCAAAGCCGGTGACTCGAGACGGGCTCAAGGTTTGGGTATCTGGTGAGCATCGGGAACCCGAAAGTGTGGCTGGGCTTGTCGACACCGCGGAATCGTGTCCCGATCCTAAACAGTACAGTGTGCTCCTCGCACAAACGTAAATACATAAGTAGCATGGCATAAGTACGGGATTGCAAATAAAACCTCAAACTAGTTTGTGGCCCCAAGAAATAAGACTGCATCAAGCTCTGGCTCAGGGGGGTCCCATATACCTCCCGGATGTGGATAGCGCGATAAATCAAGGAACATGTATCAAGTACTCGGGGTCTTACGGGACACAAGTGGGCATTCGGAAACCAAATATTATCTATCACCCACCGATGCCTCTGCTTATTTCAATTTTAGTTGTTAAACAGAAATTAAAGTGAGCGATAAGTAAAACTAAGATCATCTCCAACATCAACATGCGGCAATACATCAACAATCGTGGCCTTCGGGCGACACGCACAAAGACACTTGAGTAAGCGGCTACGACGCGCAAGTCCAACTATCTACCAAACAACAGGTAATAGGATGTGTCCAAGGTAATATAAGGCTGCAGGGGATATCACAGGTACGGAAACTAGAGCATCGCAACACAAATAGCAATAGATCAACAGGAGGGAATAAATACTATAAAAATAAGATAGGTAGAAAGGGGGGAGATGCTCGCCTGAAAACATTGTCGAAGGTTCAACCGAAGATCGGGGCGAAGCTCACATCAACTCAATGGCCTTATCCGCGAAGAAGCAAAACGCTAGAAGAAACACCGGATGCAATATTCAATACAACGGCAGAAGATCGGCATGACGCATGTTTGATGCATGACATGGCCAAGGTGCGATGCAATTAGGTCAATATTAAGCGGAACCGGGGTCCCGACAATAATTAGGCGGTTCAAGTTGTTTAGATACCCCGCAATTTAATGTTGTCTTAACATGACAGAAGATTACACCGGGTTCGCTACCCAAATTTAAATGAGGCCAATATAAGGCTAGATTTGCCCGCATATGGGCCCCATATTTAATTATTAGGTGAATCGGCATAAGGCCCCCAAACCACATGGTGTTATGCATGCATGAACAATTAAAATGCGACAAGTTGGATTGTGTTATAAAATAGGGTTTTGGGAAGGGGTTCACACATTAGGGGTCTCGGCGATCTTGGGGTTCGGGGTCCGGGGTCGGTCTCAGGGGTTCGGTCTCGGCGGGATCGTTCTCGAACAACGGGGCAGATCTTGTCGTGCTTCAGGTTCGGGTGTGGTCCTCGGCGAACTGTCGGTCTCGGCGGGAGGTCTTGGCGCTCGGGGCGAAGAACTTGGCGTTTGGCGTCGGCGTCCTTACCGTCCGTGTCCTCGCGCATCGCATCCGGGAAGGAGTACTCGTCGTTCACGGTCTCGATGTCCGAGGCGAAGTACTTGTCGTTCCAGAATGAAGACCTTGGGATGCCATCTCGATCATTGGTCAACTCGTTGGAGGCAGAACTTGGCATCTGACTCCCGGGCGTCGGTGCGGGAAGGCGGTCTTGTCGTACCGGGTCGGCGACCTTGGCCTTCGGGTTCTCGGGGTCCGAGGATCTCCGGATCGCTCTTCGGGGTTCGGCTATCGGATCCGTGAAGGAGTTCTTGGAGGAGAACATGATCGGGTTTGCTTTCATCGGGAAGGCTTGATTCACAACATCAAATCACCACACGAGATGACACCGGAGCTAAGGGATTAGAATATTAGAGCGTTGGTCATCGTGGAGCATCTGTAGCATATACACGCATGTATCAGCACTAAACAAAAGCAGTACCACCACGGCATCTGGACTGCACGAGAGAGCGAGGACGAGGCGAGGACTGAGGAGAGCAGTTGCGGCGCTGCAGGGTCCTCTCGGGAGGCGGCGTGAAGGGAAGCGTCTGCGGTGGCGCGGGTGGCGAGGCGGCGGCGGGCGGCCTTGGCGCGCGAGCAGCGGCGCTCCGCGGACGGGCGACGCGGACGGCCACGAGTGCGGGAGGCCGCAGGCGGTGGGCGCTCGGAAGGAAGTGCCGCGGGGACAGGCGGTGCTTGGGAGTGGCGGGAGGCGGAAGGCTGCTCGGCTGCGGACGTCGGCGGGAGGCGTCGCGTGGCGGAGAGGTGGGCAGCGGGCAGCGTGAGAAGGGGCCTGTCAAGGCGGGAGGGCGGAGGGAAGAAGGGCCGAGGCGGGTGCGGTGGCGCGGAGCTTGGGGAGGAGGCGGTGGCGCGGTGGGGAGGGAGGCGAGGCTGCGGTGGTGGGCGGGCGGTGACGCCGGGGCGGGCGAGCAGTGGAGGAGGGAGCCAGAGGAGGAAGAAGACGGGGGCAGCGCGTCGGGTGGGTCCCGTGGGGCCGCGGGACCGGGGCTGGTGGGGGGCGGTTGGCTCGGGGTGTGCGTGCGTCGTGTCATCGTGTGCTGAGTGTGTGAGTGCCTGTGAGGGAGGGGAGAGGGAGTGGAGAGAGGGTAGGATTAGGTGGCAGTTTGGGGTTGGTGGGGGAGTTGGGGTGGGCTGATGTGGCGCAAGGGGAGTGGTCGGGGTGAGGTGGAGAGGGGTTGGGTAGGATAGGTTGGGTGTAAAAAGGATTACGGGGTGGACCGATTGTAATTTCTGGGGTGGTCGTCAATTGATCGGATTCGACTGCCCCGCTAAAATAATAAATATTTTATTTATTTTAAAACACGGCTTTCGCAACCCGATAGCCGACAACAAAAATAATTCCGGAGAACCGGTGTTTGGCGTTTGAATAAAAGACGGGGCGTTTTAGAAAACAAAACAAGTTTATCTGCAAATAGTTTTATGCAAACAATGCATGATGATGACGATGCAATGCACAAATTCAACGCGATTTTCTAGTAGTGGTTTTTGCGGGATGCCACATTTGCCTTATCCATTCTGAACCTTTTCAGAACTTTGTCTAGGTATGTACTCTGGCTTAAAGCTATCAGGCGTCTTTGTCTATCTCTATAGATTTTGATGCCCAATATATAAGCAGCTTCACCTAGGTCTTTCATTGAAAAACACTTGTTCAAATAACTCTTCACATCGTTAAGCATGTTGATGTCATTTCCGATAATCAATATGTCATCCACATACATGCGAAAGCGTCACCGAGCTCCCACTCACTTTCTTGTAGATACAAGCTTAGAGCAATTTGGAACAAATCCAAAACTCTTGATCACTTGATCAAAGCGAAGGTTCCAACTCGAGATGCTTGCTTCAGTCCATAAATGGAACGCTGAAGTTTGCATACTTTACTAGCATCCTTAGGATCGACAAAACCTTCGGGTTGCATCATATACAACTCTTCATCAATGTTCCCATTGAGGAAAGCAGTCTTGACATCCATCTGCCATATTTCATAATCATGAAACGCAGCAATTGCTAATAAAATCCGAATGGACTTAAACATCGCTACGGGAGAGAAAGTCTCATCGTAGTCAACACCTTGAACTTGTCGAAAACCTTTTGCGACAAGCCGTGCTTTATAGACGGTAACATTACCATCCGCGTCCGTTTTCTTCTTGAATATCCATTTGCACTCAACGGCCTTTCGGTCGCTAGGAGGATCCACCAAAGTCCATACTTGGTTTTCGCTCATGAATCCCAATTGGTTCATGGCTTCCACCATTTCTCGAGTCCGGGCTCATCATCGCTTCCTCATAGTTCGTAGGTTCACCGTCTTCTACCAACAAGACAGTCAAGCGAGTTGTACCACTCGGGAGGGCACGCGACCTTGTCGACTGCGACGTTCGATAGACATCATCCGAGCTTCATGATCCTTGTCATTAGCTTCCTCTATTGTTGGTGCAACCTTTGGAACAATTTCAGTCTGCGCTACTCTCCAATTCAAGAGAAGGTTCAATAACCTCGTCTAGCTCTACTTTCCTCCCACTCACTTCTTTCGAGAAACTCCTTCTCAAGAAAGGAACCGTTCTTCGACAAACACTTTGCCTTGTTACGTGATAGAAGGTATACCCAATGGTTTCCTTAGGGTATCCTATGAAGACGCATTTCTCGCTTTGGGTTCGAGCTTGTCGGCATCAACTTCTTGACGTAAGCTTCGCATCCCCAAACTTTAAGAAACGACAACTTAGGTTTAGCACCAAACCACAGTTCATACGGTGTCGTCTCAACGGATTTAGATGGAGCCCTATTTAAAGTGAATGCAGCGGTTTCTAATGCATAACCCCAAAATGATAACGGCAAATCAAGAAGAGACATCATTGATCGGACCATATCTAATAGGGTTCGATTCATGCTCGAACACACCATTGCTTGTGTGGTGTTCCAGGTGGCGTGAGTTGTGAAACGATTCCACTTGCTTTAAGATGCGTGAGAAAATCATAACTCAAATATTCACCTCCACGATCGGATCGTAGAAACTTAATCTTTCTGTTACGATGGTTCTCCACTTCATTCTGAAATTCTTTGAACTTTTCAAATGTTTCAGATTTATGTTTCATTAAATAGATATACCCATATCTACTTAAGTCATCGTAAAAGTGAGAAAATAGCGATATCCACCGCGCGTCGAAACACTCATCGGTCCGCATACATCGGTATGTATGATTTCCAACAAGTCCGTTGCTCGCTCCATCATACCGGAGAACGGGGTTTTGATCATCTTGCCCATGAGGCATGGTTCGCATGCGTCAAATGATTCAAAATCAAGAGACTCCAAAAGTCCATCAGAATGGAGTTTATTCATGCGCTTTACACCAATATGACCTAGGCAGCGATGCCACAAATAAGTAGTATTATCACTATCTACTTTGCATCTCTTAGCCTCAATGTTATGGATGTGTGTTTCATCCCTTTCGAGATTTAGAAGAAATAAACCATTCACAAGAGGTGCATGACCATAAAAGATGTTACTCATATAAATAGAACAACCATTATTCTCCGATTTAAATGAATAACCGTCTTGCAATAAACATGATCCGAAAATAATGTTCATGCTCAACGCAGGCACATAATAACATTTATTAAGGTTTAAAACTAATCCGAAGGTAAAACTAAGGAGAGCGTGCTGACGGCCATCACATCAACTCTTGATCCGTTGCCAACGCGCATCGTCACCTCATCCCTCGCAAGCCGCCGTCTATTCCGTAGCTCCTGTTTCGAGTTACAAATATTAGCAACTGAACCGGTATCAAATACCCAGGCACTACAATGAGGGCTAGTAAGGAAAACATCAATAACATGTATATCAAATATACCTTTGATGGTGCCAGCCTTCTTGTCCGCTAAGTATTTTGGACAGTTGCGCTTCCAGTGACCCCTGTCCTTGCAATAGAAGCACTCAGTGTCCGGCTTAGGACCAGACCTGAGCTTCTTCTCAGCAGGGGCATCGCGCTTGCCGCCGCCCTTCTTGAAGGGCTTCTTTGCTCCCTTGCCTTTCTTAAAGGAGGGCTTGTTGACCATCAACACATGATTATCCTTCTTGATGTCCACTTCAGCCTTGACTTTCGAAGAGCTCGGTGATCATATCGATGGAACCAATCGATTATGAGTCACTACAAAACTTTTGTAGCTGGGAGGAGTGATTGCGAACCTGTCAATCTTGAGCTCCTCGAATCGTGCATTCCAGCTTGCTCAAGCGTTGAGTGTAGCCCGACATCTTTATGGCGTGCTCACTAACGAACTCCTTCCTCCATCTTGCGTTAAAGATCTTCTCGGAGATCTCATATCTCTCGAGCGGGCTTGAGTGCGAAACATGGTTTTCAGCTCCTCGAGAATCTCAAAGGGCCGGGATAGGTTTCAAAAGCGATTTTGAAGCTCCGGTTCCATAGCAAACAACATGGTGCTCTTAATCACACCATAATCATCTTTGCGTGGTGATAGACAGCTTTCTCATCGGTAGCGATTTGCAAGGGGGTCACCTAACGCTTACCAAGGACATAGTCCTTTTGTCCATGACAGAATGATTTTTAGATTGCGGAACCAATTGGTGAAGTTAGACCCATTGTTTCTAAGCTTTTCCTTCTCAGAAAAGCGTTGAAGTTGAAGTTGGATTTGGCCATGTGATCTACAGTATTTGCAAGTACAATTTAGACTATGTTCATGATAAATAGTTCAACTTAATCAAATTACTAGATGAACTCCCACTAAATTCAACATCCCTCAAGTTGTTTAGTGAACACGATCCAAATTCACCACACCTAATCCGATCATCACGAGAAGAGATGTGGTTTCAATGGTGGACAACGAAGTGTCGATCATATCATTCATATGACTCATGCTTAACCTTTCGGTTCTTGTGTTACGAGGCCATGTCTGTACATGCTAGGCTCGTCAAGCTAGACCCAAGTATTTCCGCGTGTGCAAAAACTGGCTTGCACCCGTTGTATGTGAGCGTAGAGTCTATAGCACCCGATCATCACGTGATGCTTGGACACGATTTAACTTTGAACGGTGCATACTTGGGGAGAACACAGTTTTATCTTGATCTTTAAGTGAGGAATCATCTTATAATGCTACCGTCGCGATCTAAGCATAATAAGATACATAAAAGGATAAACATCACATGCATATAACTTTATGTGACATGGTATAGCCAATCTTCGCAATGATCTCCATCTTGTGCGTTCGGCATGATCTCCATCACTCCACCATGATTGCCTCCACCACGAATAGCAACTACAACTATTGCTAACTACTTAGCGATAAAGTAAAGCTATTACATGGCGTATAAGAAGTTGACTCGCAGTCATACACAATTATAAAGACAACCATATGGCTCCTGCGGTTGTGTACTCATCGACATGCAAGTCGTGAAACATTACAAAACATGATCATCGCATACAATATACACATCACATCTTGGGCCATACCATATCACGAAAACACTCCTGCAAAAACAAGTTAGACGCCTCTACTTTCTTGTTGCATGTTTTACGTGGCTTATGGGAGTAGATGCTAAGAACGATTCTTACCTACGGAAAGCCACAACGGTGATATTATGGTTGCCAAACTCGGTGTTAATCCCATGACAACTATAGTGAGAGAAACCGACATCCACCACCGCATATGTGGTACAAGCCTCACGTCAAGTGCGGAGCGGTCTCATGACGACGCCGAGTAAGGTTGGCCTGGACCTTCAATCTCACTATCCCGCGTCATAAGAAGAACACAAACAAGAGGCTTGCAACAGAAAACATCAACGCCCGCAACAACCATGTTGCGTTCTACTCGTGAAACACATCTACGCATAGATCTAGCTCTGATACCACTGAAGGGTTTCGCGGCATAGTAAATCAAAATTTTCTACGGAGCGAACAGAGGGAAAGCCAAGATCTAATCTAGGAGATGCAAACAACAAGAGAGATTGGATTAGATCTTCATACCCTTGAAGATTCGCACAGCGGAACGTTCGTCGGAACGTGGGTGATGTAGTCGTACTCGCTTCTCCTCCTCGCGATCCGATCCGATCTAGCACCACAAGTGGCGGTGCCTCCGTGAGATGCACACGTGCAGCACCTCGACGTCTCCTCCTTCCTCGGACCAGCGAGTATGGTGGAGAGATAGATTGGATCTACAACACGACGGCGTGGTGTATATGGTGGAGAATTTCTGCTGCAGGGCTTCGCCTACAAACAATCGGGAGGGAGAGAGGAAGGTAGCAAGGCTGCTAGGGCTTGGAGGAAGGTGTGTAGTAGGGGGGAGGGGGCGCACCACCCCTCTATATATAGAGGGGGGGCGGCCAGCCCTTGCCCCTCCTCCAAGCCTATCTCTAGTTTAAACAATTTAAACTCTCCCTTATCTAGAAATCCTATCTCTAGTTTAAACGATTTAAACTCTCCCTTATCTAGAAATCCTATCTCTAGTTTAAACGAGTTTAAACTTATCTAGGATCGGCTGGGCCCTATGGGGCCTTGTGCCCCTGGCCCAATGCGGCCAGGACACTCCCTCATAGGCCCATGCCCCCTCCCGTAAGTTGGGTCCACGTTGGTCCCCTTCCGGAAGGTTCTAGAAGCTTCCGGTACAATACCGATTAACCCGGAACAATTCCGAACTCCAAAAACTGCACTGCCTTCTATGAATCTTATTCTCCGGACCATTCCGGAACCTCTCGTGATATCCCGGATCCCATCCGAGACTCCGAACAAAAATTCATAAACCAATTATCCAATCTACCCTAGCGTCGAGATACGTTAAGTGTGTGACCCTGCGGGTTCGAGAATATGCAGACATGATCTTCTATCAATAATCAATAGCGGGGTCTGGGCACCCATATTGACTCCCACACATTCATCGCTGATCATATCGGATGAACCACGATGCCAGGATTCAATCAATCCCATATATATATTCCCTTCGTCTCGCGATATTTTACTTGCCCGAGATTCGATCGTCGGTACCGTCATACCTAGTTCAATATCGTTCACAGCAAGTACTTTACTCGTTCCGTAATCCGATATCACTTTGTGATTAACTCCTTAACCACATGCTTTCAAGCGGTGTTGATATCGATTAAAGTGGGCCAGTATATCTCTCCGACTTGGGAGGGACAAATTCCATCTCGATACATACAACCCAACAGATACTTTCCGATCACCTGAGAGACACCTTTATAATCACCCTCTCATAGGATGACGTTTGATGACCTCAAAGCTTTCTTCCGGTACCAGGGAAAAGCTTCGCAAATATGAACACGATGAAACGATCTAATTGCTTCGCTTAGTTTGGGTCTGTCCATCATATCATTCTCCCAATGATATGATCTCATTATCAATTGACAACTCATGTCTATGGTTAGGAAACCTTAACCATCATTGATCAATGAGCTAGTCCATAGAGGCGTACTAGGGACACGGTGTTGTTTACAAACCACACAAGTATTAAAGTTTCCGCTTAATACAATTCTAGCATGGAACATAAACTTTATTATGAACAAGAATTATAATAATAACATCTTTATTATTGCCTCTAGGGCATAATTCCAACATAGATGACATATTGCTGATTGGAAATGACATTCCTATGCTCGAGTCTGTTAAGACCTCATTGAAAAATAGTTTTTCGATGAAGGACTTGGGAGAAGCAACATATATTCTGGGCATCAAGATCTATAGAGATAGATCAAGGAGGCTAATTGGATTAAGACATAGTACATACATTGACAAAGTGTTGAAATGGTTCAGCATGGAAGAGGCTAAGAAGGGGTTCTTGCCCATGTATCACGGCATTAAACTCAGCAAGACTCTCTCCTTCGACTACTGATGAGCGTGAGCGCATGAGCAGGGTTCCATATGCTTCGGCTATTGGATCCATCATGTGTGCAATGATATGTACTCGCCCAGATGTTTCATATGCTCTAAGTGTTACGAGCAGATACCAGGCTGATCCAAGTGAAGGTCACTGGACAACGGTAAAGAATATCCTTAAGTACTTGAAAAGGACTAAGGATATGTTCCTAGTTTATGGAGGTAAGTGATAAACAGAATAATTTTTGAGGTGACATGCACCCTCACAATAAAGATCCAACTATTTGTAAGCATTGAAAGCTAGGATCAAAGAACTCTAAACATGTGCATGAAAGATGGAGTTCTAACAATAGGACATAGTAACTCTGCATGCAACATGGTAAGCTACAAACAAATATCATGAATAACATGCATTGAAAAACGTTTGTTTGTTTCACATGCAGAAAACACAGCATAGTGGCAATCAACTTGTACCTCATAGAGTAGCAATATAATGCATAGGACACCTACAAAGTTCACAAGGGTGACTAGAAACAAATAGCACAAGAGCAAGTAATAACACAATATGCATCAATTAATAATCTTTGGAACATTGCACACAGAATGACAACTATGCTCTCTTAATGGTGCCTAAAGGTAGAAGGTGGAGACTCATAATGGTGGAAGAAAGGCCTTTTTTTGTAAAGGAATCGGTGATTACAAGTTTCAAAAAGAGCTTCCAAAAATTATGGTACTAGTTAGCTTTCAGCCCTCATTGCCCCTATCATAAGCATCTTGAAGTGGTTAAGGTTAAAGTGGAAAAGCTGGAGTATATGCTTGACGAAGTATAAGTTGGCAATCTCATGCCCCTTGAATACGAGGGCCACACCTCATGCATACTCAACTTTGGGTCCACATAAGTTCTCGTCACTGTAAGTATTTGCATATCATTGAGAACCGCCAATGGGGTACCCCTTGCACATGGTACAGGAGTTTTTGTAACATCCCAAAAATACTAAACTTGGATCATCACACTCTAATCACCAAAATTAGGGTTAACAAAAACTTTTCTAAATAAAATCATGGAAGCATGCATGTGAGTATGCATTTCATTTTGAATTCTTTTGAACCACCTTGTTTGTGTGTTCCATTGCTTTTAAATGGATGCTTAGGTGAAATAAACATCATCTAAACATTTACCACACTTTTCCCAAAGAAAAGTAAATCAAAACAAATAAAATAAGGGAATGGTCATTTTGACCAATTTAACTCCCATGCCTACTTTGGCTGTCTCAAACTTTCAGAACTTAACAGAAACTTTTCTGTATCTTTGCACCCCTTGATTGTACTCATAATAAAGTATCAAGGCCCACTTTGTGATCATCCAGAAACTTTCAAATGCATAGTTTAAAGGACAGTTCAAAATTGAATCTTTATCATATGGGAAGATCCCACTTTTTCAAAATCCACTCAAACAAGCTCAACTTTCAAAACCCAAGCATCTGCAGACTCACCAGCACCAACCTAGCACACCCACCAAAAATCTTTTCAAAATTCAAAACTTGAGTTTTTGCGGCCATTTCATCAAACACTTGGCAGACACAAATCAAACAAAATCCAAACACTATTGTGAGCAGTGATTGAAGCCTAACTTGTTCCCTCTCTGGTTAGAACTAGGTTTTAGTAGATCATCTAGCTCAATTGCACACCCTTAGCATCACAGTAAGCTTGGCATTTCCATCAATGGTGAGCAGGACGAATGCACCCTTGTCACCCCCATGTCGACAGCAAGCTAGGAGGAGAAACAAGCCTAGCCAGCATGTCTGGGAGCAAGCCAACACCCCACCGCCACTCCATGTCCAGCGCTCGAACGTTGCCAGCCACTGGACCACACGCACGAACCATGCCAAGCTCGCCAGCAACCATGCCGAGAGCGCGCACTGTGCGCCACGCTCGACTGACGCCCACAGACCGCGCACCGCCCTCGCCGTGTGCATACGTGATCACCACCGTCCAGCAATCCCGCAGACACGCTCGTTCGCCGCCGCGCGGACCACGCGCGCTGTGCGCCATTAAATTCTCTGTCGGGCACGCGCAGAGCACCGTCGCATTCCGACCAAACCGCACCGCCCCACGTCTCGCCACCGTGTCGTTGAGCATCACCAGGGAGCACTGCACCGCCCCCTACCGTCGCCCACATCTCTAGCCGTCTGTACCGTTAACCACGACGAGCTCACCGTGCACCCCGTCGGTCCCCTCTTGCCACTATAAATAGAGGCCACCCCCAGCCGAATTGAGCACACCATCTCACTCCCCTCTCCTCACTGATCATTCCACCCCGTTTCCAGAGCAAAGCGAGCAGCGCAACGCCGGAATTTCACCGGAGCCCGCCGCTGCTGAGAAGATGGGAGCCAGCGATTGGAGCCGCCCCAGGAGAAGCTGCCGGTACCAGGAGGTTCGCTGTCGTCGACTTCGTCGTTTGCCCGCCTCGCCGACCCTCGCCTGAACCCCGGTGAGCCCCCAATGACCCCCCACTGGCCGCGCTAGGTTTCTGTCTCGCCGGCGTTGCCCAACGTCGATGATGACCCTCATCCGTTGGATTAGAACCAGATCGAACGCACCACATCGCCCCATACCGCTTCACACCCCCTGTGTCACTGACGCGTGCGGACAGTGACTTAACCAGCCCGCGTACGTGCTGTGCTTAGCAGGCCGGCCCAGTATCGCTTCCCGTGCAGCCCAGTTATTTGAATTTAATCTTTTCCATTTTAATTCAAACACACTTCTGTACCCAGTTTCAAAAACCAACCCAGGTCGATTCAGTGAACCAAATTGAATGAAACCAATTTTGTTAGAAAGGTCTGAGAATGCTGAATCCAGGCCCGTTGGATTCAAGTCATTTGGATCTGTAGATCATCCTTGGTAAAAATAACAAGGCAGAAGATTTTCTGCATTCAAACATTTTTCAAATTTAAAACCATATTATCTTTTGAGTTGATTACAACTCTCAAAAATCACATTGAACCATACCTTTCAGAATATATAAAAATATATAGGTTTACTTACAGAAATAATGACCAAGTAATAAAAGAAGGCCACATAGGCATTTCTAGCCACTTTAATTAATTAAAATAAAAGGGTAAAACCTTATTAAATTGTGACACCACTTTAAATCACATTCTCATGGACTAAAATATGTGGTAATGACATGTGTCAACATGATCCCATGTTTGGTTTGGAGAATATTAAATCTTAAGTAGTTTTTCAATGAGTAGAAATTACTTTTCTAAAAATAAAAGGAATTAAACCAGCTTTAATCTTGTAATGTTATTGATGATGCTAGATCATCTATAGGACCCTTTTGTGTGATGATTGCAAGTAGTTAAGTATTGTTTGGTGATTGTGTACATCGTATTTATTTATAGACGCTAGTACCGACCAAGAATACGAGGAGGAAGGAGGATTCTACGAAGAAGAAGCCGAGGAGAACTTCAACCACTGCTCTGCACAAGGCAAGCCTAATACTACTAGTGAATGTGCAAGCTAACACTTGCAAGATATTCTACTGATGGAAACAAACCCTTACTTGTTACCATGCCAATCCTATGCCTTAAGCATATGTGATCATACCCACTTGATAACCCAATCCTAGTTTTATTTGCAAGCTTTCTATTTTTTTTCTTATCAAAGCTACTTCCTTAGAAGTACTCAAGTGACTTGTATATTCTAGAAAGATATAGTTGAAGGTTGCATAAAGAGCATAAAATTTGGCCTAAGCTAGAAAATCTTGATGTCATCCTAAGGCATGAGATTGAACTTAGTTGAAACTCCACTAGTTTACCACCCCTCATTAGTGCTTACCCCCACTTGTATATGCTAGTGCTAAGCATAAAACTTGATCAACTCTAGATGGGAATACTTGGTGAAAATGGTTATGAAAACCTTAGAATGATGGATCATTCTACTGAGATGTTTTGACATGTGTTTCCGAAACACCAGATGATTTTGGTGATGAAAATGTTGAGGCATGAGACTTAGCCCTTTATAAAACTGATGGTTGTCTGGATGCGATACCATTCCAATTTTACCGTACAACCACAATACCCGAAGATTGGGTAGGGCTTGACTAGAAACTTATATCCCTTAGTATTAGTTCCTTCACGGCCAAGGTATGAGCTGAGGCTACCTTGTGAAGATTGTCCACCTGTGCAGTACCCAAGATGACAGTTGGTCATGGTTGGGAGGCCAAACTCACAGGAGAGGTTCTTATACTAGGGCGTGTAATTGAAAGGTTAGGATTGATTATCCCCATACTGAGTATGGTGAATTCAGGATTTGTTCCTGACGGATGTATCAAATGTTGTGGTGAAAGTGTACAATCTCTACAGAGTGTCAAACTATTCGAATAGCGTCATGATTATGGACGATTGGAGCCATCTTGTTCCCTGCCGATGTTTTCAAAATGACTTGTGAAATAAATTGAGACTTTGACTTGACCACAACAGAGTTGTGACATGAGTTACAAGATTCCTACTTAGGAGTTATAAAATTGTGACTAGCTTCTCTTGCTTCTGAACTAGTAGAGATAAATCTGGCTTCTTGCAAAACAACCCTAGAGCTTAGTGTCCTATTACAAAAACCCTTTTACTTGTTAGTATTAGTTTGCGAGTACTTAAAGAGTACTCATGGCTTTGTCCCTGGCTATTCCCGTGGCTAGAATATGAAGAGGAGTACCTGGAGGATGGACCCCAGGAAGGTTACGACAACTAGGATCATCTCCCATCGTCAGCATTGCCTGTGACCCCAAAGATGGAGCTTCGCCTACGCTACCGTTATTATTATGTATTCCGCTGCTTGAAGTTGTATTAAGAACTGGATCATGAGATCCTTATTTGTGTAAGACTTTATGTATGCTTTGTAATGGATGATGTACTGTGGTATCCAATTCTGTTATGTCTCGCAAAAATGGTAATCCTGGGATTGCGATGTATGGCATAACAGGCATCTGGGATTAAAAATCCGGGTGTTGACAGTTTTCCCATAACCAAAATGGCAAGGCAAGTAGACAATGAGCATCTCAGCAATTCATCTCATGTACCATGGGAATATGGTGTTTTTTCTCTCTTTCCTCTTTTCTCAATGTCTCTCTTTTTTTATAAGAAGAATGCTTCATAGATGTCACTATGGTGATGCTGCAAGTTTCCACCATGATTAGGCATGGCTTAGGCTAGCAGCCCAGGCGTTTCTCTAACACAGGATACAAACTCCATGGATTTACAAGTTCCCTCTTTATTTCACATCGGTGACATCCATAGACAAAAGAACATGATATCAACTAAGTACAACAAGGTACAAGTGCAATGTTGAAAATGTTTCCCGTGACAGGACAGTTCTGCTAATTCCAACTTATAAGTGCAAGCATATACAACAAAGTTTTCACAATGGTTCAAGTTTATTAGGGGCAAAAAATAAAGTGTGCCATCAAGTTCGTGAGGGCTTTAATCACCAAGTTTTCACATAACAAAATAGTTTTTAATTGGAAGATAGATGAAAACAAGAATATACTTAGAATGGTGTAACACACCATGCATAGGAATTTATAGTGGACACTTTGGAAAAACATGGTTTCTTGGGAGTTGGACGCATGAGTAGAACTTACTCATACAAGTGGAGGCCAGCAAAAGACTTGGAGCAACCAACTAAGAGAGCAATAATGGCCATAATTATGCAATGCAACAAAGCAAACTAATCAAAGCAAAGAGTGGTACTACAAGTCAAGGACTAAATGATCATAGAGGCTAATGGTGACTTGTCATAGTCATAACATGGTGTGAGCATGTGCCAAGTCAATCCAAGCAAAACATCAAAGGAGAATACCACAATACTATGCTTTTGCATGCTAAAACAACGCATAATTTCTTCAAGGCACATTAAGCAATCATAATTATTTGGAACAAGACATGCTACAAAAATAATCACTAAGCATAATGTTAAAACAACACCTAGCATGTCATGCTAAAGTCTAAGTCACAGTCAATGCAAGATCCTCTTGCACTTTAAGCAAGAACTTACTACTCCTTTCCAAACACCAAGCAAACTTATTTGCAAAACAACACAACGAGAACAGGGGTCCAAACTACTAAAGCAAACTAAACAAACTAGGCAAAGAAAATGAAAACTAAGACGCTCCAAGAACAACACAACTGTGCATGAAACAATAAAAATGAAGTGTCTAGACAGACCTGAGTTTTTTATTGATAAAGAAGGGGATGCTTTGGGCATCCCCAAGCTTTGACACTTGTACCTCTTGGATATTTCTTGGGGTGACACCATGGTGACATCCCCAATCTTGAGCTTTTTGTTGGAGATATGCCCTAGAGGCAATAATAAATGTAGTTATTATTATATCTTTGTGTTTATGATAAATGTTTACATTCATGCTATAATAGTATTAACAAGGAAACATTAATACTTGTGTGATTTGTAAACTTAAATTGAAGTCCCTAGTAAAGCCTCTTTATAATACTAGCTTGTTGGTTAATAAATGATTGTGGTTTCCCTATCATGAACATTGAGATGTTATTAACAACAAGATCATATCATTAGGAGAATGATATGGTGGACATACTCCTATAGATAAGCGTATCATAAAGATCAAGTCATTTTAATAGTTCAATTGCTATATGCTTTCAGATACATAGTAACCTAATTCCTTCGACCATGAGATCATGCATATCACCTTTACCGGATGGATGCTTTGATGACATCAAACACCACACCGTAACTGGGTGGCTATAAAGGTGGCATTGAGTGTTCGGAAAGTATTGGTTGAGACACATGGATCAAGAGTGGGATTTGTCCATCCATATGACGGATAGATATACTTTGGGCCCTCTCGGTGGAATGTCATCCAATTATCTTGCAAGCATGTGACTGGCTCACAAGGGATCACATATCACGGGAACGAGAAAAGAGTACTTATCAGTAACGAGGTTGAACTAGGTATGCAGAGATACCGACGATCATAACCTCGGATAAGTAAACTATCGTGAGACAAAGGGAAATTGGTATCGTATGTAAGTGGTTCATTCGATCGCAAAGTAATCGTAGAAATATGTGGGAGCCATATGAATTTCTAGATTCCTCTATTGGTTATTGTTCGGAGAAGTGTCTCGATCATGTCCGCATAATTCACGAACCGTAGGGAGACACACTTAAGGATTTGACGTTGTTTGAGTAGTTATGGAATGATGAGAAAGAGACCGAATGTTGTTTGGAGTCTCGGATGGGATCCGGGATATCACGAGGATATCCAGAATGGTCCGGAGAATAAGATTCATATAAGGAAAGTCCTGTTTCGGAGTTGGAGAATGGTTCCGGTGTTTTCATCGGGAATGTTCTAGAAGGTTCCGGAATGTCCGGCACTCCGAAGGGGAAGGGTACATGAATGTGTTATATCAAGTTGGTATGATTGCATCATGTACTAGGTGTCATCGCTGAACAAAATAAAGGGTTTAATCAAATCCTAGTTTGAAAAAGTCAAACGCCAATTTGAAAGTCAAACGACTATTTTGGGAAGTGGAGAGGGAGGTGGAAACCGAGTTGGGGGAGGAGTTCCTCCCCTCCACCGCCGGCCCACCTTGAAGCCGAGTTGGGGAGGGACTCCCCTCCCCTTGGCCGTGCCTCCCACCTATAAAGGGAGGGGCAGGGCTGCCCCTCCTAGCACACAACATCTCCACCCCGTAAACCCTAGCCGTCGGCTTCGCCACCTCCTGCCGCCGCCCTAGGGCAAACCGCCGCCGCCGGCTTGCCCCCTCCTCGGTGTGTCTAAACCCTAGATCACCGAGGGCTCTCTCATAGTCCACCATACTCGCTCCGGCTTAAGGCGAAGCCCTGCGAGATCTCCCCTCTACTTCTCTGAAGCCCTGTGCTGCCGGAATCGCGAGGAGAGTGCTACTACCTCTGCTGCCTGCTGGAACAAGGGAGAGGAAGGTCTTCGTCAATCTTGAACGTGACCGATCATGGGAGCGCCGTTAACGCATACCGAAGGATCGCTCACGATCTTGAGATCGGAAGAGTACGACTACATCACCCACGAGAATCCGCCTCGTTAAACACTTTGGAATCTTCGAGGGTGAGTTATTCCATCGACTCGTTACAATCTAGTAGATAGATCTTGGCTTGTTTGTTTGTATGCGATAGAAATTTTTGTTTTCCATGCTACGAAACCCTACAAGGGTATCGAGCCGTGTCTATATGTAGATCTGCAGAGAGTAGAACACAATGGTCATTGTGGGCGTTGATGCTTTATTGTCGATTGCTTCTTGTGTACTTTGCATCTTATGGGATGTTGGGATGAAGCGGCCGGGCTAACCTTACATGACATCGTTCATGAGACTTGCTCCACGCTTGACATGAAACTTGTATTGCATAAGTGGCTTTATGGCCTGCTTTCTCCCAAAGATAGTTAAGATTCAATTTACAACGGGTGATTGTCAATACTAGTATCAATGTTGTGGTTCTTGTTCGTAAGTTAGAACGACACTTATTGAAAGCCCCAAACCACGTAAAACATGCAAAGAAAGTAGAGGCGTCTAACTTTGTTTTGCAGGGGTGTGCAGTGATGTGATATGGCCATGATTGTGATTATATTTGATGTATGCAATGATCCTTATTGTAAGTTGGCAACCGGCAGGAGCCATATGGTTGTCTTTAATTTATGTTAAGACCCTTGTGTCTATTCAAAGTAGTTGTAATAGTTGAAGCCGGTGGACGACAACCATGGAGAAGCGTCATTGACCTTGATGCGATGCCGGTGATGATGGAGATCATGTTCGTGCTTGAAGATGGAGATCGGAAGCACAAAGAAGAAAGGCCATATCATATCACATATTATGAATTGCATGTGATGTTAATCCTTTATGCATCTTGTATTGCTTAGTTAACGACGGTAGCATTATAAGATGATCCCTCATGCACATGAATTTCAAGTTATAAGGTGTTCACCCTTAGTTAGCACCGTTGCTAAAGCTTGTTGTTTCGAAGCACCACGTGATGATCGGGTGTGTTAGATTCCGCAAGTGTATACAACATGAGAAAGCCAGATTTGCTCATGTGGAAGCTAAGGTTTGATCTTGATGAGCCTAGCATGTACATACATGGTCTCGGAACACGGATCACCGAAAGGTAAAGCATGAATCATATAGTAGATATGATGAACATGACGATTGTTCGCCATTGAAACTATATCAACTCTCGTGATGATCGGTGTTGATGTGGTGGATTTGGTTCGTGTGATCACTAAAACAATGTGAGGGATATTGTTTTGAGTGGGAGTTCACCTAGATTAATTTAACTATTAATTAGAACTCAATTTGTCATAAACTTAGTGTAAACTATTGCAAATATGTTGTAGATCAATGGCGGCCCCTACCATCAATTTTAATGCGTTCCTAGAGAAAGAAAAGTTGAAAAACAATGGAAGCAACTCATGGATTGGTTCCAATTTGAGGATTGTCCTCACACCTGGTAATTTTACCTATGTGTCTGCATCATTGGTGACCCGCAATGATGTCATTTAAGTAAAGAATGTTTACCTCGCTCGGAAGACTCAGTACTCCACAGTTCAGTGTGCTATCCTGTATGGTTTAGAATCGGAGCTTCAGAAAAGATTTGACAATTCAGACCCACATGATATTGTCCGTGATCTCAAATTGATCTTTGAGACTCACGCGGCAATTGAGAGCTATGAGGCTTCTGAAAAGTTCTTTAACTGCAAGATGGAAGAGGGTAGCTCACAAGGTGAGCATGTGCTTAAGATGTCTGGGCACGCAAACAAACTTCAAAGCTTGGGTATAGTGATTCCTAATGCTTTGGGGATTTACCATGTCCTCCAATCACTACCACCAAGTTACAAGAACTTTGTGATGAACTACAATATGCAAAACATGAACAAGCAGTTGCTAGAACTCTTTGCTATGTTGAAATCTGCAGAAGTGGAGATCAAGAAAGAGCACCAAGTGTTGATGGTCAATAAGACCACCAAATTCAAGAAAGGCAAGTCTAAGAAAAAAGGACACTTCAATAAGGGTGGTAAGAAAGTTACCGCGCCGACGAAGAAGACCAAGGCTGGACCTAAGCCTGATACTGAGTGCTTTTACTGCAAGGGAGAAGGTCACTGGAAGCGTAATTGCCCAAAGTACTTGGCGGATTTGAAGAACGTCAACATCAAGAAGAAAGGTATATCCGATATACATGTTATTGATGTGTATCTCACTAGTACTCGTAGTAGTGCCTGGGTATTTGATACTGGTTCGGTTTCTCATATTTGTAACTCGAAACAGGTGCTGCAGAATAAATGGAAGCTAGCGAAGAACGAGGTGACGATGCGCGTGGGAAACGGATCAAAGGTTGATGTGATCGCAGTCGGCACATTACCCCTTCATCTACCATCGGGATTAGTTTTATACTTAAATAATTGTTATTTGGTGCCTGTGATAAACATGAACATTATATCGGGATCTTGTTTATTGCGAGACGGTTACTTGTTTAAGTCTGAGAATAATGGTTGTTCGATTTATATGAGTAATATGTTTTATGCACGTGCACCTTTGATAGATGGTCTATTCTTATTGAATCTCGATAGTGGAAATACACATATTAATAACATTGAGGCTAAACATTTGAAATCGAGCGATAACTCGACCTATATGTGGCACTATCGTCTTGGTCACATTGGAGTGAAGCGTATGAAGAAACTCCATTCTGATGGACTTCTTGAATCACTTGTTTTTGAATCACTTGAAAGATGCGAAGCATGTCTGATGGGTAAAATGACTAAGACTCCATTTTCTGGTATGATGGAGCGAGCTACGGACTTATTGGAAATCATAAATACCGATGTGTGTGGTTCAATGAGTGTAGCATCGCGTGGTGTTTATCGTTATGTTCTTACCTTCACGGATGACTTGAGTAGATATGGGTATATCTATTTCATGAAACATAAGTCCGAAACTTTCGAGAAGTTTAAGGAATTTCAAAGTGAAGTTGAGAATCAACGTAACAAGAAGATTAAATTTCTACGTTCTGATCATGGAGGTGAATATCTAAGTTACGAGTTTGGCGAGCATTTGAAGAAATGCGGAATACTTTCACAATTGACACCGCCGGGAACACCACAGCGTAATGGTGTGTCCGAACGTCGTAATCGAACTCTCTTAGATATGGTTCGTTCTATGATGTCACTTACAGATTTACCGCTATCATTTTGGGGTTATGCATTAGAAACAGCCGCATTCACTTTAAATAGGGCACCATCTAAATCCGTTGAAACGACACCGTATGAATTATGGTTTGGGAAGAAACCTAAATTGTCATTCCTTAAAGTTTGGGGTTGCAAAGCCTATGTAAAGAAGTTACGTAGGACAAGCTTGAACCCAAAGCGGAAAAATGCGTCTTCATAGGATACCAAGGAAACTATTGGGTATACCTTCTATCATAGATCCGGGCAAAATCTTCGTTGTTAAGAATGGATCCTTTCTAGAGAAGGAATTTCTCTCGAAAGAAGTGACTGAAAGAAAGTAGAACTCGACGAGGTTGTTGAACCTTCTCTCGAATTGAGTAGCGCAAAGACCGGAAGAAGTTCTGTGGTGCTGCACCAATAAGAGAGAGGAAGCTAATGATGATGATCATGAAACTTGATCGAAGTTGCTACAGAGCCTCGCAGTCAACGAGAACTCGTACCACCTGCATTGGTATGATCCCGTTATGAGTGTCATGTTGGTGGACAACACCGATGACCCCGACATATGAGGAAGCGATGATGAGCCCAGATTCCAATAAATGGCAAGAAGCCATGAAATCCGAGATTGGATCCATGTACGAAAACCAAGTATGGACTTTGGTGGACTTACCGAATGGCCGGAAGGCTGTCGAGAACAAATGGATTTTCAAGAAGAAAACAGATGTTGATGGTAATGTTACTGTCTATAAAGCTCGACTTGTCGCAAAAGGGTTTCGACAAATTCAAGGAGTTGACTACGATGAGACTTTCTCACCTGTAGCGAAGCTAAAGTCTATGAGGATTATGTTAGCAATCACTGCATATTATGATTATGAGATATGTCAGATGGATGTCAAAACAGCATTCCTCAATGGAGACATTGATGAAGAGTTGTATATGATGCAACCCAAAGGTTCTGTCGATGCTAAAGATGCTAACAAGGTATGCAAACTTCAACGGTCCATCTATGGATTGAAGCAAGCATCCCGAAGTTGGAATCAACATTTTGATAAGGTGATCAAAAGTTTTGGTTTTATACAAACTTATGGAGAAGCTTGTATTTACAAGAAAGTGAGTGGAGCTCAGCATTCTTAATACTATATGTAGATGACATATTGTTGATTGGGAATGATGTAGACCTTCTTAATAGTGTCAAGGAATATTTGAATAATAGTTTTTCAATGAAGGATCTTGGCGAAGCAGCTTACATATTAGGCATAAAGATTTATAGAGATAGATCGAGACGCCTAATATCATTGTCACAAAGTACATATTTGGACAAAGTTCTAAAGAGGTTTGGAATGCAAGATAGCAAGAAAGGGTTCTTGCCCATGTTGCCCAATACGACCTTGAGTAAAACTCAAAGTCCGACAATGGCAGAAGATAGAGAAAGGATGAGTAAGACTCCCTATGCCTCAGCCATAGGATCTCTAATGTATGCCATGCTATGTACTAGACCCGACATTGCATATGATGTTAGTTTAACTAGCAGATATCAAAGTGATACAGGAGTGGATCATTGAACAGCGGTCAAAAACATCCTTAAGTACTTGAGAAGAACTAAGGATATGGTTCTTTCTTATGGAGGTGATGAACAGTTCGTTGTTAATGGTTACACCGATGCTAGTTGGAACACCGATCCGGATGATTCTAAATCACAACTGGATAATGATTACTTTGAATGGTGCAACAGTTAGCTGGAGGAGTGCAAAGCAAAGCGTTGTGGCGAGATCTTCAACTGAATCGGAATACATGGCTGCTTCGGAGGCTTCACAAGAAGCGATATGGATGAAAGAGTTCATTAAAGAGCTGGGTGTGGTTCCTAGTGCGCTGGACCCAATGTCTATCTACTGTGATAACATGGGCGCCATAGCCAATGCGCAAGAACCAAGGTCACACAAGAAGCTGAAGCACATCAAGCTACGTTTTCACGCTATTCGAGAACATGTCCAAGATGGGGACATAAAGATTTGCAAAGTACACACAGATCTGAATGTGGCGGATCCGTTGACTAAACCTCTCCCGAGGGCAAAACAGGACCAGCACCAAACTGCCATGGGTGTTCGGTATATTACCATGTAATCTAGATTAGATGACTCTAGTGCAAGTGGGAGACTGTTGGAGATATGCCCTAGAGGCAATAATAAATGTAGTTATTATTATATCTTTGTGTTTATGATAAATGTTTACATTCATGCTATAATAGTATTAACAAGGAAACATTAATACTTGTGTGATTTGTAAACTTAAATTGAAGTCCCTAGTAAAGCCTCTTTATAATACTAGCTTGTTGGTTAATAAATGATTGTGGTTTCCCTATCATGAACATTGAGATGTTATTAACAACAAGATCATATCGTTAGGAGAATGATATGGTAGACATACTCCTATAGATAAGCGTAGCATAAAGATCAAGTCATTTTAATAGTTCAATTGCTATATGCTTTCTGATACATAGTAACCTAATTCCTTCGACCATTATATCATGCATATCACCTTTACCGGATGGATGCTTTGATGACATCAAACACCACACCGTAACTGGGTGGCTATAAAGGTGGCATTGAGTGTTCGGAAAGTATTGGTTGAGACACATGGATCAAGAGTGGGATTTGTCCATCCATATGACGGATAGATATACTCTGGGCCCTCTCGGTGGAATGTCATCCAATTAGCTTGCAAGCATGTGAGTGGATCACAAGGGATCACATATCATGGGAACGAGAAAAGAGTACTTATCAGTAACGAGGTTGAACTAGGTATGCAGAGATACCGACGATCATAACCTCGGATAAGTAAACTATCGTGAGACAAAGGGAAATTGGTGTCGTATGTAAGTGGTTAATTCGATCGCAAAGTAATCATAGAAATATGTGGGAGCCATATGAATTTCCAGATTCCTCTATTGGTTATTGTTCGGAGAAGTGTCTCGATCATATCCACATAATTCACGAACCGTAGGGAGACACACTTAAGGATTCGACGTTGTTTGAGTAGTTATGGAATGATGAGAAAGAGACCGAATGTTGTTCAGAGTCTCAGATGGGATCCGGGATATCACGAGGAGATCCAGAATGGTCCGGAGAATAAGATTCATATAAGGAGAGTCCTGTTTCGGAGTTGGAGAATGGTTCCGGTGTTTTCATCGGGAATGTTCTAGAAGGTTCCGGAATGTCCGACACTCCGAAGGGGAAGGGTAGATGAATGTGTTATATCAAGTTGGTATGATTGCATCATGTACTAGGTGTCATCGTTGAACAAATAAAGGGTTTAATCAAATCCTAGTTTGAAAAAGTCAAACGCCAATTTGAAAGTCAAACGGCTATTTTGGGAAGTGGAGAGGGAGGTGGAAACCGAGTTGGGGGAGGAGTTCCTCCCCTCCACCGCCGGCCCACCTTGAAGCCGAGTTGGGGAGGGACTCCCCTCCCCTTGGCCACGCCTCCCACCTATAAAGGGAGGGGCAGGGCTGCCCCTCCTAGCACACAAGATCTCCACCCCGCAAACCCTAGCCGCCGGCGCCGCCACCTCCTGTCGCCGCCGCCGCCCTAGGGTAAACCGCCGTCGCCGCCTAGCTAACCCTAGCCGCTGGCTTGCCCCCTCCTCGGTGTTTCTAAACCCTAGATCGCTAAGGGCTCTCTCATAGTCCACCATACTCGCTCCGGCTTAAGGCGAAGCCCTGCGAGATCTCCCCTCTACTTCCGGTACCACGCTGTCACGCCGAATCGCGAGGAGAGTGCTACTACCTCCGCCTTTGGAACAAGGGATAGGAAGGTCTTCGCCGAGTACCGAACGGTGACCGATCATGAGCACCGCCGAACGCATGGGAAGGATCGTCTACGCGATCTTGAGATCGGAAAGAGTATGACTACATCACCCACGAGAATCCGCTCTCGTTAAACACTTTGGAATCTCCGAGGGTGAGTTATTCCATCGACTCGTTGCTACAATCTAGTAGATAGATCTTGGCTTGTTTGTTTGTATGCGATAGAAATTTTTTGTTTTCCATGCTACGAAACCATACACTTTTGTCCATTCTTCATCTCATTTCATCATTCTCTCTCTACACCTGAAATTTTTCCTTCATACAAAACTTCACACAATCTTCATTAGCAACATTAGCTTATTTAAAAGATATTAGACCTCTGTAAAAGCTTTGGAACAGCAAGGCTTTTCACTAAAAACACAAGATACTGTAGTAACTCCTTCAAAAAGCTCAATTTACCTGAAGAGAACTCAAAAAGTAATCAATAAGAAGCAAATGCAAATAGTGGCAGCAATATGTCAAAACAGAACAACAGATAGAAACGAATTTTTTCGAACATCTTCCGTTGCTCAAATAAAAAAGTGTTGAACTAATGGAAGTTATCTAACATACTAGTGGATTTATTCGTAAATTTTGAGCTTAATACGAGTTACAGAGCCTCCTCACGAATTTATTTGGTGGAGTACATAAATCTGTTTTGGGACAACAACTCCACAAATCTTACTTCCCTCTCATTAGAGGTCATTCTTGGCACAAAAAGCAAACAAAATGGATAAGGAGAGGTTATTACAAAAGTAATAACTTCAAATACTCAAGAAAACTCTTGGGTTATCTCCCAACAAGTACTTTTCTTTAACGCCTTCAAGTTAGGCACAAGAAGCAAGAAGAATCAAGTATTTTCAAATGAGGAAGCATTAACATCAAACCTTGCTTTCAAAGGAGGAGCAAAAATAAACTTATCTCTTCTCATTGGGAAGTGTTCAATACCTTTCTTGAATGGAAAATGATATTTAATGGTGCCTTTTTTCATATCAATGATGGCACCAACTGTTCTAAGAAAAGGTCTTCCCAAAGTAATAGGACAAGAAGCATTGTATTCAACATCCAAACATAAAAATCAACAGGGACATAGGCATTGTTAACCATAATGAGAACATCATTAATACTCCCCATGAGTTTCTTCTTAGCATTATCATTGAGTGGGACATCCAAATAACAATCTTCTAATGGTGGCAAATCAAGCATTTCATAAATCTTCCTAGGCATAATAGAGACACTAGAACCAAGATCACATGATGCTTTGAGATCAAAGTCATTCACTTGCATATTAATAATGGGTTCCCAACTATCTTCTACTTTCCTAGGAATAGAAGCTTTGTGTTTTAGCTTCTCTTCCTTAATCTTAACAAGAGCATCTTTAATGTGTTCGGTAAAGGCAACATGCATATCACTAGCATCGGGACTTCTAGCAAGCTTTTGTAGGAACATAATCACTTCAGAAATATTGCAACCATCAATACCAAAGTCAAACTTAGCATCACTAGTGGTAGGTATAGTAGGAGGAGGAATAGGGGCTACTTGTGGTTTAGTGGTGATAGTGCACACACTATTGTTTCTATCAATTTCAGCTTCCCTTTCCCACTTATCATGAAGTTGAGCTAACAGCCTAACATTTTCATCAATAGTAACTTGTATGGCATGAGCAATAGCAAAGGTGTTTTCCATAGTTTCAGGTTTGGCAGCCATTTTATTAACCAAGGAAGTTTGACCTTCTGTAACATCCCAAAAATATGAAACTTGGATCATCAAACTCTAATCATCAAAATTTAGGACTAACAAAAACTTTTCTAAATAAAAATATGAAAGCATGCATGTGTGTATGCATTCCAAATTGGATTCTTATGAATTACCTTGCTTGTGTGTTTCTTTGCTTGTAAAAAGGATTCTTAGGTGAAATAAACATCATCTAAACAATCCCCACACTTTTCCCAAAGACAAATAAATCAAAACAAACAAAATAAGGGAATGGTCACTTTGGCCAATTTAACTCCCATGCCTACTTTGGCTGTCTCTAACTTTCAAAACTTAACAGAAACTTGTTTGGATCTTTGCACCCCTTGATAGTACTCATAACAAAGTACCAAGGCCCACCTTGTGATCATCCATAAACATTTGAATGCATAGTTTAAATGACAGTTCAAAATTGAATCTATATCACATGGGAAGATCCCACTTTTTCAAAAACCACTCAAACAAGCTCAACTTTCAAAACCCAAGCATCCACAGACTCACCAGCACATGCCTATCTAACCCACCAAAAATCTTTTCAAAATTCAAAACTTGAATTCATGCGGCCATTTCATCAAACACCTTGCAAATTCAAATCAAACAAAATCAAAACACTATAGTGTGCAGTGTTTTGGGACTAACTTGTTCCCTCTCTGGACACCACTAGCCTTAGTAGATCATCTAAGGACCCTAACTAATCCCTAGAACCACTGTAAGCTTGGCAATGTCATCAATGGTGAACAGCCGAGAACACCCATGTCACCCCAGTGTGGACAGCAGGCTAGAGGAAGAACTAGCCGTGCCAACCTTGTCTGGGAGGTAGCCCATGCCTCACCGCCCCCTCTCGCCCAGCCCTGCCTCGCGGACAGCTGAACGCCAGAACGCCGCTACCGTGTTGGCGACCATGCTTACTCCACGCCGCAGAGCACGCGCCGTTCCCATTCAACCAGACCACCTCGAGCCCTCGCCGCCCGCCAACATGCTCCCCACCGTCCCAGGAGACCGCCAGACATGCCCATTTCACAGGCCCGTACCCCGTAGCCACCGCTCGCCGCAGAGTTCGCCGCCTCTGCCGTGCACAACGTCGAGCATTCCAGACCATTTGCCACCGCCCCTACACGCGCACTAAAGCCATAGAGCATCGCCAGGAGACCACCGATCGATCGCCACCGTCGGCCATGCCTCTAGCAGCCCGTAGCCATGTCGCCATCGTCGCCTGCCCATCCCGTTCGGTCTCGTCGTCGAGACTATAAATAGAGGCCTCCCCCGCTCAAACTCTTCACACCATCTCACTTTCTCTTCATTTCTTCTCACCTTCCTCCTCGCTAAGGCGAAGCAGACGCCGAGCCGCCGAGAGCCCGCCCGCCGGCCGCCCGAAGAAGAAGCCGAAGAAGCCGCCGGAAGAGAGAGGCCGGCAGGGAGGAGGTTCGCGCCGCCCGCGCCTCGCCTTCGTCGATTCGCCGCGCCTTCGCCCCGCCCAGCCCCTGAGAGCCCCCCCCCCACCCCAACCTGCCCCCCGTAGGTCGCCGCCTCGCCGCGCCCGCGACCGATGATGATGACCATGAGCTGATGATGAGATGAGATCCCCAACGCACACGCATCCACGCACGCATTCCATTCCCCGCCCCATCGACGCTGGGGGGGAGAATAAAAAAGCACGCGAGGAAAGCTTATGCGAGTGGTGCCGGCCCATTTTCTCTTCCCGCGTAGCCCACTCGTTTGAATTTGGATTTCTCCATTTTCATTCAAACACAGTTCTGTACCTAGTTTCAAAAATCAACCCATCTCGATTCAGTGAACCAAATTGAATGAAACCAATTTTTTTAGAAAGGTCTGGAAATGCTGAATCCAAGCCCGTTGGATTCAAGTCATTTGGATATGTGGATCACCCTTGGTAAAAATAACAAGGCAGAAGCTTTTCTGCATTCAAACCTTTTTCAAATTTAAACCATAATATATTTTGAGTTGATTCCAACTCTCAAAAATCACAATTGATCATACCTTTCTGAATATATAAAAATATATGGGTTTACTTGCAGAAATAATGTCCAAGTAATAAAATAATGCCACATAGACATTTATAGTCACTTTATTTAATTAAAATAAAAAAGGTTAAACCTTATTAAATTGTGACACCACTTTAAATCACATTCCCATGTACTGAAATATGTGGTGATGATATGTGTCAACACGATCCCATGTTTGGTTTGGAGAATATTAAATCTTAAATAGTTTTTCAATGAGTAGAAATTACTTTTCTAAAAATAAAATCTTTAAGTCAATGTAACTACCTCGGTGAATTACGCTCCAAGCCTGGATGAACGGTAGTGGTTGAAATAGTACGGTGGGGCCCCAAAAGCCACTCACGGGTAGACCTTTCGGCCGTCCCAACCACTTCCAATTCATCGGGACCTCAGACGGCGTGAATTCCAAAGTGAAGGGATCAAATACATACACAAATGAGTATGTATGCAAGCCACCATACAAGAGTACATCAGAGCCATACCATCTAGAAAGAAAGGAAATATAGCAACGCCATACGGCAAGATTCAAATGACCTAGATAGGTATAATATTTTAGGATACTTCCTCAAAGACACATCGAGTATCATGCGGAAGCGGCAAACAAAGTCCGAGTACGGATAAGAAGCAAATCGGCATAAGATGCCATAGAAATAAGCACATCCCAACCACAGATCTCACGGATCCCCGTTCCCGGAATCTCTACACCGAACGATCGTGGCCCACATCATCAGCCTCTTCCACCCAGTATCCGTCCTGCGAGGGTACCTGTTCATCTGAACCAATAATTTATCGTGTGAGACCCTAAGGGTACTCAGCAAGACTTAATGCCTCTAAAGGGGACACAACCTGGGGTGACGCAATTGCAGCGAAAGATAAACCCTAGCAGTTCTACAGATAAACGCTAACCATCCGCCTAACCCATGATAGACGGATGTCCGTGAATTAAGAACAACAGTTATAATGGTAATTTCATCAGATCCATCCTCCTCCTCGCTTACCCACGAGGAAGCGGACGAACAACCCCCCCCCCCCCATCTGTTGGCAATTTTATTAACCATTCCATGAGTGTTGCACTATTTACTAGTCAAATTACTTAGTCAGATTAAAGCGGTACTTTAGTTATGCTTGTCTATGATCGAGAAACTGTGCTCCAAGTCGTCCATAACATGACACGGCTTTGAAAGTTTTACCCGGAGTGCACCAATAGCAACACACGCCGATCAACCTCGGAAAAACCAAATCAAAACCCAACGAGGCCTTCATGACAAAGCAATCACAAGATTCAGAATATTTCAGGGGCCACCCATTGAGTAGACCAACGAAGTTAGTGACCAGACGGACTCAAGGTTTGCGTCAATGGTCAGAAGCGATCGGGAACCCGAAGTGTGGCTGGGCTTGTCGACACTGAAAACACTTCGCTTACCTAAAAGACAAAGGTGCTCCTCGCACAAACATAAATCTGAGTAGCATGGCATAGGTACAGATAGTAAATAAAACCTCAAACTAGTTTGTGGCCCTGTGAAATAAGACGGAATCAAGCTCAGCTCTGGGGGTCCCATATACCTCCGGATGTGGATAGCGATAAATCAAGGAACAGGAATCAAGTACTCGGGGTCTTACGGGACACAAGTGAGCAGGAAAAACCAAATAGCAGATGTTGCTCACCGGTGCCACTTTCTTTAGTTATCCCACTACTACTCAGGTTAATTTGTTTAGGTACCTCGTTATCCAACAGACTCTCACATACACTACACATGCTGTTCTACGACTCGCATGGCTCAAACAACTCCTGTAGTAATGGCTCATGGGATGGAGGAACAAGGTTGGTGGGGTTTAAAAGTAAAGGCTATGCATACTTGGGATTCAATTTAATGCAATCGCGACTCAATGATGCAAGAATAAGATAGAGGCAATAGGTACTGTATGTATGCAAGCATGTGGAAGTGCTTGCCTGGCAACTCAGTTGAAGCGAGAGACGGATCTGGGTAGTGCTCCTGGTTCTCTTGATATATCCCCTGCTCAGCGTCTATTCGAAAGAAGAACCAAACAAGAAAGGCCAACATAAATAAAGTGCACAAGCATAGGAATAAAATGTGACAAGCAAACAATCATGCCATGATGAATGATGCACAAGTTGCATGGGAATAAGGTAGCATGGCATGGGTGAGGTGGGGAAGACAAGAAATAACATTTTAATGGGGTTCTGGATCACATTTGTTGTCATATTAGTTGTTGTACACTATATTTTTGTATTATGCATGCTGCAATTGAAGTCATGGATAGCATAAACAGAAAGGTCTCGTCGAGCTGATCATTTTAGACATATCATTTGTTAAATTTGGAATTATAAATCAAAAGTTATTAATTATTTAAGTTCCAGTGGCATTTGTTGTAATTTAACTCAACTTGGAATTTTTAATGGGCAAAAGGAAATTTGAATAGCATATTTGAAATCCTTGCATTTTTCTAGTTCAGAAACATATAACATTTGCATTATTTGGATTTATAAAAGAAAAGTTATTTAAAACTGAATTGAAATTTGAATTTGAATTAGATTTAAATAGTTTTGAATTTAAACAGAATCTGCCAAACGTTTTAACACTCAGGCCAGCCTAGCCCTAGTCGCAGACATGTGGGGCCAGGCTCATCTGGACCCATACGCCAGTGGCTGGGAGGGAGGAGGACCATGGTTGATTAATGTGTTTTCAGGATCCTTTTGCAAAACAATGAGAGACACAAGCGGTGGGGTGTAGGGGAGCGCGGGTTGAGGAAAAAAGGGAGCCAGGGGGTTATCTGCGAAAAGCACACTCTACTGTGGATCTTCTCTGTCGCCTGACGAACTGAAAAACGAACACCGCGCGGCAGGAAAAGGTGCCGGGCTCGATCCGCGATCATGGACGCGCCAGCAATGGCAACCACTGGGCTGGTTTGGGGTTTGTTGACAGGAGGGAGGGAGGCGGCTAGAAAAGGTTCTCGCGCGCAGATACGGTCTGGCAGGTGCACGCTCGCCGGTGCACGCGGTGTGCTCGGCGAACGATCCGCCGCAGAAACGCAGGGCCAGAGCATGTCCAGGGGGGTCAGGGGCTTACCGCGGTGGTGTTGGTGTGGTCGGAACAGGTCGGGGCGGTCGCGATCGACGGTGAGGCAGACGCACTGGCGCTAGGGTTTGTCGGGGCGGCGCCGACGTGCAGGCTCCTGGGGGGCTCCTCCTCCTCGCGGCTGAGCACGGGGGCGACGCGGACGTCCTCCGAAGCTTCCTCGACACCCGCAACTCCGCGCCCGCCTCCTGGTTCGTGTGTGCTGGCGAGATCGACGGTGTGGCCGGCGTCGGGGTGCGCTGCGGTGGAGAAAGAGGGGGCAGAGGGGGAAAAGCGAGGCAGAGCCCCTGGGCAGATCTGGGGACGGCTAGAGACGAAGGGAGAGGATAAGAAGGAGAGGGGAAGGTGGGGGCTTGCGTGGGGGAGGGGCAGAGGGAAAAAAGGTGGCCACGGCGCCACCGCTCCTTCTCCTCGTGATCGCTCAGGCAGGCACATGGGGCCGCAGGCTGCCGGGGGTGGAGCCTGTAAGGTGTAAGTCTAGAGGGGCCCTTAGGCAGGGAGAGAAGAGAGGAAGAGGGGCCGGCTCGGTTGGTAGTGTGGAACTAGGGTTTAGGTTTGGGAGGGTCGGTGTGGCATGGGTTAGATGGTAGGAGGGTGCTGGGGTGGGGCCTGCATGGAAGAGAGGGGAGAGGCCGAAGAAGAGAGGGGGAAAGCTAGGGGGTGGGTTAGAGTTTGGTTTGGACTAGGTGTAGCTTAGGGTTTTATCTAGGATGGTTATGGTGATGAGGATTAGAGAGAGAGGGAGAGCTAAGGATTTTTGAAGCATGCATGCTCCATATAGGTCAAGCAAGATCAAGAAGAGAAGAGGGAGGGAGAAGGATGGGGGTTTAGGCTTATGCTCACCACATGATCACATGTGTATGCAAGGATGGGGATGGACTAAAAGGAGAGGCTTATGGTCTTGAGTTTATCAAGTATGATCCACTCAAGCTCACAAGAACAAGACAAGAAAGAGAGAGGGGAAAAAGGTGGTAGGGTTTTGGCAATGATCAAACAAGACCAAGCCTAAGGGGGTAGATGAGCTGATCCATTGTAAAATCCAAATAAAAACAAATGTCAAGCTAAGGGGCACTTGCATGGGCCATGCATAGTTAATTGGTACCATATTTACCTTTGTGAAAACAAGATTATTTACATGGCATTTCTTATGCATTCCAAAGTGTGGAATAAGGCCCAAGCAAAAGAAATTAGATAGAATTCCAAGTGGAGCATGAGGAGATGATCACATTGAATTATATTTGGGACTTGCTAGTGTGTATATGCCACTAGATATTTAATTAGCCCCCAAAATATCCCCACATGATGATAACCCCACAAACACACATATGGAAGCTAGGGAGAAAGGGTCCCAGTCACAAGGCATGCAAAGGTGGCCATGTGGCTCTCATGCATCAATAATGTGAAAACAAAATGATGCCAAGATGAGAACATGTGGAAAAGAAATGGATCCATCCCAACCCACATGAGCTAGAAGTAAACCCATAAATGCCAAGCTCATATTTAGTTGGATGGTGGAATTATAAGGTGGTGAAAGAAAGGTGGTGGAGTTATTAAGAGATATGCCCCCAAATCAACTTGGGCATTTAACAATTTATCAAGAACCAAATACAATATCAAGAGGCAACTACAATTAATAATGCACATGAGATAAGAACCAAACAAGCAGGGGTTTTATATGATGCTCAAATGCAAGGTGGCATGATGACATGAGCATGACATGATGATAATGCAACAATTATATGTAGGAAGTGGTCCTTTTATTATTAGAACAAGTAGCATTACAGGTGTTAGACAACTGGGATGCTACAGTCAAGTGCTTGTAATGTTAGTGATGATGCTAGATCATCTATAGAACCCCTTTGTGTGATGATTGAAAGTAGTTAAGTATTGTTTGGTGATTGTGTACCTCGTATTTATTTATAGACGCTAGTACCGACCAAGGATATGAGGTGGAAGGAGGATACTACGAAGAAGCCGAGGAGAACTTCAACCACTGCTCTGCACAAGGCAAGCTTATACTGATCCTGATGCAAGCCTAATACTACTAGTTCAATGTGCAAGCTAACACTTGCAAGATATTATACTTTAGCAAGCCTTACCATGCCAACCATATGCCTTAAGCATATGTGGTTATACCCACTTGACAAACCAATCCTAGTTTTACTTGCAAGCTTTCTACTTTATTTCTTTATCAAAGCTTTCTTTTAGAGTTTACTTAAGTGACTTGTAGATTCTAGAAAGTTAACTGAAGGTTGCATAAAGAGCATAAAATTTGGCCTAAGCTAGATAATCTTGATGTCATCCTAAGGCATGAGATTGAACTTAGTAAAACTCCACTTGTTTACCACCCCTCATTAGTACTCACCCCCACTTGCAGATGCTAGTGCTAAGCATAAAACTTGATCAACTTTAGATGGGAATACTTGGTGAAAATGGTTATGAAAACCTTAGAATGATGGATCATTCTACTGAGAAGTTTTGACATGTGTTTCCGAACACCAGATGATTTTGGTGATGAAAATGTTGAGGCATGAGACTTAGCCCTTTATAAAACTGATGGTTGTCTGGATGCGATACCATTCCAATTTTACCGTACAACCACAATACCCAAAAATTGGGTAGGGCTTGACTGGAAACTTATATACCTTAGTATTGGTTCCCTCACGGCCAAGGTCTGAGCTGAGGCTACCTTGTGAGGATTGTCCAATTGCAAGATCCAAGATGACAGTTGGTCATGGTTGGGAGGCCAAACTCACAGGAGAGGTGCTTATACTAGGGCGTGTAATTGAAAGGTTAGGATTGATTATCCGCATACTGAGTATGGTGACTTAAGGATTTTTTCCTGACGGATGTATCGAATGTTGTGGTGAAAGTGTACAATCTCTGCAGAGTGTCAAACTATTCGAATATCCACGTCCGCGGTTATGGACAGTTGGAGTGGCCATACTGTTCCCCCGTCAGATGTTTTCCAAAATGACTTGTGAAATGAATTGAGAACTTGACTTGACCACAACAGAGTTGTGGCATGAGATACAAGTTCCCACTTAGGTGTTATAAAATTTGAATAGCTTTCTCTTGCTTCTAAACTTAGTAGATGTAAATCTGGCTTTTGCAAAACAACCCTAGAGCTTAGTGTCCTACTACAAAAAATCCCTTCACTTGTTAGTATTAGTTTGCGAGTACTTAAAGAGTACTCATGGCTTTGTTCCTGGCTATTCCCGTGGCCAGACTATGAAGAGGAGTACCAGGATGATGGACCCCAGGAAGGTTATGACAACTAGGATGATCTCCCATCGTCAGCATTGCCTGTGACCCCGAAGATGGAGCTTCGCCTACGCTACCTTTATTATTACGTATTTCCGCTTCTTGGATTGTATTAAGAACTGGATCATGAGATCATTATTTGTGTAAGACTTTATGTATGGTTTGTAATGGATGATGTACTGTGGTATCCAATTCTGTTATGTCTCGCAAAAATGGTAATCATGGGATTGCGATGTATAGCATAACAGGCATCTGGGATTAAAAACCCGGGTGTTGACAAGTTGGTATCAGAGCCATCCTGACCATAGGAGACCCTAGTTAGATTGGACGTTTGAATCAAAAACTTAGTTTCAAAACCAAAGGAAGCAAATATTTACAAAAACTTATTCCCATTCTTATAACTTTGATTCTTTCATGAAAATTCATGTTCCTCAAAAACTCTTGCAAAATACATAAAATTTGACACACTTGATCACTCTACTAACTTACCCATCCTATATTCTTATAGATGGACGTGAAGTACAGCAAGTTTTATCAGTTGGGGAATGGAGGAGACCTTATCTTTGAGAGGGATTTGGACCAGCTTTCGGAACTTCTGGAGCGTCCACACCCCGAGTTCTTCGGAGCTCGGCTCAATGATCAAGGAGGAGAAGATCTGCAGTGGCTAATTGTTGCAAGTCTCCGAGGAAAGATTGAACCTCCCACTGCTGAGGGAATTCAGTTTACCTTAAGAGAGAACAACTGGCTCGATGGGCTTGCCAGGGCCATGCAGGAAGCTCTTGCCCGTCTGTGTGGGCAGAGTATCAACCAGATCAAGGGTACCCGCTTTGAGTTTTGCCCAAGGCGTGATGCTAATGGACAACCACTAGAATCCCCATACCACCCCGAGCTGAAGACTCAATTGGACCACCTTAGCCTCATGATGTATGATCGTCACCAGGAATTTGACAATTGCCATGACTACTCCAACCACAAGTCCGCCATGATCAAGATGAAGGATCAAACCATTGCCATGCTAGCAAAGGATCGCAAGTCTCGCTGCCGTCAGCTCGACAAGAAGGAGCGCATCAGTGCTCGTCTTTGCCACCATATCTCGGACTTGGAGGAGACCATCCACGAGAGAGACATGCAGTTGGAGGAAAGGGAGAATGCTAGAGAGGATCTTCGTGGAGACCCTTACTCCTATCTCAGCGATGATGATGATGATTTTCTGGAGGATCAGGCTATGGACTTCTTCACCGATGAGGATGATTTCGCCTTCATCAATGACGACGATGATGATGAGGATGACGACTACACCGACTCCGAGGAGTAGTAGCACTTGAGCACTAGCGTAGTGAGTAGTATTCGGTCCCACTGTATCGTAGTTTCTAGAATGGTTCCTAAAACCATCTGTTTACCTTTGTTGTGGTGTGTGTTGTATCATGTGAATGAATGAATGAAAAGCAAGTTGCTAGAAAATCTGAGTCAAACTTTTAAAACTTTTCAAAGTCCCAGAACCTTAGAAATTTCCCTCTTTTATCATGATCTATCTCAATCTTCAGATGCCACGCGGAGGAAGTGGTTCATCCCCGGACCCGATGTTGCAGATCCTGCAAATGTTAATTTCTGACCACAAAGAAGAAAGAGCCGAACGTCAAGCCAACCTAGCCACCCTTCAGCAGATAGCCCAGCTGGCCCACAACAACCAAGGCCAAGTAAATCAGGACAACCATGGATCTAAGCTCAAGAATTTCCAAAATACCAACCCGCCTGTTTTCACTAAGTCAGAAGAGCCCCTAGATGCCGACGATTGGCTGAAAACCATGGAAAATAACCTAGAAGTTGCTGGAGTGGAAGCCAACGAGAAAGTTCTGTTCGCCACCCACTATCTAGCCGGAGATGCAAGGGCATGGTGGAACAGTGTTCGTGCAATGACCGGAGGACAGATGATGACCTGGGAAGAATTCAAGGTCAAGTTCAGCAGAACCCATGTGCCACCAGGTTTGATCAAGAGAATGAGAGATGAGTTCAGAGAACTGAATCAAGGAAGGATGACCATAGTGGAATACCGTGACAAATTCTTGTCATTAGCTAGGTATGCCCCGGATGAGATCGACACCGAAGCCAAGAAGAAAAAAAGATTCCTGAATGGTCTGCATAATGAGATGCAGACTATGTTAGTCAATATCCCCTTTGCTGATATTGAAGCCCTTGTCGACTCTGCCATCCAGATGGAAGGAAAGATCAACCAAGCCAATGAGAACCGCAAGCATCGCATGATGCATCAGCCAGGAACCCATCAGACCCCAAAGTATCGCCCTAACCCATCTCCCGGATTTGCCCCGAGAACCAACAGACCCCCAATGAACCATCCGACCTATCCCAACCGTGGAAACCCTAGGACCGGAGGAAATCACAACAACCCCGGCAACTCTAGCAATTTCAACTGTGGCCCACCCAAGTTCAACAACAACAATGCTACCGCAAACACCAACATTGCCCCGAGGACTGGAAGCAATGTTGTGCCTATTGCAGCAAAGAACGAGTCGCAAGTAACTTGTTATGACTGTGGAAATAAGGGTCACTACTCCAACGAGTGCCCCAACAAGAAGAATGCCGCAGCCCCCAATGCAAATGCCCTAGCTCACCGCAAGTCCGTGTTCAGCGGAAGAAGATTTTCCTGTGGAATTCGCTCAACCGCAACGGCCGTCTTTTTCTCATGCATGTCAAGAAGCTCGAAGCGCCAGACGTCGTCTTTGGGTATGTTTTCGTTAATTCAAGACTTGCTAGAGTGTTGTTTGATTCTGGTGCATCGCACTCATTTGTCACCGAAGAATTTGCATGCACTAGTAAAATCCAACCAACCAAATCAAGCATGTTATGGTCGCTCAAATCCCGATCAACCACCAAGGCTAGGCAAATTTGCAAAGTCCCTATCCGAATCCATGGCATAGATTTTACGCTAACTGATAGTACTGAACTAAAGGTTTGAAAATAGTACTAGGAATGGATTGGATGTCCAAACATAAAGGATTGATTGATCGCCAAGAAATCCATAACCATCACCAAGACAGTTTAATATCACGAGCATATATCTGAAACCTTACCTCGCGAATTCAAGTGCAACAAGAGTATAGCCCAACCTACCATTGACCAAGTCCGGATAGTCTGTGAATACCCCGATGTATTTCCAGATGTTTTGCCCGGTATGCCCCTAGATCAGGATATCGAGTTTATCATTGAACTAATCCCCCGAACAGGACCCATAGCCCAGAGACCATATAGTATGAACCCGTATGAACTAGCAGAACTGAAGAAGCAACTGGATGCCATGTTGGAAATTGGATTGATTCAACCAAGTGCGTCACCATGGAGATCCACCTGTTTTGTTCGTGGACAAGAAAGATGGAGGTAACCGTTTGTGTACGGATTATCGAAAGTTGAATGATGTCACCATCAAGAACAAATACCCGTTGCCCAAGATAGAAGATTTGTTTGATCAGTTGACCGGTGCCAAAGTGTTTTCTAAGATTGATCTTAGGACTGGCTATCATCAACTCAATATTCGCGTAGAGGACATTCCAAAGACTGCCTTTACCACCCGTTATGGATTATACGAGTATACTGTCATGTCTTTTGGATTAACCAATGCCCCCGCTTATTTCATGAATCTCATGAATAAAAATTTTATGGACTTCCTGGATAAGTTTGTCGTTATTTTCATCGATGACATTCTAATTTATTCCAAATCAAAAGAAGAACATGAGCTACACCTAAGGACCATTCTTGGAACCCTTAGAGAGCATCAGTTGTATGCCAAGTTTAGCAAATGTGAATTCTGGTTACAGGAGGTAGGATTCCTCGGTCACATTGTATCAGCCGGAGAATTGCCGTTGACCCTGCAAAGGTGAAAGATGTCGAAGGTTGGCAAGCCCCAACCACTCAAACCCAAGTTCGTGCATTTCTCGGATTGGCGGGATATTACCGCAAGTTCGTAGAAGGATTCTCGAGTATCGCCAGACCCATGACCCAATTGCTGAAGAAGAACAAGAAGTTTGAATGGACGGACAAATGTGAAGCGAGTTTTCAAGAACTCAAGAGAAGATTGATTTCAGCCTCAATCTTAATCATGCCGGATATCACGAAGCCCTTCGACGTGTATTGTGATGCATCCAAGATCGGTCTCGGATGTGTGTTAATGCAAGAAGGCAAAGTTATATCTTATCTATCTCGACAACTGAAACAACATGAGAAAAATTACCCAACCCATGACCTCGAACTCGCAGCCGTAGTTCTAGCCCTGAAGACATGGAGGCATTACCTGATGGGAAACCGTTGTGAGATTTATTCGGATCACAAGAGCCTGAAGTATATATTCACTCAGAAGGAGCTGAATATGAGACAGAGAAGATGGATTGAGCTAATCAAGGATTACGACATGGACATTCACTATCACCCTCGTAAAGCCAATGTGGTAGCAGATGCCCTTAGCATATTGCTGTGCCGCTTGAACTCCATGATTTTGAAGGAGCAACCAAGTCTGCACAAAGAGATGTAATTTACGAATGGAATTAGTGAGTGAAGGATTTTTGTCTAGCATAGAACTTCAACCCACTTTGATCAGCCAGATCGAAGAGGCGCAGAAAGGAAATGCTAGTATCGACGGAATCAAGTGTCGTATCGGTACCGGCAAGGTACCCGGATTCACCGAAGACGAAGAAGGAGTTTTGTGGTACAAAGGATGCCTTTGTGTACCAGCAGATTCTGAGTTGAAAGAAGTTATTCTGAAGAAGATCATGATACTCTTTATTCTATCCACCCCGGAGGAACGAAGATGTATCAGGATTTGAAGGAGCAATTTTGGCGGCATAAGATGAAGAGAGAAATCGGAAGCTATATCGCCAAGTGTGATATATGTCATCGAGTCAAGGCGGGACAGCAAAGACCCGTTGGATTGTTGCAACCATTGCAGATTCCGGAATGGAAATGGGATTCTGTTGGAATGGACTTCATCACCGGATTGCCTACTTCTAGTAGGGGAAATGACTCTATCTAGGTCATAGTGGACAGATTGTCCAAAGTCGCCCATTTCTTACCCGTCAAGACCACATATCAGAGTTCGAAGCTAGCGGAGTTATACATCGCTAGAATCGCTAGTTTGCATGGAGTCCCCAAGAACATTGTATCGGATCGAGGAACTCAGTTTACCTCAAGATTCTGGAAGAAAGTCCAAGAAGGTTTAGGAACCCGCCTAGATTTCAGCACCGCATATCACCCCTGCATCGATGGATGTATGACGGCGAGTAAATCAAATACTCGAAGACATGTTGAGAGCATGTGTGTTAGAGTATGGATCTAAGTGGGAAGACTGTCTTCCTTTTGCAGAATTTTCATACAACAACAGTTATCAAGCTAGTTTGCAAATGGCCCCATTTGAATTCATGTATGGAAGGAAGTGTCGCACCCCTTTGAACTGGTCGGAAGTAGGAGAGAGTCAGATTTTTGGACCTGACATCCTACGGAGCAGAAGAGAAGGTTCACAAGATTCGTGAGCACCTCAAGACAGCCCAGTCCAGACAGAAGAGTTACGCCGACAAGAGACGTCGAGACCTCGCCTTCAACATAGGAGATTTTGTATATCTGAAAGTGTCGCCGTTAAAGGGAATGCAACGTTTCCAACTAAACGGAAAGTTAACCCCTAGATATATCAGACCCTTAATGATTCTGAACCGTCGAGGAGAAGTGTCGTATCAATTGGAACTACCCGAAGAGATGTCAGCCGTGCACAATGTGTTCCATATCTCATTACTTCGCAAGTGCCTCGAAGTTCTGGAGAAGACTGAGGTGTTCAAGAACATTGATCACCAGAACATAGAGATCAACGATGATCTGACCTATCCCGAAGTGCCCATCCGTATTTTTGAAGAAGCTTTTAGAACTACCAGAACCCGAAGCATCAAGTTTCTCAAGATTCAATGGAGCAACCACACGGAAGAGGAAGCTACCTGGAAGCGCGAAGATCACATCAGAACAGAGTTTCCCGATCTCATCAAATCCTAGGTAATCTTTTTTGTCCTTTTTCAAATCTCGGGACGAGATTTTGTTTATGGGGTGAAGGTTTGTAACATCCCAAAAATATGAAACTTGGATCATCAAACTCTAATCATCAAAATTTAGGATTAACAAAAACTTTTCTAAATAAAAATATGAAAGCATGCATGTGTGTATGCATTCCAAATTGGATTCTTTTGAATTACCTTGCTTGTGTGTTTCTTTGCTTGTAAAAGGATTCTTAGGTGAAATAAACATCATCTAAACAATCCCCACACTTTTCCCAAAGACAAATAAATCAAAACAAACAAAATAAGGGAATGGTCACTTTGGCCAATTTAACTCCCATGCCTACTTTGGTTGTCTCTAACTTTGAAAACTTAACAGAAACTTGTTTGGATCTTTGCACCCCTTGATAGTACTCATAACAAAGTACCAAGGCCCACCTTGTGATCATCCAGAAACATTTGAATGCATAGTTTAAATGACAGTTCAAAATTCAATCTATATCACATGAGAAGATCCCACTTTTTCAAAAACCACTCAAACAAGCTCAACTTTCAAAACCCAAGCATCCACAGACTCACCAGCACATGCCTAGCTAACCCACCAAAAATCTTTTCAAAATTCAAAACTTGAATTCATGCGGCCATTTCATCAAACACCTTGCAGATTCAAATCAAACAAAATCAAAACACTATAGTGTGCAGTGTTTTGGGCCTAACTTGTTCCCTCTCTGGACACCACTAGCCTTAGTAGATCATCTAACGACCCTAACTAATCCCTAGCACCACTGTAAGCTTGGCAATGTCATCAATGGTGAACAGCCGAGAACACCCATGTCACCCCAAGGGACAGAGCTAGAGGAAGAACTAGCTGTGCCAACCTTTGTCCGGAGGTAGCCCATGCCTCACCGCCCTCTCGCCCAGCCTCGCCATGCAAAGAACTGAACCGCCAGAACGCCGCTGCAGCATTGTCGACCATGCCGACCTGCGCCGCAGAGCACGCGCGTTCCCATTCAACCGACCACCTCGAGCCTCGCCGCCCGCCAACATGCTCCCCACCGCCAGAGACCGCCAGACATGCCCATTTCACAGTGCCTGCACTTATAGCCACCGTCACGCAGAGTTCGCCGCCTCTGCCGTGCACAACGTCGAGCATTCCAGACCGTTTGCCACCGCCCCTACACGCGCACTAAAGCCATAGAGCATCGCCAGGAGACCACCGATCGATCGCCACCGTCGGCCATGCCTCTAGCAGCCCGTAGCCACCGTCGCCTTCCCATCCCGTTCGGTCTCGTCATCGAGACTATAAATAGAGGCCTCCCCCGCTCAAACTCTTCACACCATCTCACTCCCCTCTCTTCACTGATCGTTCTACCCCGTTCCCAGAGCAAGGCGAGAAGCGCATCACCGGAATTTCACCGGAGCCACCGGAGAAGAAGGAAGCCGTGATTGAGCCTCCCAGAGAAGCCGTTGCATTGTGGAGGTTCATTGTCGAGAAGCTGCCGGTACCAGGAGGTTCGCTGTCATCGACTTCGTCATTCGCCCTCCTCGTCGACCCTCGCCTGAGCCTCGGTGAGCCTCCCACGACCCCCACCTGCCGCGTTAGGGTTCTGTCTCGCCGGCGCTGCCCGGCGTGGACGATAAACCAGAGCCGTTGGATTAGAACTAGATCCAACGCACCACGCGTTCTGCATCGCACTTCGTCTCACCGACGCTGGGGACAACAACTTAACCAGCCCAGAAGCGCTTATGAAGTGTCGCCCATTTTCTCTTCCCGCGCAGCCTACTTGTTTGAATTTGGATTTCTCCATTTTCATTCAAACACACTTCTGTACCTAGTTTCAAATCAACCCAGCTCGATTCAGTGAACCAAATTGAATAAAACCAATTTTGTTAGAAAGGTCTGGAAATGCTGAATCCAAGCCCGTTGGATTCAAGTCATTTGGATCTGTGGATCACCCTTGGTAAAAATAACAAGGCAGAAGCTTTTCTGCATTCAAATATTTTTCAAATTTAAACCATAGTAGCTTTTGAGTTGATTCCAACTCTCAAAAATCACAATTGATCATACCTTTCAGAATATATAAAAATATATGGGTTTACTTGCAGAAATAATGTCCAAGTAATAAAAGAATGCCACATAGGCATTTCTAGTCACTTTATTTAATTAAAATAAAAAGGTTAAACCTTATTAAATTGTGACACCACTTTAAATCACATTCCCATATACTGAAATATGTGGTGATGACATGTGTCAACATGATCCCATGTTTGGTTTGGAGAATATTAAATCTTAAGTAGTTTTTCAATGAGTAGAAATTACTTTTCTAAAAATAAAATCTTTAAGTCAAGTGCTTGTAATGTTAGTGATGATGCTAGATCATCTATAGAACCCCTTTGTGTGATGATTGAAAGTAGTTAAGTATTGTTTGGTGATTGTGTACCTCGTATTTATTTATAGACGCTAGTACCAACCAAGGATACGAGGAGGAAGGAGGATACTACAAAGAAGAAGCCGAGGAGAACTTCAACCACTGCTCTGCACAAGGCAAGCTTATACTGATACTGATGCAAGCCTAATACTACTAGTTGAATGTGCAAGCTAACACTTGCAAGATATTATACGTTAGCAAGCCTTACCATGCCAACCATATGCCTTAAGCATATGTGGTTATACCCACTTGACAAACCAATCCTAGTTTTACTTGCAAGATTTCTACTTTATTTCTTTATCAAAGCTTTCTTTTAGAGTTTACTTAAGTGACTTGTAGATTCTAGAAAGTTAACTGAAGGTTGCATAAATAGCATAAAATTTGGCCTAAGCTAGATAATCTTGATGTCATCCTAAGGCATGAGATTGAACTTAGTAAAACTCCACTTGTTTACCACCCCTCATTAGTACTCACCCCCACTTGTAGATGCTAGTGCTAAGCATAAAACTTGATCAACTTTAGATGGGAATACTTGGTGAAAATGGTTATGAAAACCTTAGAATGATGGATCATTCTACTGAGATGTTTTGACATGTGTTTACGAACACCACATGATTTTGGTGATGAAAATGTTGAGGCATGAGCCTTAGCCCTTTATAAAACTGATGGTTGTCTGGATGCGATACCATTCCAATTTTACCGTACAACCACAATACCCGAAAATTGGGTAGGGCTTGACTGGAAACTTATATACCTTAGTATTGGTTCCCTCACGGCCAAGGTCTGAGCTGAGGCTACCTTGTGAAGATTGTCCACCTGTGCAGTACCCAAGATGACATTTGGTCATGGTTGGGAGGCCAAACTCACAGGATAGGTGCTTATACTAGGGCTTGTAATTGAAAGGTTAGGATTGATTATCCGCATACTGAGTATGGTGACTTCAGGATTTGTTCCTGACGGATGTATCGAATGTTGGGGTGAAAGTGTACAATCTCTGCAGAGTGTCAAACTATTCGAATGGCCACGTCCGCGGTTATGGACAGTTGGAGTGGGCATACTATTCCCCCGTCAGATGTTTTCCAAAATGACTTGTGAAATGAATTGAGAACTTGACTTGACCACAACAGAGTTGTGGCATGAGATACAAGTTCCCACTTAGGTGTTATAAAATTTGACTAGCTTTCTCTTGCTTCTGAACTTAGTAGATGTAAATCTGGCTTTTGCAAAACAACCCTAGAGCTTAGTGTCCTACTACAAAAAACCCCTTCACTTGTTAGTACTAGTTTGCGAGTACTTAAAGAGTACTCGTGGCTTTGGTCTTGGCTATTCCCGTGGCCAGACTATGAAGAGGAGTACCAGGATGATGGACCCCATGAAGGTTACGACAACTAGGATCATCTCCCATCGTCAGCATTGCCTGTGACCCCGAAGATGGAGCTTCTCCTACGCTACCTTTATTATTACGTATTTCCGCTGCTTGGATTGTATTAAGAACTGGATCATGAGATCCTTATTTGTGTAAGACCTTATGTATGGTTTGTAATGGATGATGTACTGTGGTATCCAATTCTGTTATGTCTCGCAAAAATGGTAATCCTGAGATTGCGATGTATGGCATAACAGGCATCTGGGATTAAAAACCCGGGTGTTGACACCTTCAGACAAAGAGGATATATTTTTCTCAACAGTTAAAAGCTTTTCCTCTATAGTCTTATTGAAAGTGGTTTGTTTACTAATAAAGTACTTGAGCATGACTTCAAGTTCAGAGGGGGCACTTCTAGCATTATTGTAAGAGCTTCTATAGGAATTGCCATTATTAGGAGGATAAGGCCTATAATTGTTGTTGCTACCAAAATTGTTCCTATAGGCATTGTTGTTGAAATTGTTGTTTCTAATGAAGTTTACATCAACTTCCTCTTATTGAGAAACCAAAGAGGCTAAGGGAACACTATTAGGATCTAGAGGAGTTTTCCCATTAACAAGCATAGCCATAATAACATCAATCTTTTCACTCAAAGAGGAAGTTTCCTCAACAGAATCTACCTTCTTACCATGTGGAGCTCTCTCAACATGCCATTCAGAGTAGTTAACCATCATATTATCAAGGAGCCTTGTTGCAGCACCCAAAGTGAGGCCCATGAAGGTACCTCCAGCAGCAGAATCCAGTAGGTTTCTTGAGGAGAAGTTCAAACCCGCATAAAAAGTTTGGATAATCATCCAAGCAGTGAGTCCATGAGTAGGGCAATTTTTAACCAAAGATTTCATTCTTTCCCAAGCAGGAGCAACATGTTCACTATCAAGCTGTTTAAATTTCATAATATCACTTCTCATAGATATAATCTTAGCAGGAGGATAGTACTTTCCAATAAAAGCATCTTTGCACTTAGTCCAAGAATCAATACTATTTTTAGGCAAAGAAAGCAACCATTCTTTAGCTTTTACTCTCAAGGAGAAAGGAAAAAGCTTGAGCTTAATAATATCGCCATCTACATCCTTATACTTTTGCATTTCACATAGTTCAACAAAGCTATTGAGATGGGCAGCAGGATCATCAGAACTAGCACCAGAAAATTGCTCTCTCATAACAAGATTCAACAAGGCAGGCTTAATTTCATAAAAGGTAGCATCAGGAGCAGGTGGAGCAATAGGAGTGCTTAGGAAATCATTGTTGTTGGTGCTAGTGAAGTCACACAACTTGGTGTTCTCAGCAGATTTCATTTTGGCAAAGGTGGGCAAGCCAAAAACAGCAGCAGCTAGAGCAGGAACTAATTTCTTTGTGTTTTTGAATAAGGCAAGCAAACCAAACTAGACTAATTTTTTGGGGTTTTTTGAAATGAGGCAAACAAAACTAAGCAAAAGAAACAAAAAAACTAAAAACAAAGTAAAGAGAAAGGAAGTGAAGGACTCCCCTAGTGAAGACGTCCTTAGCCTCCCCGGCAACGGCGCCAGAAAACTTGTTGATGGTGCTGACGTGGAGCACTTCATTGGAAACCCCAAGAGAAAGGTGTGAAGCATCAAGCAACAAGTCTTCCCTCAGTTGAGACCGAGGTGATCGAACCAGAAGGAGGAAGGAAACGTCGCACAGGTGTTGCGAGCAACGCGGAGACCTGCACAACACAAACTAAAGACTTTGCCCCAACAAATAAATGAGGTTTTCAAGCTCACCGGTTTGCTGTAACAAAGGATTAAACGTATGGTGTGGAAGGTAATGGTTTGTAGCAAGTAAACAGGTAACAGTGAAAGATGTATCAATGGTAAAGATTGGACCGGGGTCCATAGTTCACTAGAGGTGCTCTCCTTAGATAAACAACATGGAATGAAGGGTAAGCAAATTACAGCGAGGCAATTGACAGGAACTGATCAAGGCATAACAATGCAATTACTAGCCAGAAAGATCCTATGAGGTTGATTGGGCAATACAACAATATACATAGACCGTCATCCAACTGCATCTATGACTAGAAGTCCACCTTCAGGTTATCATCCAACCCTCCAAAGATTAAGTTGCAAACAATGCATAACCGCTTTTAAGCAAAGTGTGTAAGGTAAACAGTCCACATGTTCCATGAACAAGAGACCGTTGTTTTCTCCCAAGTAGCAACATCACATCTACAACCGAAGAGATTTTTGTCACTTTCCTTGGAAACTATAGGCATGAACCCACTATCGAGCATAAATACCCCCTCTTGGAGTCACTAGCAACTACTTGGCCAAGATAACCACTAGCAACATGTGGCATCCCGCAAAACCACTACTAGAAAATCGCGTTGAATTTGTGCATTGCATCGTCATCATCATGCATTGTCTGCTTAAAACTATTTTCGCAAAGCCTGTTTTTGTTTTCTAAAACGCCCCGACTTGTTTTCAAAATGCAAACCCCGGGTCTCCGGAATATTTTATTTGTCTGCTATCGGTTTGCAAACGGTGCATTTAGAATTAAATAAAATTATTATATTATTTTAGTGGGGCAGTCGAACGGGCCGAATGACCCGAACGACCACCCCAGAAAATAAATCGGTCCAACATAAATCCTAAAGCTACCAGATAACCTACCCAGCCCTCCCCTCCACCTCACCCCGACCACTCCCCTCGTGCCACCTCACCCTCTTTCCCCCTCTAACCAATCCCCATCTGCCACTTGGCCACCTCCTCATCCCCCCTCTCTCTCCTCTCTCTCCCTCCACCGCCTGGTCCACCTGCCTCCACTCCTTTTTCCACCAGCCGCCGCACCCCATCTCCCTTTTCCCCACCTGCCCGCAGCCCCTGCCCCACTGGTCACCCCCTCACCCCCACTCACCCACCTGCCCCAATCCCAAAGACTGCCCACCTTGTCCCACCCCCTGGCCCCTGTCCCCCACAGACGCGTCCTCCCTCTATCTTCCATCCCGACTCGGCCAAGGAACCACCCCGACGCCTCAGGGCCAAGGGCCATTCCTCTCCGCCGACCTCCCTCCTCCTCCGAAACCGCCGCCTGGCTGCCAGAGCCCTGCACCACGGACTCCGCTCTGCCTCCGGCCGCCACCACACCCGCCGGAGCACCTCCTCTCCGGCTCGCCACGCGGCGAGCTCCCGCCGCCTCCTGGACCTCCTCCCGCTCCCACCTCGAACCGCCTCCCCAACCGCTGCCGCCCTCGATGCAGCTCAGCAGCCGCCAGATCCCTTCGCCGACCACTGCCGGCTCAGACACCTCGATCGTCCCTATGCAAGTTTTAGCGAAACTCGCCAAACCCGCATAGAAACAATTCAAAGGTGCTCACCAGCACTTTCGTATGGGTGGAAAACGAAGTAATAACATTACACAACAGTCCTCGATGGGACCCATGCAGAGATATATATAATGACTCAAAGAGTCAAGAATACGATATAATATACAAAGATCCAAATCACCTTGAAACGACAGGGCCCAGCTATGGACAAGATGCAAATGGGGCTAAGAGCTCAAGAATAACCAATGGCGTTCATAACCCGCCTGCCAAGCCGGAAGGTTAACCCCGCTAAGGCGCCGATCTCAAAACCTGCTAAACAAAAAGGGGTGCCGACAAAGGGCAAAGGAAAAAGAGGAGCCAAGATCGAGGCCAAGACACTGAGGCTAGAATTCGCGGTCCTCGCCTACATAGGTATGGTGGATCAGGCAGCGGAAAGATGCACTAAACAACCTATAGAGACTCGATACAATCGCGATGGCGATCGAAGAGGGGTAAGATAGACCTATCCGGATCCAACTCGGTTAACACCAAACAAACCCATCCGTGTTTTCTCGAGACCAAACGAGGAAGTCAACCGAGGAACTCACACTTGGCGCTTTATTTATTCGTTAGTTATGTACTTTACTAGTCGTTTAGATAATCATCCCGATAAAGTAAGCAAGGGCACTTTAGTTAATCATTCCGAAGTTGCAACAATTACTAATCGATTCGGATAGCATGAGATAAACCCAAAACCCAAAGCATCGTTGGTACTTTTATTTAGCCATTTCGTTAGAAGTTGCAAGAGTTACTAGTCAGTACAATTGTCGGTTTACAACCAAGCAAGCAATTGTAAGGGGTATTAATTAACCATTCCATTATAGTGAAGCTAATTACTAGTCATTATAAGTCAAATTTATAGCAAGAAACTTTAGTTATGCTTGTCTATGATCGAGATATCGGCTCCAAGTCGTCCATATCCATGACACGGCTTTGAAAGTTTTACCCGGTGCACCAATAGCAACACACGCCGATCAACCTCGAAAACCAAATCAAAACCCAACGAGGCTTTCACGATCGAACAATCACAGGATTCAGAAATATTTCAGGGCCACCTTAAGTAGATCCCGAACGGCCACCGACCAGACGGCTCAAGGTTTGGGTAGACGTCAGGAACGATCGGGAACCCAAAGTGTGGCTTGTCGACACCGCGAATCGTGTCCCGATCCTAACAAGACAAAGCAAAGACCTCGCACAATTTAAATACAGGAAAGTAGCATGGCATAAGTACAGATCGTAAATAAAACCTCAAACTAGTTTGTGGCCCCAAGAAATAAGAATGAATCAAGCTGCTCCTGGGGTCCCATATACCTCCCGGATGTGGATAGCGCGATAAATCAAGGAACAGGTATCAAGTACTCGGGGTCTTACGGGACACAAGTGGGCGTTCGGAAACCAAATATTATCTATCACCCACCGATGCCTCTGCTTATTACAATTTTAGTTGTTAAACAGAAATTAAAGTGACGATAAGTAAAACTAGCACCATCTCCAACATCAACATGCGGCAATACATCAGCAACTGTGGCATATGACGACACACATCAGCACTTGAGCAAGCAACTACGACGCGCAAATCCAACTATCTACCAAACAACAGGTAATAGGGTGTGTCCAAGGCAATATAAGGCTGCAGGGAATATATCGGGTACGGAAACTAGAGCATCGCAACACATATAGCAATAGATCAACAGGAGGGAATAAAGACTATAAAAGTAAGATAGGTAGAAAGGGGGAGATGCTCGCCTGAAAACATTGTCGAAGGTTCAACCGAAGATCGGGGCGAAGCTCACATCAACTCAACGGCCTTATCCGTGAAGAAGCAAAACACTAGAAGAAACACCGGATGCAATATTTAATACGACGGTGGAAGATCGGCATGATGCATGCATGATGTATGGCATGGCAAGGTGCGATGCAATTAGGTCAATATTAAGCGGAACCGGGGTCCCGACAATTAATTAGGTGGTTCATGTTATTTAGCTACCCCGCAATTTAAATGTTGTTTAACAAGGCAAAAGTAATACGGGTTTGCTACACAAGTTTAAATGAGGCCGATATGAGACTAGATTTGCCCGCATATGGGCCCCATATTTAATTATTAGGTGAATCGGCATAAGGCCCCCAAACCAATGCTATGCATGCGGGAATGACAATTTAATGTGCAACAAATTGATATGTTATAAAATAGGGTTCGAGTAAAAGGGGTCACACATCAGAGGGGGCTCGACGATCTTGGGTTCCGGGGTTCGGGGTCGGTCTCAGGTCTGTGGTCCGGTTCGGGTCTGTGGTTCTGCCGGTCGTTCCGGCGGATCGTTCACTCGTTTCGTGACGGGGTAGATCTTGCGATCCGGGAGGGAGAATCTGCTCCACGGCGAATGCTCGTCGCGTCTGCGGACGGAGATCTTGAGGGTCCCCGAACTCGACGAGCTTGGCTCAGGGGAGCTTCCAGATCCCGAGGAGAAGATCTTGTCGGTCCCACCTCAAGTCCTTGTTGTCCCGCCGTGGATCATGGTCATCGGGTCCGGTTCTTGGTCAGGTCCGGTAGCTCTTGGTGTCCGTGGTCGCCGCCCGGAGGTGGATCTTGTCGCCTTGGCGTTATCGCCCTAGTTTCCACGGCGAAGTGCTCGGGTTCCTCGTTGTTTGTCGAGCTCGGTGCGGCCGATGGTTCTCGTCACACCAAAGGGTCGGTCTTCGGGTGGCGATCTTGGCGGTTACTTGCCACGCTATGGGCAGCGACGGGCGACGGGCGGGCGATGGCAGAGGTTGCAGGCGGCACGACGAGGCGGTTGACGAGGGCGGCGCGGCGGCTCGAAACGAGCGGACGCGGACGGGCCACGGCGACCATGGGCGCAGCGAGCCTGCAGGGTGGGCAGAGGCGGCGGGCCGGGCCGGCGACGGTGGCGAGGATCGCGAGCCGGGCGGAGGCTGGCGCGGGCGGCGGCTGCTGGCCGCAGCGACGCTGGAGGAGGCGGTGTCGAGGCGGATCAGGGGAGGCGAATCGCTGGGCCGGGCCAGGAGGGGTGCGGCGAGCAGGCGGGAGGCACGGCGGCGGGCCGAGGCGGTCAAGGGTTGGCGGAGCGGGCGAGACGCGGCGGCGGCTGAAGCGAGCGGCAGGTCGGTGCAGAGGAGGGGCCTGGGGCTCAGGCGACACGAGAGCCATGGCGCGGCGATGTGACGGAGGCGGCGCAAGGCCGGAGACCGCAGCGGCGCAGAGGCTCGGGAGGCGCGCACGGTGGCTCGGGGCTTGTCGGGAAGATCGGGGCGCGCTGGAGGTAGACGCCGAGGTCGCCGGGAGGACGAACGGCAGAGGGCGGCGGCTGGCGAGGGCCGGGACCAGTGGCAAGGCCGGGTGGAGAGGGAGGCCAGACGCGAGCATCATGGGGCAGGGGTCACAGGTGGTGGCGAACGGCAGGGGAGAGGGCGTGCGGGGCGAGCCGGGAAGAACAGGGGAGAGAGGGAGGCGTGCAGGCGTTGGGGCGTGGGGAGCGTGAGCGAGTGGGCAGAAAGGGACCCATGGGCAGGGTGGGACCTCACCAGCAGCATGCGCAAGTGTGGCTGGTTGCTGTGTGGGTGTGTGTTTGTGTGGTTGAGAGAGAGAGGTGGAGAGAGGGAGGCCACGTGGCAGCATGTGAGAGGAGGGGAGGAAGGAGATGAGGTGGCAAGGTGATTGGAGGGGTGAGGTGGAGGATGGGTTGGGTAGGATGGTAGTCAGAGTATTTAGAGGGCTGGTTTGGGGTGGACCGTTTAAAATCTGGGCGGTCGCTCGGGTTGGCCTGCTCGATCGCCCCTACTAAAATAAATATAAATTTTATTTATTTCAAACAAAACTTTGCAAACCGATAGCAACAAAACAAATACTGAGCCCCGGTTTGGCGTGAATAAAGATGGGGCGCTTTAGAAACAAAACGGCTTTATGTAAAATAGTTTTGGCAAACAATGCATGATGATGACGATGCAATGCACAAATTCAACGCGATTTTCTAGTAGTGGTTTTATGGATGCCACAATTCGACACCACTAACAATGGATCTCGCCCTCGAGATCCGCCTCATGGTACCGGAAGGAAAGGTCGGCGATCTGCGTCTTCTCGCTTCGTGTAGATCCTCGCGACACCACTAACAAGAGGTCGTTGTCCCTGTTCAACAAGAGAACACTCCGGAAAAACAACGGACGAAGTTAAAGGTAAGGTCACCTCTAACTTCCATGGAAGGAGTAGCGTTGCATCGATCCACCATTCAATGTACATAAGCGAATGATAAGAGTAGTGGTATGGTCGCGACTCCATCCCGCACTCAAAGCATTACTATGTACACGAATAGACAGATTATGCAACCAACTCTCAGGATTCAGACTGAAGATCTCGACAAGCGAGGTTCGGATCAAAGGAGTGATGCAGACTCTGCATCGGATCTGGCATAGAGGATGTCGTCGCGTCAGAAAACACCGGAAGGCACAAACAAGGAACAAAGAATGGTAACACCGTAAACGGATTCATCAGGCAGCTTGAACACCGGATGGTAGAACACCGTTACCAAAGGAGGAAGCGAAACCCTAAAGGTACGACGAAAACCCAACCACGAGAATTCCTGGACTCGAAGAAAGAGAAGAGGGCGGATTCAAAACACGTCGAGGTAAGAGGAGAACAGCAGAGGGGTAAGGAGTAAAATCAGACCTAACCAGAACTATCCAACCGGTTTTTGCAAAATAGTTTTGACACTCTACTTCGGCCGTTAGCTAGGGTTTCCTACAGGCTGGACTCGTGGGGTATCGCAACCGAGCTCGATACCACTCAGAACACCTCAGATCGGCCCTATGCAAGTTTTAGCGAAACTCCAAACCCGCATAGAAACGATTCAAAGGTGCTCACCAGCACTTTCGTATGGTGGAAACAAGTAATAACATTACACAACAGTCCTCGATGGGACCCACGTAACAGATATATATAATGACTCAAAGAGTCAAGAATACGATATAATATACAAAGATCCAAATCACCTTGAACGACGCAGGCCCACACGGACAAGATGCAAATGGGGCTAAGAGCTCGAAGAATAACCAATGGCGCCCATAACCCTGCCTAGGCCAAGCGGAAGGTTAACCTCGCTAACGGCCGATCTCAAAACCTGCTTAAACAAAAGGTGCCGACAAAGGGCAAAGGAAAAGAGGAGCGCCAAGATCGAGGCCAAGACACGGCGAGGCTAGAATTCGGCGTCCTCGCCACATAGGTATGGTGGATCAAGGCGTGGCAAAGATGCACTAAACAACCTATAGAGACTCGATACAATGGCGGCATCGGAGAGGGTAAGATAGACCTATCCGGATCCAACTCGGTTAACACCAAACAAACCCATCCCGGTGTTTTCCCTCGAGACCAAACGAGGAAGTCAACCGAGGAACTCACACGTTGGCGCTTTATTTATTCATTATAGTTATGTACTTTTACTAGTCAGTTTAGATAATCATCCCGATAAAGTAAGGGCACTTTTAGTTAATCATTCCGATGTAGTTGCAACAATTACTAATCGATTCGGATAGCATGAGATAAACCCAAAACCCAAAGAGTCGTTGGTACTTTTATTCAGCCATTTCGCTAGAAGTTGCAAGAGTTACTAGTCAGTACAATTGTGCAAAGCGACAACCAAGCAAGCAATTGTGGGCAGTATTAATTAACCATTCCATTATAGTGAAGCTAATTACTAGTCATTATAAGTCAAATTTATAGCAGAACTTTAGTTATGCTTGTCTATGATCGAGATATCAGGCTCCAAGTCGTCCATATCCATGACACGGCTTTGAAAGTTTTACCCGCCGGGTGCACCAATAGCAACACACGCCGATCAACCTCGAAAACCAAATCAAAACCCAACGAGGCTTTCACGATCGAACAATCACAGATTCAGAAATATTTGGGGCCACCCTTAGTAGATCCCGAACGAAGCCAAATGTGACCCGAGACGGGCTCAAGGTTTGGGTAGACGGTCAGAACGATCGGGAACCCGAAAGTGTGGCTGGGCTTGTCGACACCATGAATCGTGTCCCGATCCTAACAGACAGGTGCAAAGACTGCACAATTTAAATACAGGAAAGTAGCATGGCATAAGTACAGATCGTAAATAAAACCTCAAACTAGTTTGTGGCCCCAAGAAATAAGAATGAATCAAGCTCGCTCGGGGTCCCATATACCTCCGGATGTGGATAGCGATAAATCAAGGAACAGTATCAAGTACTGGGGTCTTACGGACACAAGTGGGCTCGAAACCAAATATTATCTATCACCCACCGATGCCTCTGCTTATTACAATTTTAGTTGTTAAACAGAAATTAAAGTGACGATAAGTAAAACTAGCACCATCTCCAACATCAACATGCGGCAATACATCAGCAACTGTGGCATATGACGACACACATCAGCACTTGAGCAAGCAACTACGACGCGCAAATCCAACTATCTACCAAACAACAGTAATAGGTGTGTCCAAGGCAATATAAGGCTGCAGGAATATATCGCACGGAAACTAGAGCATCGCAACACATATAGCAATAGATCAACAGAGGGAATAAAGACTATAAAAGTAAGATAGGTAGAAAGGGGGAGATGCTCTTTGAAAACATTGTCGAAGGTTCAACCAAGATCGGTAAGCTCACATCAACTCAACGGCCTTATCCGTGAAGAAGCAAAACACTAGAAGAAACACCGGATGCAATATTTAATACGACGGTGGAAGATCGGCATGATGCATGCATGATGTATGGCATGGCAAGGTGCGATGCAATTAGGTCAATATTAAGCGGAACCGGGGTCCCGACAATTAATTAGGTGGTTCATGTTATTTAGCTACCCCGCAATTTAAATGTTGTTTAACAAGGCAAAAGTAATACGGGTTCGCTACACAAGTTTAAATGAGGCCGATATGAGACTAGATTTGCCCGCATATGGGCCCCATATTTAATTATTAGGTGAATCGGCATAAGGCCCCCAAACCAATGCTATGCATGCGGGAATGACAATTTAATGTGCAACAAATTGATATGTTATAAAATAGGGTTCGAGGAAAAGGGGTCACACATTAGAGGGGGCTTGACGATCTTGGGTTCCGGGGTTCGGGGTCGGTCTCAGGTCCGTGGTCCGTCTCGGGTCTGTGGTTCCGGGTCGCTTTCCGGATCGTTCACTCGTTCTCGGTACGGGGTAGATCTTGCGCATCCGGGAGGGAGAACTGGCATTCCACGGCGAAATGCTCGTCGCGTCCGTGACGGAGATCTTGAGGGTCCCTGAACTCGACGAGCTTGGCGTTCAGGGGAGCTTCCGGTATCCCGAGGAGAAGATCTTGTCGGTCCCACCTCGAAGTCCTTGTTGTCCTGCCGTGGGGATCATGGTCATCGGGGTCCGGTTCTTGGTCAGGTTGCCGGTAGCTCTTGGTGTCCAGGGGTCGTCGCTCTGGGAGGTGGATCTTGTCGTCTTGGCGTTATCGTCCCTAGTTTCCACGGCGAAGTGCTCGGGGTTCCCCTCGGTTGTCGGTGTCGAGCTCGGGTGCGGCGTCGATGGTTCTCGGGTCACACCAAACAGGGTCGGTCTTCGGGTCGGGGTGGCGATCTTGGCGGTTACTTGGCCACGTTGCGGGCAGCAGACGGCGACGGGCTCATGGGCGGATGGCGATGGCGGTGGCGGCGACGAGGACGGCGATTGCTTCAGGCGGGCCAGCGGCTCGGGAAACGGGGCGGGACGGGCCGCCGGCCTTGGCGACCATGGGCGCGCGCAGCAGGCAGTGGGCAGAGGCGGGCCCGGGCCGGGCAGCGGGTGGTGGAGGACTGCCGGGAGGCGCGCTGCGGCGGCACAAGGCAGCGACGGAGGAGGCGGTGTCGAGAGGCGGGAGGGAGGCGAACTGCGTCAGGACCGGAGAGGGGTGCGGCTGCAGCAGCAGGCGGGAGCAGGCGGCGGCCGGAGGCCGCGAGGGTTGGCGGGAGCCGGCGAGACGCGGCGGCCTGTGAGCGGGCGGTGGCCGGTGCAGAGCGTGGAGAGGGGGCTGGGGCGCAGGCGACGCGAGAGCCATGGCGGCGCGGTGACGGAGAGGCAAGGCCTTGAGACCGCAGGCAGAGAGGCTCGGGAGGCGCGCGCGTGGCTCGGGCTTGTCGGGCGGGAAGATGCGGGCGCGGAGGAGGTAGACGGCCGGAGGTCGCCATGGAGGACGGAACGGGCAGAGGGGCGGGAGGCTGCACATGGCGGGACAAAGCAAGGCGCTGGGTGGAGAGGGAGGTCAGCGGGACGCCGAGCACCGCGGGCCAGGGTGGTGGCTGCAGTGGAGAGGGCGCGGGCGAGCCGGGAAGAACAGGGGAGAGGGAGGCGCCGGGGCTGTGGGCAAGGGACCATGGCAGGGGCAAAGGGACCTCACGGGCAGCCGCATGCGTGGAGTGCACAGGCTGTGTGGGTGTGTGTTTGTGTGGTTGAGAGAGAGAGGTGGAGAGAGGGAGGCCACGTGGCAGCATGTGAGAGGAGGGGGAGAGGAAGGAGATGAGGTGGCAAGCAGTGATTGGAGGGGGTGAGGTGGAGGGATGGGTTGGGTAGGATAGTGGGTAGCTGTAGTATTTAGAGGGCTGGTTTGGGGTGGACCGTTTTAAAATCTGGGGCGGTCGTTCGGGTCGGGTTGGCCCGTTCGACTGCCCCTACTAAAATAAATATAAATTTTATTTATTTCAAACAAAACTTTTGCAAACCGATAGCAACAAAACAAAATACTCCGGAGCCCCGGGTTTGGCGTGTGAATAAAGATGCGGCGTTTTAGAAACAAAACGGGCTTTGCGAAAATAGTTTTGGCAAACAATGCATGATGATGACGATGCAATGCACAAATTCAACGCGATTTTCTAGTAGTGGTTTTGCGGGATGCCACACCTTCCCTCTCCTTGAGCGCCGTCGTCGCCGGCGAGCATCTCCCCGACCCCGACCGTGTTGGCCATGGAGGGCCTCTGTTCTGCCGCTAGAGGGAGCTGCTGCCCGCGGGAGAGGAACCAAGACGTGAGCCACGGAGGGGAGGAAGATGGGCAGATGGCCTTCGCCGTCGCCAAGTTCCAACCACGCCACGGACAGCCGCGCCCGGGCTCCGTCCCCGTCCATGTGCTTGCCGGCCGTTGTTGTCTGATGGTGGTGTGCTTGGAGATGACATGAGAATGACACCCCGTGCCGGTTTCAAGTCCACACCGACAAGTGAAGCTGAAACGCCAAGATCTTCTCGCCAATAAGACCATCGCCAAGACCTGCTTGCCCTGCAAGATCGACCGGGGACATTCAGGGTCATCTCCAAGACCGTTCACGGATCCGAAGACCCCAAGTTCTACTACAAGGACACGAAGATCTCGTTCTGGGATTCGATGACCCGAAGACCGATCCCGGCGCGCCCGAACCCCGTCAAGACCCCGAACCCTCTCGGATCCGAGGACCGAAGACGTCCGAAACGCCAAGACCGACCCGGTACACGGGCCCAAAAAGACCCTCGCAACGGCAAGCTCGACCCTGTGGGACCCGACAAGATCTGCATGACGACAAGAACGACACCGACCCGGAAGATCCGATGCGCCCCGACACCGAACCAAGTCCGGCTTCCCGGAACGCCAAGATCTACCCCAGAAACCCGAGAACGCTTCCGCCGAGACCGTTTCCGTCGAGCCTTGGACCCTGAGACCGACCCCGAACCCCGGAACCCCAAGATCTGCCGAACCCTAATGTGTGAAGCCCTTCCCGAAACCCTATTTTATAACATAATATAACTTGTCGCATAATAATCGTCTTGCATGCATACATTCATGTGGTTTGGGGGCCTTATGCCGATTCACCTAATAATTAAATATGGGGCCCATATGCGGGCAAACCTAGCCTTATATTGGCCTCATTTAAATTTGTGTAGCGAACCCGGTGCCTTATTTTGCCATGTTAAAACAACATCTAAATTGCGGGGTAGATAAATAACGTGAACCACCTAATTAATTGTCGGGACCCCGGTTCCACTTAATTTGACCTAATTGCATTGCACCTTTGCCATGTCATTCATCATACATGCATCATGCCGATCTTTTGCCGTAGTATTAAATATTGCATCCGGTGTTTCTGCTAGAGTTTTGCTTCTTCGCGGATAAGGCCGTTGAGTTGATGTGAGCACCGATCTTGTTGAACCTTCGCAATGTTTTCAGTAGCATCTCCCCCTTTCTACCTATCTTACTTTTATAGTATTTATTCCCTCATGTTGATCTGTTGCTATCTGTGTTGCGATGCTCTAGTTATCGTACCCGTGATATCCCCTGCAGCCTTATATTGCCATGGCCACCTCCTATTACCTGTTGTTTGGTAGATAGTTGGACTTGCGCGTCGTAGTCGCTTGCTCAAGTGCTGTTGCGTGTAGTCAAGTGCCACAGTTGTTGATGAATTGCCGCATGTTGATGTTGGAGATGATCATAGTTTTACTTATCGTTCACTTTAATTCCTGTTTAACAACTAAAATTGAAGTAAGCAGAGGCATCGGTGGGTGATAGATAATATTTGGTTTCCGAACGCCCACTTGTGTCCCGTAGGACCCCGAGTACTTGATACCTGTTCCTTGATTTATCGCTATATCCACATCCGGAGGTATATGGGACCCCCGAGCCGAGCTTGATTCATCTTATTTCTTGGGGCCACAAACTAGTTTGAGGTTTTATTTACTATCCTGTACTTATGCCATGCTACTGCTTATTTACGATTATGCGAGGAGCACACTGCATCTTAGGTAAGCGGAGTGATTACGTGTATCGACACCCCGAGTTTCGGGTTCCTAGTCGCCATGACCATTGTCGCAAACCTTGAGTCCGTCTCGATCTTGCTTACTGCTATGGTGTACTCCAAGGGTGGCCCCGAAATATTTCAATCCTATGATTATTCAAATGTGAAAGCCTGGGTTTTGATTTGGTTTTTCCGAGGTTGATCGAGCGTGTGTTGCTATTGGTGCACCCCGGCCGGGTAAAACTTTCTGAAAGCCGTGTCCGCGGATATGGACGACTTGGAGCACAGTATCTCGACCATAGACAAGCATAACTAAAGTTTATTGCTATAAATTTGACTTTATAATGACTAGTAATCAGCTTCACTATAATGGAATGGCAAAATAATACTACCCACAATTGCTTGTTTGGAGTGTCGCTTGCGACCATTGTATATGACTAGTAAGTATTGCAACTACAACGGAATGGCTAAATACAAGTACCAACAACTGCTGGGTTTTGGGTTTATCTCATGCTATCTGTATCTGATTAGTAATTATTGTAACTATAACGGAATGGTTAAATAAAAGTGCCCACTGCTTATTTTATCAGGATGTTTATCTATACTTGACTAGTAATTGCTGCAACGATAACCGAATGAGTAAAACTGCCAACTGTGTGAGTTCCTCGGTTGACTTCCTCGTTTGGTCTCGAGGGGGAAACACCAGGATGGGTTTGTTTGGTGTTAGCTTCAGGTTGGATCCGGATAGGTCTATCTTACCCCTCTCGCCGCCATTGTATCGAGTCTCTATAGGTTGTTTAGTGCATCTTGCCGCCGCCTTCATCCACCATACCTATGTAGGCGAGGACCGCCGAATTAGTCTCTGCATCGGCCTCAAGATCGACGCCTCTTTTCCTTTGCCCTTTGTCGGCACCCTTTTTGTTTAAGCAGGTTTTGAGATCGACGTCGTTAGCGGTGGTTACCCTTCCGCTTGGCACGGGCAGGTTATGGACGCCATTGGTTATTCTTCAGGGCTCTTAGCCCCATTTGCATCTTGTCCGTAGTCGGACGCTCTATCATTTTCAAGGATTTGGATCTTTGTATATTATATCTCTATTCTTGACTCTCTGAGTCGTTGTTGTATATATACCTGTTCTGTGGGTCCCATCGAGGACTGTTGTGTAATGTTATTACCGCTTTCCACCCGCACGAAAGTGCTGGTGGCACCTTTGAATCGCTTCTATGCGGGTTTGGCGGTTTCGCTAAAACTTGCATAGGGCCGATTCTCGAGGGTGTTACAGAGTGGTATCGAGCTCAGCAGCTACGATACCCACAAGTCCAAATTGTAGGATAACCTAGCTAACGGCCGAAGTAGAGTGTCAAAACTATTTTTGCAAAAACGGTTGGATAGCTCTGATTAGGTCTGATTTTATTCCTTACCCCTCTGCTATTCTCCTCTTACCTCTACGTGTTTTGAATCCGCTCTCTTCTCTCTCTTCGAGTCCAGGATTTCTCGTGGTTGGGTTTCCGTCGTACCTTCAGGGTTTCGCTTCCTCCTTTGATAACGGTGGTGCTACGTCCGGTGTTCACGTTGCCCAAGGAGTCCTTCGTCTGTGGTACCATTCTTTGTTCCTTGTTTGTGCCTTCCGGTGTTTTCCGACGCGACGACATTATCCACGCCAGATCCGATGCAGAGTCTGCATCACTGCTTTGTTTCCGAACCTCGTTTTTCGAGATCTTCAGTCTGATTCCGAGAATGGTTGCGCGCTTTTCCACTGATTGTGCGGAGTAATAGTTTGGGTGCGTGATGGATTGGCCCCCATGCCGACTACCCCTTCTATTCGCTTTTGTACATTGAAGTGGATGAGAATGCATCGGTTCCCTCCTTCCATCGAAGTTAGGGGTGGCTTTATTTGTTGATACCTCTACCTTCGACCTTTTGTTCCCGGAGTGTTCTCTCGACGATCACGGACAACGACCCCTTGTTAGTGGTGTCGCGAGGATCTACATGAAGCGAGAAGATTCAGATCGCCGACCTTCCTTCCGGAACCATGAGGCGGATCTCGAGGGCGAGATCCCTTGTTAGTGGTGTCGAATTGTGGCATCCCGCAAAACCACTACTAGAAAATCACGTTGAATTTGTGCATTGCATCGTCATCATCATGCATTGTCTGCTTAAAACTATTTTCGCAAAGCCTGTTTTTGTTTTCTAAAACGCCCTGACTTGTTTTCAAAATGCAAACCCCGGGTCTCTGGAATATTTTATTTGTCTGCTATCGGTTTGCAAACGGTGCATTTAGAATTAAATAAAATTATTATATTATTTTAGTGGGGCAGTTGAACGGGCCGAATGACCCGAACGACCACCCCAGAAAATAAATCGGTCCAACCTAAATCCTAAAGCTACCAGATAACCTACCCAGCCCTCCCCTCCACCTCACCCCGACCACTCCCCTCGTGCCACCTCACCCTCTTTCCCCCTCTAACCAATCCCCATCTGCCACTTGGCCACCTCCTCATCCCCCCCTCTCTCTCCTCTCTCTCTCCCTCCACCGCCTGGTCCACCTGCCTCCACTCCTTTTCCCACCAGCCGCCGCACCGCATCTCCCTTTTCTCCACCTGCCCGCAGCCGGCCCCACCCTGTCAGTCACCCCCCAGCCCCACTCACCCACCTGCCCCAATCCCAGCACCCTGGCCCACCCCGGTCCCACCCCCTGGCCCCTGTCCCCCACAGACGCGTCCTCCCTCTCTCTTCCATCCTGCCCCATATGGAACCACCCCGACGCCTGCAGTCCCTCGCCTTCTCCCCAGCTCCCACGGCGGCCCCACCGCCAACCACCACCACCGCCCGCCACCCGCCAAGGCCGCCTCCCCTCGCTAGCTAAGCACCTCCTCCCTTCTCTCCTCTCCGCTCGCCCAGCCCCCGCCACCGCCTCGCTTCTCCTCTTCACCCTTATCGCCCGCCGCTCGCTGCGCCGCCCTCTCCCTCGCGTCGACCTCCCTTCCCCCTCTGGAAACCGCCGCTTCCTGCCCGGTTCCTCCGCCATGAGCTTGCACCTCGCCGGGACTCCTCCGCTCCCCGGCCTCGTCGACCGCCCCGCCACCCGCCCGCCGGAGCTCCTCCCTCTGTCGGCTCGCTTCATTGGCGAGTTCCCGCCTCTCGACCTCCTCCGCCCGCTCCCACCTCGAACTGCTCCCAACGCGTGGCGTCCTCGATGCAGCTCAGCGCAGCCAGATCCCTTCGCGTTGACCGCGGCCTTCCTCTCCTTGAGCGCTGTGTCCGGGCGAGCATCTCCCGACCGATCGTGTTGGCCATGGAGGGCCTCTGCTCCGCCAGAGGGAGCTGCCGCTGCGGAGAGGCACCAAGACGTGAGCCACGGAGGGAGGAAGATGGGCGATGGCCTCTGTCGCCAAGTTCCAACCACGCCACGGACAAGGCCGCTCCGTCCCGTCCATGTGCTTGCCGTTGTTGTCGATGGTGGTGTGCTTGGAGATGACATGAGAACGACACCGCGTCGTTTCAAGTCCACACCGACAAGTGAAGCTGAACGCCAAGATCTTCTCGCCAATAAGACCATCGCTAAGACCTGCTTGCCCCGCAAGATCGATGGGGACATTGGTCATCTCCAAGACCGTTCACGGATCCAAGACCCCAAGTTCTACTACAAGGACACGAAGATCTCGCTCGGATTCGATGACCAAGACCGATCCCGCGCCCGAACCCCGCTAAGACCGAACCCTCTCGGATCCGAGGATCAAGACGGCGGAACGCCAAGACCGACCCGGTACACGGGCCCAACAAGACCCTCGCAACGGCAAGCTCGACCCTGTGGGACCCGACAAGATCTGCACGACGACAAGAACGACACCGACCCGGAAGATCCGATGCGCCCCGACACCGAACCAAGTCCGTCTTCCCGGAACGCCAAGATCTACCCCAGAAACCCGAGAACGCTTCCGCCGAGACCGTTTCCGTCGAGCCTTGGACCCTGAGACCGACCCCGAACCCCGGAACCCCAAGATCTGCCGAACCCTAATGTGTGAAACCCTTCCCGAAACCCTATTTTATAACATAATATAACTTGTCGCATAATAATCGTATTGCATGCATACATTCATGTGGTTTTGGGGCCTTATGCCGATTCACCTAATAATTAAATATGGGGCCCATATGCGGGCAAATCTAGCCTTATATTGGCCTCATTTAAATTTGTGTAGCGAACCCGGTGCCTTATTTTTCCATGTTAAAACAACATCTAAATTGCGGGGTAGATAAATAACATGAACCACCTAATTAATTGTCGGGACCCCGGTTCCACTTAATTTGACCTAATTGCATTGCACCTTTGCCATGTCATTCATCATACATGCATCATGCCGATCTTTTGCCGTAGTATTAAATATTGCATCCGGTGGTTCTGCTAGAGTTTTGCTTCTTCGCGGATAAGGCTGTTGAGTTGATGTGAGCTTCGCCCCGATCTTCGGTTGAACCTTCGGCAATGTTTTCAGGCGAGCATCTCCCCCTTTCTACCTATCTTACTTTTATAGTATTTATTCCCTCATGTTGATCTGTTGCTATCTGTGTTGCGATGCTCTAGTTATCGTACCCGTGATATCCCCTGCAGCCTTATATTGCCATGGCCACCTCCTATTACCTGTTGTTTGGTAGATAGTTGGACTTGCGCGTCGTAGTCGCTTGCTCAAGTCTATGTGTAGTCAAGTGCCACAGTTGTTGATGAATTGCCGCATGTTGATGTTGGAGATGATCATAGTTTTACTTATCGTTCACTTTAATTCCTGTTTAACAACTAAAATTGAAGTAAGCAGAGGCATCGGTGGGTGATAGATAATATTTGGTTTCCGAACGCCCACTTGTGTCCCGTAGGACCCCGAGTACTTGATACCTGTTCCTTGATTTATCGCGCTATCCACATCCAGGAGGTATATGGGACCCCCCTGAGCCAGAGCTTGATTCAGTCTTATTTCTTGGGGCCACAAACTAGTTTGAGGTTTTATTTACTATCCTGTACTTATGCCATGCTACTGTTTATTTACGATTGTGCGCGGAGCACACTGTACTGTTTAGGTAAGCGGAGTGATTAGGCGGTATCGACACCCCGAGTTTTCGGGTCCCCACTCGCTTACAGCCATTGTCGCAAACCTTGAGTCTGTCTCGGAGCTTGCTTACTTCGTTGCGGGTGTACTCCAAGGGGTGGCCCCCTGAAATATTTCTGAATCCTGTGATTGTTCAGTCGTGAAAGCCTCGTTGGGTTTTGATTTGGTTTTTCCGAGGTTGATCGAGCGTGTGTTGCTATTGGTGCACCCCGGCCGGGTAAAACTTTCTGAAAGCCGTGTCCGCGGATATGGACGACTTGGAGCACAGTATCTCGACCATAGACAAGCATAACTAAAGTTTATTGCTATAAATTTGACTTTATAATGACTAGTAATCAGCTTCACTATAATGGAATGGCTAAATAATACTACCCACAATTGCTTGTTTGGAGTGTCGCTTGCGACCATTGTATCTGACTAGTAAGTATTGCAACTACAACGGAATGGCTAAATACAAGTACCAACAACTGCTGGGTTTTGGTTTTATCTCATGCTATCTGTATCTGATTAGTAATTATTGTAACTATAACGGAATGGTTAAATAAAAGTGCCCACTGCTTATTTTATCAGGATGTTTATCTATACTTGACTAGTAATTGCTGCAACGATAACCGAATGAGTAAAACTGCCAACTGTGTGAGTTCCTCGGTTGACTTCCTCGTTTGGTCTCGAGGGGGAAACACCAGGATGGGTTTGTTTGGTGTTAGCCTCAGTTGGATCCGGATAGGTCTATCTTACCCTCTCGATCGCGCCGTTGTATCGAGTCTCTATAGGTTGTTTAGTGCATGCCGCTGCCGCTTGATCCACCATACCTATGTAGGCGAGGACCGCCAATTCTAGTCTCGCTGCATCTTGGCCTCAAGATCGACGCTCCTCTTTTCCTTTGCCCTTTGTCGGCACCCCTTTTTGTTTAAGCAGGTTTTGAGATCGACGTCGTTAGCAGGGTTACCCTTCCGTCTTGGCCTGGGCAGGGTTATGGACGCCATTGGTTATTCTTCAGGGCTCTTAGCCCCATTTGCATCTTGTCCATAGTCGGACGCTCTATCATTTTCAAGGATTTGGATCTTTGTATATTATATCTGTATTCTTGACTCTCTGAGTCGTTGTTGTATATATACCTGTTCTGTGGGTCCCATCGAGGACTGTTGTGTAATGTTATTACTTCGTTTTCCACCCGCACGAAAGTGCCTGGTGGGCACCTTTGAATCGTTTCTATGCGGGTTTGGCGGGTTTCGCTAAAACTTGCATAGGGTCGATTCTGAGGGTGTTACAGAGTGGTATCGAGCTCAGATTACGATACCCACAAGTCCAAATCAGAGGATAACCTAGCTAACGGCCGAAGTAGAGTGTCAAAACTATTTTTGCAAAAACGGTTGGATAGCTCTGATTAGGTCTGATTTTATTCCTTACCCCTCTGCTATTCTCCTCTTACCTCTACGTGTTTTGAATCCGCTCTCTTCTCTCTCTTCGAGTCCAGGATTTCTCGTGGTTGGGTTTCCGTCGTACCTTCAGGGTTTCGCTTCCTCCTTTGATAACGGTGGTGCTATGTCCGGTGTTCACGTTGCCCAAGGAGTCCTTCGTCTGTGGTACCATTCTTTGTTCCTTGTTTGTGCCTTCCGGTGTTTTCCGACGCGACGACATTATCCACGCCAGATCCGATGCAGAGTCTGCACCGCTGTTCGAACCTCGTTTTCGAGATCTTGATCGATTCGAGAATGGTTGCGCTTTTCCACTGATTGTGCAGAGTAATAGTTTGGGTGCGTGATGGATTGGCCCCCATGCCGACTACCCCTTCTATTCGCTTTTGTACATTGAAGTGGATGAGAATGCATCGGTTCCCTCCTTCCATCGAAGTTAGGGGTGGCTTTATTTGTTGATACCTCTACCTTCGACCTTTTGTTCCCGGAGTGTTCTCTCGACGATCACGGACAACGACCCCTTGTTAGTGGTGTCGCGAGGATCTACATGAAGCGAGAAGATTCAGATCGCCGACCTTCCTTCCGGAACCATGAGGCGGATCTCGAGGGCGAGATCCCTTGTTAGTGGTGTCGAATTGTGGCATCCCGCAAAACCACTACTAGAAAATCACGTTGAATTTGTGCATTGCATCGTCATCATCATGCATTGTCTGCTTAAAACTATTTTCGCAAAGCCTGTTTTTGTTTTCTAAAACGCCCCGACTTGTTTTCAAAATGCAAACCCCGGGTCTCCGGAATATTTTATTTGTCTGCTATCGGTTTGCAAACGGTGCATTTAGAATTAAATAAAATTATTATATTATTTTAGTGGGAAATGAGCGGGCGAATGACCCGAACGACCACCCCAGAAAATAAATCGGTCCAACATAAATCCTAAAGCTACCAGATAACCTACCCAGCCCTCCCCTCCACCTCACCCCGACCACTCCCCTCGTGCCACCTCACCCTCTTTCCCCCTCTAACCAATCCCCATCTGCCACTTGGCCACCTCCTCATCCCCCCTCTCTCTCCTCTCTCTCCCTCCACCGCCTGGTCCACCTGCCTCCACTCCTTTTTCCACCAGCCGCCGCACCCCACCCCCCTTTTCCCCACCTGCCCCACCCCTGGCCACCCCCAGCCCCACTCACCCACCTGCCCCAATCCCAGCACCCTGGCCCACCCCGGTCCCACCCCCTGGCCCCTGTCCCCCACAGACGCGTCCTCCCTCTCTCTTCCATCCCGCCCCCCGCTCGCGTGAACCACCCCGACGCCCCCGCAGGTCCCTCGCCCCCTTCTCCCCAGCTCCGGCCGCCCTCCGCCAACCACCACCACTGCTCGGCCCCACCGCCAGCCTCGCCACTAGCGCAAGACCTCCTCCCTTCTCTCCTCTCTCCGTCCGCCCCACAGGCCCCGCCACCGCCTGCTTCTCCTCTTCACCCTTCTCATGGCCTTTCGCCTCTCCCGCGTCGACCTCCTCCCTCCTGAAACCGCTTGCTGCCTTCCGGTTCCTCGCTGCCCAGCACCTCCGCCGGACTCCTCCGCTCGCCCCCTCCCGCCTCGTCGCCCGCCACCCGCCACCGCCAGAGCTCCTCCCTCTCGGCTCGCCCTTGCTGGCGAGCTCCCGCCGCCTCACAGACCTCCTCCGCTCCCACCTCGAACCGCTCCCCAACCGCGTGGCCGTCCTCGATGCAGCTCAGGCGCAGCCGCCAGGATCCCCTTCGCCGTTGACCTGCCGGCCTTCCCTCTCCTTGAGCGCCGTCGTCGCCGGCGAGCATCTCCCCGACCCCGACCGTGTTGACCATGGAGGGCCTCTGTTCTGCCGCTAGAGGGAGCTGCTGCCCGCGGGAGAGGCAC